>CM035406.1:100234184-100834184 GCA_020310875.1 Ceratopteris richardii
TCCTATTTTGTAGGAATGCATTGAGATAAACCACGAGATAGAAAACCTATGATTTCTCCCACTCTACTGAATCAAATGCTTTAAAAAGTTATACAGATAAACTAGACATTACTATCTTTCCAATGTGTCCTCATGTATCCAAGTTTGAGCTCTATAGAGAGAGCAGTAGCCTCTGCAAGCTTACTATTGTTGAAGAAGATGATGTAGAAAAATGAAGGAGCAAAACAATGATGGCCACAAATGTATGTATATTGCTTCCATGTAATTTAAAAGTGATTTGAAGTCTTTATATAGAATCTTGAAGTGCTCCAAGACTTCTACAAGTGGATTTTGAATTCAAATGAAGGCAGTAAAGGTTGTTGGAGGGAATCAATTCACTTTCCTACAATCTAGGAAAAGTGAAGATCTAGTCTAATCTACTTTTAGGTGATTGATTGATTCATTGATTGCAACTCAACCACCTCAACATCGTGAAATTTTAGCTCTATGATTTTACAATGGTAAATGATCCATAGAAAAGCTTTTAATAAAAATACAATAAATGAGCATAGGTAAAAGAATGCTTCAATGGATATTTTGGCATAATCCATACCATAGCTTTTTTGATGTAGATCAAATCTACCTCCAGCATAGTGTAAGTTTAATGTTCCAATAGCTCCTCCTCAAGCTAAAGTATGCTTCAGTCTTAATTCTCTAATAGGTTGAATACTTGCCATTGATTTTAATTAGCAAAGCTTTATTCCATCAAGTGCCTTTGTCATCATATCTACAACTTGCTTTTTAGTTGGAACAAAAGAAATGTCAATATCCTTTGCCATGAGATTCTCCTTGATGAAGTGTTAATGAACCTCTATGAGTTTGGTTCTTGCATGGAAAATAGGGTTTGTGCTAGATGCATGGAACTTACATTATCTCCAAATATGTGAGGTTTGGAACTCACAAGTCCAAAATCTGTATACAATGCTTTTAACCATATTGCCTCTTGAGTTGCTATGGTCAAACCTCGGTACTCTGCTTCAATTGAGGATAAAGAAACTATAGGTTGCTTCTTGGAACTCTAGGACACTACCTTTGAACCTGCAAATGCTAAGTAACCAGAGGTACTTCTTCTATAATCCTTAGCTCTTATACCTACAAACTCCTTCATCTAAGTTTCTTTTAACTTTATATACCCATCTTCAATCAATTACCTTTTGATTGGATGACATTGGAATCAAATCCCAAGTGTCCATCTCCTTCAATGCATCTATTTCTTCTTTCATGGCCTTTTCCCAATTAGGGTTTCCCTTTGCCTCATAGGTTGAGGGCTCTTCTAAAATTTGGTCTTTTGCCAAGTAGATTGAATGCTTTGTAACAAATGTGGAATCATATCCATACCTTTCTTGTTCTTCTCTCTTGTTGATCTTCTAGGAGCTTGCTTAGAGCATTCTCCACACTCCTACATCTTTGCTTTGCGTGTTGACTTCCATAGTTTGTAATCTTTTTCCCTTTCATCTTGGTCATCATCAATATCACATCTTGGATCTTAGACGTGTGTATCATGCTTGCTTCCTAATTGATGAGAATCAAAATCAAGATCATGTGGTAGAGTTACCTTTTGTTTGTCTTCATCATACCAAGACATGTGTTCTTCAAACACAACATCTCTACTTGTAGTGAAATTCTTGGTTGAAGGATTATAGAACCTCTAACCCATTTGAGTTTATTCATACCCAATAAACACTCCCTTTGTTGCCTTTTCATCTAGCTTACCTCTTATTTATGATGGTACATGAATATAAACTAAAAAACCAAACACCTTGCAATGTCCAAGACTAGGTTTTCTTCCATGCCATGCTTCATAAGGAGTCATACCTTGAAGTTATTTGGATGGTGGTCTATTGACAAGGTACACAATAGTTGAAATAGCCTCTATAGGTACACAACAATTGAGATAGCCTATGGAAATAGATAATGTGGCAAGGTCTTCTCTTCAAGCGTGTTTCAGCTGATCCAACCAATGTCTTGTTTCTCCTCTCTGTGATTCCATTTAGTTGAGGAGATTACCCAGTAGTCACTTCCCTTTTGATACCTTTGTCCTACAAGAACGCATCAAACTCTTTGGAGAAGTATTCTCCCCCTCCATCAAATATGAGCTTCTTGAGTGATCTACTTTTGTTGTCCACATGTGCTAGATACTTTTTTAAGCAATCAAACACTTCATTCTTACTCTTAATAAAGTATATAATAGTCCATCTACTATGTTCATCAATAAATGAGGCATAATACCTTGATCCTGCCAATGAAGCTTCTTGACTTGGTCCCTATACATCTGTATGTACTGAGTCCAATAAGTTGTTGTGGGTGTAGCCTTTGTGGTTGAATGGTTATCTTTGTGCCTTCCCAATCTCACATGCATCACATATGTTGATCATGTGTTGCTTTGATATGTTTGGTAGTTCTAGAACACTTTGATCCTTGCATATATCCTTCAAGGTTCTTTCATTCACATGAGCAAATCTTTTATGCCACACTTCAAGCTCACTTAGGGTTTGAGACCCAAAAGCGAATAGAGCTATGTTCCTGGTTTCACCTACTTCAAAAGTAAAGAGCCTACCATGCTTCTCACCTCTAGCTATCTTCTGAACCCTTGAAATGGATCTTCCACAAAAGCCCCATGTTGGGTGAACCTAACTTGCAAGCCTTTTTCAACTATTTGGTCTACACTTATTAGGTTTCTAGTGATAATGGGTACAAAGAGAACCTTACTCAGAATTTTTGTCCTACCATTGGAAGCTTTGACATTACCAATCTTCTCCACATTGTGCTTTGTGTCATCATCTGTTTGAATTTCATGTCTATGCTTTGGACGTTCCAAATTAGATCTAAGAGCAATGTTTCTTGCAAGATGATCTGAACATCCCGAATCTGTGTAGAACAAATTATCATCTTCTTATCTTCTTTGTGGCTAAGATTCATTAGAAGCAATGAGTCTTCATGTGCTTAATGTACATAATAATTGTTGTAGTCCCTTCTATTATTGCATCTATTGTTATTGTTGAATTTGTGTCCACCTCTGCCTCTATTGCCACCATATCCACCTCTTCCACTTCCTTTCTGGTTCTTCCCATTGAATGAGCAGTTTTGAGTGGTGTGGTTGGTCTTATCGCAGATGGCACAAGGTTGAACATTCTGACCTTTGGCTTTGTCCTGCTTTGGTCCTTTCTTCTTCCCTTTCCACTTGCTCTTGCTTGCGAAGTTGGCTTGGGAAGTCTCCTCTTCATCTTCTTCCTTCTTCTTGCCTTTCAACTTCTTGTCCTTCTTGTCTACATATGAAGCACTAGTTGAATCACCATGATAGGAGTTACCTTCATTTGTGCCATTGTTGGCCTCTTGATTGAAAAGTTGTCCAAGAAATATGTTGAAGTTTGGAGTTTTCACATCCATGATGAGATCATAAGCCGTGCTGAAGGATTTCCATTGTTTATCACTTTGAATCCCATTGAGAATTTGCCTCATGATAGCCTCTTCTTCAACCAGCTCTCCAATGGATGCTAACTTATTAGCAACCTCCTTGACCTTGGTAACAAAATTTGTGATGGTTCGTTTGGGTATGTTCTTCATTTGGTTGAACTCGTTCCAAAGATGATTCTTTCTTGCTTTGGTACTAGCAAAAAGGAAAGTCTCTAGGGCATCCCAAGTCTCTTGAGATGTCTTACATCCTCTAATATGTGGTAACAGAAAGTCAGAGATAGAGTTTAGTATGTACAAACTTGTTTGAGAATCCCTTGTGCACCAAAGTGTGAGCTTATCTGTCTCCTCTTGTGTAGGCCCTCCTTTGGGTCTTAGAATAGGCATAGCTTCATCACCTGCTACAATTCCATAAAGATTTCTACCTTGCAAATAGGCCTCCATTTTGATTTGCCAAGCTGCATAGTTGTGTTGATCAAGCTTCTCAATCATTGAGGCAAAGCCATCATTCATCTTGATCTATCTCTAATACCACTTAAAAGAACTTGGAGAAGCTTGTAAGAGGTACAAAATTGAGTTGCAAAGCGACGAAGTTCGGTCCAGCCATTAAACTTATGGAGACTCAGATAGACCTTATAAGCATGTGATAAGTGCAATAAAATGCATTATGTACTTTGGAGCATCAAGGACAAAGAGTCGATACAAAATAGATAGGTATGCACATTGACTAGCTCAAAAAACTTATTATTTTTGAATGAGACAATTAACTTCAAATGCTCATAGCAGCCAACATGACTACAGTTGGAAAAAATCCTTTTGGATAAGTGATAAAAATAGGGTTGAGTGTATAGAATGCACAGTAGTACAAGAAATAAGCAAAGTATGCTTTTGGAATGAACCTGACACTCAACAATGGTATCTCCTATTTTTTAGGAATGCATAGAGGTAGACCCTAAGATAGAAAAACTAAGATTTCACCCAATCTATGAAACTAAATTCTATGAAACTTTATACACATAAACTAGACACTAATGTACCTCCAATAATTCCTAATTCATCCAAGTTGAAGCTATGTAGAGAGAGAAATAGCCTCTGCAAGCTTACTATTCTTAAAGAAGATGATGCAAACAAATGGAGCAAGACAATTATGGCCACAAGTGTATGTATCTTGATTCTATGTAACGTACAAGTGATTTGAAGTCTTTATATAGAATCTTGAAGTGCTCCATGACTTCTACAAATGGATTTTAAATTGAAATGAAGGCAGTAAAGGTTGTTGGAGGGAATCAATTCACTTTCCTACAATCTACAAAAAGTGAAGATCTAGTTTGATATTCGACTTTTAGGTGATTGATTGATTCATTGATTGCAACTCAACCAGATCGAATTCGTGGAAGTTTAGCTCTCTTTTTCTACTTTTGCAGTGTAAATATCTAGGCTTTTACAATGGTAAATGATCCATAAATTTTTTTTTTTAAATATAATAAATGATCATAGGTAAAAGAACGCTTCGATGGATATTTTGGCATAATCCAAACCATAGCTTTTTTGATGTAGATCAAATCCACCTCAAGCATAGTGTAAGCTTGATGTTCCAACATACAGTGCTAAGGATATGGTTCTAAGCAATCATCTACAATTCTCGTCGTTTTGTAAGTGAAGTTTACCAATGCTCTTTACTCTTTAATAATTTTTAGTTGTTTTTGTATTACAAGATATCGTTTTTTGTATTGCAGATATTTTAATGTTCAAGAGTAGCAACATGTTGAATGGTTAACATGAACATTCAAAGTTTTTCATAAGGACTATGCAGAACTTATGTATGTAGACAATTTTTTTTCCATTTTTCAATAGCATTCAATTATGTGTCTATTTTGCAGATTATTAGGTACCAGCAGAGAGGAATGCATATGGAAATCTTCTACACCTACCTAGTCCTTCCATCTCTTCGTTAGATTGGGAGTCTCTTGATAAATCAACAATTTCAAGTTTTATGTGCAAGATGAAAGATGACATGTGAAGGGTGATGTCAACAAGCCAAATTTTTCGAAGGATAAAGATTCAATGGTTTTTGTTCTCTTCACATTTTTGTATCATGTTTTAAAAATATGTTATTACAGAAATAAAAAAAATGTGGTTAAATAGGAGAGTTTCAGTTTTAGAGATTGATGATGTTTAACCTAGGAAATGGGATAGCAAAGAAGTTCCAAAGCGAGGTGAAATCATTTTATGTAAAATAAGTCCAAATTCTCTTTCAATTTCATATCAGATATCTTGGCAATCTCTTGTTTTAGGATATGACTACAGAACTTGGAAAAAAAAACCTTTGAGTCTAGATACCCTTGGATTCAAAGGAGAACTTTCAAGAATTTGAGTTAGAATTATTTGATGCATCCACATTTTTAAGCTAGGAAAATAATTGTCAATACAAATTGGAAACTCAAAAATGTTAGAGAACCTCTAGAGTACCTTGATGAGGTTTCACCATAATTGAAATTCTCAATTGATGGTGCAATGGTAAACATTACTTGCTTGTCACCCAAGGTGATCAAGTTTCAACCTTTAAGAATGTAACCAGTCTTGCCCTCTTTTTTCTTCCACCAAAAATTTTGAATGAAAACAAAGACATCGAGTGCTTAATTATTTTCTCTCTTTTTTTCATGTTTTCTCTTCATATTCATACTGGCATTGTGATGGTTAATACCATTGTTTTTGAAAAGTTTCTATTGTTCAAAGAATTTCTCCCACACAATAACTATTAAAGATAAGGATAAAAAATCTCCATTTTAGTGATTAAAATCTAAATAAAGCACTACGGGTACAAATATTAAAAAATTGAGAAGATTAAAGGACACAACCGATTCAAGTGATAAGGGCGATCAAAGGTTCTCCAACTGCCCTTATCGCTTGAAATGGTCATGTCTTTTTTGTTTTAATCTTAATGGAGGTATAAGGGGAGTACTAGAAAATGGAAAACATTGGAGGACATCACCAATTCAAGAAATGAGGTCCATTGGAGGTTCATGGACTACCCTAATCGATTGAATTGGTCATGTCTTTGTTTTTTTAATCTTTATGGACCATTCTCACAATATTTGTTATCCAAGCCCAAGACTTCAACTTAGACATAAGAAAATCAAGATATAGCATTAAAGGGAAGAAATAAATGATAAACCACTTATCATGTTAATTGATCTCATATATATATATATATATATATATATATATATATATATATATATATATATATATATATATATATATATATATATATATATATTTATTTATTTATTTATTTATTTATTTATTTATTTATTTATTTATTTATTTATTTATTTATTTATTTATTTATTTATTATTTATTTATTTATTTATTATTTATTTATTTATTTATTTATTATTTATTTATTTATTTATTTATTTATTTATTTATTTATTTATTTAGGCATGAAACAGCACTACTAAAGAAACATGAATCATGGCGATTGCCATCCACTTCTCGATCGATTAACACAAAAACTAACCTATTCTAGGCATGAGGCAACTGTGGGTGAGAAAAGGTGAACAACTAACTATTGGACTTAAACCAAAGTCAACATCAAAGAATCAGAAGCTTACTCAAAGGTGGAAACCAAAGAAGAAAGATGAAAATCAACTTCAATTAATTTAATGAGTTTGGATACCTAAGCGATCAATGATGGCATGCCCTATTAGCTCATGCATTTGGGTGCCTAAAAATTGCTTACAGAAAGTAAGAGGTTGCAAACCAAATTCGAGCAAATCAACTCCTAGGACAACTTGGAAATGGGTGCCCAATGTTGATATATTGAGGTAGTGATGTGTGTGAGCACACTAGGACCACCGGAGCATTTTTTTCCCTCTTTAGGAGTTTTTTTCCCCCCGACTTGTATATACGTCGTTAACCCGAACAAGTTACTTATCTTTGTACATTCTCGTGGTAAATACATTGAGTATTGTGTTGTTGTGCTCCAGGATTCTTTTGCTTCCTTCTACTATTCACATGTTTTCGTAGACCTAAAATTCAAAATTGAGGGTTGCCTGTTTTACATGCTAATAGATTTTCATCCAAAACCAGAAAATGTTTGAAGTGATTAACATTTTGGACTTTGTTTTCAATGGATATACCCATGCATGCCTAGAAAAATCATCGATGAAAGCCACGAAGTAAAGATAGTTCCCAAAAGAAGGAGTCTACATAGGACTAGAGACATCACTGTGAACAAGCTGCAATTTTTGAGTAAATCCAAACCGAACCATCATTTGGGAAGGAGGAACATCGCATTTTGCCCAAAATACAGCCTTCACATGTTTACCAGGTGCCTCAAGTTTGGGTAGAGAGGACACCATTTCATATTTCTGGAGGTATAGCAAACTAGCAAAATGCAGATGACCAAAGCACAAGCTTTGCATCTGACAAAGCCTAAGAATCATGCACTGCACATTTTGAATCATTCACAAATTTTTCATAGTCTATGAGCTTATATATCCCATGACATTAAATTCCAGAAGCAATAATGACATTACCATTTGACAAATCATGAAATGTACATCTATCATCAACATATTTCACAACCAAGACAATCTTGGCTAATGTTGAAATTGATAATAGATTTTTCTTGATCCTTGGCACAAATAAAGCATCTTATAATGTAAAAGAAATACCGTCAACAGTCGTTAGAATGACCTTACCAACTCCCCTAATAGGATAAGAGTGTTCTTGGCACATGTGGTAGTATTCCCTATAGGGGCAGGCTCTAGTGAAGTGAAGAAACAATGCTATGAGGTAATATGTTTGGTCGCCCCATTATCAAAGTACCAAACATCTGAGTCTGCTTGAAACATACACTATTCATGAGAAGATGGTTCATAACTGCGAATAGTGGTAAATTCCCATTCATCATTCTGCACAAGATTAGCAGACTCTGTTTTGGGTGTACATGCCATTGCAACAACCATTCTAGCCTCTTTCTTCCTTGCCTCTTTAGCAGCCATTTTTGGATAGCTCTTGATGACATGCTCATTTCCTTTATAGTATTTTCAAAACAATTTTTGCTTTTCTATTTTCTTCTCATTTTTTTCTTCCTTATTTGATTGTGCAGAAGTAGCATATTTTTTTCTTACTAGTAGAAGAACTCCATTTACCTTTGCCCTTCTGACTTAGCTAGGAAAGCTTGATCTGCAACACATAATGGACCTGTTCTACCTAGATTGATCTTTGTGCAAGAGAATAGAGAATAGCTCCTCAAATTTTAAGGCATTTGGATTGCCCTTCATCGTCAAATAAAGAGTAGAAGCAAAACTTTGATATGAATCAGGAAGAACATTTAGAACAGTCTCCACAAGTGAACTGTCAGGCAAGACTTCATCAGCAAAAATCAACTATTCCTTCAAATCTTTGATCTTTGTGAGAAAATTATCCATGGAATCTCCTTCATTCATGTGATCACTCTCCATCTATTTTCAGAGGTAAGCAACACGAGCTTCATTCCTTGCTTTGTATAAAGTGGTAAGTGTATCCCAAGCATCCTTAGCTGTTCTGGAAGAGCGAATGTGAGGAATAATGGCACGTTTGATAGAAAAGTCTATCAATGCATGTGCCTTAGCATCTCTGCCATCCCAATGAATTTGCTCTATAATAGGTGCAACAAGAACTGCAACAATGAATTTGCTTTTAGACTATGATCAGAGGGCTATTGATGACACCCTAGATGAAGCGACGACTTGCTCTGATACCCGTTTATACACATCAATAGAATGGAGTTGTTGAACAGAAGAACAAGTCATTGATGGAGATGGTGAGGTGTATGGTTAAGAGTCAGGCTTGACCACATAGTTTCTAGGTTGAGGCTATTATGTGTGCAACGTATGTACTTAGCAAGTGTCGCACTAAAGCATTGCAATCTATCATTCCATATGAGGCTTGGCATGATTGCAAGCCATTTATTACTCACCTGTGTGTTTTTGGTTGTCTAGCATATGCATTGGTGCCTGAACAACAATGCACAGATGATAAAGCAGTGAAACATATTTTTGTTGGGCATAGTTCTGAAAGCAAAGGCTATCGTCTATATCATCTACAAACTTAACACATTTTGGTAGGCCATGATGTTGTTTTTGTGGAAGATGTTATTCAGCCATTACTTTCATGTACTAAAGAGACATCAGTTAGCTCCAAACGCATGTATAACACCTTGCTGCCTCTGCTTTTTACAGGTGGATAATCTAGTGCTAGTCCTAATGAGGCAGCTTCTCAGCCTTTACATGTCTCATGTGATGAGAGAGCTGATATTGAAGAGGCAAAAACTATGTCAAAATGGTTGGTGCAGACTTTGCGTGATAGCAAATTAGATGCACCTCTATCATATCGTATTCATTCAGGCTCTCATAGTGCCTCTTTTGCATCAGATTTCTATGTTATGGGTGCCTCTAGTCTCTCTGATGAGAATGAGTCTATTTTGTTTGATGAAGCACAAAATTCTAACAATTGGATGGTTGTTATGCAATCAGAATATGATGATATTATGAAAAATGGTACATGATCTTTATGTAACTTGCCTCCTGGCAAGAAGTCCATTGGCACTAAATGGGTATGCAAGTTGAAGCATACGTCTGATCGAACAGTTGATAGGTATAAGGCTATGCTTGTTGCAAAGCATTATGATTAGGAAAGAGGCATTGATTTTGATGCGACCTTTACTCCTACTTATCGAATGAATATTATTCATGGCATCTGTGCACTTGCGACATGATGTTCATTGGTCCTCATGAAGCATATTGCTGATTTTAAGGCTGATTTGCATGCCTCATTTGAGATGTATAATTTAGGGCATTTGCATCATTATTTGGGCATTTACTTTATGCAAGTTGATGGTGGAATAGCTTTGTGTCAAAAAAGTATATATATTCACACATTATTGCAGCATTTTGGCCTTGAAGACTGCAAACCTATTGCCACTCCTATGCAGACAGGTTTAGGATCGAGTTTTCATGATGTTGGAGGTGCATTTGATGTTATTCTCTATCAATACGCTATTGGATGCTTGATTTACTTATGCATTACTCAACCAAATATTCAGTTTGCTATCTCTTAGATGAGCAGGTTTTTGCATTGCCTAGGTATCAAGCATTGGCAGGCGGTTAAGCACATCTTTTCACTATTGCAAAATTCACATGCTTTTTCTAACTCTAATTGGGTTGGTTCCTATCACACTCATGTGTCCACTAGTATCTTTTGCTTCATGCTTGGTAGCTCATGTATATCTTGGTTGAGCAAGAATAGCCTACTCTGGCCACTTCTTGTTGTGAGGCTGAGTATAGGGCAGCTTTCACAGCGACTGTTGAGTGTGTGTGGCTCAGATGCCTTATGGCTGATTTGGGTGTTGGTCAGTCTTTTGTGACCACCATCTTCACTGCCAGTTAGAGCACATTGAGAGTTGCGAGGAACCCTATGTTCCATGCTCACATTAAGCACATTGAGGTGCACTATCATTATGTCAGGAAGAGGTTCTCTGCTAGAGAGGTCAGTTTGGAATATGTGCCCATGCAGGAGAACATTGCAAACCTTTTCACAAAGGCTCTACCTAGGGAGAAGTTTGAAGCTTTTTGCAAAGCGTTGGGCTTACTTCCTTTTGTGAATTGATCCCACTTAGCTTGACACTTCCTTATGCATGAGTGCCAGCTTCTTGTTCACTGCATCACTCCTAGGGGGGATTTGTTGATATATTTAGGTAGAGATGTGTGTGAACACACTAGGACCACCAGGGCATTTTTCCCCCTCTTTAGGAATTTTTTTCCCCTCGCTTGTATATATGCATTTAACCCTAATGGGTCACTTATCTTTGTACATTCTACCGTTAATACATTGAGTATTGTGTTGTTGTTCTCCAAGATTCTTTTGCTTCCTTGTGTTATTCACTTGCTTCATAGACCTCAAACTCCAACACCCAAATAGTCCTAGGACCAATCGTGTTCATTGTCATCTATCAACCATGTGTACATCAATGATATCACCATATAATGCCATAAGGGAACCCATCGCTTATAACCAACTTTGTAACAAATATGTATATCGTAACCCGTGTAATATACCTAAGACTTACCAAAAACACGTTGAGCTCATGCATTATCTCAATTATGCATGTAGGTAGTCTAGTGACATGCACTAGGCATAAGAAAATCAACGTACACCACTACACTACACAAGGTTACACTAGAAGCACATTAGTGATGGAAAGGAATTGAGGTCTCTCCATACTTGGATCAAATTTTGCTTTCATGTTAATATGTTCTCCTTGTCTAGCATATATTTTTAGGTAACAAGAATTCAAAATGTGCACATAGGAGACCCCTCAATAGTATACCCCACTCATCAGCTCATGGATTATCGTGCCCTCCCAATTGAAGAATATCCACTACTTCCAAAGGGGAATTGGCAGGCTTTCAAGGATAAATACCCATTGAAAACTCCCCGAAGGGAAGGATAGAACACATCAATGTCAATTCTAATTGATTTCTAGGCTTAGCGGGACCCCTAGCGGATGTTAAATATATATGAGAGTCTAAACTATAATTTGATTAGCATTGGCTAAGATTTCAATTCTTCTCCCAACAAAGAACTCCAAACTCTAAAGAATTGTAGTTAATTTGCAGGTTTCATGTGATGATGCAGATCATTCCATTTTTTATGCAGATTTACATGATGCACTAGTTGATGAGAGAGCTGATATTGAGCAGGCAAAAACTATGCCAAAATGGCTGGTGCAGACTTTGCGTGACAGCAAATTAGATGCATCTCTGTCATATCATACTCATTCAAGCTCTCATAGTGCCTCTTTTGCATCAGATTGCTATGCTATGGCTGCATCTAGTCTCTGTGATGAGAATGAGCCTGTTTCGTTTGATGAAGCACAAAATTCAGAAAATTGGATGGCTGTTATGCAATCTGAATATGATGCAATAATGAAGAATGGTACTTGGTCTTTATGTGACTTGCCTCCTAGCAAGAAGGCCATTGGCACTAAGTGGGTCTACAAGCTGAAGCGAAAACCTGATGGTATAGTTGACAGTTATAAGGCTAGGCTTGTTGCAAAGGGTTATGCGTAGGAAAGAGGCATTGATTTTGATGAGACCTTTGCACCTACATGCCATATGACTACTGTTCGAAGCATTTGTGCACGTGCAGCCCATCATGGTTGGAACGTACATGAGTTGGAGATTAAAACTGCATTTCTGAATGGTGACTTGCATGAAGAAGTGTATGTTTTTCAGCCCCATGGCTTTGTGCAGAAAGGGCATGAAAACCAGGTGTGCAGATTAAAGAAGGCATTATATGGTTTAAAGTAAGCACCATGTGCTTGGTACGAGAAGATACATGCCTATCTGATTGCACATGGTTTTGGGAACAGTCCAACTGAAAGCATCTTATATGTTAAGCATGCTAATGATGTACTTCTGATCATTGTTGTCTATGTTGACGACATGCTGCTCACTGGTCCTATTGAGAAGCATATTGCTGATTTTAAGGCTGATTTGCATGCCTCATTTGAGATGTTTGATTTGGGGCATTTGCATCATTATTTGGGCATTCAATTTATGCAGGTTGATGGTGGAATGGCTTTGTGTCAAGCGAAATATATTGACACATTATTGCAGCGTTTTGGCCTTGAAGACTGTAAGCCTATTGCTACTCCTATGGAGACAGGTTTACGATTGAGTCTTCATGATACTGGAGATGCATTTGATGCTGTTCTCTATCAGCAGGCTGTTGGATGCTTGATTTACTTATGCATTACTCCGCCAGATATTCAGTTTGTTGTCTCACAGATGAGCAGGTTTATGCATTGCCCAGGTGTCAAGCATTGGCAGGTGGTTAAGCACATCTTTCGCTACTTGAGTGGTACTCGGCTACTTGGGTTGTTTTATCCCAAGGGGGGATCACTACCGCCAGATTTGCATGCTTTTTTTGACTCGGACTGGGCTGGTTGCTATGACACTTGTGTGTCCACTAGTGGCTTTTGCTTCATGCTTGGTAGCTCATGTATATCTTGGTTGAGCAAGAAGCAGCCTACTGTGGCCACTTCTTGTTGTGAGGCTGAGTATAGGGTAGCTTTCACAGCGACTGTTGAGTGTGTGTGGCTCAGACTCCTTATGGCTGATTTGGGTTTTGGTTAGACTTTTGCCACCACCATCTTTCACAGCGCATTGCCAGTTGCGAGGAACCCTGTGTTCCATGCTCGCACTAAGCACATTGAGGTGCATTATCACTATGTTAGGGAGAGGTTCTCTGCTCGGGAGGTCAGCTTGGCATATGTGCCCATGCAGGAGAACATTGCAGACATTTTCACGAAGGCTCTGCCTAGGGAGAAGTTTGAAGCTTTCCGCAAAGCTTTGGGCTTACTTCCTTTTGTGGAGTGATTTCCACATTGCTTGGCACTTCCTTATACATGAGTGCCAGCTACTTGTTCACCGCATTACTCCCAGGGGGGATTTGTTGATATATTTAGGTAGTGATGTGTGTGAACACTCTAGGACCGCCGAGGCACTTTTTTCCCTCTTTAGGAGGTTTTTTTCCCCCGGCTTGTATATATGCCTATTGCCGTAATGGGCTACTTATCTTTGTACATTCTCTAGTAATACATTTAGTATTGTGTGTTGTGCTCCAAGCTTCTTCTTCTTCCTTGTGCTGTTCGCGTGCTTCCGCAGACGTCTAACTCCAACAAACACCACTCCTAAAGCCTAGCTTCTACTGTTGCTAATAGTTTATTCATACATTATAGCTAGGCAGTGACAAGGATGTACCCTTTGTACTTCCTTCCTTGCTTCCAAATCAATCATTGAAGAAGTTCAAGTTGACCCAAAAGCTCATCCATGAGGCTTTAAAGATGTTTGGAACACATGTTCCTTCTGGTAAAGAGAACATGATCCCATAGTTGATGAAGAAAAGTGAAGTAGTCAAGTTAACTCAGATGTCAGCAATCACTCCTAACCTCTCTACTGCACTTTGCATGTGCATGCAGCACTTCGTGTTTCTAGGCCATGATTGTTTCACACAGACCCACAAGAAAATTTGGTTTACTTTATACCTAGTTCAGAACATGTCACTATGCACTAATTTACCTCATTAGATTATGGATCAGTTGTGTGCCAGCAACACCAAATGGATTCGAAAACTGGTACTTAATGGGTGTTGTGAAATAACAAGGATTGTTTACATGTGTTTGGTGTACAATATCCCTGTAGAGCGAGCACTCACAGGCATGGAGCTACAAGCATTCAAAAGTGGAAGGGCATCCACTTCTCATTCAACCAAAAGAATTCAAGGCACCATACCTTGTCTCCAACCCACCGAAACTTCACCATCCCAACAATCCCACAACCAATGACACCACCCATATATATCAAAAGTCCACGCCCTATCTCTCTGGAGGTTGAAGATGAAATTACATAGGAAAAACTAGTAGGAGACACCACCGCAGTTCAGACTAAAGCTATCACTTTTAAAGGACTTGTTTTCTCTAGTCTCCAATATGGCTACTCAAGGCTTTGGTACTACATTGGAATTCAACATCCTCATTCAACTTCACATAGAATTCCAATCCTCCAACACACATTATATCACAAGAGTATGAGATGGCTAGCTATCTTAGCTCTCAAAGAGGCCATAAAGAGGGACAAACCAAAACTGACTAGGAAGGCGACAAATGTCCATAAAATGATGAGGAGGAAGAAAGAGCCACAGATCATCAAGATGATCAAGATGAACAAAGGAACACTAAACAAGGATCAAAAGTTGACTGATCAACCTATACTACCTGTCCTCAATGCTTATATGCCACTATGGCAGTAGTATGCAATCCTAGAGAACTGAATGAGGCACAAATTTATGCTCTCTTACAACAAGAGCTTGAGAATAGTGGCTTTGATGAAGCATTCATCAAGATAATTCACACCTTGACTCAAGTTGTGGGTGTGCTTGAAGCACTGAAATTATTAACTAATCAATCCCCTTACTTGCTACAATGCTCATAAGGTCCGACTTCAACCAGCGAGGGTTATATCATTAATGTTCTCATCCAAGCAAATTTCTCTAAACAAATGACCCTCAAGGGACACACACCATTGCCTATCCCACCTATCAATATCATATCTATCAACAAGCCACCCATCCCGTTGGTCACTTCCACCAGCCTTCCAATCAATACTTGAGACCCCTCCAAAAACCAACCATGTCACCATGTCCCTATTGTATCATTGCATCACTCTCCGCCTTGCATGACTACAAACACCATTGAAAACTTCCTTGTGACTTCTCTAATAGAAACCCCTATAACTGTTGATATATTTTGGTACTGATGTGTGCGAACACACCAAGACTGTCGAGGAATGTTTTTCCCTCTTTAGGAGGTTTTTTCCCTTAGCTTGTATATACACCTATAACCCTAATGGGTCACTTAACTTTGTACATCACTTGGTAATAAAATTAGTATTGTGTGTTGTGCTCCAAGATCCTTCTTTTTTCTTGTGTTGTTCATGTGCTTCTAAAGACCTCAAAGTGGTATCAGAGCAATTGTTGCTTCATCAAGGGATCATCAACACACCAATCTCAGAATCACACAAAAATTGGTGAGCATACTCAACACGATTAGGAGTTCAAAATTGCTTCACTTTGTGGTGTCAAATTTTTATATGAGCTCATTTCTGTTGAGATATCAAGCTCAACATGTGATGATCCAGGATGACATGTACCAGTTTTTCATTTCTCTGACATGTATAGTGGTCACGCCGGTATATGTCAGAGATACTTCATTGAGCTTTATTAGATTTATCTATCGAGAGTGATGGCACATTTGTTCCTTGCCAGCTCACTCATTCACGGACATTAGGTTTTTCCTTATGTACTAATCTTTATATATTGCACTTGTTGTATTCTTTTTTTTAGGTCATTCTTGTACATTCCTTTTTATGTAATAGAAGAAGAAGAAGATCATTCTTCCTTGCCTCAATCTATGTGTGTGCTTCTCCTTGAGAGTGAGAGTGTGTGTGTGAGCTCTCTTCCTTATCTCCTTCCTCATGACATGGTATCAGAGCCAGCATGGCTGTAGAGAGCTCGTGGAGAAGGCGACGGTGAAGAGTACCCAGCAAGGCGTGGAGAAAAGGCGATTCACAAATGACCTTCGTTTGCTATGAAAATCGGCGTGAAGGTAGAAGACCTCAAAATATTTTCAATAATTATTCCTTTAGGGTCACTCGTTTTTGTGAGATCGAAGTTTCAGAGCCATCTTGACCTACATTTCAAGCCCACAAGGTGGGGCCCGCAAAAAACCAGCTCAATTTCAGAAACTATAACTTGCGTTGTGTTTGGAAACACTCATATATTCGAGATCCAGAATTTCAAGCGATTCCATGTACTGTTGATACACGAAAACTGTGTTTTTCTGAGATCGAACTATCACGTCATAGTGCGACAATGTTCAAGCAAAAGTGCTGCTTGTAGTGTTTTGTAGTTTTAAGAATTGCTACAGAAATGGCAAACGCAGATGGAATGAGTCATCTTATGAGCGATAAGCTAGACATGAACAACTTCCATGCTTGGAGATTCAGAATGATAAATTTCCTGATGGAAAAAGGCTACTAGAAGTACATCGAAGGAGAGAATGAAAATGCTCCACAGTTACCAGAAAGGAATCGGACTACAGTTTGGTGACATTGTATGAGACCAATACAAAGGCATGAAAATTACAACTCAAGAACGAGCTGCATACATTGGAGAAGAAGAGCATGTCGGTAAGTGACTCCACCTTGAAAATCAAAAGCATATCTGAGTCACTTGCATCTATTGGCGTGAATGTAGATGATGATGATAAGGTGGAAGTGTGTCTTCGTGGTTTAGGAGCTGCATATAAGCGGTTCACAACTTCCATACAAACTAGGGAAAATATTCTGAATTTTGTTGATCTGGTATCTATGTTGATTATTGAAGAAAAGAATATTGGTGAGGATTCAAACTCCCAAGGAAAACCCAATTCTGAGTAGGTATTCTACTCTAGCAAAGGAAGAGGTAGAGATAGAGGCTTGGGAAGTGGAAGAGGAAACAATAACCAAGACCAAGGTCAACAACGGAATCATGCAAGAGGAAGATGCCAGTTTCGAGGTAGGGGGAGCCAAAGAGGTCGCAAAAATTTCCAAAGAAATGATTGAGGTAATGATAGTAAAGGATGGTGGAATTGTGGTAAACCTGACACTTTGAACGTGATTGTAGATTGAAGAATCAAAATAACATAAGGCAGCAAAACAAATATGCATCCACAAGTGCAAATGATTCTGAGAAGCTATTCATGGTTCAACATCACATGATGAATACGATGTCCGCTGGTATTTCAAAATCGAATGATAATGTCTGGTATGTTGATTCAAGTGCTTCAAATCACATGACTAGTCATGCAAAATGGTTTAGTAGTTTGTAGAAAATGTCAGTTCCTGGATATGTTGAAATAGGTGATGATACATCACATCCTATTGAGCATACAGGAAACATAGCATTGTCTATGGAGGACGGGAAGGTAAAACATCTTGCTGATGTGCTGCATGTTCCAAATATAACAAAGAATATGGTTTCTGTTGGAAAAATGGTTGACCAGGGATTATGAGTCAGGTTCAATGCTGATGGATTATATGTAGAAGAGTACAATCAGGATGGACGATTGGTTGCCAAAGGAAACAAAGTGGGTAGGATGTTCACCTCAAATGTGAAGATTCCTGAAATGAATGCAGCCATGTTTGCAAAAGGTGCAGGAATTATTGTAGATATAGAGATGTGGCACAAACAGATTGGACATGCAAACTTGCAAAGGCTGAAATGGATGCAGTCAAAGGAGATTGTCCATGGACTACCAAATTTCAAAGTTGTAGAAATGCAAAAGGTTTGTGCAGCATGTCAATTTGGTAAATAGTCAAGAGCATCATTTCCACATGACAAGCATGTTAGTGAGAATGTACTTGAAGTAGTACATACAGATGTTTGGGGTCCAGCAAAGACCACATCTATGGGCGGTTGCAGGTTTTATGTTACTTTCATTGATCATACACGCAAAGTATGAGTATATTTCATGAAAGAGAAGAGAGAGGTGTTCACTCACTTCCAAAATTTTAAAGCTCTCTTATGTGTTCCAAGTGCTCCTCTTCTGATGCACTATAGATCAGAATGTCATCCAAAAAATCTACCACAAAGTGTCCTAGATAAGGCCATACAACACTATTCATGAGCTTCATGAAAGTGGCAAGGGCATTGGTGAGACCAAAAGGCATCACCAAAAACTCATAATGCCCATATCTAGTCCTAAATGCAGTCTTAGGGACATCCTCTACCTTAATCCTAATATGATGATATCCTGATCTAAGGTCAAGCTTGGTAAAATACCTAGCTTGATGTAACTGATCAAATAGATCTTCCAATCTAGGCATTGGAAAGCTATTTTTGATAGTTACCTTATTAAGTGCTCTATAGTCTATACATAGTCTCATAGAGCCATCTTTCTTTTTAATTACGAGCATTGGCGATGCCCAAGGTGAGTTACTAGGTTTAATGAAGCCCTTATCTAAATAATCCTACAATTGCCTCTCAACCTCCTCATGTTGAGAAACACTAAGCCTATAAGGTGGTCTGCAAATAGGGTTAGTGTTAGTAACAATCTTAATGGCATGGTCAATGTCCTCTCTCTCAGGTGGTAGCCCTCTAGGTAAGTTAGTGGGAAAAACATCTCTATACTCAAACATAAGATCCTTAAAACTTTTATCCACACACTCTTGCAAAAAAGAATACTAGAAAGTCTTGTTCATATTTACATTCCTATAATGAAAATATACATCAGATGAGATGTCTATACAATGCTCCATTAAAACATCTCTTGTACATGCTGGGAATAACAAAGACTATACAACTCTAATGATGAAATGAGAGGTGCACTAGGTACATCTCTCTCTCCCTGGAAACAAACTTTACTTCCATTCTTTTCAAATTCAAGTGTGTTATTTTGATAGCTGCGTTTAAGTGTGTCTCCCAACCCCCATAGCCACTCTCTTCCTAACACAAGGTCTATCCTCTCCATATTCATACTTTGGAGGTCCATATAATCTGTATAGTCCTGCATCTTGACTTCCAAATTGGATACCATAGTATTCATATCCTCTTATCTTGCCCTTGCATCATAGATACAATGTATTTATGTGTTGGGGAATCTTTAATTTCTTGAACAAAGCATACTTTATAAAATTATGAGTGGAAAAGTCATCTATCATGACCCGCACCCTAGTCCCGTATACACTACCATGTAGTTTAACTAGGTCATGTGGTCCAAACTAGTGTGACCACAATGACTGAGTCAAACAACAAGTGTGCTCTATATCCTCGGCCATCACCTCCACTCCCTTACAGCTAGAGCTACCATGAATAGGAAGGGTTTGCACTAGGTGGACTACCTTTTTGCCCTTTTCGGGGGCCACACTACACTCTAGTCCCTTCTTCTTTTCTTCCCCCTTCTTGAGTGCACAATTCCACTGTGAATGGCTAGGAGACAAACACCTAAAGCATAGGTTCTCTCTTTTGGCCCTCTCAAACTGATCTGTGGATAACCTAGGCCCTTGTGATCTTTGTTTTCTAATAAAAACTTTGTTTTTCCCAAAAGGAAACTTCTTCTTGAATTTAGTCATACTAAGAGGCTTGAGGGGCTGATCCGTCTCCATAGGAGTATATTGAGGACGGTTATGGTCCTCATAGCTTTGTGCATACTTGATTGCCTCCTCAAACGTCTTAGGCACATTCCTTCTGACTTCCCTCTTTATGGCTTTATCTAAGCCCCTAACAAACCCTCTGGTCTCCTGGAAATCATCTAAGCCCTTAAGTTCCAAAATGATCTCTCTATAGTGGGATAAGTAGATTGTAAGAGGCCTACCTCTCTGTGTAATCCTATCCCACTCATCCCAATTCTCGGGCCTCCTCATTCTCACGAAGAAACTCTTTTAGAAAAAGGGTCTCAAACTGAGTCCAATCAATAGGGATAGAGTTCGCCTCCTTAAGACTCATCCACCACTTGTAAGCACGCGCGCCAAGGGAGAGACTCACCTCTAGCACACGGTACTCTGGTGGGGTGCCCTTCAATTGATGCAAATCATGCCACTTTTGTAAAAAAGTGTAGATTGCATCCTTATTCCTGTCTCAGTCATCCCCCATAAAGGTAGGTGGCTTCAAGTCTTTCAGGAGGGAAGCTTCCCCAGAGCTCTCTCCTTTATGTTTACTAGGAAGAGGAGTATCTTTCCTAGTAATCTCTAGAGGAATAGGAGGGGTTTCTCTTTCCTTCCTAGCTAGGAAAGAGGTGACGCTAGTCTCAAGTGAGATCATTTGAGATGTTAGTTGTTGTATGAGAGATGTAATTCTACCAAGATCTCTCTCTAATTTAAGGGTTTGCTCTTTCAATTCTATGAATTGATCATGAGTGACAAACTCATCTAAAATTTCCTCATATGTATACTCTTCTTGCTGTGGTCTTTTTCGTCTAAGTTTTCTTTTACTTCTTGCCTTAATTCTACTTCTTCCATTCTAGAATCAGGATCCTCTAGTTGCTCTTTAGATGGAGAAGTGTGTTCAACTACTTGTTTCCCTTTAGATTCCATGTTTTACTTCGCTTCCCCCGTTTGCTAACTAGAGTATGTGAAAATGAATGGAAGTAAAGCTTAAATATGAAAGAAGAAGAGAAATATATCACAAGAGCACTTCCCTGTTACAAAATGAAGTTGCGGAAGCGAAATCCAAGTGATCCTTGAAGCTTTGGGTCACTGATTTTGAATCCTCCCCAGGCCCAAACAAAAATTGGAAATGTCTAGTTGGTATGGGAGGTTCTAATCACCAAAAACCAACAAGAACAATGCCAAAACCACGTAGCAATAGCCTCGATCAGGCAAACTGAATAAAATTGAACAACTTTTGAGATTTGGCAGTCCTCACCGTCCAAAAAATGTAGCGCAGCACCTGTACTTCAAAGATTTAAAACTATCCCAAGTGAAAAAAGTGAATTCGGACACCGGATGATGAAAAACTAAGCTCAAGAGTGGCCGCCTAGTTCCTGCTGAAGTGTTGTAGAGAGATTTTGGTTGACCAAATCTCGTCGAAATCCAACACTGATGGTCTCCTAAGCGACCAAGATTTTGGAAATTGGATATCGTATGAGCAAACTATGTGGGAGAAGCCGGGTATGTCACAAGTAGGAAGTAGAAAAGCTAATCTTCATGGAAGGGTAACTTTGAGAAACTCCAAACTGAGAAATTGAAGCTTTTTGAATCAACCCAAAACCCATACCCCATCTCCACAGCCCATATTACATGTATGCATCAATATTTTACTCAAAATCTTGGTTCATAGCATCACCTTTGTCCTCCAAAGTTCCAAGATATTTTCGAATTTTCCTCCTTACTTAGTTTAAACTCACTGTCAATTTGAAGAAAGCTTGAAATGTCTGTCAAAGAGCCCTTTATCCCACATATCCGATCACAGACGCCTTTATTAGCTATATATATGAAACAAGCCTCTCCTTTGAAGTATCCAAGAGGGGGCTGGAGGATTGGAAGCCTTCTTCACATGCTCGACAGCACGATAGTACGCGGATGGCTCTGATCTCTCTCCTCGTGTGGCAGCACACTTCCCATCACTTCGTGATTGCTATCATGTCGTCGATAGCACTGCTCCGATACCATTCTTGAAGCCCCATCCCAATGAAGGCCTCATTTTTAGAATGTCCTCCTCTTCTCTCTGTACAAGAATTATCGCCAACTAACTCAGAGCGACACGGAGACCGATGTACTCACACGTCGCCCAGCCGCATACTACCTTTCTTGACTCTCTCTCTCTCTCTTTCCATAAATAAAGAGTGACCCATGGCTCTACACATGGGTGCCACATGGCACTCATGTGTGAGCCCATCTTAATGACTTAAGAGGTGGTTCACACCTCCCTCAAAGGTTACTCCATATAACAACTGCAAATGGTTTTACAAGGTAAAGCATAATGTTGATGGTAGCATAAGCAGGTATAAAGCATGATTGGTAGCTAAAGGATATGCACAGACATATGGCATTGATTATGAGGAAACATTCAGCCCTATAGCTAAAATGTCTACTGTCAGAACACTTGTTGCATTAGCTACAACAAAAGGATGGACTTTGCATCAGATGGATGTGAAGAATGCTTTCCTACATGGTGAGTTACAGGAAGAAGTATATATGGACCAGCCACAAGGATATGAATATTCAAAGCATCCAGAATATGTTTACAGGTTGCAAAAGGCTTTGTATGGGCTAAAGCAAAACCCTCGTGCATGGCATGCAAGGATTGCTGATTACTTAACCAGCATTGGGTTTTCTATGTGTGATGCAGATCACTCACTATATGCAAGGAAGGTTGATGATGGCATCACTATTGTGGCTATTTATGTTGATGACCTGATTGTAGGTGGTGATAATGAAGGAAGCATCAAAGAGGTAAAGCAACTTCTTATGCAGGAATTTGACATGAAAGATCTTGGTGTGCTATGCTATTTCTTGGGCATTGAGTTTATACATACAGAAACAGGTATATGGATGTCGTAAAGGCAATATGCCTTGAATATGCTGCAAAAGTATGGTATGACTGATTGTAAGCCAATTTCTATGCCATTAGATCAGAATTTGAAGTTGGATACTACATCAGGTGAAGCATTGGAAAATGCTACTATGTACAGGAAAATTGTGGGGAGTCTTATATATCTCACAATTACAAGGCTTGATCTAAGCTATACTGTTGGACTTGAAATTCAATTTATGTAGGTTCCCAGGAAGCCACATTTGGATGCTCTGAGGCGTACTCTATGTTATGTGAGTGCTACTTTGGATTATACATTGCTTTATGAGGTTGGTGTAGACTTGGAGGTTTATGGATACACCGATGCATATTGGGCTGGTAGCATTCTAGATAGAAGATCCACTAGTGGTTTTCTATCCTCACTTGGGAGGGCAGCTGTTACATGGAGCAGCAAGAAGCAACCCAGTATTTCTTTGTCCAATACAGAGGCTGAGTATAGAGGTGCTGCAATGGCATCATGTGAGGCATCATGGCTGGAGATGTTACTTGCCGATTTAGGTGTGGAAGTGCAAAAGCCTATCACTATCTATTGTGATAATCTTAGCATCATACGGTTAGCACAAAACCCTGTTTTCCATGCTAGAACAAAGCACATCGAGGTACATTATCACTTCATCAGAGAGAAGGTATTAGTAGGTGATATTGATCTTGTTTATGTGAGAACAGATGAGCAGGTTGCTGATATTTTCACTAAAGCACTTGGAGCTAAGAAGTTGAAGACGTTTCGGGAAATGCTTGGATAACAGGATATACATTGAGCTTGAGGTGGAGTGTTGAGATATCAAGCTCAACATGTGATGATCCAGAATGACATCTACCAGTTTTTCATTTCTCTGACATGTATAGTGGTCACACCGGTATATGTCAGGGATACTTTATTGAACTTTATTAGATTTATCTACCGAGAGTGATGGCACATTTGTTCCTTGCCAGCTCACTCATTCACGGACATTAGGTTTTTCCTTATGTACTAATCTTTATATATTGCACTTGTTGTATTCTTTTTTTTAGGTCATTCTTGTACATTCCTTTTTATGTAATAGAAGAAGAAGAAGATCATTCTTCCTTGCCTCAATCTGTGTGTGTGCTTCTCCTTGAGAGTGAGTGTGTGTGTGAGCCCTCTTCCTTATCTCCTTCCTCGTGAAAATTTCGGCCTCCAAATGTACTATCACAGTGCCTATGTAGGAAATTTTATCCTTTTGTGTCAAACATATATACACATTTTGGTTCACCAATACAAGCATCTCAAAGTCTATTACAAGTTTAGTAGATCTTGAGAGGGTACTTATGCTCTACTTTTTGAGATACAACCATTTTTCTTCATCATGGTATTTTAGTTAGTGGCCATGGCTGAAAGCAATGATGTATTCCATATGTTGGTTGTTAGGCCGCCCATGATAATTTCTTATAAATATCTAGTGTTCCAATGTTTTGTCCTATTTTATTTTGTTCTATTTATGTAACTCGATGAACAGTCCTTACCAAAAAGGAAGGAATGTACCATGTAACTCTTTGATTATGAATGAAAATGTGTTCATTGGCCTATTGTGCAGAACAGAAATCCATGCAGATGATCAAAACTACATCAAACTATTAGCCAATGGTGTTGTTGGCACTTTGTTCTTAGTATATTCTGAGTAATGCATTTTTTGTTTATTTTGTTCCGAGTATATTCTAAGTAATTGCATTTTTTATGCATTGAAGATAAGTAAACTCTAGAATTGAGTAATTTGAATAATTCCAAATTTGTATAAGGATAGTATTGCATAGAATGATTAGTTTAGTGGTGATTCGAGATTGTATTAGTAAGGTAATAATTAGCACACATTACAATTTGGTATACTTTGTGTAGTCTAGAAGTAGAGTACTGGAAAGTTGCAGTACCAAAATAGCACGTATTGGAGAAACTAAGAGATTTAGAGGAATCTAAATTCTCCCACCCAAGAACCCTTAGTTGACTTACTTATATCCTTAACCAGAACGGAGGGAAGAGAGAGGTTAACATTGGTGATCGGGCTAGGGAGTGCTCTTTGTAGTTTACATGCTAGCAATAAGATCTGGAGAAATATACCTAAAGTACAAAAGTGATAAGCACCTTGTACGAGTGAATAGTGCATTAGGTGCACTGCATGGCAGAACAAAAGGTGCCATAGTGTTGACAGTCAAGGTCATGCACAAGCATGGAAGCGCATCAATGAAGAGGACACACGACAAGAAGGAGCATGTAGGGAGCTCCAAGAAGCACATGTCAAATTTTTAGAAGAAATCCCTATAAAAATAGTGATTTTTATCACTAAAAACCATTGTAAATACCATTTTCTATTTTTACAACTCCATTTTGTTCAAGCTGAGTCATCCTCGAGCTTGAGGAGTATTAGAAGTATCATCCTAGTAGTTTTCATAATTTGTAGACTTCGTTTGAGCCCCCAAATAAGCCATGGAACCTATTTTTTAACTAGGCCAGACACTAGGTGTGGACAGGGCCAAAACCACTCAAAAAACTATAAGAAGGGCTAGAGATCTCAATTTAGGGGTTAGCTTGTTGTAGATTTCAGCTTGATAAGAGAGTTCTTTTGTAATCAAAGATCTTCCATTGTTCCACTCTTTATTCTTACCTTGTGCACGTGTGTGTATGTGTGTGCATGCTTGTGTGCTTTCACTCACACACTTGTGCACTTCACTTGCTCTTGGTCTTCATACCGGTCCTCATGTCTCCGCGGATTGACATTTATGAGGTGTATCTCCTCACGTTGGTACTTTCCATTGTGCTAGAGTGACACCAAAATTTGGCGTCGTTGCCGAGGAGAGAGCTTGGAGGATGAGCGTGTGATGGTAAGACGTAGAGTAGCGACGTTGGAAGGTTAAAAAATCACCATTTTCAGTTTAGTTTTTGAGTTTTTCTTCACCTTCATCATCACCACCACCATTTCCCCCCACCTTCATCTTCTCATATTTTCTTCACTTTCAACTATAATTTCATCTTGTTTTTCACCTTTGACTGCAAGCAAGAAGCACAAAGGGCGTTCTGAACTAAAATGCTGAAGAAATCATCTTGAAATCCACATAAAACATCAAAAAACTGAGCGGTGGTATCATGGAGTGACAAGATCTGCATCTGGTATGGCGAGTGTCGTATTGTGACTTTGAAGGGAGACTTTGCATCTATAGGCACATAGTAGTGGCAAGGAGAACCTAAGGTACACATATTTGCAAAATTTTTTGAATTTGGGCTTAAAAATCTCCAAGTCTCATGTCCGGTTGAGTTTTGGTATCACGATACCAGAATTCTTGTGTATCGCAACACTTGTCGAGATATCATATCGTGCATACCCACTTGAAGTCACCTATCACCTTGGTATCGTATTGTGAGCAATCTGGTATCGTATCGTGTCGGTTTAGTGGTATCGTATCGTCTACCTAAGTGGTATCGTATTGCATAGCATAAGCAGTATCGTATCGTGATTGGAGTGGTATTGTATCATTCACAGACTGGTATCATATCGTGAGCCAATCAAGTATCATATCGTTAGCTATCCTGGTATCGTATCATGAGGTTGGTATCATATCGTGCAACTCAGAGGTATCGTATCATGACCACTCCCAGTATTGTACCGTGCAAGTTGGTATCGCCTTGGTGGTATCGTATCGTCTAAGATGGTATCATCCATAGTGGTATTGCGTATCATGGAAAATCTGGTATTGTGTCCCCTGTCCTGAGGCACTCCCTCAGAGATCTTGTTTCCCTGTTTTAACCCCCAAGACCCTGAACTGGCATAACTTTCTCATACGAAATCCGTTTGGAGTGATCTTGGGTTTGTTGGAAAGCTCGTGGGGATTATTAGATATAGTATTTTGAAGTTGACCCTCAGGTTGGACTAGGAAGCAAAGGGTTCCACAAGATTTTGAGCAATTCAAAGGACAGTTTTGGACTTGTAGACAAGGCTTATGAACCTAAGATCAAGTTAATACTTACGAAGAGATAGATAAAGTACCAAATCACCTGAGCCTACCTAGTGTCAACCACACAACCAAGTCGGGGACTCACAACTCAGTGGTTAGCACTACATGCTGAGTTCACAGACGAGTGAGTCAGAAAGTCTTTTAACTTGCAGAGACTCTTGGCTTCTGAAGACATGCATAGTTCAGTACCTAGGGAAGGTTTTATGTCTAGAGTGGAAGGGGAATATCGGATGTCTCTTCAATACATATCCACTAACTTCCAAGGAATACCCATCTACCTCAATGGCCTACACAAGTCAGTAGCAAAAATGATAAACACTAAAGAATCTGAAATAGTTCCAAGACCAGCTATCAAGTATGAAGGAGGAGTTTACAAGCCCAAGATGGGCCAGATATATGTAGTAACCAAAAACCCTGATCAGATCAATGAAAGAGGAGAGTTAGAGGGACAAGGAACTTTTGGGAGAACCAACAGTGGAAATACGATGACTAACCCTAGGGGAAAGTCAGTAATGACTCAAGTATTGCAAGCGAACAAGATACCCTAAGATGACTATCTGATGGATGTGTACTTAGTACATGGATCAGACCTACTCCTAGAA
This sequence comes from Ceratopteris richardii, assembly GCA_020310875.1. NCBI lineage: Eukaryota > Viridiplantae > Streptophyta > Polypodiopsida > Polypodiales > Pteridaceae > Ceratopteris > Ceratopteris richardii. Next base: position 100,261,881 of record CM035406.1, read on the forward strand.
ACTGATTCACTGAGACAAGGAGAAGGCATCAGCCCAACAACTATATACGAGTTAAGGGATCCAAAAAATCCATCTTAAGTTACATACCTAGACCAAAATCAAAGTAGATATTGGTCTATAGATAAAGTAGATAGGTCTAGATTAAAGTACATGGGTCTGCCTATATTCCCTCCTCAGGATCAAGAAACTACCTCACAAAACCCATTCCAGACCCATCAGAGAATGGAAAATGCGATGTTAGGACAAATGAATCAATCTAGTATACCCAACAGAACATAGGTGCAATTCACCCTACTAGGAATTAACGCAAACAGCCAAACTAGGCAGGAAATGGGATATATGAATAGACATACCTTTAGGACAGAACGCCCCAAGGTGTTCCCATCATAATTCGATCCCCAGAGCTCGACAGAAGATTGAGACCAATCCAATTGGACAAATGTATGCAAAATCATTATGATGGCATAAGAGAGCCCTATGAACACATTGCAGAATACAAGCAGGTGTTGCGAGCAGAGCAAGTGGATGACTTCTTCGTGCAATATGAATCCTTTGGGCTATATCAAACAATTCTTCAAAGAATTTTGTTTGGGAATTCACTAAGCGGGGGATCAAGCACAATTCATCATCCTTACTACATAGTTTCAAACAAGCTCCTCATGAGACAGTAAAAAATGCAGCACGAAGATTTAATCAATACGTCGACCGATGCCCGATGACAGAGAGACCTTCTCAACAGAAAATGATATCCCTATTTCTAGAAGGTCTAACCAATGGAACATTGAGAATCTTAGTATACATAAAACGATTGCAAACTCTGAGTGAGTGTCTTCAAGAGTGCATAGATTTGGAAGACAACTTAGCTGAGGATCTCAAAATCACACAAGATCCTACCAAATCAGAGGATACAATGAGCAATGAGACTTCTAGTTCGAGTTATGTGGAGGAAGTGGCAGAGTTAGTGGCCGAGAAATTAGGGGTACAAGGACCAAGGAACTACTAGAACTCTTCCTTGAGAGTGCCAATGTTAGGAAGTTGCACACGTTGCGATGGGGATCATCCATCTCATGTCTGCACCAGAGAAGGATTAGGGTTATCACAACCTTACCCTTACAATAGACACCCAACTCAAGAACCTAACATGAACTCTTATAGTGAGTAGAAGTACATCAACTACAACACTGAAAACTATCCAATGCATAGACAACCACGATCGTTTATACCACCCCAATGTAGACCATACGGGTACCCTCCTAGAGAACAAGGCAGAGAAGTTCCTAGTTATAACCCATGTCTAGGACCAAGAGGAGCAACTATATCGTATGAACCTGGAGGATATAGCCAACTTCAACCTATACCAGGACAACAACCACCCCACCCACTAGCTCCGATACAAGGGCAGAACATCACAATACAAGTCGTTTTTCTTGAGTGTGGCAAAGAATAGCTCCTAAGAGATTGTCCCGGACATCCCTCTAGTGCACCAAAGGTTACACCCGTTAATGTAGTAGGCTTAGTAGGAGATTCAAGTTCCAGTAGCGATAATGTGGCTCCTATACATGTAGTTACTAGGGCACAAGCCTTACAACAAGCTAAACCAACTAAGCAATCAGAGCAAAGTGAGTCAAGAGAGCGTAGTAAGAGAAAAACAAGAACATGGAAGGATACTAGAGAGAAGTCCAATCGTAAGTCGACCAAAAAGTTATCCGAACTAGAAGAAAGCTTGAAAGATGCAAAGACAAAAATAGAAGATATTGCTTCTCAAATCCCCTCGCATGTCAAAACTCCATCCACACCACCTCCTCCCCACCCACCAACCTTTGTAAATAGACCACGACCAAGATCTGTTCTTGCAGATCCAACCCTAGAACACTTGGACATGATGTTCAAGACATACTAGGCTCGACTTCAAGAAGGACCAACACCTGCACACCTGGACAAGAGCTACCCTAGAGCAGATTTAGAGATTGAACGGACAAAAATGTGCATAAAAATGGTGGAACTAGCTCAAGCTATGTTCAAGGCCAACCAATCGTTCAATCAGACAAATGCTATTACACCGGGTTTGCACTTCGAGGGCTTACTAGATAGATTACAACAGTTGCTAAATAAACCGCAAGTTTCTTTACCTGCACAGGCTCAACCAACTATTGAAAGAGAAAGCTCATCACCAAAGAAAGCCTATGTTCCTGACTCCATAGATAATGGAGAACCTCTTTCAATTCAACAGCACACTCAAAAGTTCTTGCAGGAAATACAAGAAGAGAAATGGGCCAAAGAGAAGGATGTTCCCCCTCCTATTCTTGAGATTGATGACCTTCACAATCAATTTCCACAAGACATTCCATCTATTTATGAAGACCAAGTAGAGCAACAAGGAGAAGAAAGGTTAGAATTTGAATCCAATTCTTTACAAGAGTTGCCACAGTTCACAGGCCCATGCGAATCTGAATCTCTCTAGGTCAGAGCTCCCATAATATTGATCAGAAACGAAGACTCGATGGTTCCAAGAAACACTGAAGTTGTGAAGGACACTAAGGCTCAATGTCATCTCACTTTAGAAGAGCTGCTCCATACTAGTTTCCTCCACCTCAAGTAGTTACTTATGTAGGCTCCTATTCTTTAGGCTCCTCAATGGGACTTACCATTCTATGTGTTTGTTGATGCATCTGATATTGCTATTGGGGGTGTTTTAATGCAAGTCCATGAAAAATGGTATCATATGATATACTATGCTAGAAAACATCTGGTCCTTGTAGAACAAAATTATTTAGTAACAAAATGCGATTCTTAACCTTATTTATTTCATTAAAAAGTTTTGACATGATCTCCTTGTCGTAAATCCACCTTTCATGTGGATCATTCGGCCTTGAATTATCTCATATGATAGCAAAATTTTGGTGGTAGAGTTACACATTGGGTTCTCGTGTTGCAAGAATTTGATTATGATGTTATCCATTGTCCCGATTCATCTCACACTAATTTCACGACAAGGAGCACACAAGGTACTCATATTTGCAAAAATTTTTGAATTTGGACTCCAAAAAATCCAGGTGTCATGATTTCCCGTGGTTGAGTGTCGAGACATTTAGGTGTCGTGATTTCCCGCGGTTGAGTGTCACGATATTTATCCTTGTGGAATATCGTGTTTGTCTCGCGACATTTGACAAGTGTCGAGTATCATGGTTGCATCGCGACATTCGACAAGTGTCGAGTATCGTGGTTGCATCGCGACATTCGACAAGTGTCGAGTATCGTGGTTGCATCGCGACATTCAACAAGTGTCGAGTATCATGGTTGCATCGCGACATTCAACAAGTGTCGAATATCATGATTGTCTCACGACATTTGACAAGTGTCGAGTATCGTGGTTGCATCGCGACATTCAACAAGTGTTGAGTGTCACCAATGGCAAGTGTCGCGACATCTTCCAAGTGTCATGTGTCGTGACTGTCAGGTGTCAAGTGTCGTGGACATCAAGTGACGTGACATCTGCAAGCTGTTGAGTGTCGTGTGTCCAAGTGTCGCGACATTCCTCAGGTGTCGAGTGTCGTGCTTAGGGCCAAATTTTGCGATATCTGATGGGTGTCGTGTGTCATGATTGATCAAGTGTCGAGTGTTGCCTACTCCAAGTGTCACGATACTTACTAAGTGTCATGTATCGCCTATTCTGAAGTAATCCTAGAGAGGTCTTGTTTCCCTGTTTAAACCCCTAGAACCCTGAACTGGCACAACTTTCTCATACAAAATCCGTTTGCAGTGATTTTGGGTTCGTTGGAAAGCTCGTGGGGAGTATAACAAAAACTTCCACTGGGTACAGTAAAATTAATATGCAGATTATTAGATATATTATTTTGAAGTTGACCCTCAGGTGGACTAAGAAACCAAGGAGTTCGAAAGGATTTTGAGCAATACAAGGGGAAATTTTGGACTTGTAGAAAAAGCTTATGAACCTAAGATCTGGCAGACACTTAGGCAAGGATAGGCAAAGCATTAGATAATCTGAAGCTAGTGTCAACCAAACATCTAAGTCTTGGGCACAACAACTAAGTGGTTATCCCTATGTGCTAAGTTTCGAAACAAGTGACTCAGAAATGTCTTTCAACATGGAAAGATTGTTAGTCGACCGCCCGATTGGAAGTTGTAAAACTGAATCTTTTGTTCGCACACACGAAAAGTTGTTACACTGACAGTTGTAATCTTTTATATAAAGCAATGAAAAGAGATGCTCAGTGACGATTCGTGGAATCACCAGACTGTCCGTCTCGGTGATTATCTGAGCGTTGTTGTAGCATTGTTTGGCTAATTTCTGAGTACTCTGAGTATACTGTGCATATCCGTGTTTCTTGTCTATCGATCTCTGTTGCGATTGTGAGTTTCATTTACATACGGTAGATTGTTGTACTGTTGTCTGAGTAAGTCGTTTGCGAGTCTCTATTGGGATTGTTGTGTTAGTTCGCGTATCGTGTTGTTATTCTTCTTGAATGGTCTGCCAGTGTTTGGTGAAGTCTGTGTAGCTATGGTAGCTTTTCTAGTATTCGGGTTTGTATTGGTGTTGGCAGTAGTCAAGGAACTAAAGGAGTCACAAGACAAGGAAGCGTACGAAGGGAATCGGAGCGAAGAGAAAGCACAAGCAGACACAGTAGTCAAAGAAGATCTAGCAAGTAGGCCATTTAAATTTTCCAGGCATCAAAGAGTTGGGCACACAAGAAGAAGGAGCAAGAAGGGAGCTCCAGGAAATGTATGTCAAAATGTTAGAAGAAATCCCTATAAAAATTGTGATTTTCATCACTAAAAACCATTGTAAATACCATTTCATATTTTTGTAACTCCATTTTGTGCAAGCCAAGAAGTCCTTGAGCTTGAGGAGCTTTAGAAGTACCTACCTATCAGTATTCACATTTTTTAGACTCCGTTTGAACCTCCAAATAGGGTAGAGAACCTAATTTTTAACTAGGCCGGACACTAGGTCTGGACAATGCCAAAACCTAGTCAAAAACTATAAATAGAGCTAGAGAGCTCATTTTTGAGGGAGCTTGTAATTGATTTGAACTTGTATGAGCTTGTTGAAAGTAATCTAAAGAACTTCATTGCTTCTCACTCTTTGTCCTACCTTGTGTGCGCGTGTGTGTGTATGTGTGTGCATGTTTGTGTGCTTCTCACTCACGCACTTGTGCCTTCACTTGCTCGAGGTCATCATACCATCCTCACATCTTCCCGGATTGACATTAAAGGAGGTGCTACTCATCACTGAGCTACACCAAATTTTGGCGCCGTTGTCGGGGATCGAGCTTTGAGGACGAGCGTGTGATGGTAAGACGTAGAGTTGACGTGTTGGAGTTATAGGTATTTTCTTCACCTTTTTCCTATTTTCTCTTGTTTTCTCATCACCATCATCATCCTCACCATCTCCCACATCCATCTCCATCATCGCGAAAAATTTCAGTTTTTGGTCATATCACCCCACCCATACCATTTCCCTCATTTCACTTGTGAGAGAGAGCGAGAGAGTGTTTGTGTGCTTGTGATTTTCTGTGTTTTTTGAGATTTTCTGCAGGAATCAGCATCCCCAGCAGCTGCACCAGCTCCAGCAGGTAAAAAATTTGACTGTGCAGGTCCCGAGGCGTTGACCTCTGTTAATCGCGACCGACAGAAAAATGATCTTTTTGCTAAACAAAGTACATAACCATAATCTACAGGCCTAGAGCTTCCCAAATGTGTGTTTAAAATTTTAAAATTCCTCAGATTTTTGTCAATCGCGATCGCCCTGTCAATCGCGATCGCCCTGTCAATCGCGATCGATAAACCACGACGAACACATGCCGACGGCTCTGTCAATCGCGACCGACAGAGTCAATGACCGACTGACCACGACTGACAGAACCTAGGCGTGACATGTGTCAATCGCAATCGAGCCATCAATCGCGATCGACCAGTCAATCGCGACTGACAGCCCCAACGGACCTGTCAATCGCGACCGACCCAGTCAACGATTGCTTGACCACGATGGACAGACCCTCGTGATGGACCTGTCAATCGCGATCGACCCATCAATCGCGACTGACAGAGTCAATGATCCTTTGACCACGATCGACTAAAACTCCGGGCCACGTGTCAATCGCGACTAATAGCCACGATGGACCTGTCAATCGTGACCGACACGTCGATCGCGATTGACCTATCAATCGCGACTGACAGAGCTTGCGAACGCGATTGACGGGCAAATTTGGCCAATTTTTTAGGGCAAAAAATAGTGGTCTAATTTTTTGGCAAATTGTGGGGAAATTTTAAGGGTTAGTAGAGCATTGTGAGGCCTATACCTAGAGCATTTTTGAGAAGTCTTGTCTACCGGTTAACCTATTTTAAATCCTGTTTTAGCCCCAAAACCCTGAACGGACATAACCTCCTCATACGAAATCCGATTGCGGTGATTTTTGTTTTGTTGGAAAGCTCGTGGGGAGTACAACCAAAACTTCCACTGGTTACGGTAGAATTGATGTCAGGATTATTAGATAGGGTAATTTTAAGTGACCATATCCCGGGGTAGGAAAACTTAGTTTCCCTTGGGATTGTTTTCCATAGAGGCAAAAGGCGATTGGGTCTGTGAATTACATGCATGAAAATGATCTGTCTGTGAACTGAATTCAATTCTTGAGCTAATTGTGGACTTTTTCAGGTTCTTTGAGAGCATCGAAGGGTACTCGAAGCAAGAGTAAGTGCGAGCTTGGGAACACGCTTCCTGGGCATACAAGGGCAACCAAGGGAAGAAACTTAAGGTTGGAAATTCTCAACACCCTCTGTCAATCGCTAGCATAAGCTAAGTACGGATGGAGGTCTTGATTAATTAAGGATTAATTAAGCTAAGTGTACTTGGGAAAATTTGGGATTATTCAATTGGGCTTATGAACCTTAGATCAGGTCGACACCTAGGGAGAGATAGACAAAGTCTTAGATCTTCAGAGGCTAGTGTCAATCATACTGCTAGGTCTTGGGCCCAGCAGTTGAGCCATCATTCGTACTACCCTAGCTCTGAGACTAGCGAGTCTGAGATGTCCCACGGTATGGAGAGACCTACAGGAAGCTCTGGAGTGCCATATTTACATAGGGTAGAAGGCCCTTACAAGACGCAACTCGAATACCTTAGGACCAACCGATTAGGTGCTAGCATCTATGAGGACGGCCTAGGAAGATCTGTGGTCCAGATTAAAAACCTGGACCAATCCATTGGACTAGAACATCCAGCAGTCAAGTTTGAAAATGGAGCATACTTGGACAAAGAAGGGACAATATATGTAGTCATCAGTCATCCAGATAGGACAGATGAATTTGGGAATGTGATTCCAGAAACGGACTAAGGTGACCTAGAGCAAGGAAACATGGGTGTAGAACCTAGAACCCCCCGAGGCAAATCTGTTCTCACTAGGATTATTACACCAGAGTGGATTCCCCAAGACAATAAAAGCATAGATCTACTCTTGAACCGAGAGACTGATGAAGCCTTTTGGAGGTACAGATCTGATCAGCCGAATGAGGTAGGAACAATCATGATATATGAGTTCAAAGATCCTGATAGCCCAGGCAGAGTGACCTACTTAGATCACGCTTCAGAGAGGGCCTTTGTGGTTACAAAAAATGATAGGCATGCTTACACTTAGAAAGGTGAATTTATTTTCCCCCAACCAAGATCGAATGTGTCCTTTGGTCACCCAGGAGCTGGAACATCCCAAGCTCATGGAACTCAAAGAGACAGACATAGAGATAGACCGGAGGTAAGCTTTGCCAACCTAGTGGGAAGAGACAGAACGAGAACGAAAACAAATAGAGTGGAACCTGAGGGACTTAGAGCCCCAAGGAACCAAAGGAATGCTGATGATTTCCCTCTGCCAAGGCCTAGGGAACACACCAGGATTTTGAGACCGACTCAGTTAGTTAAGTCCATGAAGAATTACTTCGATGGCACAAGAGACACATATGATCATGTGGCTGAGTTTAGGCAAGTCTTGAGAGCTGAACAAGTTGAGGACCTGTTCACGCAATATAATGCCTTTGGTCTAACACTTAGGAACACAGCCCTTACGTGGTTTCAACCATTGAATGAGAGACAGTTCAGGAGCATAGACCAACTTTTAGAGGCTTTCATCACAGAATTCTCTAAAAGTGGCATAAGGCATAATACTTCCTCATTGATACACAACTTCAAGCAGACCCCTCAAGATACTGTGAGACTTGCAAGAAGAAGATTTAGGCAGTATATTGAGAGATGCCCTGTTCCTGAGTTACCCACACTTGCCAAACAAGTGGCTTTATTCTTGGATGGATTGCTAAGTACCAAATTGAGGTCCTATGTGTACTTGAAGGACCTTAGGACCATAGAAGAATGTGTACGCATGTGCATTGACATTGAGGATAACCTAGGGGAAGAGTTAGAGCTCTCCAAAATCTACAAAGATTCAGATAGTGCTTCTAGCCTCTCTTCCACCCAATCCACATCTATCGAGGAATTAGCAGAGAAAGTAGCTCAGAAATTAGGTGTCTCTAGCAAACAAATCCCAAGATTTGCCCCTGTGAAAAGATGCTATACTTGTGGAGGTGACCATATGGCGAATGTATGTCCCATTATGGCCCAACCCCAAGTGAATCCTAGTAGCCAATACTGCACCATAGAACGGAGATACACAAATCACACAACACAAGACTGCCCATACAATAAGCAAGCAGTTAGGCAAACCTACCCTCAGCCCTATCCACAACAAGGAAGATATCAGAGCCAGTACCCTCCACAGCAATATGGTAGACCGCAGCAATCCTATCAACAACCCTACCAAAACCAACAAAGGCCTCAACCTGTGTTAGCTCAACAACCTCCAACCCCAGCTAATGTGATTCCTGTAAAGTATGTAGCAGCTGAGGAAAATTTGAATAGAGCTATAGTGCCAGTAACACCATTGCTTTCAGAAAGTGATCCTAGTGACCATAGCTTTGATTCTACACATATTGATAGTCCCCAGGCTTACTACATGCAATCTCCTGAACATGGTGAGTCCTACTACAGTGAAGAACCAGGTGAACCTAGTTGGGAGCCAGAGTACACAAATGTAATGTACACAAACCCTAACTCAAGACCCCAACGTAGGCAGGTAAGACCCCCATTCCCTAGAGGACCATGCTACAGATGTCAGGGAGATCACCTCATTCGTGATTGCCCCTTACCTCCACCTACACAACCCCATAGCAAAGCCTCTGTATGGACTTTTGACTAACTTTGAGTGGACTAATGAGTGTGAGGACTCCTTCAATGAGCTCAAAAGAAGATTGTGTTCAGCACCAATCTTGACCACCCCCGATTGGAATAAGCCATTTCATTTTCACGTGGATGCATCCAATTATGCTATTGGATGTGTGCTTGCACAACCTACAGGTGAAGGTAATATGGATCTTCCAATTGCCTATGCCAGTAGACAATTCAATGCAGCTGAACGAAACTATACCACCACTGAACGAGAGGGATTAGGCATGGTATATGCAGTTAAAAAGTTTAGACACTATTTGCTTGCAAATAAGTTTAAATTTTTTACTGATCATTAGGCATTATTGTACTTGGTAAACAAACCATGCAATACCGGTAGATTAGTAAGATGGTTTCTCTTGCTAATGGAATACCACTTTGAGGTTGTGGTGAGGAAAGGGAAGACTCACTTGAGAGCAAACCACCTCTCTAGGCTCACATCTGGAGAAGCCGCACAAGGAGTATCAGATGACCTTCCTGATGCCTACTTGTTTAATTTGGAAGTTGTACCTCAGTGGGCTAAGCCATTAGTACCAGTACTGACCTACGGGCCTAATCACCCAGTCATAAACACTCAAGATAGAGAGGTAGTAAAAGCCCAGAAGTACCATATCATGGCAGGAAGCATGTACAAACAGACAGATCAAGGGATATTGGCTTGTTGTGTGGAAGAGGACGAGTATCAGATGACCTTCCTGATGCCTACTTGTTTAATTTGGAAGTTGTACCTCAGTGGGCTAAGCCATTAGTACCAGTACTGACCTACGGGCCTAATCACCCAGTCATAAACACTCAAGATAGAGAGGTAGTAAAAGCCCAGAAGTACCATATCATGGCAGGAAGCATGTACAAACAGACAGATCAAGGGATATTGGCTTGTTGTGTGGAAGAGGACGAGTACGCAAAATGGTTGCAATTAGCACATGTAGGTGCATTAGAGCAACACTACTCAAAGCAAAGAACTTACAGACACTTAGGAGATTCGGAGTGCATTGGCCTACTATGGAAGCCGATGTCCAAAAGTTGTGCAAGGAATGCCCAACCTGTTGCACTAAACCACCTGTGGAACATGCCACTCTAAATCAAGTGTCCATAGTGCCAGATTGGAGTGAACCATTAGTAGATTTCCTGAGGACGAGAACATTCCCTCAAGATATGGCACTAGCCAGATGAAGAATTCTAGAACAAGAAGCCCTAGATTAGTCACTCCTTGGTGATAATCTATATAAGCATGGTAAAGATGGTTACCTGAGACTATGCGTCCATGAGAGCGAATATCTCAAGATCTTGGAAGCAGCTCACCAAGGTGTAGCAAGAATCTGAAGAACTTTCAGAACTAGCAAGTGCCCCGGCATACTCGGCCCAAATAAAAAGATTATACGAAACCATGAAGCGGGTCCAAGAGCAACACAAACTGTCTCTCGAGACAGGAAAGATGATCATGAGCCAAATGTTAGCCGAGGAAGGTGTGGATGACATGTTTATCGAATCAATGAACCTGCACGCTGACGCGGTAGGTTTAGATGAGGTTGTTCATGCAGCCATGGCTTATATTCATCGATTTGAGAAACGAGTGCCTACCCGTCCCATGCGATCTGGCAAACAAATCCACATCAATGTATCAGAACCAGGAGGTAACACACAAACAGAAGAACATCAGGTGGAACCACTCTCACCACCCACCTCACCTCTCACTACACAAGTCACCTCACCACCTGGCACTACCACGCCTATTTCTGCCATTACCACAGTAGTCATGGGAATTCCCCTCTCTCCTGGCATCCAATTCGGAGGAGTTACCATGCCCACTTTCACAACACTCTTCACAAATATCACATCCACCCCACCCACTGTGCCCATCTACACGGTCACACACACGTTCGACACAATGGAAACATCACCAGCCACAGCACCACTCCCACCCCCCACGCAGCCTCAATCTCCCATACGCCCTCCACCTACCTCACCACTTGACTCCACAACATTCACAACTCCCTTCCCCTTCCCCATTCCCCCTGCATCTTCATCTTTCCTTGTATCGTTTAATGTAAATAGTATATTCATGGCATTACATCAATGTGTGTATCAACTTCAGAGTGAGTATCAGGCTCTCGAAGACCGTCATCATCAACTGACTACGAATCATCAACAACTACAGAGACGGCTTACAATTATAGAAGAAGAAAATGCATACCTCAATCAACGTTACACCACACTCGAGCAAGCTCATCAAACCCTCCTGGAGACACCCCAGCCATCACAAGAGCCAGGTGTCAAACAACTCGAAGCCTTACTGGAGGTCTACCAAACAGATAATCTGAGAGTCCGGTGAAATTTGACTCTACTCAGAAAACACATGGCTACAGCCCTTGAAGAAAACAAGCGTCTACAGAAGCAAAACGAAGAAAACCTGGAAGCTGCCATGGAAGGCTCTCCCCATGAAATCGACCCAGAACAATTCAAAGCAGTTCCCTCCGAAACAATGAAAACAATCTTGGAAAGCTATGCTGATTTATTAGAAGCACATGACGATTTGGAAAGGGAACGGGATGAGCTACGTCGCCAGCTCAGGGAACAGGAGGCACAACCCAAAGTCATAGAAATGACCTCGACTTCAGCGGAAGTAAAGGCATTAACAGAGCAGGTGGCGGAACTACAGAAGAAGTTACTGGAATATGAAAGACAGCCCTCTCCAGTTGTAGAACCAGAGCCAGATGAATTGGTACCCATTGAGGTGGACGAAACGTATGAGGAACCATATGTTCCTATGCCGATGCCAGGTGGTCAGCAAACCTCAGAAGGAATGGACACCTTGGAAGTCGAAGTACCCGAATGGCTCCAGACATTAGAAAAAACAGCTACAACCCATGAAGATCGAGTGGCAATCCAAATCCAATTAATGGCCAAATTAGAAGACACCATCATAAAGTCAGAATATTTCCGCAGTATGTCTCATCATAGATGGATCGGCACCAACGACGATCAGTATGTGCCATACTATGTACTCCTGGCAGATTACAACGCGGAGATCCAACGCCGATGTGGCAAACCTCCAACTTTCGCCACACAATTTGGACCCGATGATATCCCAAAGAGTGCTAAAAAAGGATCCATTCATCAACCCACCTGGAGGATCCATCTTCTCGAGACCTACCCAAAGATGGTTCGTACTTGGACTAACATGCCACTCTTTATTAAATACAATCCCTGTTATGTTCCAGTCTTCCGCAGACGCACCTGGCCCGAGTTTACCATTGTTGTCAAGAACATCAAAGGCTGTGCAAAATGGTTAAATTATGTTTATCTAGCACCTCCACAAGGACCTCCCACTGTGAATTATATGATTTCTACCATCCGTCACTGGAGCATTCGACTACGGAATACCCCCGATGTGATGGCCCAAATGTGCATAAAAATCTTTGAATTAATGCTGATCACATTCAGGACATTCAAGAATATTAAAGACCCCCACTTCTCAGGAGTTGGCTTTCTTACAGGCAACCAAGATCTGGTATATGACATGAGCACCACCCCATCAATAGAGGTAATATATGCTTGGCACGCCAAAATCAAGTACCTCCCAGCTTGCTTTAAACAGACATTCGAGGAGATGTTCGTAACAGGATTCTGGGAATATCACTCAGAAATATTTGTACCCAAGCCCTCACATCTCCTCCACTTATTCGTTGTGGAAAGAACCATCCATTCAGAACAATTGCGGGTGCCACATCCGGACGTCCTAGGACTAGTGAATTGGGATGCATTGTTAACAGACCTAGCACGGGGGCTATGATTAGAAGAACACCACCTCGCTGCCGATGTTGTTCAATATTATGTCCAACGCATAGCTAGACAAGGGTCTCTTAGAGACGACAGACGCGAGAGAGGGGGGGGTGTTGGCAGTAGTCAAGGAACTAAAGGAGTCACAAGACAAGGAAGCCTACGAAGGGAATCGGAGCGAAGAGAAAGCACAAGCAGACACAGTAGTCAAAGAAGATCTGGCAAATAGGCTATTTAAATTTTTCAGGCATCAAAGAGTTGGGCACACAAGAAGAAGGAGCAAGTAGGGAGCTCCAGGAAATGTATGTCAAAATGTTAGAAGAAATCCCTACAAAAATTGTGATTTTCATCACTAAAAACCATGGTAAATACCATTTCATATTTTTGTAACTCCATTTTGTGCAAGCCAAGGAGTCCTTGAGCTTGAGGAGCTTTAGAAGTACCTACCTATCAGTTTTCACATTTTTTAGACTCCGTTTGAACCTCCAAATAGGGTAGAGAACCTAATTTTTAACTAGGCCGGACACTAGGTCTGGACAAGGCCAAAACCTAGTCAAAAACTATAAATAGAGCTAGAGAGCTCATTTTTGAGGGAGCTTGTAATTGATTTGAACTTGTATGAGCTTGTTGAAAGTAATCTAAAGAACTTCATTGCTTCTCACTCTTTGTCCTACCTTGTGTGCGCGTGTGTGTGTATGTGTGTGCATGTTTGTGTGCTTCTCCTTCACGCACTTGTGCCTTCACTTGCTCGAGGTCATCATACCATCCTCATGTCTTCCCGGATCGACATTAAAGGAGGTGCTACTCATCGCTGAGCTACAATTGTGTTGTCTTCAGTATTGAGGTCTATGTTCGTACGGCAAAGATTAAGCTACGGTAAGAGCCGTCCTAAGTTGCGTACTGAATCTTCAAGCACTGTGTGTCTGTAACTGTTGAGTCCTTCTGTGTCTTCGGTTGAATTTGACTATGAGCACTGTTCGGTGAAGGTTGAACTACTGCTATTGTTCCTAATGTTACTGCAATATGTATTTGGAAAAGGGTCTGAGGTAACTCGGTATCATGATATTAATCGTCTGGTACAATGTGTTCGGCAAACCTTGGAAGAATTAGAATAACAAACCGTAAACATTGAGAAGGGTATACCAATTCATGATAGAAGTCTTGAATATTAGTATATTGTGGTGTGAAGTCATTTTGGGAAACAAGCATAGGGCCTCTGTTTTTACAGACCCCTTCCACTCCCAAGAACCCAACAATGTTTAAACGCACTTCTGACAGTTAGAACACAGCGTTTAACACTGGCGCCGTTTGTGGGAAGGTGGCAACAGATCAGATTGTTGCAAATCAGTTATGGAAATGTGACTGTAAATTGTAAATCGACAGTAATAGTATGCGATTATTACCAAAAGATGATACATGTCGGTTACTCGATTCGGTGAAACATATCCAAAGAACCGCCAGCCTGGGGTACCTAATTTGCTAAGGACACCTCCAGGAGGTAAAAGCGTAGATAGGTCTAACCCAGTTGTCAAGAAAGTAAAGAACGTTAGTAAGGATTCTGGTCATATTCCGGTGGAACGAACTAAATCTCTGGCAGATTCCGGTGCAATTTCGTCACAATCTGTCGAAGATATAGTAACTCCAGAATCTAACAGGACGCAGTATGAAGTTAATTTAACATCATTGAGTAAAGATTCGAACTTGCTTACGAATAGAAACGTCTTAGTCAAAGAAATCAGCAAGGGAGAAAAAGCACCCTGTATTGGTGAAAAATCAACGCATTCCGGTGATATTTCAGTACCATTTGCTGAAAGATCGTAGTTTTCCGGCGGCGGTTTACCATTTTTTGGTGAATCATTAGTTCAGTCACCGCTATTGGGAGCTGACGATACAGATTCCGACGATTCAGATATTCAGCCTCGGGGTATAGAAGATAGTCACAATACAACCATCAGCGCCATGAACGGGCAACAACAACAACAACATCAGCAACAACAACAACTATGCCCACCAAGGCCGACTCCAACCGGAGTAACATACACTAAATTCGGTGGATTTCCAAGAGATGACCCAGATGCTCATGTACGCACATTTGAGATAAGTTACGCAGTGCTCAACCATCCACCCGATCTGGCGTATAAGGCTATTGTCTTCCAGTCTACATTGGTTAATGAAGCAGCCAGATGGCTTACAGAATATGATATTAACCATTTCAGCACCTATGAAGCAGTAACGGATGCATTTTTGCAAAGATTCAGGCTAAAGAAGAATCCAGCCGAAATTTTCGATTACCTGCAAAACAATAGACAGAAGATAAATCAAATAGTGCAGGAATATGCCACTCTATTCAGAACCCATTTGAGGCAATTACCACCAGCACATGCCAACCTACCGGATCACGTTATCACTCAATGGTTTATCAATGGATTGACTCCGTAACTTAAACAGATTATGATCATACGCTGTGTAGGAGCTATGACGCTAGATGCAGTGATTGCAATGGCTTTGCAGCTAGAAAACAAGGTTGGAGGATTTACAGAAGACTTGGAATGGTTAAAGGCAAATAAAAATGTTGCAAAAGACTCGACCAGACAAATGTTATGCACCACATGCAAGAATTCAGGGCACACTAGTGCCACTTGTGCACTTAATCAGTTGTTTTGTGCTATCTGCAACACGACCGGACATACTACCGAAAATTATGCATACAACGCCAAAGTGCAGGGAACCACAACTGTCAATGCTATTATACAGGAACCAGGACAGCCAGCCAATCATTATGTACCTCCACAAATGAGAAACAACCAGCAACAAGGCTATCGAAATTACAGAGGACAGAGAAATAATAACTACAATGCAAATCGCTGGCAGGCGGGACCAGCACAGGAAAATCCCAATTTGCCACCATCGCGCTACCATTTTTGTGGTGAATTTGGTCACATTAGAAGATTTTGTAAGGATGCAGCTGAGTACAATCAGAGGAAGAAAGAACGACAAAACCCAATGACTAATATGGTACAAATCACACGTGTAGAAACGCAAGCTGCAGTAATTCAGACCCGATCCGGTAAGCAACTGCAACCAGCGGCAGAAGTATTTGAACCAGGCATACGTGAACAACAAAGGATGTATGATAAGGCCAGTCAATGGACCACCGCCAAACCTCTAGTGTTTCCAGATCCTATTCCGGTGACCCAGGCTCCGCTAACCAAGGAAGGAACACAAAAACAAGATTCTAATTCAGTAGCAGGTGTTGGAGACCTCTTAATCTCCAAAGGTTTGATCTATACTGATTTAAGAACACTTCTATATCAGTTACAAACCAAACTTTACACAAATATTGTTCTTCTTTATCAAAACTTCCAATAACACTTCTCTGAGTGAAGAAGTATCTACTTCAGAAAGTTTGCTTCAGAAATCAACTTCATTACCTGCACATAACTTCAAATTTCTTCAAATAAATGATGCACAAGTATTCGCAATACCTTTGCGCAATCATACCAATCATTAGTTCTCAAAACTAATCATCAAAAGTTTAATTTGATCCTTAAGATCAAAGATATGTCATAACTGTCTTCCAGAGGTAGCGCCTTTGACATGGTCAACTTCTTAAGTTGATTTCTCACGGTACAAGTCCCGTTTTGCTAAATGCTTCTAGCCATAGCTTCCTTATCTCCTAACTTAGATTTTAAGTGCTCACTCATTAAAAACTTTACAGTATACACTGAGATCTAAGCAAAACACTGAGACGGAAAAGTGCGCTACTCTCAGACTTCTGTTTTCACATTCTACATACAAATGTTCCTATTGATCATTCTCACAGTAGGAAAGGAATTAGATCATGAAACTCTGAACATAGCTTCATTAGCTTCTCAATTAGATGTGTACAAAAGGAATCTTGATCCACATGATCAGACTGAGAGCACTCAGAGAAAAACCCGTCGCTATTTTCCGGGGAAAAAACTCTCTACACATCTCTAAGACATTTGTCATCTACAAATGACTCTCTCTTACATCTCTTATCATCATTAACTTATATATACATGGTTTTTGACTTCTCTCACGTCTAAGACACTACTCCTTGTCATCCTAAAGATTATATCTATACTCAGACTACAAGAGTTTCCATTTCTAATGTACATCTGTATACAATCTTTACTTCTGAAATCTCTTCATTCTTTCACATGATTTCTTCCACTTCATTCTGACCATAAGCCTTCTTCAAGATCTTTATAATCACCAATTTGTGATTGGTTTGTTCCAACAGCTCCCCCTCAATCACTAATTGTGATTATTCCATTCTTCTTCACTCCTGCCATCTCTTTGAATCTCTGTAGCTTAGGTCCATCCAAGCTCTTTGTCATCATATCTGCCACTTGTTCTTTTGTTGGAGTATACATCACTTCAATCTCTTTATCAAGTACCTTTTCCCTCAAGAAATGATACTGAATCTCTATATGCTTAGTCCTGGCATGAAAAACAGGGTTAGCTGCCAATTACAAAGAACTCATATTATCTCCAAAAATAATTGGAGTACTCTGATCAGTTTCAAAACTCTTCATCAAGGTCTTCAACCATATCACTTCTTTTGCAGCTTCTACCATTCCTTTATACTCAGCTTCTGTGGATGACAAAGCAACTGTATGTTGCTTCTTTGAACACCAAGAAACTAATTTATCTCCAATATAACAAAGATACCCATGAGTAGACCTTCTATCATCTGAGTCACCTGCCCAATCTGCATCACTAAACACTTTGTTTCTTGTGTCAGAAGTGAATCCATAATACAAACCTTCACTTAGGGTTCCTTTGATATATCTGAGTACCCTTTGAGCTGCAATCCAATGAGTCTTCTTTGGACAATGCATAAATTGTGACAACACACCTACTGCATATGATAGATCTGGCCTTGTCAAGGTAGCATAGATTAAACTACCTACCAAACTCTGATATTTCTTCATATCATTGAACTCTTCACCTCCATACCTGCTTAATTTATGATTTACCTCCAATGGTGTAGTTGAAGTCTTGCAATCTTCCATGTTAAACTTGACTAGAAGATTCTTCAAATACCTCTCTTGTGAAACATATACTCCATGTTGAGTATATACAATCTGCATTCCTAGGAAATAAGATAAGTTTCCCAAATCACTTATCTTAAACTCCTTCTCTATTTGCCTTTTAAGTTCATTGATTCCTTGAGCATCTGTTCCTGTGACAATAATATCATCAACATAAATACACATGTAAATGTACCCATTTTCACTTGCCTTCACTAGCAAGCTACTATCTGCCTTTCATGCTTGAAATCCACATTCATTCAAGAACTTGACAAGTCTGTAATTCCAAGCTCTTGGGGCCTGCTTCAACCCATACAAAGCTCTCTTGAGCTTACACACATAATCTGATCCAATTGAATTCATAAAACCTTCTGGTTGCTCCATGTATACTTCAGCTGCAATGTATCCATTTAGAAATGCATTTTTCACATCTAATTGTGATAACTTCCATCCTTTACAAGCAGCAATAGCAATCAATGTTCTAATTGTAGACATCTTAGCAACAGGACTAAAGGTTTCATCATAATCTACCCCATAAGTTTGGGCATAACCTTTGACCACAAGTCTAGCCTTATATCTAGACACCTTACCATCTGCAAACCTTTTTGTTTTATATACCCACTTACATCCAATGACTTTCTGATTCTTTGGTCTTGGTACTAATTCCCAAGTTTCATTTTCAAGTAGAGCATCATACTCTTCCTGCATTGCCTTCTCCCAATTCTGTTTACCTTTGGCTTCTTCATAAGTGATTGGATCTTCTTCTGTCTTCACAATGTAAGCATAATCTTTTGTTGTTAAAAAAGATGTATCATAACTATACCTTATAGGCTCTTTCCTTTCCCTTGAAGATCTTCTGATCTCTGCACTTCTTGAAGTCTCAGCCTCATTTGATTCTGGATCAAATCTTGGCCCATCTTCTACATGATTCTGCAATCTACTTTTAGAGTCAACATCATCAATACTCTCTTCATACATATTTACTTTTGCCTTCCCTTTTCTTTTTATCTCTTCAACATCTGCATAATCATTTGTTGATCCTGTATACCATGTATTTTGCTCATCAAATGTCACATCTTTGGTGACAAGAAATTGCTTTGTGGATGGACTCCACAACCTGTAACCCATCTGTCTATCATCATATCCAATAAACACATACTTCTCTGCTTTGGGTTTTAGCTTATGTCTTAATTGTGAAGGAACATAAGCATATGCTACACATCCAAATACCTTACAATGATCAAGAGTAGGTTTCTTACCCCACCATGCTTCATAAGGAGTTCCGCCATCCAAAGCTTTACAAGGTAACCTATTCACAAGGTATGTTGCAGTATTAATAGCTTCTGCCCATAAGTAATTTGGACAATTCTTTTCCTTCATCATTGCTCTTGCAAATTCTACAAGAGTCCTATTTCTCCTTTCTGCTACTCCATTCTGTTGAGGAGAGTACCTGCAAGTTACTTCTCTTTTTATACCTGCATTCCACAAATAATCATCAAACTCTTTAGAGAAATACTCTCCCCCTCCATCTGACCTTAACCTCTTAAGCTTTTGCCCTGTGATCCTTTCTGCATAGGCATGATAATGTTTGAATGTCTTGAAGACTTTTGATTTATCCTTGATTACATATAAAGTAATCCATCTGGTTGCATCATCAACAAACAACACATAATATCTGGATCCATGTATGCTATAGTGCCTTGAGGGACCCCATACATCTGTATGAACCAATTCAAGCATATTTGAATGCTTGTACCCTGATTTGTTGTAAGAACCTTTGTGTGCTTTACCTAATTGACAAGCTTCACACTTGTACACCATATGTTGCCCTTCAACATTTGGCAATCCAAGCACCACCTGATTCTTTGACATTTCCTTTATAGCTCTCTCATTGAAATGACCTAGCCTTTTATGCCATAGGTCTAATTCAGACATCTTTTGATTTCTGTAAGTAAATAATGCATGTCCCACATTACCTTGGACTTTGAGAGTGAACAATCTTCCTTCCTTTTTTCCTGTAATTATGTTTCTATATCCCTGATTTGGATCTTGCACATAAACACCATCATTTGTGAATCTTACCTCATATCCTTTCTCCACAATTTGCCCTACACTTATCAAATTTTTAGGAATAGTAGGAACATAAAGTACCTTGCTCAAAAGTGTACTTCCACTCTTTGTCTTCACTGATCCAATGCTCTCCACTTTATGTTTGGTATTGTCACCTGTTTGAACTGTATGTCCATTCACCTTTGCTTCCATATCAGTCATCAAGGATAGATTCCCACTCAGATGGTTGCTACATCCTGAGTCAATATAAAACACTCTTTGATCTTCTCCCACTGATTCATGAGTTGCATTCAAGATAAGAGTCATATCATCCTTCTGATCTGATGCATAATTATAATAATTGTTGTTGTAGGACTGAGATTGGAAGCTTCTTCCACCTCCTCTAGCATATGATGTCCTACCACCTCTTCCTCTGAAGTTGCCTCTTTGGTTTCTGCCTCCTCTACCTCTTTGATTAAAACTCTGATTATTGCTTCCACCATTTTGATTGTTATACCAACAATCATTTGCCAAATGATTGGTTCTGCCACAAATCCAACAAGCTTTAGCATTATCTTTGTTCTTACCTCCTCTTCCTTTACCTCTGAAATTCATCTTTCCTTTTGTGAAGTTAGCTTGACTTGAAGTCCCTTCATCATCAGTTGACTGCTTTCCCTTGCCATTCTTTTTCTTGTCCTTGGAGTACATAGCTTGACTTGCACTTCTATCATTGTCTCCTTTAATGTCCTGCTCAAAAGTTAGCATGTGTCCTAGCAACTGATTAAGATCAGGAGTAAAGTGATCAAGTGACAATTCTATGGATAATATGAAAGGCTTCCACTTCTCATCTCCTCTCAGACCTGTAAGTATTTGTCTTACCAACTTATCCTCTTCAATGTCTTCATCCACTGCTCCCAAGCTATCTGCAATGTCCTTCATCCTTGCCACATAATCAGAAATTGATTGTGAGCTCTTCTTCTTGAAAGTTGTGAACTCAACCCATAGTGAGGACTTCCTTGACTTGGTTGTATTTTGGAAATGCTCTTCCAAAGCATTCCAAACATCTGCTACACTTTCCAATCCTCTAATGTGAGGTAGAAGATAATCATTTACAGCCATGTAAATGATACTCCTTGCTTGAGCATCCTTTCTCATCCAAGTCTTCAAAACTGCAAGTTCTTCCCTAGTTGGAATACTAGGATCTGCAAATTCAGGCTTTTCTTCATCTCCTTTGATATGAAGCTTTGATCCTTCTTGATTCTTTTCGAACTCGTGCTTTGAACTTCTGCAAGTTATCTTCAATAATTTGTCCTTGTCCTCCTTTGATTAGGAAGAACTCCAATATCTGCACCAATCGGAACTTCAATTGTCTTTTCTTCTCTTGTATTGCACCTTCAGCTCTGATACCACTGTTGGAGACCTCTTAATCTCCAAAGGTTTGATCTATACTGATTTAAGAACACTTCTATATCAATTACAAACCAAACTTTACACAAATATTGTTCTTCTTTATCAAAACTTCCATTAACACTTCTCTGAGTGAAGAAGTATCTACTTCAGAAAGTCTGCTTCAGAAATCAACTTCATTACCTGCACATAACTTCAAATTTCTTCAAATAAATGATGCACAAGTATTCGCAATACCTTTGCGCAATCATACCAATCATTAGTTCTCAAAACTAATCATCAAAAGTTTAATTTGATCCTTAAGATCAAAGATATGTCATAACTGTCTTCCAGAGGTAGCGCCTTTGACATGGTCAACTTCTTAAGTTGATTTCTCACGGTACAAGTCCCGTTTTGCTAAATGCTTCTAGCCATAGCTTCCTTATCTTCTAACTTAGATTTTAAGTGCTTAGTCATTAAAAACTTTACAGTATACACTGAGATCTAAGCAAAACACTGAGACGGAAAAGTGTGCTACTCTCAGACTTCGGTTTTCACATTCTACATACAAATGTTCCTATTGATCATTCTCACAGTAGGAAAGGAATTAGATCATGAAACTCTGAACATAGCTTCATTAGCTTCTCAATTAGATGTGTACAAAAGGAATCTTGATCCACATGATCAGACTGAGAGCACTCAGAGAAAAACCCGTCGCTATTTTATGGGGAAAAAACTCTCTACACATCTCTAAGACATTTGTCATCTACAAATGACTCTCTCTTACATCTCTTATCATCATTAACTTATATATACATGGTTTTTGACTTCTCTCACGTCTAAGATACTACTCCTTGTCATCCTAAAGATTATATCTATACTCAGACTACAAGAGTTTCCATTTCTAATGTACATCTGTATACAATCTTACTTCTGAAATCTCTTCATTCTTTCAAATGATTTTTTCCACTTCATTCTGACCATAAGCCTTCTTCAAGATCTTTATAATCACCAATTTGTGATTGGTTTGTTCCAACAGCAGGCACATCATCTTCAGTAGATACATCCTCTTCAGTCGGCGCATCATCTTCAGAATCCGTGGAAAGCACAATTCAATCACATAAGGCCTGGGAGATTTTATCTAAAGCGTCCATTACTTTTCCTCTTGGCCAATTACTTGCACTAGTACCAGAAGTTCGACAACAATTCCAACAACAGTTCAGTCCTGTACCTTCTTGCATTCCAGCAACAGCGGCAGTGCAACCGGAACCTGATTCTACGGTCGATCATTCGGTTCCTTTAATTACGGTATGGTATAAAAATCATAAAATTACACAGGTACTAATTGATGGAGGATCTAGAGTCAACATTGCTACTGCTGCACTGTGTAAGAAGTTAGGATGGACTGAAATCGAACCAGTTCAGTTCTTTGTCAGAATGGCTGACCAGTCAAGAGTCCATCCAGTAGGACTTGTACGGAATGTACCAATAACTTTGCAGGGTACCACATTTAAGATGACCTTTGTCGTCCTAGAATTACCGGAATCCACCCTTGATTATAATCTTCTTTTTGGCCGTCCTTGGCTGAAGCAAGCTAAGGTCATACAAGATTGGTCTGCACAGGAACTCACTTTCAAAGATAATAATCGTAAATATATTGTAAAACTAGATGCTATACAGCCTTGCGAATTGCATGCTAGACCGTATTTTGCAGAACCAGTTCATATGTTAGATGGGTTGTCAAATGATGAAGAAGAAGAGTTTTTAAAGAACAACATTGACTTAATTTCTCTAGGAACTGTTGATCTACAATCTGTTGTAGATAATTGGAATCCCGCAGTTTGTACGATGATGCGTGTAACAGAAGAAGATAAGAAGGAAGATACTGTTGCTATAGATGACGCTCAACTGCAACAACTTTTTAAGCCAGTTGACGATACAGAGAAGCCCCGACAATTTTATGTTCTCGAGGATCTGTTGATCACTTATAATTTAGGAGATGAAGACCATCCGCGTCCTGTCAAGATAAAAGAAAACTTACCGGAAACATTTCAAGCAGACCTAATCCAGCTACTCCGAGAGTTCTCCGACGTCTTTGCATGGGATTACAAAGATATGAAGGGTTTGGACCCGCGCATTTATCAACACAGGGTCAAACAACCAAGCTACCGGATGAATCCGAACTATGCATCACCGGTAAAGGCAGAACTTGATAGGCTACTCAAAGTCGGATTCATTGTACCAGTAGAGCATGCTGAATGGATCTCACCAATTGTTATTGTGCCTAAAAAGAATAAGAAGCTACGAATATGTGTAGATTACCGAAAACTGAACGCAGCTATGGTGCCTGATCCATTTCCGCTACCTTTTCTTGACACAATGCTTGATAGAGTAGCAGGACATGAAATGTATTCATTCCTAGATGGATACAGTGGGTATAATCAAGTTAGAATGGCTGAACAAGATATACCAAAGACCGCTTTCATCACCAATTGGGGTGTTTTTGCTTGTATCGTAATGTGGTTTGGATTAAGAAATGCCCCAAGTACTTTTCAAAGGTGAGTCACTTGGCTCTGACTGCTCAACTGGTTTATCCTGTTTCAATGCTTGTGCCCTAGTAACTGCCTGTACAGGAGCCAAATTATGGCTGCTTGAACTTGAATCTGCCACTAAGCCTACCACATTGATGGGTGTAACCTTGGGTGCACTAGAGAGATTCCTAGGACACTCTCTTGGAAGATGTTCCTTGCCGCACTCAAGAGAAAAGCCTTGTATTGTGATATTTTTTCCTTGTCCTGGAGTGAGTGAGTGGGGACATTCACGAATGAAACGGTCACCCTGACATCTAAAACATGGTCCTCTAGGGGCTTGTGGTCTTACCTTTCTCAATCGAGGCCTATGTTTGGATTTGTGTACATGACATTGGAGTATTCTCGCTCCCAATTTTGTTACATAGGTGGTGCCTCATATTGATACGAATAGGTCTCACTATGCTCTGGTGACTCAATGTAATAAGCTTGTGGACTACCTTCATGGGAGTAGTCTGAACTTTGAGCATGAGAGTCATTTTCTGAGATCAAAGGGGTCAGTGGCACCAATGCTCTATTAGGGTTCTCCTCTATCAGTGCATACTTAACTGGGATCACATTAGCAGGAGCTCGTGGTTGGTTTCCTAGGACTGGTTGTGGCCTATATGGTGCCTGATATTGCTGTTGTGGTCTATAATATGGCTATTGGTATTGGTTCTGAAACCTACCTTGCTGGTAAGGTTGCTGATAATTTTGTCTGATCGTCTGTCTATTGTATGGACAATCTTGAGTCGTATGATTCATGTATTTCCTCTCAATGGTGCAATAGAGAGCATTAGGGTTTCCTTGGGGCTGAGCCATCATTGGGCAAACATTAGCCGTGTGGTCTCCTCCACAATTGTAACATCACCTCAATGAGGTGACCCTTGGTGTTTGTCTATTTTGAACTCCTAGCTTCTTAAAAAACCTGCTCAGCTATCTCATCTATGTCATTGGAGGCTCTAGAGGTATGACTAGTAGAACTATCTGAGTCCTTATATAGTTTTGAAAATCCTAACTCCTCACCCAAATTGTCTTCTATGTCGATACATATCCGCACACACTCTTCTATGGATCTAGGCTCTTTCAAGTACACATATGATCTTAACTTGGTGCTCAGTAAGCCATCTAAAAACAAGTCCACTTGTTTGGCCGCTGTGGGTAATTCTGGCACAGTGCATCTTTCTAGGTACTGCTTGAATCGTCTTCCTGCAAGTCGCACTATTTCTTGGGGTGTCTACTTGAAGCTATGGATCAGGGATGATGTGTTATGCCTAATACCACTCGTGGAAAATTCTACAATGAATGCTTCTAGCAGTTGGCCTATATCTCGATAGTTGCGACTATTTAGGGGTTGAAACCAAGCTAAGGCAGTACCCTTAAGAGTTAAACCAAATGCCTCAAACTGTGTGAACAAGTCCTCAACTTGTTCAACTCTTATCACTTGTTTGAACTCGGCCACATGATCATAAGGATCTTCGAATCCATCAAAATAGTTCTTCATGGCCTTGACCACTTGAGAGGGTATAAGGGTTCTCAAATGCTCTCTGGGTCTGGGCACTAGAAACTCATGTTCATCTCTTTGATGCCTATGTGCTCTGTGTCTCCCTCTTTCTGGTCTTTCACCCTCATGTCCTAATTTTTCTCTGCCCACAATGTGTGCAAAGCTTACCTCTGGTCTCTCTCTAGCTCTTTCCCTTTGGGTTTCATGAGCCTTGGATGATCTTGCTCCTTGGAGACCATGGGAAACACTAAATCTCGATGAAGGGAAAATTGATTCACCTTGCCAAGTGTATGCATGCCTATCCTGTTCTGTTACCAAGAATAGTTTCTCTGATGTGTGATTTGGATAGAAAACTTTCCATGGTATCTCCGGATCCTTGAATTCATAGATGGGGACTACTGGGTTGGGTCAATCTGGCCTGAATCTCCAAAAGGCTTCCTCTGTTTCTCTATTCAAGAATAGCTCTAGGCTTTTGTTGTCTTGGGGAATCCATTCTAGAGTGATCACTCTGGTCAGGACTGACTTACCTCTATGAGTCTTGGGTTCTCCTCCTAGGTCCCCTTGCTCTAGGTGTCCTATCTCATTCTCAGGAATGATATTTCCAAACCCATCTGTCTTGTCTGGGAGGTTGGTTACCACATACATGGTTCCTTCCTTATCAATGTATGACCCCTCTTCGAACTTGACCACTGGGTGTTCAACTCCAAAGGGTTGATCGGGATTTTTGAGTTGGACCACTGATTGTCTCAGGCCATCCTCATAGATGCGTGCACCTAATTGGTTGGTCCTGATATATTCCAATTGTGTCTTATAGGGACCTTCTCGTGTCTGTAAGTAGGAAGTACCTGAGCTACGTGTGGGTCTTGTTAAACGCTATGTTCTAACTGTCAGAAGTGCGTTTAAACGTTGTTGGGTTCTTGGGAGTGGAAGGGGTCTGTAAAAACAGAGGCCCTATGCTCGTTTCCCAAAATGACTTCACACCACAATATACTAATATTCAAGACTTCTATCATGAATTGGTATACCCTTCTCAATCTTTATGATTCGTTATTCTAATTCTTCCAAGGTTTGCCGAACACACTGTACCAGACGATTAGTATCATGATACCGAGTTACCTCGGACCCTTTTCCGAATACACATTGCAGTAACATTAGGAACAATAGCAGTAGTTCAACCTTCACCGAACAGTGCTCATAGTCAAATTCAACCAAAGACACAGAAGGACTCAACAGTTACACACACACAGTGCTTGAAGATTCAGTACGCAACTTAGGACGACTCTTACCGTAGCTTAATCTTTGCCGTACGAACATAGACCTCAATACTGAAGACAACACAATACAAACCCGAATACCAGAAAAGCTACCATAGCTACACAGACTTCACCAAACACTGGCAGACCATTCAAGAAGAATAACAACACGATACACGAACTAACACAACAATCCCAATAGAGACTCGCAAACGACTTACTCAGACAACAGTACAATGATCTATCGTATGTAAATGAAACTCACAATCGCAACAGAGATTGATAGACAACAAACACGGATATGCACAGTATACTCAGAGTACTCAGAAATTAGCCAAACAACGCTACAGCAACGCTCAGACAATCACCCAGACGGACAGTCTGGTGATTCCACGAATCGTCACTGAGCATCTCTTTTCATTGCTTTATATAAAAGATTACAACTGTCAGTGTAACAACTTTTCGTGCGTGCGAACAAAAGATTCAGTTTTACAACTTCCAATCTGGCGGCCAACTAACACTCTGGCACGCACGATGGACTCGAACCCGCAGGTTTTACAAAATTACTGTTCTTCTATAATTCCGTCTAAATACATGTTTCTGGCTAATCTAAAGGTTCGGGCGATTTTCTTCTTTAAAGTTTCTAATAGCTGTTTGAGAGTATCCGGTTCTACTAGTTGTGCATCTACTCTTACAAAACTTAAAGCTATAGCTTTGGTTAGCAAAATTTCTGCTTGCGTCTGCAGAAAGGCTTCTTGTAGGTAGAAATCGTTCGATAGGGCCGCATCTCTGGAAACTTTCATTTTTGCCACTTGTTTCTCCATCTTGCTTACTCTTTCTTTTTTATTGTCCAGCTGATTCTCCCTTCTTTCGATCTCTTGATTCTGAAACTGTATGGTTCTGGAATATGCATCCCTTTCTCTTCGGAGATCTGTTATTACTTTTTGTAAATGTGCTTCTAATGTCAGTTTTTGCCATAGAATGTTGTTTACCTCGTCGAATTCTATCTTACATTTCTGGAGTTCTTCGGTTGTTTTCATCGCCAGATCGTACTGTTCTTGGTCTTTTTGTACCACTTCGTCTAGTTGAACTCTGGTTTCTTCGAGCAGATTTCCTAATGCGATTCTTGCATCTTCTTTGTCCTGTAACTCTTGCTTCATTTTACTGATTTCGGCATTTGCATTCTGTAATGATTCTTCTTTCTTTGTGAGCTCAGCCACCGCCGCATCTCTCTGTCTGGTAACCATTTCCTATTCGGCAATTCTGGCATGTAATTCCTTCAGTTGTTCTTGTAGAGATTGGTTTTTGGCTTTGGCTACTAGTAATTCTTCCTGTAGGGGGCTAATGTCGGCTTCCAGTAGATCTACTTTATGTTGGAATTCATTGCAAATATTCTTTGTTACTTGCTTCATTTGCGCAGGGAGTTGTTGTGATAAATTGATTAGCAGTTGACCCATTGACGCTAACTCAGAGAATACGGGGATGGGCGTGAGTGGAGGAGGGGGAAGAGGTTGGGAAGAGGATGCGGTGAGGAGTTGCTGGGAGTTCTCTGGAGAGTAGTTAGGCGATGAAGATGAAGAAGCTGCGAGTTCGTCGGGCTCATTGGGTGGAATAGGAAGGATGGGGTTGAGCGGAGGTTCCGGTGGTGGAGTGGGCAGGACAGGGTTAGGTTCTGTTACCTGTTCTGTTGTTTGTTGTGCAGTGTCGGCAGCTATGGACTCAACTGCTTTTAGAAGTTTGTCGAAAACTTCTTTAAAGATCTGTTGTTCATTTCTTTGTTTTTCCTGCTCTGATTGTTGCTGTGATGTCTCTTGTGACGAGCTTGTGTTGGATTCGGTGTGATCCTCCTGTTCTTGTTGTCCTTCTGATGAAGATTGTGCTGATGATTTATGCTGCATAGACGTTGTGGTGTCATGGAAGGTTTCTTCGTCTTGTTTTTCTTCTTCCTTGTCATCTTCTTTGTTTTTTTCGGCTGACCCCTGGGCTTCACTTTCAGAGGAACTGATTCTAATTCTTTTGCGGCAGAAGAGTTGATTGAGTTCCTCTTCGTCTTCTTCATCGTCCTCCAATAATTGCAAAGAATCTTCATGGCACAGAACCGGGCCTCTGGGTGGTGGTTGTGCTGCAAGAATGGCCGGAAAAAGGAAAGAAATAATGTGCGGCAATCTGGACCTTGGCATTCCTCCTTTGTTTACCTGTTTAATTATTGAAACACATTCCTTGTGAATGCGGTGGAAGAAATAGGATGCAAAATTTATTGGTTCTCTAGCAGCTAAATCAATGGCGGAGTAGAATGGACGCGATATTCCATAAGTACGTTTCTGTAGGTTCAGGATAGCTACTAAGAACTGAAGGGCGGATCTCTCAGGTTCCGATCGACATAGGATCGCGTATTCGTTGGATGAATGCCTAGGGAATAACTGATTCATGGTGGCTAATGGCAGATTCGGGCCATTCTCTCGACCTTGCGAAGGGAGTTGAAATGACTCAGCAAAAGTTTGGAAGGTGATTACGGTTCGGGAGGGTAGGGATGTGATAGCCCAACTTTGCTCGTTGGCAGGTGTTTTAGTGATAGCGGTGATGATCTGAGCAAAAAACGGGTGGGATTCCACTGAATGCCACGGCAGTTCAGCGAAATTGGATAACCCACGGGTGCGTAGAAACTCTCCTACCTCGGTAGGGAGTCCGTCACGGAAAGCGGCATAGTTTGCCAGAGCTTCCATGGTGCAAACAATGATAGCAAGCACAAAACGCAAACACACAAGGTATACAGAGTCACACAAATCACGCAAGCACAATAGCAATTTTTGGCGAAACGGAGAAGGTTAAGTAGATGTTCGGTAGTGGGGAGCAATCAAAATCACTAATAATCGTTCGTCGTTGAGATGATAACTTCTTAACTTCGGTGTGCATGCATGAGTAGCTGGAAAGGGCAGGGCGGCTGTTGACATAATTAGGTATCAAAACGTGGATATTTACAGACTTATTTTATTAAGCACGCAAAAAATAAAAGAAAAGAAAAGAAGAGAAAAGGAAAGAAAAGAGAACGCCAAAAGATGCGGCCAACTGCGAAACGTTTTATTGCGGGTTAGATGTTTGTTGATACGGCCGCAGCTTCGAACCGTTGATGACTTTCGGAAGAGGAATTCCAGTCAAAGTAGTCAATCGAAAAGTTGTTGGGCCCACTTGTTCAAAAATCCGGTAGGGGCCAAACCATCGTAACTTGAATTTGCCAGCAGAGCGATTTGATTTTGCATTGTAAAATATTACAAGTTGTCCCACCGTAAAAACTGGGGTTTTTAGATAGCGATCATGTGTTCGAGCTTGTCTTAGCTGTACTTCCTGCATAGTTAGAAAACTTTGCCATCGGTGCTCATCCAGTTCTCTGAGTGTATCTAGCCGAAATGATAAAGAATCTTCTGGTATTAATTTCTCAGTGAGAACCACACGTAAGCTTGGCACAATAATTTCCATGGGTGCTATGGCTTCCAATCCATAAGCTAGTTTGAAGGGTGTTAGACCTGTTGCTACCTTATAGGTAATTCGGTATGCCCACAGGACTGCAGGTAACAGTTGTTCCCATCTTTCCGGTGCTTCCAAAATGAGTTTTCGAAGCATATTCAGCAGGGTCTTGTTTGTACTCTCAGCCAAACCATTTGCACGAGGATAATATGGTGAACTGAATTTATGCGTGATCTGAAAAGAATGTGTGAGTACTTTCATTAGATTGTTAACAAAATGAGTGCCCTGATCTGTAACAAGCTCTAGAGGTAATCCAAAGCGCGGAAAGATATCTTTCATTAGGCAATTTGCCACCGAAACAGCTGTGGCAGATTTTAAAGCCCATGCTTCTGCCCATCTGGTTGCATAGTCTGTACAGGTTAGAATATAACGATTATTGCTGAGTATTGTTGGCGGTGTAATAGGTCCGATAAAGTCTAGACCCCACTTCTGAAAAGGCTCTAATGGCAAGACAGGTTGTAGAGGGAAAAGATGACGTTGTAGGGGCTGTCCAGATCTCTGACAACTATCACATTGTTTGACAAACTGTGATACATCCTTGTATATAGTAGGCCACCAAAGTCCGCTTTGTAGAATTTTTCGGTGCATTAAATCTGTTGCAAAATGGCCACCGGAAGGAATTGAGTGAGCCAAAGTAATGACTGAGTTAACTTCATGTGGTTGAATACAACGAAGTAAAACTCCAATGTAATCCATATAGTATAATTCCCCAGCAATCAACCGAAATCGACGGCTGAAAACTGCAATTTTCCTGCGTAGTGCAGTAGAAGTCTGAGAAGGGAGGCATCCATCAGTAAGAAAGGTCAATATCTGATCATAGTATGTAGATGGCATAGGTGGGTCTGCAATTTCATCATTAGTCGGTTCAGAAACATAAATTGCCGGTGTTGTGTCATCTACACCGACCGGAGCTTCATCGGAATCTAAGCGAGAAAGGAAATCTGCTAAGGCATGTGAACTGCCAGGGTGATGAATAACTTCATAATCAAATTCTTGTAAAAGCAGAACCCATCGCACTAATCGGCCACCTAAGTGTTGTTGTCGAACCAGATAGACAAGTGCAGCATGATCTACATGAAAAGTAAATTTGCGGCCAAGTAAATAATGCCTGAACTTCTTGACAGAGTATACTAAACCCAGACATTCCCTTTCAGTTACAGAGTAATTCTTTTCTGCAGGGGCAAGCCTTCGACTTGCATAGTATACTGGTCTGAACCACTTATTCGTTTGTTGCATTAATACGCTTCCAATTGCTATATCTGAGGCATCAACAAATACATGAAAGGGGTGATCCCAGTCGGGAGGCTGTAAGATGGGAACTTGTGTTAATAAACACTTTAAACGATCAAATGCTATCTGACATTCCTGAGTCCACTCAAATTGTCGAGGAGTCTTGGTGATTAATCTGTTCAGTGGTATTGCCAAATGAGCAAGCGACCGTAAGTGCCGACCATGCCATCTTACTTGGCCCATGAAGCGCATCACTTCCTTAGGTGTAGTGGGCACAGGTGCTTCTAACACAGCTGTAATTTTATCTGGATCCACCTGTATACCTTGTGCAGACACGATGTGGCCAAGTAGCCTTCCACATGAAACCGCAAACACAAATTTGTTTGGGTTCAAACAGAGTCTGTATTCTCTGCATTTTTCAAAGCAACACCGTAAATGGAACAAGTGTGCTACTATCTTGCCAAATAACGAAAAATCATCAAGATAAACTTGCATAAACGAGGTAAGGTAAGGGGAGAATATTTCCTGCATAATGCCACTACGATTAAAGATAGTTCTCCGCTTCCAATCATTGAACATTTATTGGAGCATGTTGCAGGCAAGGGAATTTATAGCTTTCTTGATGGATTTTCAGGTTACAATCAAGTAGCCATTGCCCTAGAAGATCAACACAAAACAGCTTTTGCCACAGAATGGGGAATCTTTGCATTTTGTGTGATGCCATTTGGGCTCACCAATGCACCTACAACATTCCAAAGGCTCATGTGTCACGTCTTCAAAGAGTTCTTACAAAAGAACTTAGAAGTATATGTGGATGATTTATGTGCTCATTCCAAAGTAAGAAGATACCACATCCCTGAGCTCAAACAAATCTTCAACAAGTGTAGAGAATATCAAGTGTGTCTGAACCCAGAGAAGTGTGTGTTCATGGTACGACAAGGTAAAATCTTAGGTCATATTCTTTCTAAGAATGGGATATCCACAGATGAGGATAAAGTAAGAGCCATAGCAGAGTTGCCAAGACCAAGGAATGTTAAAGAGGTACAAGCCTTTATGGGCCATTGTGGATATTACCAAAGGTTTATCCACATGTATGCCATCATTGCAAAACCTCTTTATGCCTTGCTAAC
Source organism: Ceratopteris richardii (assembly GCA_020310875.1). Taxonomy (NCBI): domain Eukaryota; kingdom Viridiplantae; phylum Streptophyta; class Polypodiopsida; order Polypodiales; family Pteridaceae; genus Ceratopteris; species Ceratopteris richardii. The sequence goes on from CM035406.1 coordinate 100,294,648, forward strand.
AAACTTTGAGTGGAACGATGAATTTGAAAATTCCTTCAATGAACTAAAGAGACGTTTGTGCTCAGCACCAATACTGACCATTCCTGATTGGAATAAACCATTCCATGTCCACGTGGATGCTTCCAATCATGCAATAGGACGTGTGCTAGCACAACCCACAAGAGAAGGAAATTTAGATTTGCCTATAGCATATGCTAGTAGACAGCTATACGCGGATGAACAAAACTTACAACAACAGAAAGAGAAGGCTTAGGCATGGTATATGCGATGAAAAATTTTAGACACTATCTATTGGCCAATAAGTTCAAGTTTTTCACTGATCATCAAGCTTTACTATATTTGGTCAATAAACCTTGCAATATAGACCGCTTAGTAAGATGGTTCCTCTTACTAATCGAATACGACTTTGAAGTTGTTCTCAGGAAAGGTAGGACCCACCTTAGGGCGGACCATCTTTCTCACATCACTTCAGGAGAGCCACCGCAAGGAGTATCTGATGAACTACCTGATGCTTATTTGTTCAATTTAGAAGTTGTTCCTAAATTGGAAAGTAAGTTAGTACCTGTCCTAACCTTCGGACCCGCAAATAAGAATGTAAAAAAAACAAAGATGAAATTGTAAAATCACAAAAATATCAAATATTGGCAGGCAGCATGTACAAACAAGATATAGAGGGTGTACTAGCTTGTTGTGTTGAGGATGATGAACATAGTAGTTGGTTGCAACAAGCTCATGAAGGAATGCTAGGAAATCACTACTCTAAACAAAGAACATTGCAAAATCTAAAACGTTTAGGAGTGTATTGGCCTAGCATGGACAGAGAAATACAAGAGTGGATCAAGAATTGTCTAGTATGTCAGAAGAGACCCCCAATGGAGCATGCGACTCTTTATCATGTATCATTAATTCCAGATTGGAGTGCTCCATTGGTAGAATTCATGAAATTGAGAACACTACCCAATGAGGTTAGTCTTGCAAGAAAACAAAGCATGGAACAAGAGGCTCAAGACTATGCCTTGGTAGGAGACAACCTATTCCAAAGAGGAAAAGATGGTTACTTAAGTCTGTGCGTTCACGAATCAGATTATTTGAAAGTCTTAGAAATTGCACATAGTGGGGTTGCAAGTGGACACTTTGGTCCTGATCGAGTAATTAAGACCATTCTATTCTCAGGACTTTGGTGGCCCACTCTTCATATGGATGCACATACTTATGTGAAGAAATGTGACACATGCCAACGTGCACAATATCCGATAAGAAAAGATGAGATGCCTTTGAGACCGATGATGGGAGGACGTGCATTCTCGAAGTGGGGTATAGACTTCGTTGATCCCATTAACCCCCCAGCTAGAAACTCCCATGCCGAATACATCATTGTGGCCACAGATTACCTCACAAAGTGGGTGGAAGTAAAAGCCACAACAAAGAATGATGTTCAAACGACGGCAAAGTTCTTATATGAGAACGTGTTCACGAGATATGGGTTACCAATAGAGTTAGTCAGTGATAGAGGTACACACGTCTTGAATGAGGTCATTGAAAATCTCCTTCAAGAATTCATGGTGATACACAAGAAGTCTGGCCCTTATCATCCACAATCAAACGGACAAGCCGAGAGCACGAATAAGATCCTATGTAACATATTGACAAAACTCGTAAATAATAAACGCTCAGATTGGGACAAACAGCTTCATCATGCTATTTGGGCATACCGAGTTGCGTACAAAATGGTACTCAATGCCACCCCATTTCAGATGGTCTTCGGACAAAATGTTGTGCTACCATTAGATTTCCAAATCCCAGCTTTGAAAGTAGCACAAGAGCATGAGTGGAATGGACACGAGTTGTCCTCCAGGATCTTTGATCTAGAACGCTTAGGTGAGACAAGGCTACGAGCGATAACAGGCATTTATGCTGCAAAGAAATGACAAAAGGCATACTTTGATGCCCATGTAAAGGATAAAGGCTTAAAAGAAGGAGATCTGGTGCTAGTTTATACGCTAAAGCAACATGCCCGTAAGTTGGAAAAACGAGGATATGGACCCATGGTCATTAATAGAATTTCCACTAGCGATGCAGTTCAATTGGCTACTTTAGAAGGTGATATCTTGCCAAACTATATAAGTGGTTGTTGGGTCAAGCTATATCAAGAACCTCTTACAAAGGATATGCTAATGAGACTCAACACTGCTAAGAAGTGAAAAGAAGAAGAGTTGAGGGTTAGAGAAGAAGCACAAGCCGAGGCGAGAGAGTGCATAAGGAGAAATAAGTCAAGGTGGCTAGGCCTAGGTGTCAACCCAAAAGCCCCAAAATATCACATCGACATGTGCCAAAAATCGGGCATAGTTACTTCTCGAATCATCGATCGACGCCCCTTTGTGACCATGGAGGTAGGACAAGAAAAGAGTGTAAGGACTGTGAGAACATTGATTGACTCAGGTGCAGCAACTAGTGTAGTTAGACTTTCGTACTGCCAAGACTTGCAATTGAACATCAAGCCTATAGAAGCCTATCTCATAGGGTTGGGAGGTGTGGAAACCCCTTGTTTGGGCGAGGTGGAACTTCCCATCTACCTTCAAGATGTTCCAATGAAAGTCAAAATGCTAGTGTGTCATGATGAGGACCTCACAGAGCCACTTGTTTTGGGTCAAGACTGGATTTATGACCATGCAGTCAACTTGAACCCAAGAAGTCAACTTCTTCAAGTTTGGGTACAGGAACAATGCATCACTTTAGAATTAGAGAATTGCATGCTCACAAATCCAGCTGTCACACATTCTCTTAGTTCTTCTAGGGAAAATCTTAGCAAAAAAGATGTTGTATGTGTCAAAAGCTTTGTGTTCCAGAAGAACTCAATCCCCCAAAGACAAGCGGACTCCTCCTCTCATGCAAGGACTAATGCCGAAACCAAGACTCAACCACAAGGTTAAGCAAAACATTACAAGACAATGGCTATATCAAATAGACAAAGATATTTCAAGAAGAAAGTAGTTCTGGGCATGAAACAGATCAGGGTACGAAAGAGAGCAACCACTAGCCCGGCCAACACAATTCCCATCCAGGCACACCAACCATGGGAAGACAAGGACCAAGCAACCAGGACTAGCTCAACCAAAAGGTCTTCGACAAATTTGGGTACCAAAAAAATTATCGGTAGGTCAACAAGGGCAATTACAGATGTGGGTACCCAAGAAGCTCTTACATACACAACGGCCTATGCTTCCCACCATGCAAAAGATCTCAACAAAGAAGCCAAGGAGAGAAAGGGGTAAGAACAGAGCACAAAGACCAAAAGAAGATAAACTCAACCCTTCAGCAAAAGTAAGAAGACCATCATCAAGGATATGGGTTTGGAAGCCTAAGGTACCAGTAGCATCCACAACACCACAGAATGAACCACTCCGGATACAAAATTTAAGGAACCAACCAAAGATGAAGAAGTCGACAAGGACTTGTACGCAGCCCAACATTGTTCTGAAATGGGTCCCTAAAATCAGTTGTCCTTTTGATATCCAATGGATACCTCCAACAAAGGCTGCATCAACATCTGCAAGAACATTGAAAGCCTCGACATGCAACAACCATGTGCCTTTGGCATAACCTTGTCTTCTGCACCATTGAGGTCATGCACTTCCAAAGTATGCATCAACATAGGGCCACATTACACGGCCATGCATAGACACCATTGAGAAATCCCAGGCACATGAGACACACTTGCTATATGTAAAATATTTTATTGATACTAACCTCTTTCTTCTTGTTTTATGCCATCGCGAGCACCAAGAAGAAAAGGGGATAAAGAGAGACAAGATTGTGCGCTTGAAGAATCTCGTAAAGTGAACCATCAGAACGGACATCCATCGACAAGAAAGACAAGCCAATGGTCAATCACCATGATGGAAGTACAACATGAAGAGATGAAGATCGACGGACCTTTCATCATGGTAAGAATTGTATGCTTCAATGATGCTATAACCATGATCCATTAGGAAACCTCTTCATCGGCATACCCTTGAGCACTGAGCTCAAGACCCAACTTCTTGCACCATAATTCTTCCAATGCATTTCCCAAGTATGCATGCATAGGGCAACATTACAAGGCCGTACACAAGGCACCTATTTTTTCCAACCCATGCACTAATGCAATTAACCATCAATCATTATGGGTCACAAGTACTTGGCCTCATACTATGAAACTCATGTTTCAAAGATTCAGGGACATCTCGGGTACATCAGTACCCAGGAAGCAATTCACAATAGATAGCTACTCAAGATCAACATCGACAACCTCTTTTGAGGAACTAACAACCTTTGAAAGCCACAAAGTATACCCTCTAACTCAAATCCAAGGAAGAAGTACATACATTGGGAACAAATATCGAATAGGTTAGTAGTGGAAAACTGAAGAACCCGACAGCTCTTGTTGATACATGAAGGGCACTACCTCTCAACGTACTACATGGAACAACCAATACAACAAGGGTCTGTCAGGGACGACAGACTCAAGAGGGGGGGAGTGTTGAAGCTCAAGGTCAAGGACAAAGTAGGTAAGCGCATCAAGCAAGTAGACACACAAGAAGAAGGAGAAAGATCTCTATCTGCTACTTCATCAAGCATACTATCCAAAAAAGGTAAGGCAAAAGGATCAAGGATGGTGGCTGCATTAAGCTTCCAATAATCCACATAGATTCGGAGTCATTTGTTTTTCTTAGGTACAATTACTATGGGGGAGATCCATTCGGCGTGTTCGATAGGGACAATGAACCCAACACACAATATGCAATCAAGTTTTTCCTTCACTTGTTTGGCATAGTGAGGATTCATCCTATAACTTTGTTGCTGAGCTGGATTAAGGTCTGATTTTATTACAACTCTATGTTGGTAAATTCTAGCCCCTTCATATCTTTGTGATCCCATGCACACACATTGACAAATTCGGTTAGTAGTGAGAGGAAGTCTCAGTTAAAAGGCTCGTTCAAGTGAACTTTATTTTTTACTAGCCGGGGATTCACGTCATCACCCAAATGATATGCGATCAATTGTTCCTTCGGGACATATGATCGGTGCCCAAGAGTGTTGTCAACCTTGTGGCTCATGTGATCGTGTTATTCTACTAAGTCCACTATATCCTCAGGACACTTTCTAGTCTTATCCGAACTAGGTTGGACCATAGAAAACATTGGATACTAGTGGTCCAATACATATTGTAAATCCAGAGTGCCTAAAAAGAACAAATCATAGTTATTGGAGAGGAATATTGTTTCCTTGTCATCAGAGAGTCCATCCAACATACCGATAGGTCCAGCGACATAAGGTCTAGCATGTATTTCAAAAGGTTTGAATTCATCGAGAGAAACAATATATTTTTGGTGATTGCATTTAAAAATAAACTCATGAGATGACCAGTCTTGCAGCACTTTGGCTTGTTTTAGGTAGGTTCTGCTGAGTAACAAGTTGTAATCCAAACTAGACTCTGAAAGGTCCAAAACAATGAAAGTCATATGGAAGACAGCACCCTGCAGAGTGATTGAAAGATTACAAATTAATCCAAAAAGGTGTACTCTAGATTGTTCGGCCATTCGGACAAAGAGTTTCACCAGCTCAATATGGTTCTATCCTAATTTCTTGCACAAGGTCGTAGTGGTGATGTTAACTCTAGAATCATCATCTATTAGAAAATTTGTAATTTTATGATTTTTGTATCAATGGAACCACATGGTTGATAATTGTATCTGATTCTAGATGTACAGTAGCTATGGTGGGAGCCAAGATCTGGTCCATACTGACTTGTTGCTAAAACTGCTCCTGGATGCCACATAATAGAGTTAACAGTTATCCCAAGGGTAAAGTGATAGGTTCTTTTGATAAAATATCTCATGCCTTACTGGGATGATTCTTTCGGTGGTTTATCGGATTGGACGGATGCTTTTGGTGCCGTTGATACTGATGGTTCTGCTATCTAGGCATTCTTTGATGTAAGAGTGGGGAAAATTGGGGCTTCAACTTGAGCCCATTTTGCTCCCTTAGCTAGCATTCTCTATTGTTCTTTAAAGCTAAGTTCAAACACCTCTACTGCTGGTTGCAGCACTTTGGCAGATTTCATCTAGATGATAGCAACCTGTGCCTCTGCAGGTGTGATGATGACCATGTTTGTCATTGGGTTCTATCGATCCTTCTTCCATTTAGCATTATCTTTAGCGTCTCTATAGTGTCGACAAATATGGCCCATCTCTTCACAGAAATGACAAGACAGCTAAAATGCTCTGTTAGGGGTATTGTTAGTACCTTGATTCCATCACGGTTGATTCAAAGTCCCTTGTCATTGTGTTGGAAATTTTGTATAAGGCCAATAAACTATATTGTAAAGGTGAGATGGAACATAATTAGTTGTGGGTTCTTTGGGTTCTTGTATGACAGCATTCAGTGCTAGGCGATTCTGAGTTTCAACATTGTAGGGACACATTTTAGTGGAATGACTTCCATTTTCACAGATTGCATAGTATACTTGATTCAAAACATAGTTAGCCATAACATGGCCTAGATTTTTTCATTTTATGGAAAAAATGTGTTACAAAATATCCTTTGACTTTTTTTTTTTGTCTTCATCCACTCTAAATCTTCTACAAAACCACCAATTTTATGTTCAAGTTGGAAAGTCATGCCAAACAATACACTAGAAAACCATAGTTTGATGCAACTGTGGGTTGAGTCCATTAATGAACCACTGGGTGATGACATTTTTTGGTAAATTAGTATTTTCTAGAGGAAGTTGTCTCATATGAGTGTGACAAATTGTTGCATACTCCTACACACTCTGATTCGGCTTTTTTCTATTATTTTATAAGAAACAAAAAATTTATGCCAATTTTCTTCTTCAAGCAGAATCTTTGCAGAAAGACTTCCTTGATTGTGGCATACTATTGGAAATGATCTAAATCAAATTCCATTAGCCACCATGCAGCTTCATTTACTAGCATTGATTGCAATACTTGAGCCTTATATTCATCATCATTCAGGTTATTTAATACATTGTAGTTGATTTCAAATGTGTGGACATGAGCATCTCGATCATCACCCAAAAATCCGTCGAATTTGGTGTAAGATACTCTGACTAGATACTACCTTCTTTGTCCACATTGTGGGTCTTCCATTGATCTAGAGCTAAAATATTCAAGTGTGTCCATGACATCTTTAGAATCGAAACTAGTGGGTGATGCTTGGCTAGTGGGTAATGCTAGTCTTCTTGGAATTTCCAAGTTTAGCTCTTGGATGGATTCTAGTTCTTCTACCTGAAACGCTTTTTTGCTACTTCAAAATATTGAAAAGGCAATTGCAATTCCTTGTTCTATAGGCATTCTTCTAAAACTTTGGTGATATCAACTACAACTTTTGGTGGAGATTCAGTTTGCACAAATTGAGTATTTTGCATCCTTTTATTCCCAACCACAATCTCTAGATTTCCCAGTGTTTCATTAGACACCAAATCACTACCAAACACTAGAGTTTCATCAAAAAACACCAAAGATGTTTTTGGTATTTCACGCAGATCAAAAACTAAGGACTACATTGGGGGAGTGTTGTGACTCATTACAATCTTCTCTTCGGGCATTGTGACTTCACCTGCTTTATACTCTAGTGTAGCTAATGTATTGTTCACTCATGCAGGATTATTATCACTTTTATAGTTTGGGTAGGATTCTCTGGATCATGTTATTGGCATGTAGGCTATAACAAGCACTCCCCAGCAAGATCACCTGTGTTAACCACTGTCTAGTTCGATTATGGAAAGGAACAGCTTCGTGGGGTTCTTGGGTGGTAGAATATAGTATAGACTAGATCCCTGTGTTTCTCCAACTCCTTAGTTACTTCAAACAGTGTGATACTCATCGAATGAGAAATTCACTTCTATCCACTTATTCGTCATACTACACTACTTGTTGGAGAATTACTTACTACACAGACATCAAATACTCAGACTTTTCAAATAAGAACTTCACACAATCTGGCATAAAGATTGATAACACTTGTAGATACTTCTACAATCACAATCATCAACAGAGAGACAAGATGGATAAAAGATAGAGTCCACAGAGACTCAACATATGGTTAAACTTCCTTATAGTGCCACAGCTCAACAACAAGGCATGTCACATGTCTGTGTCTCTACATACACCGAGAAGAAATCTGGTTCTATTAATTTTGTGAAGGGTTACAAGTCAAGTAGTCTATCGATTCAATCAGGACTCTTCATAAAAAATATGGCTTTACAAAAAATGCCTTCTTGGTGGCCTATCAATTCCCACACATGAGGTTCCTTCTGTCTTGGCACTGGCCCATTCAGACTTGACTGGTGGTCATTTTTTGTCTAAGTTAACAAACAAGAAACTATTATAGAGTGGACTTTGGTGGCCAACAATGTATAAGGACGCTCATCATCACATCTAGACATGTGATCCCTATAAGAGAACTAGACAACATTTACCTCATCATCACTTCCCCCTCCAACCTGTTCTCCCTCTACAAACTTTTCAAACATGGGGATTGGATTTTGTTGGGCCCATTACTCCACCTTTTGTTCTCACCAACAATCGCTACACTCACTTATATAGAATATGCCCCTCATTGGGTTGAAGCTTGGGCTGTCAAGTCAGCTACCACTTTAGTGGTTGCTTGTTGTATGATCTAATATGTTTTCTCATGTTTCAATCTCCCCTTGGAGATTGTCTCTGATCATGGAGCACACTTTGCTAATGATCTCATTACAACTCTTACTCAATCATTTCACATAACCAATAAATTCAGTACACCATATTATCCTAGTGAAAATGGATTGGCCAAGAGTACTAATAAAACATTGCTAGCTTTGTCAAAGAACTCGATTGCATACTGTCTTGAATGTTGGGACGAGTTATTGTCTGCTCTTTTATGGGCTTATCATACTACTTATAAACTTTCTATTGGTTGTACCCCTTTTAAATTGGCTTATGGTTTGGAGGCTATTGCTCCTATTGAAATTGTTGTTCCCCGTCTTTGTGTGGCTATTGATCAAAATCTTCTTCCTAAAGAATCACTATATTCCCCCCTTGATGAACTTTTCTTATTGGATGAGCAATGACTTTAAAGCTTTCTATCGATGCAAGAATGGAAAATTTGGCAAGCCTTCACAAATGATCCATTTCTTAAAACCACTGTATTCGAAGAGGGCCAACTAGTGCTCTTTTATTATTCAAAATAAGATCGGTCTATTGGCAAGTTTAAAGTTTGGTGGTTCGGCCCCTATCGAATTTTAGCACGATTGGGTCTAGTAACTTTTCACTTATAGACACTTGCTCAAGAATTGATTAAAACTCCGATCAGTGGGTCAAAGTTATGGCCTTTTCAGCCACCTATCACATGTGCAAATCATTAACCTGCCACCCATGATTGCATGATTTTGCATGATGATTATTGTACCATCCCTCGTATCATGTCCATCATTTTTTTGTCCTCGCCCCTATAATGCCATCATCACGTCTTTGTGTTTATATATTGTCATGTTGGACTGTGTCCCCATTTGTTTTTTGCATTCTCGCATACACAGTTTTCTTTTGCCTACATGTCTATTGTACTTGTTGTCTCTATGGAAGCCCCTGCTCCTATAGAGCCCTTGTTGGCTATATTTTTGGATGAAACCACCCATACCTTAGTCCCCATTGGCTCAGCACATTTGTGATCATGTAGTGGGTTGCTACGGCTATGCATCACATCACTCAAAGCATTGCGGGGTCCATCAATATGGAGCCTTCTTCAAGTGTTGTCTGGACAGCCCCATTGAACTAGGCTAAATTTTGGACTACCGTCAATGAGATTGGGTAGTAGCTCCACCTACCCATTGATGGTGTTACCCATATTGAACCACTTTCTTGCAGTGTTATGGACCAGTTGTTTCCTTGGCATAGGTGAAGTGAGTTTGCCATCAACTACCACCCTGAATTGGAGAGGTCTATCCTCTAGTTCCTGATGGTGGCAATGAACTTACAACATCACCCCTATGGTATCTCAAAATAATTTTATTCCATAATTGCTACCTCTACCCATCAATCAATCAATTGGGCCATCATTCTTTCTAACTACCTTCATAAGGAATGCCATCCAACTATTAGAGAGTTACAAAAAATGGGTGTCATGCATTCCCATCCCCCCTATCTACTTTCCATCCTTTACCCTAGTGAACTCTCGGTCCCCATTTGTGTTTTAATCATTCTACGGATTTTTTGTTCCTCCCAACTGGTTGACTACCAAAGATGATGAAAGTGTTGGCGTGATATTCCAACATGCCAAACGGCCCCATCAAGTGTGCACTTCTAGCTCTTTTGAGGTGGAAAAAACTGCAAAAAGTTCAATGGGTGACCATTCATCTTCTGTCTACTAGGTTGCAACACCCTAGTGCACCAGGCAATAAAAATGCTTTAACATTTGAGAAGTTTATCTTCATTTTATTGCAAGAATATCAATCTAGGGAGAATAGGTCCATTATGCATGTTGCAGATCAAGATTTCTTAGCTAATCATAAGGACAAAGGTAAATGGAGCTCATCTTCTAGTACGCAAAGATCTACTAATTCAGCACAATAAAAAAGGGAAGACAAAGACAAGTAGAAAACAGAAAAGCAAAAAGAAATTTGCAAATAGTATAGAGGAAATGATCATGTCACAAAGAGTTTTCCAAAACTTGTTGCAAAAGAGGCAAAGAAGAAAGAGGCTAGAATGGTTGTTGCAAAGGCCTCTACATCTTAAACAGAGTCTACTAATCTTGTGCAAAATGAAGAATGGGCATTTACTAATGCTTACAGCTATGAACCATCTTCTCATGAATAGTGTATGTCTGCAATAGACTCAGATGTTTGGTACTTTGACACTGGGGTAATCAAACATATTACCTCAAAGCATAGTTTCTTCAGTTCACTTGAGCCTGCCCCTATAGGGAATACTGTCACATGCACTAACAACTAAGCTTATCTTGTAATGGGATTTGGTAAGATCATTCTTACTATTGTTGATGGTAGTTCTTTCACATTGTTAGATGCTTTGTTTGTGCAAGGGATCAAGAAAAATCTGATGCCAATTTTAGCATTAGCCAAGATCAGATTGGTTATCAAATTTGTTGATGTCAAATGTATAGTTCATGATTTGTCAAATGGTGATGTTATTATTGCTTCTAGCATTTTATGTCGTGGGTAGCATATGCTCATAGACTATGCAAAACCTATGAATGATTCAACATGTTCGATTCACAATTCTCATACTATCTCACGTGCAAGGCTTTGGCATGCACATTTTGGTTATCTGAATTTTGCTAGTTTGTTATGCCTACAAAAATCTGAAATGGTGTCCTCTCTACCCAAACTTGAGGCACTTGGTAAACATGTCTGTGAAGGCTGTATTTTGGGCAAAATGCAATGTTCCTCCTTCCCAAAAGATGGTTCAGTATGAGCTACTCAGAAATTGTAGCTTGTCCATTGTGATGTATGAGGTCCTATGCAAATACCTTCTTTTGGGAATCACCTTTACCTCATGACAGTTATTGATGATTTTTATAGGCATGCATCGGTATATCCATTGAAAGAAATGTCCAAAGTGTTTATGTGCTTCAAAAACTTTTTTTTTTTGGTTGAAAATCTATGAGCATGCAAAATGGGCACCCTCCATTTTGATCGAGGGTGGAATACATGTCTTTTGATTTTAATGTACTTCTCACTGAAGGTGGGATAAAACATCACTGTACAGTGTTGTATACACCTCAACAGAATGGAGTTGCTAAAAGAAGGAATAGGTGTCTCATGGAGATGGAAGGGTGTATTCAAAAGTCAAGCTTTACCACATAGCTTCTAGCTTGAGGCTGCGATATGTGCAACATACGTACTTAAGAGGTGTCCCACCAAAACATTGTAGTTTATCATTCCATATGAGATTTGTCATGGTTGCAAGACATGTGTTGCTCATCTGCGTGTCTTTGGTTGTCAGTGTTTGAACAAAAATGCATAAAATTGGATGATAAAGTAGTAAAATGTACTGTTTTGGGGTACAGTTCTAAAAGAAAAGGCTATCATCTATATCATCCACAAACTAAACACATTTTGGTTAGTCATGATGTTGTTTTTGTGGAAGATGCAATTCAACCATTACTTTCATGTACTAAGGATACATCAGTTAGCTCCAAAGATGTGTATGATGCTTTTTTGCCTCTTTTTAAAGGTGGATAGTTAATTATTCATCCAAATGCAACAATTTCTAAGGCTTTATAGGTTTCACATAATGATGGAGATCATTCCATCTTTTATGCAAATTTTTATGATACTGGTTGATGAGAGGGATGATATGAAGGAGCCAAAAACTATGCCCAAATGGCTAGGGTAGACTTTGCGAGATAGTATCCACCTTTAATATTGTACTCGTTCAGGCTCTCATAGCGCTTGTTTTGCATTAGATTGTTATGCAATGGTTGCCTCTAGCATTTGTGATGAGAATGAGCCTATTTTTTTTATGAAGCACAAAATGCAAAAAATTGGATGGTTTCTATGAAATCAGAATATGATGTTATCATAAAGAATGGTACTTGGTCTTTATGTGATTTGCCTCCAAGAAAAAGGGTCATTGGCACTAAATGGGTATACAAGTTGAAGCATAAGCCTACTGGAATAGTTGACACATATAAGGCTAGACTTGTTGCAAAAGGTTATGCTCAAAAGAGAGGCATTGATTTTAATGAGACCTTTGCACCCACATGCCAAATGACCATTGTTTGTAGCATTTGTGCACTTGTAGCTCATCATGGTTGGAATGTACATCAATTGGAAGTTAAAACTACATTTATGAATGGGTACTTACATGAAGAAGTGTAAGTATTTTAGCCCCATGGTTTTGTGCAGAAAGGGCATGAAAAAAGTGTGTAGGCTAAAAAAGGCATTATATGGTTTGAAGCAAGCACCATGTTCTTGGTATGAAAAGATACATGCCCACTTGATTGCACATGGCTTTGGGAATAGTCCAACTGAGAGCTACTTATATGTTAAGCATGCAAATGATGTGCTTCTTATCATTGTTGTCTATGTTGATAACATGGTGCTCACTAACCCTAATGAGATGCATATTGCTGATTTTAAGCTGATTTGCATGCCTCTTCTGAGATGTTAGATTTGGCGCATTTGCATCATTATTTGGGCATCCATTTTATGCGAGTTAAATGTGGAATAACTTTGTGTCAAACAAAATATATTGACAGATTATTGCAGCATTATGGCCTTGAAGATTGCAAACATATTGCCACTCCTATGGAAACAGGTTTACAATTGAGTCTTCATGATGCTTGAGATGTATTTGATGATGTTCTTTATCAACATGTTGTTGGATGCTTGATTTACTTATGCATAACTCCACCTCATATTCATTTTTCTATCTCTCAAATGAGGAGGTTTATGCCTTGTTTAGGTGTCAAGCATTGGGAAGCGGTTAAGTGCATCTTTCTCTACTTGAGTGCTACCAGACTATTTGGATTTTTTATCCCAAGGGGGGATCACTACCACAAGATTTACATGATTTTTCTCACTCTGAATGGGCTAGTTGCTATGACACTCGTGTGTCCACTAGTGGTTTTTTATTCATGCTTGCTAGCTCATGTGTATCTTGGTTGAGCAAGAAGCAACCTATTATGGCCACTTCTAGTTGTGAGGCTGAGTGTAGGGAAAGTTCCATAGAAAATATTGAGTGTGTGTGGCTTAGACGCCTTTTGGCTAATTTGGATATTGGTCATTCTTCTGCCACCACCATCTTCATTGATAGTCACAGCACATTGGTAGTTGCAAGAAACCATGTGTTCCATGCTCGCACAAAGCACATTGAGGTGCATTATCATTGCGTGAGGAAGAGGTTTTTTGCTAGGGAGATTAGTTTGGATTATGTGCCCACACAGGATAACATTGTAGATCTTGACAAAAAGGCTTTTCCTCAAGAGAAGTTTGAAGGTTTCCACAAAATCTATGGCATGAACACAATGCCTTCGATGAGGATTTTTTATCCCTAGCACTGTCACATAAAATATTTCCAACCTACTACAAGAAAATGTTTGAAGAGATTTTCAGTAGAGGTTTTTGGGAATATCATTAGGAAATATTCATCTCACGACCCACACATTTATTGCAAATATTCACATGTGGGTAGATGTAGTACTTAGCAAATTATAGATATCTACAACCGAACATTCCCTTTGTTGTTGTTCAAGATTGGAAGCTAATTTAGCATGAGACATTAGGGTCAATCAAAAAACCCTAGCACGGGATCTTCCGCAAAGTTACATAGACTGCTCCCTACAATAAGAGTCTATTAGTGACAATAGATGCAAGAGGGAAGAGTGTGTTGGTAATGTGCAAGGCCATGGTCTAGCTTGATGGGGGAAGTATCTCAACCCCTAAGCAACGATGAAGCGCGAATGACCTCCACAGGTATCCTTCTTTGACCTCTGCACACCAAAAATGCTCTTACTCAGAGCTTATGCAGAGAACTCCACTGAGCTTTTGTAGACCTGTAGTAGACACCAAGGGCTTTCCAACAAAACAAATTTCACTTGAAATGGATGCTTACACAAAGAGAAACAATGTCTACAACATGAGCTAGTTGAATGCTCACAACTGCTAGTCAAGCAGAGACCTCACTTCACTCCAGCAAACTTTTCTCAGAGATTATACAAAGAATGAATCTCAAACTTGAATCAACTTTAGAGCACTCTAATAGCTACCCAATGACACTAAAATCTACCCAAATGGATACATAGAGAAGGAGAACCAGCCCTTACAATAGAGAGCAAAATATTTCCAACAGAGCCTACACAAAGAGAGAGATATCAATCACACAACTTCACTAAAATGAATGTTGCTCCCAGCTTACTCCGAGAATGCTCCCGAGAATCGGTAAGCATAAAATAGACTCTTATAGCTATCCAATGAGACAAGAATTACATCAAATGGATACCATATGAGGGAGAACCAATGCTAACAACTCAGGGGTAGAGAGTTGCAACACTGCCTGCGCACACACATAGATATGCCTACTAAAAGAAAACAAACAAGCAAGCAAGGGGGTTGCTTAAGCAAGGGGCTTGCTTATCACAACTCCAGCACTTAGTGCTCACTTTACATGAGCTAAAACTCCAAGAAGATGGCACAAAAGAAGTCGGGATACATGCTCCTTTTATAGTGAGAGGTGTGCCCCTAAAATCTAGGAACTACCTTTCCAAATCAGCCTCCTAACATGGAGGAATTAGTTGAGATGACTTGGGGAGTGGTTGAGTGACTTTTCTTGATGGAATCTCGTGGCTTTTGGCTTCCTTTGATTGCTCCACATGTCCATAAAAGATTCCCCACGAATTTTTAGCTTGAAGCTTGACTTTTAACACTCCCCCTCAAGCTTCAATTCTTCATCCTCATCCAAGCTCCTTCATGTTGATGCATTGCTTGAATTTTGAAATCTTCATCCCATCCAAAGCCTTTGTAAACATGTCTGCAACTTGGTCCTTGGTACCAATATGATGTACTGAAACTTCCTTGGATATCACCTTTTCCCTTATGAAGTGATAGTGCACTTCAATATGCTTGGTTCTAGCATGATAGACAGGGTTCGATGCTAGATGAATGCTACTCATGTTGTCACAAAAAATTGGATATGTGTCAACCTGCAAATTAAGCTCCATAAATAACTTCTTAATCCACATTAGCTCACATGTGACTTGAGCCAAAGCTATATACTCAGCCTCGGTGGAAGATAATGCCACCGTGGGTTACTTCTTTGAAATCCATGAGATGATCTTGCTACCTAGCATGACTAGGTAACCACTTGTACTCCTTCTATCTTCCTTCGAACCGGCCCAATCGGCATCGGAATAAGCTTTGACCTGCATATCATCATCAAATGAGTAGAACAATCCTTCATTTATAGTGGCTTTGAGATATCGCAACATTCTTCTTGCAGCTTGCAAGTGTGTAGTCCTTGGACTATGCATAAATTGTGATAACACTCCAACTCCATATGCTATGTTGGGCCTGGTTATTGTGGCATAATTGAAAGAGCCTACAATAGATCGATACAAAGTTACATCCTCTAATGGCTCTCCATCAATGGAGCTTAGCTTTACATTAACTTCCATGGGATTTGAAATAGGCTTGCAATGTAGCATCCCAAACCTCTCAAGTAGGTCTAGAATATACTTCCTTTGTATGAGCATAATACCTTCTTCTTTGTATACAACTTCAATGCCAAGAAAATACCTAAGATCTCCAAGATCAGAGATCCTAAACTCCTTTCCAAGCTTTGCCTTGATCTCCTCAATGCCCTTTGTATCATTACCTGTAATGATAAGATCATCTACATACACACACATGTAGACCACAAGTTCTCCTCTTTGTTTGATGAAGAGAGATGGATCCGCCTTGCATTGATTGTAACCACATTTGATCAAATAGTCCACCAATCTTTGGTTCCAAGCCCTTGGAGCTTGCTTTAGGCCATAAAGTGCCTTCTTCAACCTACAAACATGATGTGGAAATTCTTTATGAACAAAACCTTGTGGTTGCTCCATGTATACCTCTTCTTCCAAGTCTCCATTGAGAAAGGCATTCTTGATATCCAATTGGAAGAGCTTCCATCCTTTGCTAGCAGCCATTGCAATGAGTGTCCTAATGGTGCTCATCTTTGCCACGGGGCTGAATGTCTCTTCAAAGTCCACTCCATAGGTTTGTGCAAAACCCTTGGCCACCAATCTTGCTTTGAACCTAGAAATAGATCCATCTGAATTCCTCTTTACTTTATACAGCCACTTATTACCTATTACCTTCATGTTCTCCTTCTTGGGCACTAGAGTCCATGTTTGATTTTCCTCAAGTGCGTCGATCTCTTCTTGCATTGCCTCTTTCCATTCGGTGTACCTGCTTGCATCTTCATAGCAATCGGGCTCATGATCTTCTACTACTTTGTTCATATATGCATAATGTGTTGCCATGTATCATAAGTAAACCTTTGAGTTGGATACTTAACTCTAGAAGACTTCCTTTCTTCACCTTTTGGAGGAATAAACCTCCTTTGCCTTGGGAACTTGATCTCTTTCTTTGACGTGGCTTCTTTCTCCATCATGTGTCCTTCATCATCTTCAACTTCATTACCTTCTTCATCCAACTCCACCAATGTTGCTTTGCCTTTGTTGATTGATTGTGCTTCATAGCTTGATGAAGATCTCCCCCTCCATGGTGAGTTCATGCTTGAACTATCTTCATTGATGGAACACCTTGGGCCGCTTAGCTCTAGGTCGATTTGTTCTTCATCATGTCCATGCTTTTCTTCTTCATAGTCCTGCATACAATTCCTTGATACCAAGGGAGTAGCTCATCAAATGCTACATCCCTTGATATCCTCAAGTCCTTTGTGTTTGGGTTGAAGCACCTGTAACCTTTATGATCATTTGAATATCCTAGAAACACACACTTTTCTGCCTTTGGTTGTAGCTTGTGCCTCAATTCACTTGGCACATGTACATAACAAGTACATCCAAATATCTTCAAGTGGGAAAGATCAGGTTTCTTACCATAATAGGCTTGATATGGTGTCAAGCCATGGATCCCTGAGGTAGGAGCCCTATTCATTAGATACACGGCGGTATTTGCTGCATCACTCCAAAACATGTTAGGTACATTCATCTCAATAAGCATTGCTCTAGCGATCTCGGCAATGTATCTATTCTTTCTCTCTGCTATTCCATTTTGTTGGGGTGTGTACCTGCATGTTACTTGCCTCTTGATGCCTTGATCCATTAAAAAATCAGAAAACTCATTTGAGAAATATTCTCCCCCTCCATCGGACCTTAGCTTCTTGATATATGTACCTGTTTCCTTCTCTACCATTGCCTTGAATGTTTTGAAACATGTAAACACATCTGATTTGTTTTTTATGAAATAAACCCAAACCATCCTTGTGCAATCATCTATAAAAGTGACAAAGTACTTGTTACCTCCAATGGATTGCTCTTTCGTTGGCCCCCACACATCTGTATGTATCAACTCCAATGGATGTTGGCTTATGTAGCCACTCTTCTTGAATGGAAGTCTCGCTTGCTTCCCTAGTTGACAAGATTCACATAAATGCTTCATACCTTGTCCTTGGAAGTTGGGAAGACCTTCAACCAGCCTCTTGAATTGCATTTCCTTCATTCTTTGTATGTTGATGTGACCTATCCTCTTGTGCCACAAGTCCAACTCCGAAATCCTCTTGTTTCCATATGTGAAGTAGACATGTTGAGTAGAATGAGAATTTACCTCCAAAGTGAAGAGTCTCCCTTGCTTCTTTCCTCTTGCTATGACCTTGTAACCTTGCTTAGGGTTCTCCACAAAGCATCCACCTTTGTTGAACCTTACTTGATAGCCTCTTTCAACCATTTGCCCAACGGACACCAAGTTCTTTGTGATGGTAGGTACATGCAAGACATCCTTGAGACATCTTCCTTCCTCCTTGTCATCCAAAGCTACATCTCCAACATGGGAGATCTCATGGGCTGTATCATCACCTGTTTCTACATGTCCTTTACCTTTGGGAACATGTAGATTAGTAAACCAAGAAGCATTGCAACTCATATGGTTGCTACATCCACTATCAATATACCAAGTGTTATCTACTTTGCTTGAATTCCCATTCATGTGCATCATCAAGAGATTGTCATTTTCTGAACTTGTAGAAGCATAATTACCTTGGCCTTTGTATGAAGAACCTTGATTATAGTTCCTTTGGTTTCCTCCTTGGTAGCAATCTCTAGCATAGTGGCCAAACTTGCCACATATGTAACATCCTTCGCCATCTTGATTCCTGTTTTGTTGATGTCGTCCTCCTCTTCCTCTTGATCTTCCTCTCCCTCTTTGTGATGAGGTGCCTTGGTCATGTCCTTGATTTCTTGAGTGGCCTTGCCTTCCTCCAAACCTTCCTTTGCCCCTTCCTTGTCCTTGTCTTCCTTTGCCCCTTTGATTACCTGCATAGAAAACTTGTGCATCTTTGCTTTTAGTTGAACTTCCACCTATGTTCATTTCTTCGGTGACCATGAGAGCAACCAATTGCTCAAAATCGGGAAGATTATCCCTTACATAAACTGAAGTGGTAAAGGGTTTCCACTTCTCATCATCTCTCAAACCATTGAGAGTATAAGCCATAAGATCGTCATCGTCTACGTGGCTTCCAATGGATCCCAATGCATCTGATAACTCCTTGACCTTAAGTATGTAGTCATTTATGCTACTCCCTGAGCTCTTCCTAAGGTTGTTGAGCTCATTCTTGAGTTGGATCTTCCTTGCTTTGGTGCTTGTTGAATAAAGCCTTTCAAGTGTCTCCCATACCTTCATGCTTGAATCCAGGTCTTGGATATGGCCGATCATGCTATTGCTAATGTGTTGGGAAAGAATAAAGATAACCCTCTTGTCTCTTTCATTCCATTCCCTAAAGGCCCTTCTCTGGTCATTGGTTGGATTCTCATCCAACCTAGGTCTTGGTTCACTTCCACTAATCAACCCCCAAAGGCCCTTGCCCATAAGATAGTTGGAGACCCTAAATCTCCATGGTTGATAGTTACCTTTGTCTAGCTTTTCAATTTGAGTGTTGAAGTCTCCCATATCTAGTCTTTGATACTTGACCTAGCCCTTGGCTAATGCTCCAATGTGTGTAAAATGAAAATGAGGCTCTGAGGTTACCTCAATCCAAAGCTTTCCTTAGATGGACACCTTGTGCTCTTGCAAATTTGAGTAGAATAGCTCCCCCTTGATGTGAGCTACCTCCAAGAAGCTTTTGTTGATGCAACTCTTCAACCACCAACTCCAAGAGGTCTTCTTGCTTGTATGTGATACCTCCAAGATGCCCAAATGCTCTGATACCACTGATGGGGGAAGTATCTCAACCCCTAACCAACGATGAAGCGCGAATGACCTCCACAGGTATCCTTCTTTGACCTCTGCACACCAAAAATGCTCTTACTCAGAGCTTATGCAGAGAACTCCAGTGAGCTTTTGTAGACCTGTAGTAGACACCAAGGGCTTTCCAACAAAACAAATTTCACTTGAAATGGATGCTTACACAAAGAGAAACAATGTCTACAACATGAGCTAGTTGAATGCTCACAACCTGCTAGTCAAGCAGAGACCTCACTTCACTCCAGCAAACTTTTCTCAGAGATTATACAGAGAATGAATCTCAAACTTGAATCAACTTTAGAGCACTCTAATAGCTACCCAATGACACCAAAATCATAGCAAATGGATACATAGAGAAGGAGAACCAGCCCTTACAACAGAGAGCAAAATATTTCCAACAGAGCCTACACAAAGAGAGAGATATCAATCACACAACTTCACTAAAATGAATGTTGCTCCCAGCTTACTCAAAGAATGCTCCAGAGAATTGGTAAGCATAAAATAGACTCTTATAGCTATCCAATGCGACAAGAATTACATCAAATGGATACCATATGAGGGAGAACCAATGCTAACAACTCAGGGGTAGAGAGTTGCAACACTGCCTGCGCACACACATAGATATGCCTACTAAAAGAAAACAAACAAGCAAGCAAGGGGGTTGCTTAAGCAAGGGGCTTGCTTATCACAACTCCAGCACTTAGTGCTCACTTTACATGAGCTAAAACTCCAAGAAGATGGCCCAAAAGAAGTCGGGATACATGCTCCTTTTATAGTGAGAGGTGTGCCCCTAAAATCTAGGAACTACCTTTCCAAATCAGCCTCCTAACTTGGAGGAATTAGTTGAGATGACTTGGGGAGTGGTTGAGTGACTTTTCTTGATGGAATCTCGTGGCTTTTGGCTTCCTTTGATTGCTCCACATGTCCATAAAAGATTCCCCACGAATTTTTAGCTTGAAGCTTGACTTTTAACATAGCTAGAGGAGGAGTAAACAATCACAAATGAAGAGGAAGCATGTGAAGAGACATGTGTGCAAGGGTACTAGAGGTTGGACAAAACATTTACCCAAATATTTCATGCCATTAGACCTTAAAAATATCATTAAGTATTCAATAGTGATTTTAATCACTATTCTTCTTACATAAATCACCAATTTTGTAAATTACTACTCTATTTTGTGCAAGCCAAGGGGTTCTTGAGCTTGCGGATCTTAGGTAGAATTCATATAACAAATTTCATAATTTTTAGAGCTCGTTAGATGCTTCAAAAGTAGCATATAACCTAATTTCTAACTATGGCAAACACTAGATATAAAACCGGCCAAAGTTCCTAGCAATATATAAAAAGAGTTAGAAAGTTCATTATTGAGGTTGGATTCTTAGAGATTGAATGCGATTATCTTGCTAATGAATAGATGCATTCGTCCTTCCATTGTCTCCTTCTTATCTCCACCTTGTGTGTGTATGTGTGTATGTATGTATGTGCATCTAGTGTGTGTCTCACCTTCACCTTCACATACATCACTAATTCATGATTGTCGAATCATCCTCATGTCTCCACATATTGAAAATTAAGGAGGTGGGGCTCCTTGACTTGGTACTCATCCTTGTTTAGAGTGACAACCATCCACATCACAAAGCATTGTTTCAAGAACCCAAGGAATCAGAGAGGAAGAGGATACAACATAGGTGGATACAAAGCATGTAGAGGCAGATACAACAACTCATATGGATACAATAATTACAATCACTACAAAAAAAATTATCAAGGAGGCTATAAAGGAATAAGAGACTAAAAATCTTACACTAATTATAAATCCTAAGAGGATTCAGACCTTCTCATGAACATGACAATGAAAGGAGGTAACTCAGATTGAGCATGTGTTATATTGATTATGGATGCTCAAATCATGTAGCAGGGAATGTACTATTGGAAATCTAAAGACTTTCGATGGTAATATGAATTTGTTGAGCAGAGTTCTATATGTACCTAGAATTACTAAGAACTTGATAAGTGTAGGTCAAATTGTGGACAAAGGATTGAAGGTGACATTCACAAATATGGAGCCTATGTAGAGGATCCATATCAAGGTTTCAAGAAGAAATCCAAAGGAGAAAAAATAGGTAGATTGCTCATCTTTGAACTCCAAGACAATAATGTTGTATGCATAGTATTAATAAGAAGCACATGCCAAACAATTTAATGAAAATGATTTAGTTTGGTTACAAATCATTAAAATGCGTTTAAAAAATATTTCTCAACATCCTAAGGTAAAACTTGCCCCACGGTATTATGGACCTTGTCGCATTATTGAGAGAATAAATGAAACTTCTTTTCGATTAGATATACCTTCTCATTGGGGTATACATAATTCTTTCCATATAAGTTTGTTGAAATCTTTTCAAGGTACTTTACCACACACGCTTATTTTAGATGATCCTCCTTTACTTGAAGAGGATGCAGAAATATTGATTCCCGAGAAAGTAATAGATTATGACGTTACCACTATACGAACTGGTAAGCAATATCATAGGTATTTAGTTAAATATAAAAATCACTCACTTGAGGAATCACAATGGATACATAAGACCTCCTTATCACCTCACTATGATCATTTAATTTCTGCATATCATTCCCAATTACATTAAACTTTCAGGTTTCCAATTCCATGCATGTGTTTTACATGGTTCATGCTCAATATTGTTCAGTGATGGGACATGCGACTGATCATCCATGTCTATTTTTATATTTATCAACTAAGGTCAGTTGCTTATCAACTGGGAGGCATGTTGTATTTTAAGGAAGCATGGAAGGTTAAATGGATTTTTAATGTTTTAAATGTCCAGAAGGTTTTAATGTGGTTGTGTTTGATCTAGCAGGTGAAGAAGCATGATGGCGTGGATACAAGTGGATGTGTGTAAATAAATAAATTCGAAGACTTCTAGAATAGTTATATTTAGGTTTATCTTGTTGTAGAAGTAGTGGTTCGCTTTAGAAAGCGACACCTTTGTAAATAAAGTAGTTTTTCCTAAAAGATGCTTAAAAAAGCGAAGGCCCTCATGTAACTTCTATTTTCAGGACGTAATAAAAATAAACCTATAATTAAGTGTACTCAGAGAGACTCGTCCATCAGAGTACACGGGGGGAGATTGCATCCAATATCGCGTCAATTGTTTCTCTGTTTCTGATTCATGTTTTTTCTTCTTTCTGCCTCTGTGTGTGCATGCACTGAAGGACTGATAACACTTTGTGCTTGGTCCTTAGTGCTATAGATATAAGGAATCTCTTCCCTAATTTTGTGCAACCTTCAACTGAGACGTGAAAAGTTTTCTCATATATCTTTTGGTAGGTATTCCCACTCCTACACCAATGTCTAAGATTGTCTTGGTCATGCACCCATTGAAGGTGAACATGAGGGATATTTCCCTCATCTTCTTCACTGAATTTTCGACCTTTATCCATTGGCACTTTAAATATCAATTGTTTGACTCTAGTAGGCTTGATTTCCTCATTAGGCACAATGTCTTTTAATTGATCTTCTAGTCTACCTCATAGGTGAGGTCTAACTTGCAATCATTCTTCTAGAATAAACTTACATTGGACTTTGTCTTTCTTTATTTCTTTCATGGTTTGGGATTTTCCTTCTATTGATCTTGGTAGCTTGTATTGCATAGTAGGGGCATGATGTTAGTCTAAGTTTTTATCATACCCTCTAGTGTAGTTAGGTAAGTTTTAATATATCTAGGTATTTGGTGGAATTTATCTCCATGAATGGAGGTTGGGTTCCCCATTCTTCTTCCATTTAGTCTCCTCTATCTCAGTCAAAACTCTTGAGGCCAAGTCTCCTCCACATCAAGGACCATGGATTCTATGGTGCTTTCCTCATCTTCTAGTAGAGTTCCTACTTGAGGAGTTTTCTCAAGTAGGTTCTATCTTTCAATTTTCTAAGCATTAGGCTTTGGGATTTCTCTTCTGGAATTCAAATATCAAGAATGGGGGGTTCAGGTCTTTTTAGCCATGCACAAGCAACTTCTACTGATCTTTTATAGATTTTTATTCATTCATTCTCCGATTCACTTGTTGGATAGTACTTCTTATGTTGCTCGAAATTCAATGTTGTTATTGTTCTCAACTCATAGGTGTTTAAAAGCATGTCTAAATCTTCCGAATTAGGATCAAGTAGAATTGGTCCAATCTAGTTCTATGTTTGCTTTTTCATCACTTCACTTCTCTTCATGTTGATTATCTTACTTTCCTCATGTTGAGAGAGATTCTCCTTGGGTTGAGAACATCCTTATTCACTCACAAGTTCCTCTTTAAGTTGTTTCTCCCACGTACTTCTAATATTTTCTCTATAATTATTCTACTTTTTGTCTTTCTTTTTATTGACTCTTTGATGGTCCGATTGAGTCCTCAAACATCCAAAGTAGAGGATCTTTCAATAATGGGCTCTTGGAGCTAGTGGCTTCACTTTCACTCAAATTTACTTCAACTTCTTTCCTCTTAAATTGGGCCCAAATAATAGCCCTTACTAATACTATTTGCTCCATATCACTAGAACAATCACTTCAATCACATTGATCTATGAGGGTTTTGTGTCTTGGATGGAATTTTTGGAAAGTCTTGAAAGAGATGTTCCTTTTGACACAATACCCTTCCCATTTCTTGGTTGGTTGTGAATTGGGTGCATGGAAATCTCTAATAAAATGATCTCCTACACAATGGTAACAATGTCCTCTAGGTGCTCAGGGTCTTGTGTTTTGACACACTAAAGGAGAATCTCTAGGAGCAACATTCGTCACATTGGCATACTCAATCCCATAGAGATCTAGGTAGTTCTTGTACTCATAGTATTTTCTCTCATAAGAAACATTGTATTCTATTAGGACACTCTCAATAATGATCATACTCTGTATTATTAATCACAGAAATGATTAGTTGGATCATTTCTAATCACGGAAGACACTGAATACTACTATTCTACCACATTTTGGTTTCATTGGATATACGTGATATGTACTTCATGTTGAGAATGTGGTGGTTGATGTCCTAAAAGTAGTTGAGGTGGTGGAGAGTTTTGTTGTTCATTATTTCTATAAACAAGTGGAGGTCCTTGATCTTGTTGATACCTAGGGACCCCTTATTTTGGTCTCTGTGGGTAACAATATGGTATGTTTTAGCATTACTCGGGTTGTCTTACGGAGTATCTATTGTAAGGAAAATTATAGGTGGTTTGATTAGTATACTTCTTCTCAATGTAGCAGTAATAAATTGGCCCTTGCATCTATGGTTGAACATATGAGAATGGGGGTGGTTTGAAGGATCCTCTCCATGTGTAAGCATGAGTTGGATGACCTCCACCATACTTGATTGTCCTATTCATTATCTTCATAATATCCTCACATCTCCACAAATTGAAAATTAAGGAGGTGGAGCTCCTTGACTTGGTACTCATCCTTGTCTAGAGTGACAAACAACCACATCACAGAGCATTGTTTCAAGGACCCAAGGAATCAGATAGGAAGAGGAAACAACAAAGGTGGATATAAAGCTCATAGATGCTGATAAAACTCATATGGATACAATAATAAGAATAACTACAACAAAATTATCAAGGAGGCTACAAAGGAATAAGAGACTACAAAAATTACACTAATTATAAATCCCAAGAGGATTCACTCCTACTCATGAACAACATGACAATGAAAGGAGAGCATATGTCTTATATTGATTATGAATGCTCAAATCATGTAGCGAGGAATGTAGCATTTCTTTCAAACTTGGAAGATCCAAAGAATAAGCATGAGGTCCAAATTGGAGATGGCACAAGGAACATTGTGGAGAAGATTGGAAATGTAAAGAATCCTGATGGTAATATGAATTTGTTGACAAGATTTCTATATGTACCCAAACTAAGAACTTGATAAGTGTAGGTCACATTGTGGACAAAGGATTGTAGGTGATGTTCACAAACATGGAGCATATGTAGAGGATCCATATCAAGGCTTCAAGAAGATAGCCAAAGGAGACAAAATAGGTAGATTGTTCATCTTTCAACTCCAAGACACTAGGAACATATCATTGTTTAGTTATGGTACTCAAACCCTATGAGAGCTAGGGGTTTGGCAAAAGAGGTTGGCTCACATTGGAGAGACACGCCTAAAGCAAATCAGTAGAGACCAAAGTGTAATTGGACTACCTAACATTTCAAAGCAACATATGATTTACAAGTGTGGTGCATGTCAATTTGGAAAATCTTGTAGCCAATCATTCACAAAGAAATGGTATATGTATGGAGACATTATGGAGCTTGTCCACATAGATATTTGGGAACCAAGCAAAGATCCATCCATCTCTCTCAACTTCATTCACTAAAAGACTTGCATACGATAACATATACTGGAAAAAAGACCGAAAGGAGCTCATTTTGATTGCCAAAGTGACATCAAAGAAGATATTCGCTTTGTTTTCTTTAAAGAAGCTACAAATTATCTACATTTGCTTTGTATGTACAAGACTCTATTACCTGTTATTTTAACATATGAGGCAATTGTCACAAAAAGTGATTTTATAAAGGGACAAGTATCCTCCTCACACATGTTCTCACTTGTCTCATCATCGTTCATGTACCTTCTTCAATTTCAGGAAAAGGGTAACTATATTGAATAGTAGCTGCATTTACCTTCTTCAAGTTAATGCCTATCCTAAGGTTGCAATTTTCCTTGGGCATAACTACTTTTGGAGATACCCACTTGGTGTTGTGCCTCATATAAATGAATCTCATTGCTAGTATTTTGTGTATTGTTCCTTAATATTTTCCCAATATACATCATTATATGTATAGGATCTTTTCTTTGATGCCTTAGCCTCTAGGGATAGTGTTGTTCAATAAGATTAAACTTTTGGGTCCACTCCTTTCAAGTCCAAGTAAGTCCATGCAAAGATATCCATATACTCCCTCAACAAGTCTATCAATTTTGTTTCTTCCTCTTCTAGAGCATATTTCCTATGAAAGTGCATCTCTCTTTATCTTTCTCTTTGGTTACCAACACTTTCTTGGTTTTATCTTTGTTATCATATGCCATTCCATCTAAAAACTCTCTCCTAGGAATCTCAATAGATCTATTCCATTTTTCTAGTTCATATCTCTTGAAAGTTTTTGGTGCTTCAAAAATCCCTTTGTCAAGGTCTTCTTGATATATTTCTTCTAATTTAGGAACTTGGTCCTTGAAATATTCATCCGCTAGGAGTAGACTTCATTCATATATTTTCTTTTCTAACAAAAATATTATCCTCTTACCTCTAGATATTCTTCTTCTTCAAACTCTAGTTCCACGATAACACTTTCTTCTTCACAAATCTAGATAAGCTTGTTCCTATCCAAACTCTTCCCTCCAAATCATGACCATGAATAAGCTGATGTCCAATCCATCCTCATATATATATTCCTTCATGCTCATTACTTGTTCATTTACACACACATCTAAAGTGGCTAGAACCTCTATGCATCCATATGGTTCAAAAAGATCATCAAAGAAAACTTATGACATACAAGCTAGATTTTTTATTGGCCATTCTTCTCCATTCATTGGCATTAGACTTTGAAGTCTCTTCTCTTCTCTCTTGGCTGCCTCATAGATCCACGTGTGTGTGTGTGTGTGTGCCTTGATGCACGTAATATTGGTCACTAGAGTCTACACTATGAAGACAAACTTCATCCACTTATTTATGTATATTCTATTGAATAGGGGAAACATTTCTATATGAGAAATCATGTAGATAAATCTTTGTGTTTGGTCCTAGTGCTAGAGATATAAGGAATCTCTTCCCCAATTTTGTGCCACCTTCAGTTGAGATAGGAAAGGTCTCCCTGAGATCATGCCATAGCTCGATGACTTAAAAACTTGGCATAATGGCCAAAGTAAGCTCAACTTCTACTCAACATCTTGTTAAAATAACATTTTCCAATAAACCTAAAGGGTTTCTATATGAGCATCTCCCAACTTTACCTTCAATAGATCTGGTCTTAAGGCAAGACTTCTCCATTTTCTCATATTTCTTTTGGTAAGTATTGTCACTCCTACACCAAGGTTGTGTTGGTCATGTACCCCTTGAAGGTGACCATGAGGGATGTTTCCCTCATATTCTTCAGTGCATTTCCCAACTTTATCCATTGGAACTTTAAATATCGGTTGGTTGACTCTCGTAGGCTTGATTTTTTTCATTAGGTACAATGTCTTTTAATTGACTTGCTAGTCTATCTCATAGGTGAGGGCTAACTTGCAATAATTCTTCTAGAGTTAAGTTACATTGGACTTTTTCTTTCTTTAATTCTTTCATGGTTTGGGATTTTCCTTCTATTGATCTTGGTAGCTTGTATCACAGAATAGGGGCATGATGGTAGTCTAAGTTTTTCTCATATTCTCTAGTGTATTTAGGTAGAGTTCCTAGACCAATGGCATCATTCACCTCTAGGCTTGGTCTTAAAACACCTTTTAGCTCTAGGATAAGTTCTAATAGATGTAGGTCTTTGGTGGAATTTATCTTTGCAAATGGAGGTTTTCCCCTTCCTTCTTCCATCTAGTCTCTTGTATCTTAGCCGAAAATTCTTGAGGCCAAGTCTCCTCCACTTCAAGCACCATGGAGGCCATGGTGCTTTTTTCTTCTTCTAATAGAGTTGCTACTTGAGGTTTTGTCTTTCACTTTTCTAAGCATTAGGCTTTGGGATTTCTCTTCTAGAATTCAAGTATCAAGAATGGGGGTTGGTGGTCTTTTTAGCAATGCACGAGCAACTTCTATCGATCTTTTATAGAGTTCTATTTATTCCTTTTCCAAGTCACCTGTTGGATAGTACTTCTTATGTTGCTCGAGATTCATTCTTGTTGTTGTTCTCAACTTGTAGGCTTTCAAAAGCATGTCTAAATCTTTAGGCTTAGATCAAGTAAAATTGATCTTGTCTTGTTCTATGTTTGCTTCTTCATCACTTCACTTTCTTCGTGTTGATTATCTGACTTTCCACATGTTGAGAGACATTCTTCATGGTTGAGAACTTCATTATTTACTTACAAGTTCCTCTTTAAGTTGTTTTGCCCACTTATTTCTAATATTTTCTCTATAATTCTTCCATTTTTTGGTGTTCTTTCTTTTTACCGATTCTGATGGTCCAATTGAGTCAAACATTGGAGGTAGAGGCTCTTTCAATAATGGTCTTTTGGAGCTAGTGGCTTGACTTTCACTCAAATTTACTTCAATAGCAAAAATAATTTCCCACTCTCCCCAAGCACCATTATCTGAACAAACACACTTGAGATTCACTATGTTGATGCATAGTCTATGTGTGATCTGATTCCTTTAGTGCATAATGTAGAGTGATATGAGTTGGTGAAGGTCAAAGTACAAGGGTACCTAGATAGTTGGGCACTCTAACTGCTTGGGTAATTTGCTCTTGATTAATGGATCCTACTAATCTACATCAATGGAACCAATGTTAGAATTGACACGCCAGACCTTGTTCACTCTATTAGTGGTTTCTTGGCCTCGTTGCACATGTCTAGAGCCTAATTACCTTTTGATTATGCCCTTTTATATATCTTCTTAAGAACACTCTAGCACTTTGGTTAACTAGGTTATGCTCTCCAAGCCTTTTCTAGGCATGCCCTACTAAATATGAACCCCAAACTTAGCCAAAAATTGGTCCCCTATTTCATTTTCTCATTGTTTCAAGTGTCATGAATTTTTTGCAACACTTGCTATAGATGAAATCTTAGACAGATGACACCTAATATACATGACACATGGTACCTCCACAAAATCGCACATGACACTTGATTAGAGAAAAACAATGACACATGAAACTTTGTCGATGTTCGTAACACATGAT
Source organism: Ceratopteris richardii (assembly GCA_020310875.1). Taxonomy (NCBI): domain Eukaryota; kingdom Viridiplantae; phylum Streptophyta; class Polypodiopsida; order Polypodiales; family Pteridaceae; genus Ceratopteris; species Ceratopteris richardii. Next base: position 100,324,492 of record CM035406.1, read on the forward strand.
ACTTAGTGAGTATTAATGACACTTATCCCATGAGACTTGCAAAATCATCACGCTTAATATACAACACTTGGAAGTCATCGATGACACCTCGTATTAAATGATACTTGACCCCTATGACACTTTTCTTCCATGATGCATGATACCTAAGAGGTGCTGGTAATACTTGGCCCCTGTGGCACTGATCTTCCATTACATGCAAAACCTAAAAGGTCTCAATGATACCTATTTTCTATGAAACTAAATCATCATGACACATGATACTAAGTTTGTGTCAAAGGCACTTGGAGAGATGATGCACAACACTTGTTATTCATGATACATGACACCTTGCTAAATGTCATGATACGTCGTTGGTGTCACAATATCATCCAAGTGTTGACAATACTTGATGCTCACAATAGTGGAAAATACCTTACATGTGTCAATAATACCTATGATACTTTGCAAGTGTCATGACACTTGCCAAGTGTTAATGATACTTGGGGAATCAAGTATCACAACACTTGACTTGACCTAAATGTCATAATTTTTGGGTTTTTAGGAGTCTAAATTAAAAAATTTTTATTGTTATTGCATTGGCTAAGAATCAATTTTATCATGCAAAGACCAATCACATTCAAGTGAAGTATTACTCTATTTGTGATTGCTTAGTCACCAAGTGCATTTTACTTGAGAAGGTTCATACTCAAGAAAATGTAGCACATGACAAAAGTTCTACCATAGGATAGCTTTAGACATTGTTATCACTTGATGGGGGTCATTTGATCTTATTTTTCAAACGTCCATTAGGTGGGAGGTATAATTCATATACTCATATTCAAATATTCTTTTTCATTCTTTATTTCTCTCCCTAGGTCATATCAGCCATATTGGCCTTTAGTGGGAAATTGTTATATACTATTACCATTAGTGTCTATATGAAAGGCCAAATGACTATCGATCACTCTTGTATATGTTTATTCTAATAAAACATATAGTGTTCTGATCAGCCATGAATTGTATTGAGACAATCCATTTATGAAATTTGCATACAACAAACTCATACTCTTTGTTCTCTAGTTTCTACACATTTTGTACATGTCAGCATAGACATGTAGAGAGGAGCATTGTGATGCCATCCAAAAAGATAAGTCGTGTTACGAGGCGCTCAGAAGCTCCCCTTCAATAGATTAGAAGGGTTGGTTTCCCCTCAAGAGACTCATTGTATCTTGGGATAGTGGTGATCATAGAGGTATGGTCTAGAAAAAATATGAACTATATTAAAGAAATTCCCATATGGATTAGAAAATCAGACTTCCACAAAAAAGTTAAATAAAAAATGGAGGATCCAATGGTTTTGGATTCAAGGTATTTGGAATCACACAAAGGTGTAGAAGTTTAACTTAGTTCTTCCTTGACATAAAAGATGCCAGGAAATCTTTCACCTCTTCGTGTCATGTCTCAAGAGTAATGATTTTTAACCTTGTTGATGCATAACAAAAACTATTAAAGACTAAGTTACCTAAGAATTGAACTACCAAGACCATCACATGAAGAAAGAGCACGTTTCCACCCATCCAAATCCACCCATATACATAGCTCTATGCCAAGGGGGTGCATGTACTTGGGTTTGGCCAAGTGTCCAACAAAGTGGCCCTCATGTGGGCACTTTTCCAAAAGTGATCAAATGCCTTCTAATTTCCCAAGGTCTATCACATGCCTTCTAAATCAAATGAGGATTCTTCTCTCACATACACACAAGGTGGATCCTAGAGAAGCTTCTCCCAAGACTAAGGTTCCCACACCTTAGGATAAATCAATCCTATGGTTCCAACCGTTCAATTGGGAGCTCATATGAATAAATACCCCAAGGGTTAAAACCAAAGGTTTCACCCAAAGGTTCAAGGCATGTTCCAAGGGTATTTCAAGGGCTAGAAGAAGGAAAACATACATCATATTCTAACCTTTAGAACCCCTATATTTAACCTTATGAACCCATGAATTATAGAACATTCCCCCTTTTAACATTTTCATCCTCGAAAATGTGTGTAGGTATAATATGTGAAGTATTCCCTCGTGCACCATGATGTATACTCTGAGCATGGTGATTTGTCTCTTTAGATTCATTTCTTTTAATCAAATAAGGGCTATTACCTTCTTGAATATGAAAGGAAAGGAATCAAATTCCCTTCCCAAATCAATTTCCCTTAGTCCAACAGAATGTAGATGCATGCCTTGCACCTATAGACTAGTGAAATGGGTGGATTTTTCTAATGTTCTTAGCTTAACTGGTTCTTTCTGGCACTTCCACAACCTCGAGCTCCTAAACACTTATGTTTCATGTACACTTTGTACCTTCTTAGAAATGTATAATTTTAGGAGTCTACGATAGAATCCTATCTCTATTTTGAAAGAGCCAAAAACTAGATTCATCTTCCACTTCCAATAGAAAGGAGAGGAATCTCTAGATGTCATGTACTTGACTTATTCTTTTGTATCCCTTGTCAAACACCAATATAATTTATTGGTATTTGGTAGGACTAAGTGAAAAGTATGAACTTACCAACGTGGTTCTATCGAGCCCCTACCAAAACATGCTTTATAAATGAGGAGAAATACTATCTTCTCATTCTTTGGCGAGTTAGGAGGACTTATATCAATCATCCAGCTTTTCTTGACACATAATGTTCAACTATTCTGAATGATAGATAATACACTCAATTTGAAAGTTCATTTCTACTAGTGGATCCTTATCTTGATCATCATCGATTCTCCATGGATGAATCCTTAGAACATATCCTTGTTCCTTTTTGGAAAATCTTTGGTTTTCAAGACTTTGTTGATCCAAAGAATAAAATCATGGCTTTTTAGGAATCGGATTTATTTTGTAGACCATTCTCCTAGGGTCCTTTTCTAAATTCTTTGTTTGTCTTAGTTTTGCAAGTTCTTCCAAAGAGAATTAGTACTAACTATCTTGAACCAACTTTGGTTTGTACCTCATATAGTTATCTATATTAACCTCAAAGATCACCAAAGCTTTGCAAAGGGGGCAAAATCATTCCTCTTACCAATTCCTTCAAGTCCTCAAACTAATTCAAGAACAATACTTATCAAGCCATCAAGATACCTTGTTCCTAACTGTTCCTAACTCTTCTATCTATTGAGTGGAGTTAAATTATTCAAGTTTTAAGTTCCAAACTCTTATAAAAAAGATACCTCCCTCTTGGCATCATATCCAAGACCCCTCTAGGAACTTACTAACATTCTTGAATCACTTATTCTCATCACCCAAAGATTTAGAAGATGATCTTTTACATATCATTCTATTTTTTAAGGATTTATACTTGAACGTGCTTGACTTTATGCAAGCTCTATAGTTTTGGAGCTTAAATCAAAAACTCCCTCAAGTTTCTACCCTCATTTTTCCTTATCATCTTCAAGTTGCCTATGTATTCTATTAAATAGAATACATCATTTTTAAAGACAATAAAGGTAGTCTTTTTCTAAGGTAAATGTTAACCTTTATTCCACTTACCCTCTTGTAAATACCACCGCATATTTATATGGTTCAAATAAGTAAATCTCTCTACCTCTTTCTGAACCTAAGACCTTATTCTAAATTGTCTTATCTTCAAGGCTTATCCTAATGTTTCCTATCAAATCTTGATTCTATTTTCTCTCTGGCCATTGGAGAAAATCCTCAATGGGAATTAGTTTCCACTATCCCATATGAGTGAGTTCTTTCTACAATCGGTAGAATAACATCCTTGTTGGGGTTTGGGTTCAACACATCTCTACTTACACACACTACAAACTTCCAAGGAATTCAACTTCAGCACTGATCTACTCACACAGAGAAAAATACTCACAAACAGACTTTACATTTAGCACTTTTCTGTTGTGATAGAATAGTATTCAATAGAGTTTTGGTCTAAGAGAGAGAGAATTAGACTTGCATTGGGTAGAAAATATAGAATTCTTCATTAAAGTTCTTCAAAATCACAGTAATTACAAGATAAACAGTAGTAACACTTCTCTGAACAATGATAATGTTGTTGCGCTTGATTTGTATTCAGCTTGTGTGAGAAAACAAGTTCAGTGACTCTCCTTTTGTCTTCTTGGTTAGATACTCTCTTCTTCCTCTTTCTGTTCATCTCTCCCTCTTGAAAGACGCTTCTTCTCCCTTTTTGTCTCTTGAAAGACACTTCTTCTTCCCATTATATACTTGCGTGACAAAATACAACAGACATAATCACGCGACATCGATGCCTAACTAATTTGTAACTATTATTAAAATTTCAAGTCAGCAACATTCCGATTCAGTAACATCTGATTCAACAAAATTCAGAGTCAGTAGAATTCTGACTTAGCAGAATTCAGAGTCAGCAAAATTCTGAGTCAACAGAATTCAAAGTCAGCAGAATTTCGATTAAGTAGACTCCGAGTAGACCTTCAAAAATCTGACTCACTGCTTATTCTTCCAATTTCTCTCCCCTCAACACCTGGCACTGCCCGGTGGGAGATTTTTTTTCCAAAAAACCAAACTCAAATTCACAATCTCTTGATCGATTACCATGACACTAAGCTTCCTATGCATATTTTTCTTTTGAACTTTATCTACAACTATAATATCTTCATAAACCTGCACTACTTCCATATACCTTTCCTCTTGATCCAATATCATTTCAGAACTACTTCTGTCTGTTGTACCTTCTATTGAACGTGATTTTGCAAATCCTTGTCTTCAGTCTGCTACTTCTACCCATCCGATATAGCTTTTCCCTGTTGGTCTGACTTGTTGTACCACCCTTTTTGCAAATCCTGCACTTGTATTTACTGTGTCGGATATTCTTCAGAATTGAATACTTCATTCATTAGCTTCAGATTAGCACACGAACACCATTGCATTCTCAAGAAAGTGCTTAGCATAATCTTGGACCAACAAGTATCAATAAAACAGACCACCATCGAAGACCATGTAGATAAATAGGCCTTCTTACATCTATGATCAGTAATGTTGTTGATCTGACTTTCAGAATTAAACATCACCTACACTAAATTAGATGACAACCAGTCCATATGGGGTGGCTTCCCTTGGAATTTCTTCAAACAAAATCCATTGATCGGCTTTTCGATTCTTGTGCCAAACACATCTACTAGTAAAAAAGTTCCTTGACCTAAGTCCTGCACAATCTAATATGGACCTTTATATCTCAATGTTGTTTTCATGGATGAGGCCCTAATTTGGAATTATACACCATCACCCAATCCCCTTCTTTAAATAACTTGAATTTCACATTCATATTGACCCAAGCTTGTCTCCTCCTTTGAATTACTTCTGTAATGTATGCTCTAACCAAACGATCCTCCTCCAATTGAAGAAGATACTTACTTTATGCTTAACTGAAACTTTAGGAGACATCTTTTCATATGTTACTCTCAAACTTGGAACCACAAAGTCCATAGGCACTACCGCTTCCGATCCACACACCAATCTGAATGGTGTCATACCTGTTGTTACTTTGAACGCTATTTGGAACAACCCTAATTTTGAATCAAGTAACAAATCCCAATTTTTTTTATTATCATGAACTAGCTTTTTAAAATACGCATCAAAGTCTTGTTGGTACTTTTTGCTTGATCATTTGCCTGTGGGTAATATGTTGTAGACTTTTTATGCATAAACAAATGAGTTCTTGTTAATTCTGAAATCACTTAATTGAGAAAGTGAGCACCTCTGTCACTTACCAAATCTACAGGACAACCAAACCTGGTCATAATGTTGTGGTAGAGGAACTTTGTCACACTTGCAGCCTTGTTATCCTTCAGTGCTACTGCTTCTACCCACTTTGTACAATAATCTGTAGCTACTAAAATGTATGTATTACCACATTGAGTAATAGGCTTAATAGTTCCAACAATAAATAATGCCTAAACTTGTTAAGGGCATACACCATTGCTAAAACTTCTCTTTCAATCACCGGATAATTACCCAATAAATAATGTCTCTTTCAATCACTTTATTACCCAATAAATAATGTCTAAACTTGTTAAGGGCATACACCATTGCTAAAACTTCTCTTTCAATCACCGGATAATTTCTTTTAGCTGCACACAATACCCTACTAGCATAATATACTGGTCTATACCATCCTTTTTCCTTTTGCTCCATCAAAACTACTCCTACACCCACATCTGATGCATTAGCAAATATATGGAATGGCAACGACCAATCTGGAGGCTGCAAAATTGGTGCTACTGAAACCATCTTCTTCAATAACTAAAATGTTGTTTCTTGAGCTTCAGCCCATACAAATGGAACATCCTTTTTTGTCAAATGTGTGAGTGGTAAAGAATTATTGGCCAAGTACCTTAAATACCTAGCATGCCACTTAATCTGGCCAATGAACCTCATTACTTCCTTGACATTTGTGGGTGCTTTGGCTCTCCTAATGGCTTCAATCTTTTTCACATCAAATAGCCATTCCTTTTTGGGAAATGACATGTAGCAATAAAATACCACTTCTTACTGCAATGACACTCTTAAACGGATTGAGCACCATCCTGAACTTCTTGCATCGGTCAAAACAAGATTTCAGATGCAGCAAATGTTGTACCTTTGTTCCAAACACTGAAACGTCATCTAGAAAAACTTGCATGAAATCCTGAAAAACAAATTCAAACACTTTAGGCCCCACATAATTGAACGAGGGTGGTCCATTCTTCAATCCAAAACTCATGACTGTAAAGACATAAGCACCAAATTCTGTAATGAATGCAGTTTTGTGCTGAGCCTCCTCAGCGACACGAATTTGGTTGTATCCTGAAAATCCATCCAAAAAACTATACATCTCATGCCCAGCTACTACATCCAATACGGCATCGAAAAGATCCGTAATTGTTGCTGCATTCAATTTTCTATAATCAACACAAATTCTCAACTTTCCATTCTTTTTAGGGACCACTATAATAGGAGACAACCATGTGACCTGATTAACCAGTTTAATAAATCCAACTACCAACAATTTATCAATTTCTTCCTTAACCTGCTTAGCAAAATCAGGATTCATGTGATACCTTTGCTGCACAACCGGAACTGCATCTTTCTTTAAATTTATCCTATGCTGATGTAAATCAGGTCTATTCCTTTCACCTGTGAGTAATCCCAAGGCAAAACATCCATATATTGCTTTAATAAACAAATCAAGCCTTCCATGAACTGACCCTCTAATTCCTTGCTTACTCTCGCCATCTTTTGTTCAGTCTCCACCCCCAAATTAATTTCTTGAAGCTCTTCCTCTTTTACCCTACCAGAACTTGCACATTATTGTTCATAAATCTTTTCAGCCAAATTAATTACCTCTTTCTCTTGCTGCTCCAGTTTCTGCTGCGTAGGAATTTCTAGATTTTGTTCAAACATCCGTCTCAATTGTGTACCCTACAATGCATCACATGGAACTCGCTCACTTGTCTTCTCCAACAGTTCTTCATCCTTTGCTAACACACCTTCCACATCTACTTCCAAAACTGGTACAATGGTTGGGTTTGCTTTTCTTCCTCCTCATCATCTTCTATCTCATCTGCCAAACTAATGGTCTGAGCCATCAATGGTTTCTCTCATACCGACATGTTTCATCTACCTTTCATGGGAATTGTCACCTGCCTTTTACCTTTTGTAATCACCACCACATTCAATCCCCAGTCCTACTTAACCTAAGCCAACCTGAACCAAGGTCTTCCTAACAACATTTCATATGGGTACGTAGACTCAGACATTCTAATCACCACAAAGTTTACCATGAATGACATCCCTGCAATTACGATTTGTTGTTGCTTCAGAATGCCCAATGGTTGAACTCTAGTTTGATCCGCCATTTTTACTTGAAAAGGTATTGGAGCCAAAGCCCCATTCCCCATTTCTTTGAAAATATGCTCAGGTAATATATTCACTCCTGAGCCACCACAAGCAACACTTCATCAAATTTCCTTTGATTATACTATACCTGAATTACTGGCACAACAAAATCCACATCAGCGGGATTAATATTATTAGCCGATGTTGAAGGTACCTGCATAGTTGCTGGATCTAACTGCTATCCAAAAAAGCTTCTTCAATTGCTTCTCTCTAAAAGTTGGTACCAAAGATAATAACTAAGTTAAGGACAATTGTAAAGGAGAGTTAATGATTACCTCAAACCAGTCATTATCTAAATCTTTCTTAGACTTAGTCTTATCCTCCTTCTTCATTTTTTGTACAAAGACTACATCATCCTCTTCCTGAGATGAACTTGCAAATTGCACCTGTTTTTGCTAATCCTACTAGATCCATCTTTAAACTTGGTCTCTTATATGTCTTTATTCTTGCCAATTGATTGGACCTTTATGTTTAGACCTTGTAACTACCAAAACATCCACTTCTTTAGCCTTCCACATTGCTTGCAATCACAATTCCACTTATTTTCCTGATTCAGATGTAGGCTTCCTAAAGTACTGGGACCTACATTGTTACGACACTCCTGATTTGATAATTCTATCACTATAGCATTGGCTTGAGCAGCCTGCTGAGCCTATTATTGCTGCTACCCCTATTGATTATTTTGATTATAACGAACCACTAGTATACCCCTGTCTTCTCTATGCTTTACCCATAAAGGACAATTAGGCCCTATCCAATGATCAGGTGTTGAACAATTCCCACAGGGCATCATCCTAGGTGGTCTACCCTGTTGATTTCCTTGGTGGTTATTTCCCTGTTGATTCACATGTTCTCTCCATGGCGGTTGTCCTTGCTGTTGCCTTTGAAAATTACCTCGTGCCTGATTGGGAATAGCCTGATTGGAAGCCACTTCATTATTATTTCTATTGTCTTGCCTTGAACTTTGCCCTCTATGCTTGGGGTTATACCAACACTGATTTGTTCTGTGTCCATCTTCATCACAAATGTCACAAAATCTTTTCTCTTTTGGAGCTATTATGGAATATCCATGTTTCTTTAACTTACTAATCAAGGCTTCCTCTTTACTTTGTTTACCTTTATGTTTGCAGTGCTTTCTCACCATCACTTCTTCGTCTTGAGTATCAGAATCCAAATCAATTGTCCCTTTCACTGATTCCATTTCTAAATCCGATTCAGCCTCTAAACTCGAATCACTATGTCTCTTTTTTTATCTTCTAAATATTCGTTCCACTCTTATAGCTGCTAACACTAATACATCAAAACCATTAGCAATATCCATACTTGCAAGTGCATGTCTGATGCTACTCCTTAATCCTTTTAGAAAGTAACCCGCCAACATCTCGTCGATAGGTCTCTCGTTACCCTATAATCTTTCCATTAAGGTCCTAAATTTCTAAGCATAGTCTTCTACTAACATGGTCCTTTGTCTAATTGCTCTCAACTTCCTCAACACATCAGAGGGAGTTTTTTCTTTCATGAATCTTTGCATAAGTGTTGTTTTTAATGCATCATATGTAGCGAAATGAGCAATACCATATTGACTAAACCAACTCATTGCTCTTCCTTCCAACGTAGCTGAAAATTGTTGGAGTTTGATGTCATCACCATATATGGCTGGATATCCATTGGCTATCCACTTTATCTCAAATTGAGAAACGTGACAATCGGCATCTTCTTTAGAGCCTCCTCTAAAATGGGCTTCTTTAACCTTGGGATTTGGAGGTGGTTGTGCCATTGGCTATGGCTGAGGCGTACGCCTAGTTCTTTGACTGTTCCTCCCTGCAAGTGGATCGAACGGGAGTCATCTTCTAACTCTTGCAATTGCTTCTGTTAGGAATAACGCTCCTAGTGTACCGCCCGCTAGCCTTGCCTCTACTGCACCTGTTCCTCCTTCCTCCTCTTCAGTTTCTAGATTAGATTCATCTTGTGCTTCGTACCAATTGTACTGATCAGAGGATGACTCCACGTGACCTAATTTTTGTTGTGCTCTTGTATAATAGACCTTATTGAACCTTCCTCTTCTTCCCATCATTCATCTCTTGCTTCATTAGCAACACGGTAGGATCACCAAATGTGTTGGGGTTTGGGTTCAACACATCTCTACTTACACACACTACAAGCTTCCAAGGAATTCAACTTCAGCACTGATCTACTCACACAGAGAAAAATACTCACAAACAGACTTCAGATTCAACACTTGTCTACTATAATAGAATAGTATTCAATAGAGTCTTGCCTAAGAGAGAGAGAGAGAAAATTAGACTTGCACTGGGTAGAAAATATAGAATTCTTCATTAAAGTTCTTTGAAATCACAGTAATTGCAAGATAAGTAGTAGTAACACTTCTCTGAACAATGATAATGTTGTTGCACCTGATGTGTATTCAGCCTCTGTGAGAAAATAGGTTTAGTCACTCTCATTTCGTCTCCTTGGATAGATACTCTCTTCTTCCTCTTTCTGTTCATCTCTCCCTCTTGAAAGACGCTTCTTCTGCCTTTTCGTTTCTTCAAAGACACTTCTTCTTCTCATTACATACTTGCACGACAAAATACAATGGACATAATCACGCAACATCGACGCCTAACTAATTCGTAACTATTATTAAAATTCAGAGTCAGTAACATTTTGATTCAGCAACAATCGGATTCAGCAAAATTCCGAGTCAGCAAAATTCTGAGTTAGCAGAATTCAGAGTCAGCAGAATTCCGAGTCAGCAGAATTCAGAGTCAGCAGAATTCCGATTCAACAGACTCCGAGTCAGTAGACCTTCAGAAATCTGAGTCACTGCTTATTCATCCAATTTCTCTCCCCTCAACAATCCTTAAGGTTTCCATATTTATGCTCTTTGGTTATTTTCCATGAGCATGAATTCCATCTTGGAATTCCTTGGCATCATATTCATGAGAGCAAAGACTAAGGTTTCTCCAATTAATTCAAAGATCTTTTTTGGTCAACCTTTAAACTTTCCTTGGTAAGATTTATCAATCTATAGAAGGTTTTGATCTCTTTGACCAATGTAGTCCACTTGTATTATCAAACCATAAAGGGTTTGATATATTTGACCAAGTAAGGTCACTTGGCTTTCTAATTTAACATAAGATAAGATCAACTTTTCTCCTTTAGATCCCATTTTCAATGATATATATCCATGGGATTCCTTAGGATCTTTAACTCATGCATTCATGAGTTTATATCATTGCTTAAGTCTTCAACATCCTGTTGATGTTCTCCAAACCTTTAATTGTTCTTCTCTTTTGGGATCAACAATTATATTTCATCCCTTTGACTTAAGCAAGTTGTCATGCTTACTAATCCAAACTTTGGATCCATCTCAAGTACCTTACTATTAGCAATGGCACCCGCAGTGGCTATAGGCATCGGCACCAAGAAAGCATGTAGAAGGAGATGCATGAAGATTGGGGGCCCAAGTCCATTCATTTTCAAAAAGATTTTTTATAATTGATAAAACTCTCAATAGTGATTATAATCACTACTCATGTTAACATATGTAATATAGAAAACCCAATTTTGTCATGAGTCGCTCCATTTTCTACAAGCCCAGGAGTTCTCAAGTTTGAGGAGCCTAGATAGATCACTTGTACCAAGTCTCATAATTTTTGGACTTCATTTGAACCTGCAAATAAGATTTAGGACCTATTTTTTAACTAGGTAGGATAGTAGGTTCAAAACCCATCAAAAGTAGTCAACAAACTATAAAGATAGCTAGAAAGCTCATTTGGAAAGGTTAGAAAAAGTTAGATTGTAGGTAAGTGAGAGCAAAGAGCTTTGTAAGAGCTAATTGAGTAATGCAAGTGTGATTTACACCTTCCATTGTGTCTCCTCTTGCCTCCACCTTGTGTGTGTGTGTGTGTATGTGTGTGCACTAGTGTGCTTCTCACCTTCACTTTCATGCACATCACTTGTTCATGATCTTCATATCACCCTAACTCTTCTGTGGATTGAGAATTAAAGAGGTGGAGCTTCTTGACATGGTACTTGCCATTGTCTAGAACAACACCAAAGTTGGCACTATTGCCGGGGACAAGCTCTAGGACAAACGTGTGATGGTAACAGTGTTTGGAGATTAGCATTGGAAGGTAATTAATTAGCATTTTGTTGATTATTTTTGTGTTTTTTCTTTCTTTCACCTCCCCCTTGATCATCCTTCACCCTCACACCTTCTCCCTACATTGCAAAAATTCACCATATCCACCCTTCTCTTCTCATTTCCCTCATTTGTGAGAGAGTGAGACAGAGAGAGAGAGAGCAAGTGAGAGAGTGTGTTTGCATGCACTTATGAGTTTTATTTGCAGGATATTTCTTCAATACAAGGCTATAGCACTTCACACGTAAAAATTTGCCTCTCTTCATCATCTCTTCCAAATGCCTCAGACCATCACGATGGTCTGCGAAGTTTGTTTTCTTTTTAATATATCGTGTTGAGGATGTAAAACATTTAAGCACACTAAGGGCTACATAGTTGCATCCAAAACATATTTACTTTTGTGGACCATCATGATTCGCTCATGCCATCATGATGACTCATCACCATCACGATTGGCTTAAGCCGTCATGAAAATACCAGGCCATCGCAATTGGCTCATGCCATCGTGACAACGTCTGAGCATCGTGATTGGTTCATGACATCATGAGGATTCACCATAACATCACAACAACCACCTTACCATGCCATCTAGACCCTCGTGCCCATTGGCCATCATTATTGGTTCATACCATCATGACGACCATTAATCATTGCAAAATAATACTTCTTCTTTGATTCACAGTTTCAAACAAACCCCTCAGGAGACAGTCAGACTAGCCAGATGTAGGTTTAGACAGTACATCAAGAGATGTCCTATGTTGGGGTTGCCCACTCAAGCTAAACAAGTATCTCTATTTTTGGATGGGCTACTGAGCTCTAAACTATGATCAAATGTATACATGAAAGAGCCTCGAACACTAGAGCAATGTGTGAGGATATGTATAGACATCAACGACAACTTAGGAGATGAGCTAGAACTCTCCAAGCTCTACAAGGACACAGATAGTTCTACTCATTTTTCCTCTAAACACTCCAGTTCCATAGAGGACTTAGTAGAGAAGGTAGCTTAGAAGCTAGATGTATCAAGCAAACAAGCACCAAGGATGAGCTCAGTCAAGCGTTGTTATACGTACAAAGGTGGCCATATGGCAAACGCATGCTGAACATGACACAACTTCAAGGAAACCTTAGTAGCTAGTATTGCACAATAGAAATGCAATGCACTAACCACACTGCACAACATTGTCCATACAACAAGCAAGTGGTTAGATAGAACTAACCACAGGCATGTCAACAACCCGATAGATACCTTGGCCAATACAACACTCAATCTCATTATTATTGGCCCCAACAAAACTACTAGGTACCATAATAGACACAATTTAGAACCCAATCTGTATTAGGTCAACAGCCACCACCCTCAACGAATGTAATCTCTGTCAAATATGCTGTTGTAGAAGAGAATCTTAGTAGGGCATTAGTACCTGCATCCCCATTGATCACAGAAAATTATCCTAATTCCAAGAGTTTTGATTCCACCCATGTAGATAGCCCTCTGCATACTACATCGAGTCACGAGAACATATGGAAGCATACCAATATGAGAATCCACCGTTAGAACCTCGTTGGGAGCCAGTCTACACTAACATCATATATGTCAATCCCAACATGTCATCCCAGTTGAGATAGTCAAGTCCATAAGGCCCTAAAGGATCATGTTTTAGGTGCCAAGGAGATGATTATATAAGGGACTACCCACATCCTCCACCAGTGGGACAACAACAATATTATAGCTTTCAAGCTTTTTGTTCCGACTGCAGGAAAGAACATGTCATATGCGAATGTCCTAAAAACCAAGCCAACGCCTCCAAATTAACCCCATTTGCACACTTCAAATGGATCTACACCAAGATACATACCTATCCAAGCAGTGACTAGGGCCCAAGATTTACAACAAGATCAACAAATAAACCTTGAAAGGATAGCTAAGAGTAGTGAAGTTGGAGAGTCGAACAGAAGGAAAACTAGATCTTAGAAGGATTTATGAGAAAGACTTAAAAGAAAATGGAGTAATAAAATAAATGAATTAGAAGGGATCTTAAAGGAGACGAGAGCAAAAATCTTAGAATTAGCCTCCCAAGAGTCAGATCAGGTAAACCGAACACCAAGACCAGGATTTGTTCTAGCTGAACCTATACTTGAGGATATGGATATGATGTTCAAAGCATACCAAGCAAGACTAAGGGAAGGACCCCAGTGGGATAATTCAATAAGTAAGAACTATCCCAGAGCAGATCTAGAGATGGAAAGAACTAAGCTCTACATGAAAATGGTAGAATTGGCCCAAACCATGTTTGAAGCATCTCAGTATATCAACTGAAGCAACCTAGTGAAACTAGAGCTACATTTTCAAGGACTACTAGAGAGATTAGAACACTTGATTTCTAACACGGAGAAGGTTGATCCTAAGAGGACCTATTATGTCTCAAAAGCACAAGAAGATATTCCATCTTCCTTGTCACAAGTTTCTAATACTACGAATTGGGAGAATCTTTTGTCGACACATAGGTACTCACAAGAATTTCTGAGAGAAATTCAAGAAGAGAAATGGAAGTTGGAGCATGAAACTCACCCATCAATTCAAGAGATAGATGATGTCCAAGAATGATTCCCATAGGACATCCCCTCCATATATGGTGAACAAGAGGAGGAGCAGCCTAGTGAACAGACTAATCTTGAACCTAATTCTTTGCAAGCATTACCTCACGTCATTGGTCCTTGGGAAGCAAAGAGATGTAGTATTTGGTGAGAATAGTTCTTGGTATGAAGATTCATGTAGAAAGGTCAACCTATCTTATGATCTTGAAGAAGATTTTCCAAAACCTATTAAGGATAATTCTTCTAAAGTTGAAGAGGACGATACCGCAAAAGATGATGAAGCAACTCAGTATGAAAAACTCAAAATGTGGAAGTCTAAAGGTAAAGCAAAAGTGCAGGAACTTGGACAAGAGGTAGAATCATCACATCATGGCCTAGGAAGGTCCATGAGGGAGAAAAGAAAACCAGAAAGGTATGGGTTTGATACTTCTCTAGTCACTAAACATCCAATGTATCTAGCACAGGACATAAATCAAGAGGAACCTTCAACATTTGAGGAAGCAAAGAAGAAATCAAAATCAAGGCATGCAATGGAAGAAGAAATTGAAGCTCCTGAGGAGAATAACACTTGGGAGTTGGTTCCCAAGTCTCCATCAATGAAAGTGATAGGCTCAAGATGGATCTACAAATTGAAGAAGAACTCAGATGGCTCCATTAACAGGTATAAGGCAAGGCTTGTGGCAAAAGGCTTTGCACAAACTCAGGAAATTGATTATGAGGTGACCTTCTCTCTTGTGGCAAAGATGCCTACTATTAGGGTTTTGCGTAGTATTGCCTCTTCCAAGAATTGGAAGATACTTCAATTGGATGTAAAAAATGCATTTTTTAATGGATGGATAACGTAAGAGGTATATATGGCACAACCACCTGGTTTTGAGAATCACATATATCCTGCTTATGTGTGTAAACTTAATAAAGCTTTATATGGAGGGCTTGGAATCATAGGCTTGTCACATTCTTGCAAGACAAAGGATTTCAACCTAGCAAGGTAGATCCACCACTATTCATAAAAAGGAGTAATTCTAAAGTCAACTATTTGTGTGTGTATGTAGATGATATTATACTTACATGAAATGATACAGATGGCATGAAGAGAATCAAAGAATAGATGAAAGAAGAATTCAAGATAAGTGATTTGGGTTCACTTAGCTACTTCCTAGTATTGGAAGTTGTCTACAAAGATCATGGTTTGTTTCTCACTCAAAGAAAGTACATTAAAGACATGTTGGCAAAATTCAAGTTGCAAGATTCCAGGATTGCACGTACTCCAATGTAGGTTGATCATAAAATGAGCTCACATGAAGGTGAACTCATAGACAATGTGATAGGTTATCAAAGCCTTGTGGGTAGTTTGAACTATGCCACATTGACAAGGGTAGATATATGTTATAGTGTGAGTGTGCTAAGTCAATTTATGCACACACCCATGAAACCTCATATGGAAGCTGCCAAGAGGATACTCAGATATCTCAAAGGGACCATGAATGAAGGGTTATATTACCATTAAGTATCTGACTTAAGTTT
Source organism: Ceratopteris richardii (assembly GCA_020310875.1). Lineage (NCBI taxonomy): Eukaryota > Viridiplantae > Streptophyta > Polypodiopsida > Polypodiales > Pteridaceae > Ceratopteris > Ceratopteris richardii. The sequence continues at coordinate 100,340,655 of CM035406.1, forward strand.
GAAATTGTTCTCTCATGCAGATTGGGCTGGCTCCAAGGAAGACAGAAGGAGCACCTGAGGTTATCTTACCTTTGTAGGTTCAAAAATTGTCTCATGGTCATCCAAGAAGCAACCCACAGTTTCTCTCTCTTCTACTAAAGCTGAATATAGAGGTCTTGCCATAGCTACTCAAGAAGCAATGTGGATGAAGACACTATTCACAGATCTTGGTTTGGAGATTGGAACTCCAAGTATCTTTGGTGACAAGATGGGCTCCATTCACTTGGCTGCCAATCCAATTTTTCATGCAAGGACTAAACATATTGAAGTATATTATCACTATGTAAGAGAGAAGATTGTGAGCAAGGAAATTCAATTAACTTATGTGTCCACTCATCAACAATGTGCAGATATTCTAACCAAAGCATTGGATGGTACAAAGCTTTGCAAATTCAAGGATATGATTGGATTTCAAGTAATTATTGAAGATTGAAGACCTCAAGCATACTTGGCTTGAGGGGGAGCTGTTGGAGCAAGTCTATTACAAGCCTAAGTATTGGCTTGAGTCTCACAAGGTCATAGGAGAAGATTTAAATTGAAGACAATGTATGAGTTCACTTGTGAACTATCTCTTGTAACTTTTGAAGTCTTTACTTGATGTAAAAGTAAAAGGAATCTAAAGTGGTTGAGTCCACTTGATAAAAAAAGGAAAGAGAAGCCACGAATTCGTGATAGAAGTGGTTGGAGAATCAATCAATCACAAAAAGATAGGAGATTTGTTTAGGTGAGCAAGATTCAAATTCAAATCTTGGCTCCAAATTAAGATCACTATAAATACATGGCATTTTAGTCGTGGTTTAAGAACTCTATGAGATGAGCTTTATGCCATATCCAAGTCTGGATTCAAGGCACACATATGTATCAGTAAGTCCATTGTACTTTACAATCAATATACTTTCATTTTTATGATCATTTGAATTCATATCTTCATGCTTTTGTGAGTATATTGTTCATTGATCTCTCAGTTTTCTCAATCAGATTGCAGAGATGGTTTCTCCAAGCTTGGTGCATCATTTTCAATGATTTAAGTTGATAAAGTTTTCTCCTTAAGTTTACTACATACTCATAAAATTTCATTGCAATTGCATTTTTCAATCTTGAGTTATTTTCAGTTGACGTCAACTATATATGTTCATACTTTACTTCTCTATCAACACTGCATTAGAACAATCATCTTCTTAGAGCTTGTTCTCAATGTGTACTTCATCATTTTCCATTAACATTTCTCTGCTCATGGGTCTGAGTACTGCTACAACCCATTAAAATCGGGGTGATGCTACAACTTGCTAAACATTTATCTCTTTATGTAGTTCATCATTTTTTATGAGATATCTCTTGATTGTTAGCTTACTAAGTTACTAAGAGTTCCCCAAAAGGAATCAAGTCAATTGCTGTTGTGCCCAGAGAATTGCTCAGAACACTGGACAGGTGTATGAACATAAATAACAAGTTTTTTGTTCTTGAATCTACTCCAACTTATCTGTCTTGATTTATCTTTTTGAGAGTGATCTTCCAAGGTACATAGGGTGTCTAATACATCCTTTTGTAAGCTAAAAGGGCCCACTACATATCCCTAGAGTTTATTTGGTTGGTGTAGTGCAAAGTTATCACTTTATCTTCTCCAAGTTCAAATCCATCTCTTTACAATATACCCCCACTATAGTGGAATACCATTCATAAAGTACTTGAAGAAATTGAGTTACCACAATCCTTAGCATAAGACCCTTCTTGGTTTCATGAGGACGCTCCTTTATGGATGTGAAAAGTAATAAAACTAGAGGAGGACTGATTAAAAGCTAGAACCTTAGGATGTGAGTAGCACTAACGTACCCTCCAAGATCTTGCCTATGCACCTATAATATTCCCAGATGAGGAATTTGACCTCACGTTTGGGTAGAGATCTTAGCCACCATGGACATAGTGGTGAATGAAGAACAATGGACTCCTCATTGTGATGAGGATGGCTATGATATCTCTATCTTCATGATAGAAACCATGGTAAGTTAGCCTATTTTAGAATAGTGTATTGAGATGACCCTAGAGCTAGACGAAGAAACTACATGCCAGGGTGTTGCAAGTAGTCATTTTGGCCCCGATCAAATAATCAAGGCCATACTATTCTCAAGACTATGGTGGCCTACTCTTCATATGGATGCACATACATATGTAAAGAGATGCGAGGTTTGCCAAAGAGCTTAGTTGCTAACACGTAGAGATGAGATGCAACTGAAACCCATGATGGGAGGATGTGCACTCTCTAAGTGGGGTATAGGCTTTGTGGGGCCCATTAACCCCCTGCTAAAGGCTCTCATGCTAAATACATCATAATAACAACAGATTATCTAACAAAATGGGTAGAGGCTAAGGCTAAGAAAAAGAATGATGCACACACGATATCAAAATTCTTATTTCAAATTGTCTTTACAAGTTATGAATTACCTATAGAACTAGTAAACGAGAGAAAGACTCACTTTTCAAACAAATTCATTGAATATTTGTTATAGGATTTTATGGTGATTCACAAGAAGTCGGCACCATATCATCCCTAGGCCAATGGACAAGTAGAAAGTACTTACAAGATCCTTTGCAATGTACTAACTAAACTCGTAAACAACAAATGTCCATATAAGGACAAACAATTACAACATGTTGTTTGGGCATATAAAGTGGCATATAAGACAGTACTCAATGCAACTCCCTTTCAGATGGTTTTTGGTCAAAATGTATCGCTTCCCTTGGATTTTTTGATACCCACCCTTAAGGTTACACGAGCATCAATGGACTGAGCATGAGTTATCATCAAGGATCATGTACTTAGAATGATTAGGAGAGACTAGGTTACGAGCAGCAAGAGGAATATATGCAACCAAGAAGAGAAAAAAAGCCCATTTTGATGCACATGTAAGGGATAAAGGCTTGAAGGAAGGAGATTTAGTCGTAGTCTATACATTCAAGGAACACGCACATAAGCTAGAGAAACATGGTTATGGACTTATGATTATAAATAGGCTTTCAATGAGTGGAGAGTTAGCCACCGTGCAAGGGGAGATACTGCCTAACTATATTAGTGCTTGTAGAATCAAGATTTATCAAGATCCTCTGACTGAGGGGATGCTCAGATGATTCACTTTGGCAAAGAAGCACAATGATGAAGAGAAAAGAATAAGAGAAGAATCTTAGGCCAAAGCCATAGAATGCATCAAATGTATGAAAATTAAGAAGATAAGGACTAGGGAGGGAACACTATAATCAATTAGAAGGCCTCCAAACCAACCCCTATACCAATGGAGAAGTCCCCAAATATCCTATGAAAATATGTCAAACAAAGTCAACTACTTATCCTAGCATAGTGGATAGGATACCATTCATTATGGCTATGCTAAGGCAAGGCACTACTCTCAAGGAGATTAGGGAACCAATTGATTTAGCTACTCCAATGAGTGCGATTAGGTGCCTCACTGTCAAGGCTTGGGACTAGAAATGTGTCCTATTGAGGCATACCTCATAGGGCTCGAAGGCATGGAAACCCCTTGCATGGGTGAGGTGGACCTTCCTATCCTCATAGATGTAACCTTGATGGTGAAGCTCCTAGTGTGTCATGATGATGACCTGATAGAACCATTGATTCTCGGCCAAGATTGGTTATACGATCACTCAGTGGAATTAAATCTTAGAAAATACTCCCTTCAACTTGAGATAGCATGGAAGCAGCGAGTAATACTGCTCGAGATCCCTAACCATTTCCACTCATGGGAAAGTAACTGAGATCCCCACATAATGGACATGAAGGAGGACCGAAAGATCTTTGGTCAAATCCTCCACCCAGCGATGATCCTCTCTAGATAAAAGGGGACAAGCCTTGGCCAGAAGAGTAATCAAGATATCTTCCTCTCCTTCCTCGGAAAAATGGGCATCATCAAAGAACAAATGGGCACCATAGACCCCTCGAGCGTACCCCCCACACTTCTTGCATTCCTACCTAAATCTATTGTATAGAATGCCTCATTTCCTAATGGGAAGGTCATGCAAGTGTTGAACCTCCCTTCTTTTCCAAAGTAGAGTGTCCACTTGACCTCTCACAGACCACCAAGGGAACATCAACCACACTCTAGGCACATCAACTATAGGCCAATCATGACTACACCGTAGAATCAGTGCAAGTATCCAAACGTGACAGAAAAAAGAAAATGTGGGTAACCAAGGGTGGGCAACCATCAACCATCTCATCCAGTTGAGGACAAGAAGTCAAGACAAAGAAAAATCAACCTCAACATGCAACATCATCTAGACATTCTCCCTCCACAAGAATTTGACAAGTCTAGGTACCTAAGAAGTCTCTAACGGCCAAGCCCAATACCACTCAAATCTAGGTGCCTAACGCCTGTCTAGTAGCTCAAAAACTAAGCCATGTAACACCAATCCCTCCAAAATCACACGATCACCTACCTCTTCACCTCCTAATCCATCTTTTGTATCCTATCGAACAAACCATTCCCATTCATCACTCACTAGGATATGGGTGCCTAAACACCCCCAGAACCTTCAATCCCCTCTGTTGTACAATATGAAACCTCATGAAGCTAACCTTTCCCCTTGTAATAGTTCACTAACACCTAACCCTTGTAAAAATCAACCCTTACTAACTCACTACCACAGTTAATGACATCTCTCATGAAAGTATTTCTATGATAATTCAATGTATGAAGGAAGTCTAGTGACATGCATTAGTCACTGAGAGATCATTGCAAAATCACCTCAAAGCACAAGGCTACATTGGCAGCACATCAGCTATGGAAGGGATTGCGATCTCACTTTATTGGGATCAAGATTAATTTTCATGCTAATGTGTTATCCTTTTGTTGGAGATCTTTTACACAAGTACTCGGGATCAACATGCGGGCATAAGGATCTTCAAGTACCAGCACTTGCTTGCCAGCAGTGGACTTTAAAAATTTATTGGTGGAGGCCCACCCTTCCAAGATACCTCCGGAGTTCCAAGATTTCATGGGGCCAATGTCAATTGATGACCCTCCAATCGGAAGGACAAAGCGAGTACATAACAAATCTCATTGGTTCCAAGGTTTAGCAGGACCCTTTGCAAATGTAAAGCATGTTGGAATTTGATGTCCGTGAAAGCACGCGAACAACGCAAGGAAGAAGAAGAAGCTTGAAGCACAACACACAATACTGAATGTATTACCACTAGAATATACAAAGATAAATGACCCATTAGGGCTATAGGCATATATACAAGTGGGGGGGGAACCTTTTAAAAAGGGAGAAAAATATATCAACAAATCCCCCCTGGGAGTGATGCAGTGAACAAGGAGCTAGCACTCATGTATAAGGAAGTGCCAAGCTATGTGGAATCAATCCACAAAAGGAAGTAAGCCCAAAATTGTTGGGATTAGATGTTTGCAGAAGCACGCAAACAACACAAGGAAGAAAAAGAAGCTTGAAGCACAACACACAATGTTGAATGTATTACCATTATAATGTACAAAGATAAGTAGCCTGTTAGGGCAATAGGCATATATAGAAGCCGGGGAAAAAAAGCCTCCTAAAGAGGGAAAAAAAGTGCCCTAGCGGTCCTAGAGTGTTCACACACATCACTACCTAAATATATCAACAAATCCCTCCTGGGAGTGATGTGGTGAACAAGGAGCTAGCACTCATGTATAAGGAAGTACCAAGCTACGTGGAATCAATCCACAAAAGGAAGTAAGCCCAAATCTTTGTGGAAAGCTTCAAAGTTCTCCCTAGGCAGAGTCTTTGTAAAAAGGTCTGCAATGTTCTCCTGCGTGGGCACATATGCCTCTCCCTGACATGCCCAATCATTGTCAAAAAAATCATGCAAATATGGCGGTAGTGATCCCCTCTTGGGATAAAACAATCCAAGTAGTTGGGCAGCACTCAAGTAGTGAAAGATGCGCTTAATCGCCTACCAATGCTTGACACCTGGGCAATGCATAAACATGCTCATAAGTGAGACAAAAACTGAATATCTTGCTGAGTAATGCATAAGTAAATCAAGCATCCAACAGCCTGTTGAAAGAGAACAACATCAAATGCATCTCCAGCATCATGAAGACTCAATCACAAACCTGTCTCCATAGAAGTGGCAATAGGCTTACAGTCTTCAAGGCCAAAACATTGCAATAATGTGTCAATATATTTCATTTGACACAAAAGCCATTTCACCATCAACTTGCATAAATTGAATGCCCAAATAGTGATGAAAATGCCCCAAATCAAACATCTCAAATGAGGCATGCAAATCAGCCTTAAAATCAACAATATGTGTGTCATGAGAACCAATGAGCACCATGTCATCAACATATACCACAATGATCAGAAGTACATCATTAGCATGCTTAACATATAAGGTACTTTCAGTTGGACCGTTCTCAAAACCATGTGCAATGAGATAGGCATGTATCTTTTCATACCAAGCATGTGGTACTTGCTTTAAACCATATAATTCCTTCTTTAACCTGCACACTTGGTTTTCATGCCCTTTCTGCACAAAGCCACGGGGATGAAAAACATACACTTCTTCATGCAAGTCACCATTCAGAAATGTTGTTTTAATATCCAACTAATGTACATTCCAACCATGATGAGCTACAAGTGCAAACATGCTATGAACAATAGTCATTCGACAAGTAGGAGCAAAGATTCGCATAACCCTTTGCAACAAGCCTAGCCTTATACATGTCAATTGTTCCATCAGGTTTACGCTTCAGCTTGTATACCCATTTTGTACCAATGGCCTCCTTTCTAGGAGGCGTCACATAATGACCAGATACCATTCTTCATTATAGCATCATATTCAAAGCAGCCATCCAATTTTCTGAATTTTGTGCTTCTTCAAATGAAACAGGCTCATTCTCATCATAGAGACTAGACGCAGCCATAACATAGCAATCTGATGCAAAAGAGACACTATGAGAGCCTGACCGAGTACGATATGATATAGGTGCATCTAATTTGTTGTCATGCAAGGTTTGCACCATCCATTTTGGCATAGTTTTTGCCTGCTCAATATCAGCTCTCTCATCAACAAGTGCATCATGTAAATTTGCATCAGAAATGGGATGATTTGCATCATCACATGAAACCTGCAAAGGTTGAAAAGTTGCCTCATTAGGACCAACACTAGACCATCCACGTGTAAAAAGAGGCAGCAAAGTATCATACATGTCTTTGGAGCTAACAGATGTCTCCTTAGTACATGAAAGCAATGGTTGAATAGCATTTTCCACAAAAACAACATCACGCCTAACCAGAATGTGTTTAGTCTGTTGATGATACACATGATAGCTTTTACTTTCAAAACTGTACCCAACAAAAATACATTTTACTGCTTTATCATCCAATTTTCTATGATGTTGTTCATGCACTAATGCATATGCCAGACAACCAAAAACATGCAAATGTGCAACAGATGGCTTGCGACCATGCCAAGCCTCATATGGAGTGATAGACTACAACACTTTAGTGGGACACCTATTAAGTACATATGTTGCACACATGAGAGCCTCAAGCCAGAAACTATGTGGTAAAGCCTAACTCTTGACCATACACCTCGCCATCTCCATGATTGACCTGTTCTTTCATTCAGCAACTCCATTTTGTTGAGGTGTATACGGCACTGTACACTGATGTTTTATCCGATGTTCAATAAAAAATGCATTAAAGTTAGAAGACATATATTCCCCCCCTCTATCAAAATGGAGGGTGCCCATTTTACATGCTGACAGATTTTCAACCAAAACCAGAAACTGTTTGAAGCACATAAACACTTCAGACTTTGCCTTCAATGGATATACCCATTCATGCCTTGGAAAATCATCCATGAAGTCACAAAGTAAAGATAGTTCCCAAAAGAAGGTGTCTGCATAGGACCATAGACATCACTATGTACAAACTGCAATTTTTTAGTAGCCCAAACTGAACCATTGTTTGGAAAGGAAGAACGCTACATTTTGCTCAAAATATAGCCTTCGCATACATGTTTAGCGGGTGCCTCAAGTTTGGGCAAAGAGGACACCATTTCAGATTTCTACAGGTGTAGCAAACTAGCAAAATTCAGATGACCAAAGCGTGCATGCCAAAGCTTTGCATCTGACATAGCCTGAGAATCATGTACTGCACATGCCACATCACTGTTTGAAGCACATAAACAATTCAGACTTTGTTTTCAATGGATATACCCATGCATGCCTGGAAAAATCATCAATGAAAGTCACGAAGTAAAGATAGTTTCTGCATAGGACCATAGACATCATTGTGAACAAGCTATAAATTTTTAGTAGATTGAACTGAACCATCTTTTGGGAATGAGGAACATTGCATTTTGCCCAAAATATAGCCTTCATAGACATTTTTACCAGGTGCCTCAAGTTTGGGCAGAGAGGACACCATTTCAGATTTCTACAGGCATAGCAAACTAGTAAAAATCTGGATGACCAAAGCGTGCATGCCAAAACTTTGCATCTGACAAAGCTTGAGAATCATGTATTGCACATGCTAAATCATTCACACATTCTTCATAGTCTATGAGCTTATATAGCCCATGACATAAAATGCCATAAGAAATAATGACATCACCATTTAGCAGATCATGAACTGTACATTTGTAATCAACAAATTTCACAACCAAGCCAATCTTGGCTAAAGCTAAAACTAATAATAGATTCTTCTTGATCCCTGGCACAAATAAAGCATCTGACAATGTAAAAGAACTGCCATCAGTAGTAGTTAGAATGATCTTACCAACTGCCATGATAGGATAAGAGGATTTGTTGGCGCATGTGACAGTATTTCCTCTATTGGCAGGCTCGAGTGAAGTGATGAAACTGTGTTGCGAGGTAATATGTTTGGTTGCCCTACTATCAAAGTACCAAATATCTGAGTCTACTGTAGACATACATTGTTCACTAGAAGATGGGTCATAACTGCAAATAGTGGTAAATGCCCATTCTTCATTCTGCACAAGATTAGCAGACTCTGTTTTGGGTGTAGAGGCCTCTGTAAGAACTATTCTAGCCTCTTTCTTCCTTGCCTCTTTAGCAGCTAGTTTTGGACAACTCTTTATGATATGATCATTTCCTTTGCCATATTTGCAGAACAATTTTTGCTTTTCTGTTTTCTTCTCGTCTCTGTCATCCTTCTTTGATCATGGAGAATTAGCAAATTTCTGCTTACTAGTAGAAGAGCTCCATTTGGACCTATTCTACCTAGACTGATCTTCCTGTAGCAGAACAAAGACTAAATCCTCAAATCTTAAGTCATTTGGATTGCCTTTTATCATCAAACGAAGAGTAGAAGCAAAACTCTGATATGAACCGGCAAGACCATTCAGAATGGTCTTCACAAGTGAACTGTCAGGCAAGACTTCATAGTAGAAATCAATTGTTCCTTCAAATCTTTGATCTTTGTACAGAAAATTATCCCTGGAATCTCCTTCATTCATGTGTTCACTCTCCAATTGTTTTCGGAGGTAAGCAACATGAGCCTCATTCCTTGTCTGGTATAAACTGGTAAGTGTATCCCTAGCATCCTTAACTATTTTGCAAGAGCCAATGTGAGGAATAATGGCACGTTTGATAGACAAGGCTACCAATGCATGTGCTTGAGCATCTCTACCATCCCAATGAATTTTCTCTACAATACATGACGCATCATATAAGCCCATAATGAGTAATTGTTACCGTCCAACTTATCCTCAATAGCCAACATACAAAATACATCACTCCTTTCAGCCATGGCCATTGACTAAAATACCTTGATGCAAAAAATGATGTATCTCAAAAATTTGAACAGAACTACCCTATCGAGTTCTACTAAACCTGTGGCAGATTTTGAGATGCTTATAATGGCAAACTGAAACCTGTATATATGTTTGGCACAAAAAAATGACATTGTATGCACAAGTGCTGCAATAATGTGTTCCGAGGTCGAAATGAGCTAAGATTGCGATTTCACACTAGACAAAAAAGCTATTTTGAACTCCTAATCACCGTGAGTATGCTCACCAAATTTTGTGCGATTTTGAGACTATGATCGAAGGGGTGTCATCAACACCCTAGATAAAGTGGTGACCTGCTCTGATACCAATTGTTTGAGTTTGAGGTCTGTGAAAGCACGCAAACAATACAAGGAAGAAAAAGAAGCTTGGAGCACAACACACAATACTGAATGTATTACCACTAGAATGTGCAAAGATAAATGACTCGTTAGAGCTATAGGCATATATACAAGCTAGGGGAAAAAACCTCCTAAAGAGGGAAAAAATTATCCTAGTGATCCTAGTGTGTTCACACATATTACTGCCTAAATATATCAACAAAGCACATTTATGAAGCAACTTTATGCTTTAGTGGTGACACATGGTGAAGGTACCAATTCTTCTCCAAGGATTTTGAAGCACTCCAAAACTCTGAGGAATCAAGACCAATATGGGCAAGGGCAAGTTTCATCAAATATTTCAGTGCACCCCTTCCTAAATCTGACTTCTATCAATGCTATTATCTTATCACTACTCTACAACCACCAGTCAGGAAGGAACTTCTGGGTACTTTTATATTGCCATTTTTTATCACATCTTCCTTCTAAGAAGTTTTATCTCTCACCAGATCTCATGAGGCTACCTTAAAAATTCACAATTCACACATGCCCACAGAGAGAGAAAGGATCATCCCAGAACCCATGAAGAAGGGTGATGTCTTGAAATGGGTTAATATCTTAGCCATTACACCCATGCTATCAAAGCTGTTGCATAGTGGCATGCAACATTTTGCCTTCCCCACATAGGATCACTTCACTTTTCCACAAAAACATATTTAATTTGGACTCTATCCGGCAAACACTAGCCCACAAACTATCAACCTAGAAAGCTGGATATAGGAACAATTATTTTTGGCAAAGCAAAGATGGGCAAGAAAAAGAGTCATCCATGGCTCTTGTGTCATTATATGAATAGTATATATGTGTCTGGACATTCCCGTCGAGGGAGCCTTATCAAGTGCAGAATTACAACAATTCAAATGCACTACAAAGTCACGCAAACCACAAAGGTCACGAACCGGAAAATGCATGAGGGGAACCATCCCATTCATTTGTCAAGCCCTATTACATCAGAAGGTACTTCTAGTGTAGGTGTAACCTCTCACACAACCATGGTGACCAACAATGGATTCAAGGCTATCTTTGTAAATGCTTTTAATGAATTAGTTCAAGCAATGGACATGATAGAAGCATTACACTTCGTCAAGCGCAAGCCCCTACCAATCCTCAAAGTGTTAAAACTTATGGAATATGTTGAATAATACATTGTTGGATACAATCAATTTTCTGCATCAAGGTATTTTAGTCACTGGCCATGGCTGAAAGCAGTGATGTATTTCGTATGTTGGCTATTGAGGATAAGTTGGATGGTACCAACTACCCATTATGGGCTTATATGATGCGACATGTATTGGTTGCAAAAGGACTATAGAACATTGTGTAGGGTGTTGAAAAACGTCCTATCATACCTGCAACTATTATAACTGCAGGTACTGAAGCTGATGTAGAATGTGTCGAAGATGATGATATTCTGCATATTCTTGTTCGTACTACAGTTTCTGCTGCACCTATTGCAGAGCAGATTCATTGGGATGGTAGAGATGCCCAGGCACATCTGATAGCTTTCTCTGTCAAACGTGCCATTATTCCTCACATACGCTCTTGCAAAACAGCTAAGGATGCTTGGGATACTCTTACCACATTGTACCAAGCTAGGAATGAGGCTCTTGTTGCTTACCTCCGAAAACAATTGGAGAGTGAGCACATGAATGAAGGTGATTCCATGGACAGTTTTCTAACAAAGATCAAAGACTTGAAGGAGCATTTGATTTCTGCTGATGAGGTTATACCAGGTAGCTCACTTGTGCAGACCGTTTTGAATGGTCTTCCTGATTCATATCAAAGTTTTGCTTCTACTCTTCGGTTGATGATGAAAGGCAATCCAAATGCCTTGTCATTTGAGGAGTTAGTCTCTGTTCTGTTGCAGGACGATCAGTCGAGGCAGAAGAGGTCCATTATGCCTGTTGCAGATCAAGTTTTCCTGGCTAGTCAGAAGGGCAAAGGAAAATGGAGCTCTTCTACTAGTAAGCAAAAATCTGCAAATGCTGCACATTCGAAGAACCAAGATAAAGATGAGAAGAAACCATAAAAGCAGAAATTGTTTTGCAAGTACTGTAAAGGGAATGATCATATCATAAAGAACTGTCCAAAACTGGCTGCTAAAGAGGCAAAGAAGAAAGAGACTGGAATGGTTGTTGTTGAAGCCTCTATACCAAAAACAGAGTTTGCTAATCTTGTACAGGAAGAAGAATGGGTGTTTTCTACTGTTTGTAGTTTTTACCCATCTTCTCATGAGCAGTGCATGTCTGTACTAGACTTAGATGTTTGGTACTTTGACAGTGGGGCGACCAAACATATTACCTCGCAGTGCAGTTTCGTCTCTTCACTCGAGCCTGCTCCTACAGGGAATACTGTTACATGCGCCAATAACTCCTCTTATCCTGTTATGGGAGTTGGTAAGATCATTTTGACTACTGCTGATGGTAGTTCTTTCACTTTTTCAGATGCTTTGTTTGTGCCAGGGATCAAGAAAAATATGTTATCAGTTTTTGCATTAGCCAAGATTGGCTTGGTTGTGAAATTTGTTGATGACAGATGTACAGTTCATGATATGTCAAATGGCGACGTGGTTATTGCTTCTGGCATTCTATGTCGTGGGTTGTATAAGCTTATAGACTATGAAAGCACTGTAAATGATTTGGCATGTGTAATACATGATTCTCAGGCTATGTTAGATGCAAAGCTTTGCCATGCACGATGCTTTGGTCATCTGAATTTCGCTAGTTTGCTACATCTGCAGAAATCTGAAATGGTGTCCTCTTTGCCCAAACTTGAGGCACCGGGAAAACATGCTTGTGAAGGCTATATTTTGGGCAAAATGCAACGTTTCTCCTTTCCAAAAGATGGTTTAGTTAGGGCTACTCAGAAATTGCAGCTTGTACATAGTGATGTCTGTGGTCCTATGCAGACACCTTCTTTTGGAAATTATCTTTACTTTGTGACTTTCATCGATGATTTTTCCAGGCATGCATGGGTATATCCACTGAAGGCAAAGTCTGAAGTGTTCATGTGCTTCAAACAGTTTTTGGTTTTAGCTGAAAATCTGTCAGCATGTAAAATGGGCACCCTCCGTTTTGATCGAGGGGGGGAATATATATCTTCTTATTTTAATGCATTTCTGGCTGAACGTGGGATAAAACATCAGTGTACAGTGCCGTATAAACCTCAATAGAATGGAGTTGCTGAACAAAAGAACAGGTCACTCATGGAAATGGTGAGGTGTATGGTCAAGAGTCATGCTTTACAATAATGTTTCTAGCTTGAGGTTGTCATGTGTGCAACATATATACTTAACAGGTGTCCCACTAAAGCACTGCAATCTATCGCTCCATATGAGGCTTGGCATGATCGCAAGCCATCTGTTGCACATCTGCGTGTTTTTGGTTGTTTGGCATATGCACTAGTGCATGATAAAGTAAAGGCCATCGTCTGTATCATCCACAAACTAAATGCTTTCTGGTTAGCCGTGATGTTTTTGTGGAAGATGCTATTCAGCCATTGCTTTCATGTACTAAGAGGACATCTGTTAGCTCCAAAGACATGTATGATACTTTGCTGCCTCTTTTTACAGGTGGACAGTCTAGTGCTTGTCCTAATGAGGCAACTTCTCAACCTTTGCAAGTTTCATGTGATGATGCAGATCATCCCATTTCTGATGCAGATTTATATGATGCACTTGTTGATGAGAGATCTGACATTGAGGAGGCAAAAACTATGCCAAAATGGCTAGTGCAAACTTTGCGTGACAACAAATTAGATGCACCTCTATCATATCGTACTCCATCATGCTCTCATTGTGCCTCTTTTGCATCAGATTGCTATGTTATGGCTTCATCTAGTCTCTGTGATGAGAATGAGCCTATTTCATTTGACGAAGCACAAAATTCATAAAATTGGATGGCTGCTATGCAATCTGAATATGATGCTATAATGAAGAACAGTACTTGGTCTTTATGTGACTTGCCTCTTGGCAAGAAGGCCATTGGCACTAAGTGGGTTTACAAGCTGAAGCATAAGCCTGATGGAACGGTTGACATGTATAAGGCTAGGCTTGTTGCAAAGGGTTATGCACAGGAAAGAGGCATTGAGTTTGATGAGACCTTTGCACCTACATGCCGTATGACTACTGTTCGGAGCATCTGTGCACTTGCACCCCATCATGGTTGGAATGTACATGAGTTGGACATTAAAACTGCATTTCTGAATGGTGACTTGCATGAAGAAGTGTATGTTTTTTATCCCCATGTCTTTGTGCAGAAAGGGCATGAAAACCAGGTGTGCAAGTTAAAGAAGGCATTATATGGTTTAAAGCAAGCAGTACGTGCTTGGTATGAGAAGATACATGCCTATCTGATTGCACATGGTTTTGAGAACAGTCCAACTGAAAGCACCTTATATGTTAAGCATGCTAATGATGTCCTTCTGATCATTGTTGTCTATGTTGATGACATGCTGCTCACTGGTCCTATTGAGAAGCATATTGCTGAATTTAAGGCTGATTTGCATGCCTCATTTGAGATGTCTGATTTGGGGTATTTGCATCACTATTTGGGCATTCAGTTTATGCAAGTTGATGGTGGAATGGCTTTGTGTCAAACGAAATATATTGACTGATTATTGCAGCGTTTTGGCCTTGAAGACTATATGCCTATTGGCACTCCTATGGAGATAGGTTTACGATTGAGTCTTCCTGATGCTGGAGATGCATTTGATGATGTCCTCTATCATCAAGCTATTGGATGCCTGATTTACTTATGCATTACTCGGCCAGATATTCAGTTTGCTGTCTCACATATGAGCAGAACGGTCCTTAATTCTCATCTAATGCCACCAATGAATTAGTTGTTCATTTGCATGATGATTGAAACTTAAAAAAACCTAAGCCTCATAGGGGTTGGTTGGGCACTCACTCTTGAGACCAAGGTTCTGTGTTCAATCCTTGAGCTGGTGGACATGCTTAGACCAATGTGGTGAATCTATTTTTATAATATCTTTAGACAATTGAAACTAGATACCTTCAGACAACCCTTTCTTTGTAATGCTTGGACAATCTAACCTGTGCTCTATGAAATATGCAAAATCATATAGATAGTATGCCTTCATTTATCCCCCCCCCCCCTCCCCTTTTTTTGAGAGTACAATGAATTCAAAACACACTCACACACCCAACCTCATAATGTAGAGGCATCCATCTCTGATAGGCCTCGCACATGAAAGAATTTGGCCATCGTTCGGGTGTATTTTGCACTTTTTAGGTTACCTGAAAGCTATGAGATGAATGGATTGCTGCCTCTGAGCACCAGTCCGTTCGGGTGACCTGAACTTCAGCCAAAAGTATTTTAATATTTTCTTCATGTGATGAACCACAATATAAAAAAACCAATTTTTTTTTAATATTTTTTTATTTGTATAAAACGCCCGCAAAATTTAAGACAATGTAAGTGCAAACCTAAGTAAATATTATTTGTGAATTTTTCGTGTATCAAATGTTTATTAAAATCATATCATATCCAATCCTACTTAAAGGTTATTTATGGGATTTCATAAAATTGTTTTTTCAAATGTTTATTAAAATCATATCAAATATTACTAACATTCCATATATTATTAGAGCAAATGATAATTGGTTCTCACAATTGAATAAGCAAATATTGTATTCAATATGAGCCATCAAAAAAATCTCATTATTTCATTATTGTACATGTGGACAATTTTATTGCATCTTGACACACGTATCGATCCTAAAGAAGCAATTTTTTTTATCATGGGCATTTAAATTCAATGATCCAAAATCTATTTCTTCAATCACCCAAAATTCGGTCATCGGACTCTCATGTGCATCTAAATCTGACAACCCAAAGTTCATCTCCAGCCACCCAAAATCCAATCACCAGACATCCATGTTCTCTTGGATCACTTTTCAGGTGATCCAAAAAGTGATCTCCAGCCACCCGAAAACATATCCATGTGCTACTCCTATGAGGAATTCATAGATACATGTGTAATCAAGACTTGAATTCAAGATTTCCTTCTAAAGACTGAAGACGTCAAACCAAAGACTGAAGACGTCAAACCACTTGAATTCATGAACTTAAACATTGAATTATTTTTTCAATACATTGAAACCCCAAAAATTTAAGCTTCCGCCAAACTTCTTAAAAAAAAAAAGCTAACCTCGAGCAGCCGAGCTCCCTTCCTTCAAAAAAGAAAACATTACATGGTGCTTAGAAAACATTACATGGTGCTTAATAAACAAGCAGGCAAGTTTTTTGCCACGGGACTTTTTTTTACTGTTGTGATTGTACCGTGTACTCATGCACTCCAAACATTCTCTCTCCACGGCTCTTCTGTGTGACAGGCAGACGGCAGACAGTCGAATCTAAATCGGCCATATCCACGTTCCTTCATCGCCTCTTTCTATGCGGCAAAGGTGGTAGTCACGACTCACTCCTTAGTCAGCTCATCTTCTTCAAGCATGGCCATTGGAATTTATCTGCCAAAAAACGATTCACCGTTCACCAATAGCGAAGTTCCTCCTCCCACGTGACGCAGTCGGAAGCCCTCAACGCCTAGTTGAGCATCAACGAGCCACACAAGGTCGACTCGCAGTTCAACCGCGCATAGGCGTTTCTCTCGTTCTTTCCTCTTTCCCTCTTTATCAGATTGCACGGCTCGCAAACCACCCCTTTCCATATCTCTCTCTCTCTACGAACAGGTTGCAGGTCACGCAGGGCTTGTTTGCAAGGACCCATATCCGTTTCTTTGCCGTACTGTTGTGCCATTGCTTGTGTCTGGTTCCTGAGACATGCCCTGTTGCTTCATGTTAGGTCTGCTGCTCCGCTATTCCTCTATCGTGCTCTGAAGTCGCTGCTTCTCCTCTTTTTGATTTTTCTGTTTGTTGTGCTGTTACTACTATTAGTAGTACAAACACACTCCGAGTCTCCGACTACTACTTCTGTAACAACCAGTGCGGTTCTCTACTAGCTCTATGATCTTCCACAGTGCTCGACTCCGGACTTTTTCCTCGACGCAGGACCTTTACTTCAGCTCAGCCCTTGTTCGTGTGTCACTGTCCGTCTCTTGTCTATTTCCGCCCTTTCTTTCTCCCCGCCAACAGGCCGCGTGTAGCTGCAGATCGCCATTTTTGGCAGTTTCTTCTATGACCTCGAACTTCCTTGTCCACGCGCTTCCTTCTGGTATGAGGAATCGTTAGTACTGAGATTGATATTCGTCTGCGGATCCCCCCCCCCCCCCCCCCCCCCCTCTCTCTCTCTCTCTCGCTCTCTCCCCCCTTCGCTTTCGTCCGTTAAAAAGCAAGAACATTCGCGCAGAAATCCTTATGCGTCAACCACATTGACGATTCTATGTAACAACTCTGGTAGCTTGGGTGAAGGAGCCCTAGCCACGGCTGATGATTACTGTTGAACGTCATCAGAAGGAGAGCTCCCTGCATAGGGAGCTGGCATAGTCTTAAAGCTTCTCGCAAGCCTTTTTCTACAGAATGGAGTCCTTTCTCTAACAAATCAAGGTCCATCATTCCTTCCGTAAGCAGGCAGTTTAGTATGGCGACTCAAAGTCAGACGGCGAACTTGTATATGAAACGTGAAGTCTCCCATGCAGACAACACACACGTCAAAGGAAGCTGTACCGGAGACCCTGCAGAGCTTCCTTTTGACAAATTGGTGTTATTCAATGTCGAGTGCGGTCTCTCTGCAACGTGCAGCACCGATTCGAATTCAATGAACTCCATACGTGAGTGCAAGGTTGAAAATGTCCATTGCCAGAGACATGAAAGTCGTTATACCGGTGTCACGAATCCCACTCAATCGAATTCAAAAGCGAGTGAGAGCAGCAAGAGTAGCATAAGTAAGATTAGCACGAGCTCGGAGGAGAGTGAATTAAGCAATGAAAGTATCTATGTGAGCTTCATTACTGCACTAAGCAAGCCTCATAAGGCGAATGATCTGCGATGGGAGATTATTCAAGTTGCACGTGCGAAGGAAGGTACCCTCGGATTGAATCATTTCCATTTATTGAAGAGACTTGGATGTGGAGATATCGGTACTGTTTATCTCGCGGAGTTGAGGGGAAACCGCTCATGCTATTTTGCAATGAAAGTGATGGACAAGCAATCTTTAGCTAGCCGTAAGAAGCTGTTGCGGGCACAGACAGAGCAAGAGATACTCCAATGTTTGGACCATCCATTCTTACCTTCCCTATATTCACATTTCGAGACTGATAAGTTCTCATGTCTCGTCATGGAATTTTGCCCAGGTGGTGACCTACACATGCTTCGGCAGAGGCAACCAGGGAAACATTTTTCGGAGATGGCTGCTAGGTAAGTCAGCTTCTGATCATATGTATCGGCCAAAAGATATGTTTGTATTTGCATTATCTGCATCATGTGGACTTGAGAAGTTGCTTTGCGAAGGGCTATTGGTAGCTTCATTGTCTTTTCTTGAAGGTTGGTGTTCAATTTGGTTTCATTATATGCGTGCGTGCAATAAGACTGCTATTTGGCCCTACTGTGAAGGAACAAATAAACATGCATTATCTGACACACAAACATACACACACACACACACATAGATAAATAGATAGATAGATAGATACATACATAGATAGATAGACAGGAGAGAGAGAGAGAGAGAGAGAGAGAGAGAGAGAGAGAGAGAGAGAGAGAGAGAGAGAGAGAGAGAGAGAGAGAGAGAGAGAGAGAGAGAGAGAGAGAGAGAGAGAGAGAGAGAGAGAGAGAGAGAGAGAGAGAGAGAGAGAGAGAGAGAGAGAGAGAGAGAGAGAGAGAGAGAGAGAGAGAGAGAGAGAGAGAGAGAGAGAGAGAGAGAGAGAGAGAGAGAGAGAGAGAGTCTATGCCTTCCAGTTGTTCTCTTTTTTATGACGCAGATTTATTTAAACATTCATGCATTTGATTCAGAGAAAGCAGTGGCGAAGTTAAGGGTAGGGGAAGGCAGTTTGTGTATGGTAGGTTGTCATAACTGAAACGTTAAAATATTTTGCAGATTCTATGCCGCAGAGGTACTACTTGCACTTGAGTATTTGCATATGATGGGCGTGATATATAGAGATTTGAAGCCAGAAAATGTGTTGGTAAGGGAAGATGGCCACATAATGCTTTCTGACTTCGACCTCTCCCTGAGATGTGTGGTAAGCCCGACACTCGTCAAGTCTGTGTCAATGGAGATGGATCCATCCTACAGAGGTCCTGCCTATTGTGTTCAGCCAGCATGTTTGGAACCAAGAAGCTGCGCAACACCAGCATGTATTCAGCCCGGTTGCTCCATCCCTCGGCTTATTTCACCCTTCAAGCTAAAGAGCAAAAGGAGACAGAGGAATGAATTTGGTCATCAGGTGAATCCCTTACCCGAGTTGATTGCTGAGCCAACTGGTGCTCGTTCTTTGTCATTTGTGGGTACCCATGAATATCTGGCTCCAGAAATCATAAAGGGTGAAGGCCATGGCAGTGCTGTTGATTGGTGGACTTTTGGGATTTTCCTTTATGAGTTGCTCCATGGAAAGACACCTTTCAAAGGGGCAGGGAATAGAGCAACTCTGTTTAATGTCATAGGACATCCCCTTAGATTCCCTGAGATGCCCAATGTGAGCTTTCAAGCTCGAGATTTGATAAGAGGCTTGCTTGTGAAGGACCCACAACAAAGATTGGCTCACAAGAAGGGTGCAACAGAAATAAAGCAGCACCCTTTTTTCGATGGGATAAACTGGGCCTTGATTAGAAGCATGGCTCCACCCCAAGTTCCAAAGCCATTCCAGCTTGATCTTCCCCACAGTAAAGCACCACATACACCAAACTCTTCTGATGTAAGGACTGAGGCAGGAGAGGGAAAGACATCTGGCTCCTACCTGGAGTTTGATTTCTTTTGAACCTGTATCTGACACTTCAATATTTTTGTCTCATCTCTATGCAAGTCTTGACCTAAAACCATCTGTAAGTGTCACTTATCACTTGATATAACAGTCTGCAAAATCTTTGGGTAGTATGATTGCTCTCTGAGCCTGTAGGGTCTGTTGCATTTCTGAATACGGATTTGGCACCCATTAATGTTTCTCAGATGTCAGGTTTGTGCATCATCTGTTATGCTTTCTTTTAACTCCTTTTGTTGTTGGAGGGTCTGTGTAGCTTGCATCAGGGAGCTATGTCATATTTGGTTATCAGTTGGTTTATTCAATGAGCGAGTGCCACTGAGTGTTCAAGCTCTTTCTAGACATCTCATAGAGTTTTGATGATGAATGTGGCTGTCAGTATGTGGGATGCATAAAAGATGGCGAGTCCCTTTACACATAAACTATAAATCAGTAATGCAAACTTCTTTCTTATGCGGAACCACAGTTCAAGCAGCATGCATGCTTTTTGTCTTGTCTATCAAAACATCTGCAAGGTTTGGATATAAGTTTGCATGCTAAGTGCCTTTGATACGTATTAATGATTTACCCCATTACCCCGTCTCTATTCTTTTATGAATGTATTTTCAACATATGAACACATGCACTCATTGCAAGTGATAAAAGCAGTTTCCACATGATAAATGAACTGACTCCTTTTTATTACTTTTGTATTTTTTTAACAATTTTGTTGGACTGAGAATCAATTTCGATATTTTGTAGCATATGTAATCAGGAGAGACTCAAAATGTTCTAGCATATGTAATCAGGAGAGAATGAATTTGGAAATGTTGTAATATATGTAATCAGGAGTTCTGTCTTGGTGCATTGGCACATCATAGAACGTGTAACATCATAGCGGTGGATATATGCATCAAAATGAGGTTTGTTATGCACTGAGAACTGTTTATTTGCAGCTACAAGAATGCCAACTGTGCCAGATAACTTAAATACCACACCACAAATAAGCTCACAGAGTTTCTTATTATGACAACATTTAGGCCCCTATAAATTGATTTGTTTCATGTTGAATGAAATCATTAGTCTTTCTAATACGAATTACGTGAGAATATGGTATGGTCCAATTGGTTGTTGCATGCAAGTGCTTGGAAATCACACATGTGACCATTCTGCTTGAGGAAAGATTGGATACTTAGCTCTGTTAAGTGCATTTTTCAAATTGAAAATATGTGTAATTTACTGCCACTTACATCTAGTATCCATCTAGATCACTATAGACCGTTTCTAGAGAGCATGGGAAGATATGCATGATAACCAGTTCTAAAGTTTTAATTTCTCTTCTATTTTCATTTATCTCTTTCTTCTTTTATTATCTTACAATGCATGATAACTTTTGCTGTTCAATATTTTGTTTTCCATCTACAGCAATACAGTAATCCTTCTCTGAACTGTGAGAAATCTGATTCAGTTCACTTTCCAAAATTTTCAACTAGCTTAAACAGAATAACTGCACACATGTTTGAGGGGCTTGTATCCTTTCGATGAGAGAGGGAATTCCATTGCTTCCAAAAAATGTGTTAGACTTTCCTTACATGTGCAGCTTTGGGACTTGATGTGTAAGTGTTAACTGTCTGTGCAATTCGAGTGTTAAAATAATGCTTCATATGGAGCTCTTCCATTCTTGATAGCTCTCAAGGCCAGGAGCACCATTGCTTGCCAGTATGTGTATCTTAGATGTTTGCTTTATGGAGATGGCATATTTTCCATTTATGGTGTATCTTAGTCCATCCTTTTCAAGCCATGTGTGTCGTGGGGGAGAAGAGTCCCTTGTGTAGAGAGGGAGAAGGTAACAGCCTGCAAAGACATCTATGGTGCATGGCTTTATTTACTACGTATCATTGTACCTGCTTCTTCATCTGTATGACTTGTACGGTGTAGATTGATTATCATACAGATAAATAGAGAGCAGCAGGCTTAGGAGAGTTTCAGTAAGTTCTAGATTGAATATCCATAAAGTTATGGGCTTGGGCCTTATCCACATCTTTGGTATGCGTACCTTTAGCCAAACAAGTACACCCTAACTTGCTGGATGAGGGTTCCATTGGGTGTGTAATTTCTGCTCCACTGGTAGATATGGTATTATTGTATGATGCATAGTCCACTAGTATATATGGTTTTATTGTATTGTTAACATATCAAGCCAAGCAATTGATGTGCAAATATGAACTTGTTCTTTTTCAGGATCTGAGCTTAGCAATCCTGTATCCATCTGGAAAGCAAAAGATATAGTTAGTTATTACTGAGCTTCAGTTTGGATTCTGTTTATTTACATAGCCATATGTTTATTTCCGTGGGTTGACAATGCAATTTCAAATATCAGGACTGAATGTACATGATCACAATGAGGATATGGTATATGCTGCCATCGAATGCAGTGTCCCACTAAAATATTATGCACAAAATTTATTTTGCATTTTTACATATCATCTGGCGCATGGGATATAATGCCTTATCCACTGATGCATATGAATTCATTCTGTCGAGGAATTTTAGCGAATGCATTGGTGTATGTTTGCAGGGTTATAGACGTTCTCTTTGTTTTAGGCTCTCAAACAGTATTGAAAGAGATTATTGCAAGAAGAATGAGGAAAGAGATACTCAAGGTGAGGGAACAGTGTTGAACTTCAACAATGAGGAAGAGATACCCTCAAGGTGAGGGAACAGCTTTGAACTTCATGTTGTCGAAGGTTGCAGCACAAAAGGGTGTTTTCCCTTACAGCTCCTAGTGGTCTTTTAGGGAAGTGAGAGGGGGAGCTTCCTAGCTAAGGGCTCATTAAGTCTATCTCCGAATTAGTCTGCATTCCTTTGTTCCAGAAATTTCATACGTTTCCCCTCTTATATTAGTCTACCATAGGGTTAAGGGAAACATGCAGCTAATCATGTCAGCAAGGATGGTCTGTTGCCAAGAGACCTTTTCTCTAGCACGAGGGTTGAGGGACAAGCATAAGTCAACTCTAGAGTTTGTCCAGATCCCAAGGCAAGATATTTTCATAGAAGCATAGACTTATTATTTGCAAGGGTCATTGGAACTTGAAATCCCATCTCCCATTTGCCCAGCATAGATTATTGCAAGAAGAATGAGGAAAAGATACTCTCATCCAGAAGGGTGCTTCCCCTTACAGCTCCTAATGGTCTTTTAGGGAAGAGAGGGAGTTTCCTATACAAGGCCTCAGTAAGACTATTTCTAAATTAGTCTGCTTTCCTTTGTACCTGAAATTTTCATAGGTTTCTCCTCTTACACAGTCTACCATATGGGAAACAAGCAGCTAATCACAGCTAATCGCATTGGCAAGGAAAGGTTTGTTGCCAAGAGACCTTTTCTAGCATGAGCACTAAAGTCCTTCATCTTGATGCCTGAGGGACAAGTGTAAGCGAGAAGTTCCAGTCTGTCAGCTTAAGAGTTGGTCCAGATCCCATGGTGAGATATTTTCATAGAAGTGTAGTCTATTACTTTTGGAAGAGTCATTGGTACGTGAAATCTCAGCTCCCATTTGCCCATCATAGATTGAACGTCAACCTCTGTAAATTTGGGAGATCATCAAGGTTGTATCACCTGTATTCTGTTTGTACAGAGGTAGGAGGGCAGTCATTGAGTCCTGCCTCCTCAGGCAATCATTTTTCTTAGAACTTGTACACAATCTTTTGTAGCTCAACATGAGCCTTGGGTCTGTCTTCAGCCCGATCCACCTCTGCCTATTTTTGCTTCATAAATCTACCTTACCTTGAAGCCTTTCTTGGACAACTTCTTGGTTTCTTTCACACATTAAGATCTTGGACAAGAATGAAACTTAATGGCAGGGAACCATATGGAGTTGATTCGCTTGATCTCCACAGTTCGCTTTTATCCTTTATGAATAATGCACTCTTTGAATTTGTTCTATCATTGTCCAAAAGTTCAGATTAGCTTAGAGCCATTCGTTATATCTTTAATAAGAGCAAGTGCTTATACTGTCCTTCCCATATTTAAAGGAATATAAATGAGTATTAATAGAATTCTTTAGTTTACATTTGGGCTCATGTTTCTTGGGGATATGGCTAATATTTAATCATCAGTAACCTCCTTAGGTTTTGAGGAGGCAATAAGCATCCAGACGTATCTCTGGGATCCCTTTTTTGTTAAAGTTTCTTGCCATGCAAGAAATATTTGCAATTGGAGGTCTCCAACAAGATGGGGAATAAGTTCTTGATGTAATCATGAATGTCTTGATCATCATGGTTATGCTTTGCATATCACTTTCATTTGACACCCTTTTATAAATAAAGACCCATTTTTTAGAAAAGTCACAAAAATAGTGGTTAAGATAAGGATCGTTGTAGATGGGGATTTTTGTAAAAAGATAACGATTTTTGTAAATAAAAGATAGGACTTCGAAAAAAAGAGCAATTTTTTAGATCATTATTTTATAAATAAAAGATAGAGCTCTCCGAACAAAAGAGTAACTTTTTACTTTCATGCCTGCTTTTCGAAGCGTCTTCCTCGTTGCAATCTGTATTTTTTACTTAATAAAAGTCCTATAAATACATGTTGTAGACTTGTCGAATAGAGTGCATGGGAAAGATTGCACCCAATATTGTGTACTATCTCGTCTATTGTGTATCTCTATTTACTGTGTTTTGAGTTTTTGTACTCTTTGTGTATGCATGTATGTAATATCTTGCAATAATGATATTAGAGCCTATGTGCATCCTATGTGCGTCATTGTAGAGGTGTGCCTATACCGTTGGTTTTTGTGTCTGATCATTATCTGTTCACCAATCGATTCTGATCTCTATCTTTAATCTGTTTTTGTTTTCTAGTTTCAATTTTGGTTTCGGTTTTGTGTTCTTGTTCTTGTTTCTAGTTTTTGTTTCAGTTCCAATTCTTGAGTCTACAATTTACACCTATAATTTATACGTACGTTTATTGCTTTAGCTTACTCTAAGGCATCGATTATGGCATAACTTTTGCATCTTTGGCTTTCTTGGCACCCATAGCTATGCGCGAAAACTTCACGAACACTCTTTAATTAAGGAGTGACAATAAGGAGTCTCTCATCTACAAAAGAGGGGATTTGAACCCACAATATCACATTCATAAAAAGTGTCTTACCACTACACTATTCACTTCTGTTGTCACACAACTCTTTTTTACTTATATTTAACATAACTTTCATCTCTCTTACTTTTTGAACCCATAATATCACATTCATAAATCAAGTGTCTTATCACTACACTATTCACTTCTGTTGTCACACAATTTTTTTTTACTTATATTTAACATAACTTTCATCTCTCTTACTTTTTCAATTCTCAAAAACCATCCTTCTCTTTTCCATTTGAATTCAAGAATTCTTAAAATTGTTTTCACATCTTTAGCAAGGTGGTTTCTTCTTCTATACACACATGGATCCTATGCAGCACCCAAAATGAGATTTGAAAATGTATTGAAATACTTCAAAATATGCATTTTGAAAAGAATAATCTTGCAAGGGGTAGTGAACGCCATTGTTATCGCTCAAACTGATGGCAAGCATTCCAAGATCAGAATCAAGAACTTCCAATTTTCACGGTTTGATGACAAAAAGAATAGGAAACTTGTTTTACCATGGTTATTTTAATTTTATGATTTTTATTCAGTTGAATCCTACTCTAAAAGTGATAAAGTGAAGTTTGCTATTAATTATTTAGTAGAAAAGGTCAAACTCTGGTGGAATGTGTTACGACATAATGCAGATCGTCTTATGACATAGAAGGCCTTTCAAGAGAAGATTAAGGATTCTTTTCTTCCCCCTCAATTCTATCTATATATATATCGTTTGTGAACCATATTGACATAGAGGGAGGGTGATACTGTTACTATTTACATGCAGCATTTTTGTCAAAGTCTTTTACTTGTTTGCATACTTGAAGATATTCCTGAAGATACCTTGCAGAGGAAGTATTGTTACCGTTAGTGTCCATGTGAAAGGCCAAATGGCCACCGGACACTTCTTTGTATATGTTCTTTAATAAAACATATAGTGGCCTGGTCAGTCACAGACTGTAAGTTCGACCGCATTTGCAAGACCTAAGAAGTCTGTCTTCGTGCTCCCTGTGTACTGCGTTTTCTGGCGTATTCTACAACATCTGTGCGGAGTACTGTGTGTGGCGTCAGGAGCTCGGTTTTTCTACTCCGAGCATATCGTCGTGGAGCTCTCGAGAAGGAGAGTGTAGTGTGGTGCACGCCATCGAAATACTTCACTGGTATCAGAGCAGTCCAAGGCTTACGACTAAGGCGGCGACCAAGGCATAGACCTTGGCATACCTTGTCATCCGAGTCACCGTTGGCGCCGTTGGCTGCGCGCGAGGGAGGACCTCAACGATCAAGGAATATAGAGGTTCCCGGTACTTCCCGGGAGGTCACCCATCCCAGTACTGTTCCCCCCAGAGCTCGCTTAACCGTGGCAATCTCTTGCCACTAAGCTACACTCTTGTGGTGTTTGAAGAAGGGGAAAGACTAAGGTTGACATTACCTTGAACAAGTTTTGGTCCCTCAAAGCTTCATTTTTGCTTTTAAAGCCTATTTCTGAAGCAATTTTGGGGTGTTTTTTGGAGCCATTTCGGAGTACTTTCGCACGTAGTTCTCTTCACACAGGTCCAAGAACATCAAGAAGAGTGTTCCTTGTACTTCTCAGACAATAAATATCAACCTTTGGGGCTGTATTTTCAGCCACACTCGTAAAACTACAGGTTTCTCGAGGGGTTTTCAGTTTTGATGGGAGCAGTCGCTGCAAATTTATGCAGGTTTTTTAAAGCCTAAAACATCAGAGTTGACAGACACTTGTAGGTGTTATTGCAGGTGTTACCGTTAGTATCCATGTGAAAGGCCAAATGGCCACCGGACACTTCTTTGTATATGTTCTTTAATAAAACATATAGTGGCCTGGTCAGTCACAGACTGTAAGTTCGACCGCATTTGCAAGACCTAAGAAGTCTGTCTTCGTGCTCCCTGTGTACTGCGTTTTCTGCGTATTCTACAACATCTGTGCGGAGTACTGTGTGTGGCGTCAGGAGCTCGGTTTTCTACTCCGAGCATATCGTCGTGGAGCTCTCGAGAAGGAGAGTGTAGTGTGGTGCACGCCATCGAAATACTTCAAGTATGAAGATTGTTTGGAGATGGGAATCCAAGCAATCCAAGCCAAGGTTCATATATAATATACCCTACAACGCTTTATGAAACTATTTATTTTGCTCATGATGCAGAGGAGTTTAAGTCGATTATTAAGTCAATCCGTTTGCAACAACCATATCAATGACTACCTTTTATTAATCCTAATTTCACTTTGAAGCACAATCTGAGTACCTGTTCTTATTCTAGTTTTTTATGAGCTCCTCAATCGAACTATTCAATAATATCCGTAGCTTCATCGATTAAATCTACCAAACCTCCTATCCTTCAAACTTTAATGGTAGATGCTCAACAGAAGCGACCATGTATCACCAGTTGGAATTGTGATAAACTTGGATATTACCCAAGAAAAGTGCAGATTGCAAACTCTTCATATGAAACCTATTGCAACAAAAATGCATAACATGGAGGCAGTTGTTGGTGTAAAACAAGCCTTAACACTTGGCTTTGTTGTGTGCCTTGAAGACTCAACATAAAGCTTGGACTATTGGACCCTTGGAAAGCATAAAAGTTTGGACCCTTGAAGGATGTATTCATGTGAACCATATACCATAGGAACACATGCCTATGCTTTATTATCTTTTATCCAATGTAAAAGTCAAAGTGACTTAACTCACCTCTTGTAATCTCACCCACCTTCAAAAGTCGTGGAAATTAGAAGTTATGGATGGAGAGAATATCTCCATGAGATTAGATGAGAGATTTGAGGGAGCCTACATTTGAATTTGAAATTCAAATCTCAAGTGATGACTTATAAAAACTATGAAAAAGTCGCGGGTCTTGTGGCTCACTTCCCGAGGTTAATCCAAGCAGATCATAGAGTGTGTGAGAGCTACTACTTAGCCTACACCTCTGAGTACCATTGGGCATCACTCTACATGCCAATGGGAATGTACATTTGATAGTTTCAATACATATACTCATAGTTCTTAACTCTGTGTTCTCTGAGTCATTCACCTCAAAGTCTGTCAACTTCAACAGGGCATATCTCAAGATCTACTGAACCAAATTTGATGATCCAGAGCTCATTGGAACCAGCTCAAAGCATTCTACAACACTACAAAATTTCAAGTCATTCTATTCAGCCAATTGGGAGAAATCACAGTCGAAGCAGTCACTGGTATATTTCTGTGTTGTTCCTAAAAAGTCGGGGATGTCTCTGATTTTGCTAAAGATCATGCTCAGTGTATAGTTTGTTATTTGGAGTGATTTAACTTGCTAATGGTAGCTTGTTAAGTTAATTTAATACTCCCAGAAGGAATTGAACCAATTGCAAGTGTGCTGGACACACTAAGCTTAGGACTGAGCAGGTATCAATACAGGAATAGAAAGTTTTTGGAGTAGTGAAGATTCAAAATCATCTGTTTTGATTTGGTCATTACTCAATCATGTTGTAAAGCACATATATAGTTTCTTGGTGTCATTTGGAAGCTCAAGGAGTCTCCTAACCATATCTGAAGAGAAAAGAGGGCAGGTGTGAAGCAGGTCTAGCAGCACCAACTTGATCTTCTGATTGTACCCAGCCATCACATCCAACAGTGGTATCAGAGCAAAACAAGGTAATCATGGGTGATGGTTTCCCTTCTTTCATTGACAAATTGGATAGAAATAACTACCAGGCATGGTCATTAAGAATGAAGACCTATCTACAAGGGAGAAGCTTGTATGGATACATATCAGGAGATGAGGACTTGCCCTCATTCAAAACCAGAGGCCTACCTACAAAGGATGAGCATGAGAGACTTAATCAATGGTGTGCTAAAGATGCTTTGGCAAGGTCATATCTTCTAAACTCTATCTCTGATTTCCTTCTACCTCATGTTAGGAACTGTAAGACTTCCCAAGAGACTTGGGAGACCTTGTCAACATACTTCTCATCAAGCACAAGGGCCAGAAAGAATCAGCTATGGATTGAGTTTACAACTCTCAGGAAGCAATCAAAACAATGTGTCTCAGATTTTGTCACCAAAGTCAAAGACATTGCAGATCAACTTGCAAGTGTTGGAGAAGAAATTGAAGAAGAGCAAATAGTCAGACAAGTGATCAATGGACTCAAAGCAGATGACAAGTGGGAAAGCTTTACCACTGCAATGGACTTGTACATGGACATTCAAGCACCTGATCTAACAACTTTGATTGGACAACTATTCACACATGAAGCAAAGATCACAAAGAATGGAGAGCAATCAAAAGGTAACAATCCCTCTGCCCTATATACAGATAAGAAGTCTAAAGACAAGGGTAAAAGTAAGAAAGTTGATGAAGAAGGATCCACCTCCCAAGCAAACTATGCAGGGAGAGGTAGATCATCTAGAGGTAGGGGCAGAGGAGGTAAGTCAGGTAGGGGGAGACCCTATAATCAATCTCCATGCAATATTTGTGGCTTGTCTAACCATACTACAGATGAATGCTACAAGAACTACAAGAATCAAAGAGGAAGAGGTCACCAAAGAGGAGGATACTCCCAAGGCAGAGGCAGATTCAATCAATCTCAAGGCTACCATGGCTACAACAATAATTACAACAATAACTACAACAATAGCTACAGTCACAATGGCAATTATCAAGGAGGATACAGGAACAGAAAGGATTACAACAATTATGCAGAGGATCAAGATGATTCCTTGTTGATTATGAACATGACATCTAAATCAGGTATCAATGATGATCATTTGTTCTATATTGACTCAGGTTGTTCTAATCATGTAGCTGGGAATGTTGCCTTACTCTCTGATTTGGAAGAACCTAAAGGCAAGCATCAAGTGCAGACAGGTGATGACACTAAACACTCAGTGGTTAAAGTAGGTAATGTCAAAACAAGTGATGGTAATCAGAATTTGCTAAGCAGAGTATTGTATGTTCCAACAATCACCAAGAATCTGATGAGTGTAGGTCAGATTGTTGAAAAAGGTCTACAGGTCAGGTTCACTCAACATGGTGCTTATGTGGAGGATCCAAGACATGGATTCAGAAGGATAGCCAAGGGAGAGAAATCAGGTAGACTATTTACCTTTGAACTTGAAGATACTAAGAACATTGCCTTGTACAACTATAAGGACCAAACCCTATCAGAATTGGAGATGTGGCACAAGAGATTGGGTCACATTGGAGAAAGGACCATAAAGCAAATGAGTAGAGATCAATGTGTGCTTGGGATACCTAATGTATCCAAGCAACACATGATATACAAGTGTGGGGCTTGTCAGTTTGGTAAGTCACACAGATTGCCATATACCAAAAAAGGTTTTATGCATGAAGACTACTTGGAATTGGTGCATACAGATGTTTGGGGACCAAGCAAAGAGCCATCCATATCAGGATCAAGGTACTATGTATCTTTTATTGATGACTATAGCAGATGGACTGTTTTGTACTTCATGAAACATAAAGATGAAGTATTTAATTGTTTCAAAAGGTATCTTGCATTAGTAGAGAATCAAACAGGTAGACATTTGAAGAGGTTAAGGTCTGATGGTGGTGGAGAATACTTCTCCAATGACTTTGAAGACTTCTTGCAGGAAAGAGGCATCAAGAGGGAGATTACCACAAGGTACTCACCTGAACAAAATGGGGTAGCTGAAAGAAGGAATAGACTCATTGTGGAAACAGCTAGGTCTATGCTTAATGAGAAAAAACTACCAAATTATCTTTGGGCAGAGAGTGTATCTACTGCCACATACTTAATCAACAGGTTGCCATCAAAGACACTTGATGGAATGACACCCTATGAGGCCTGGCATGGTAAGAGACCATCTCTGGATCATTGCAAGATCTTTGGGTGTGTTGCATATGTGCATATTCCCTCACAGGTAAGGGGAAAGCTAGACCCTAAGGCTGAAAAGTGTATCTTCATTGGTTATGATTTGAATCAGAAAGGATACAGGTTCTATAACCCCTCAAACAAAGGCTTCAAGGTAAGCAGAGATGTAATCTTTGATGAAAATGATTCATGGTATGATAATGAGTGCAGGAAAGTTAGCCTACCTTATGATATGGAGGAAGACTTTCCAAAGCTTGTCAGGCAAGAACCAACTCAGAATGAGGACACAAGCTCAGATGATGAAGACACCATCAACATTGAAGAATTCAAAGCTTGGAAATCCAAAGGGAAGATGAAGATGAAGCAACTTGAAGATAATCCAGAATCCTCAACTCAAGCTATGAGGAGATCTTCAAGGGAAAAGAAGAAACCTATTAGGTATGGTTATGATACTTCACTTGTAACCAAGCACTCTGTATATCTTGCAAAGGATATCTTAAGTGAAGAACCAGGTACATTTGAGGAAGCTATTACTAAACCAGAATGGAAGGAAGCAATGGATGAAGAAATGGAGGCTCTCAAGGAGAGTGATACTTGGGACTTGGTACCCAAGAAGGACTCCATGAAGGTGATAGGATCCAGATGGATCTATAAACTCAAGAGGAACTCAGATGGGACAATAAACAGATATAAAGCTAGGTTGGTAGCCAAGGGTTTTGCACAAACCCAAGGCATTGATTATGAGGAGACTTTTTCTCCTGTGGCAAAGATGCCAACTATCAGAATCATGGTGAGTGTAGCTGCATCCAAGAATTGGAACATGTACCAATTGGATGTGAAGAATGCATTCTTGAATGGATGGATATCTGAAGAGGTCTACATGTCACAACCACCTGGCTATGAGGATCCCAATAAGGTAAATCATGTTTGCAAATTGAAGAAGGCTCTGTATGGATTGAAGCACGCACCTAGAGCATGGAATTACAGATTGACAACCTATCTCTTGGATCAAGGATTTGTGATGAGTAAAGCAGATACTTCATTGTTTATAAAGAAGAACAATTCAGAGGTAATATACTTGTGTGTCTATGTTGATGACATCATTATTACAGGAAATGATGTTCAAGGAATTAGACACATCAAAGGTCAAATGATGAAGGAATTCAAGATCAATGATCTTGGATTATTAAAGTACTTCCTAGGGCTTGAATTGGTCTACACAAATTCAGGTATATTCATTACTCAGAAGAAGTACATTCAGGACATGGTCAAGAAGTTTAATTTGCAGGAAGCTAAAGCCTCAAACATTCCTATGGAGGTCAACCACAAACTCAGTGCACATGAAGGAGAAGAACTCAAGGATATTACAGGTTACCAAAGTTTGGTAGGTAGTCTTAATTATGCTACCTTAACTAGGATTGATATCTCATATGGTGTTAGTGTACTTAGCCAATTTATGCATAAGCCAAGAGTATCACATTTGGAGGCAGCTAAGAAGATAGTAAAGTACCTAAAGGGAACACAAAATCATGGTTTATATTATCCATATTCATCAGACATTGACATCAAGGTATACTCAGATGCAGATTGGGCAGGTTGCAAGGATGACAGGAGGAGTACATCTGGTTACATATGTTTTGCAGGTGATAAACCAATTTCTTGGTCATCCAAGAAACAACCCACAGTAGCCCTATCATCTACTGAGGCAGAGTACAGAGGGCTACCCAATGCTACTCAAGAAGCAATATGGTTGAAGTTACTCTATTCAGAATTGGGCCTATACACAAGGCCACCAATCATATTTGGTGATAACACAAGTTCACTTCACCTAGCTGCTAACCCTGTTTATCATGCTAGGACAAAACACATAGAGGTTCATTACCACTATGTGAGGGAGAAATTACTTAGCAAGGAAATCCAATTATCATATGTGTCCACTAATATTCAATGTGCAGATTTGCTTACAAAAGCTTTGGATGGGAGCAAGCTATGCAGGTTTAAATCCATGATTGGATTGCAGGATATCATTGAAGACTAAAGATGAAGACTCAAGCAAGTGTTTGGCTTGAGGGGGAGCTGTTGGTGCAAAACAAGCCTTAACACTTGGCTTTGTTGTGTGCCTTGAAGACTCAACATAAAGCTTGGACTATTGGACCCTTGGAAAGCATAAAAGTTTGGACCCTTGAAGGATGTATTCATGTGAACCATATACCATAGGAACACATGCCTATGCTTTATTATCTTTTATCCAATGTAAAAGTCAAAGTGACTTAACTCACCTCTTGTAATCTCACCCACCTTCAAAAGTCGTGGAAATTAGAAGTTATGGATGGAGAGAATATCTCCATGAGATTAGATGAGAGATTTGAGGGAGCCTACATTTGAATTTGAAATTCAAATCTCAAGTGATGACTTATAAAAACTATGAAAAAGTCGCGGGTCTTGTGGCTCACTTCCCGAGGTTAATCCAAGCAGATCATAGAGTGTGTGAGAGCTACTACTTAGCCTACACCTCTGAGTACCATTGGGCATCACTCTACATGCCAATGGGAATGTACATTTGATAGTTTCAATACATATACTCATAGTTCTTAACTCTGTGTTCTCTGAGTCATTCACCTCAAAGTCTGTCAACTTCAACAGGGCATATCTCAAGATCTACTGAACCAAATTTGATGATCCAGGGCTCATTGGAACCAGCTCAAAGCATTCTACAACACTACAAAATTTCAAGTCATTATATTCAGCCAATTGGGAGAAATCACAGTCGAAGCAGTCACTGGTATATTTCTGTGTTGTTCCTAAAAAGTCGGGGATGTCTCTGATTTTGCTAAAGATCATGCTCAGTGTATAGTTTGTTATTTGGAGTGATTTAACTTGCTAATGGTAGCTTGTTAAGTTAATTTAATACTCCCAGAAGGAATTGAACCAATTGCAAGTGTGCTGGACACACTAAGCTTAGGACTGAGCAGGTATCAATACAGGAATAGAAAGTTTTTGGAGTAGTGAAGATTCAAAATCATCTGTTTTGATTTGGTCATTACTCAATCATGTTGTAAAGCACATATATAGTTTCTTGGTGTCATTTGGAAGCTCAAGGAGTCTCCTAACCATATCTGAAGAGAAAAGAGGGCAGGTGTGAAGCAGGTCTAGCAGCACCAACTTGATCTTCTGATTGTACCCAGCCATCACATCCAACAGCAGTCCATGAAGAAGTTTCTTTTGTTTAGATGAAGGAAGCATCAGAAAGAGATTTAAGTACCTTGGGTAACAAAATTTCTATTCATTCTTACTTTGCATGCAGGGAAGTATTGATGCAAATCAAAGAATAGTATCTTGCATGCAAACTAATAGTACCTTAGGTAATGAAATTTCAATTCTTTCTTTAATTTGCATGCAGGGTTCTATTCTTTACTTTGCATCAGAAAAATATTTAAGTACCTTGGGTAATGAAATTTCTATTCATTCTTTACTTTGCACGCAGGGTACTATTCCTTTACATGCAAGATATTATTACCTATTAATGTTTTACAAGATCACAATAAAGAATAAATACCTTATTTCTCGGATAGATGACTTGCTACATAAATTACAAGAAGTCTATATCTTTAGTAAGATTGACCTAAACTCAGGTTACCATCAAACATGTATTATGCATATCAATATTTACAAAGCTGCTTTTAGGACCTAAACTCGTGATTACAAGTTTATGATAATGCTCTTTGGACTTACAAATGCTCTTATTATATTTGCGCGTATGATGAATAACATTTTTCTTGATTATCAAGATTTTGTTCTAGTTTTCTTCGATGATATACTTGTTTATAGTAAGAATGAAAGTGAGCATGAGAAGCATTTAGAAATAGTTTTTAGTTTGTTACGACAAAACACACTTTACACTAATCTTGAAAAGAGTTACTTTTTCCAAAGTAAACTAGAATATTTAGGGCATATTATTTCTAGTGAGGGAGTGCATTGCAAGAGAACGAGGATTACGACCACCATGTGCTAGAGAGATGACTCTCCTCCCAACCAAATGCCTCTATATATAGGTCTCTCCAGGGGATTGCCTACTTGGGCAGGTGGATACTAACGATCCATGTGTCATCCATGTAACTGCATGTGCCCCAATTGTCTTATTTAACTCGAGTTAACTCAAGTGGATGCTTCTAGAAGGCTCTAGATCTCTTTGGGCAAAATACTCTCCCCATGTCCCCCCCATGGGGATTGAACCCAAGACCTCCTCCTTCATATCCTTGAGACTTAACCACTAAGCTAAGTGGATCACTTGTTCATAAGAGCACAAGACTTCCTAGTAAGTCTAAACTTGAGATCTTTGGTCATACACATGGATGACCAAACGGTGTCCGATTTCAAATCCCTCTGAACCAACCGGATCCCTAGATCATAGACTTACTTTATTACATCCATGTAGATCCAAAGAAGATTAAAGTCGTTGTAGAATGGCCTATACCTCAATCAATCAATGATATATATTCTTTTCTTAGGTTGGCTAGTTTTTATAGGAAGTTCATCCAGAGTTTATCTTATTTATCATTGACCCTTACAATACCATTGAAAAGGAAAATAAAATTTTCACGTTGACCCAAAGCTAATGTTGTAGCAGATACTCTTAGTCGTTTTCCCTCATTGCAATTACAGTTTTTCCATAATATTTTTTGCCATTCAAATTCATTCATTTCAAGAAATGGTTCCCACTTATGCTTCTAATTTGTGTTTGTCAGTATATGATACGAGTTCAACAATTTTGCATCTTTAATTGATGAACACTATACATTTCATAATGGGTTTTTTGTATTTTCAACACAAATTATGCATTATTTAGGCTTTTAAAGATTTTGTAATGAAAGAAATGCATAAATTGTCTTATATGGGACATAGAGGCATACAGAACACATCTACTTGCAAAGATTTGTTCTTTTGGTTCCATATGGAAAAAGATATTGTATGTTGTGTTTCCCAATGCATTCTATGTCAACGCCTAAAATGTCATCATGGTAAAGCATTTGGATTATTAAGCCACTTCCCATTCCGAACCAACCATTGGAAAAGATTTCTATGGAT
The DNA here is from genome assembly GCA_020310875.1 of Ceratopteris richardii. Taxonomy (NCBI): domain Eukaryota; kingdom Viridiplantae; phylum Streptophyta; class Polypodiopsida; order Polypodiales; family Pteridaceae; genus Ceratopteris; species Ceratopteris richardii. The sequence continues at coordinate 100,376,813 of CM035406.1, forward strand.
TTCATCATTGGTCTTCCTATGAATTCATCCCATAATGATATGATTTGGACGATAATTGATAGATCTAGTAAATATGCATACTGTAAGACAATAGTTACGCAATATAACACAGGAGCAGTAGCAGAGAAGATAACAAATGTAGGAGAATCTCAACAATTTTCTACTAGCAGCAAGTACAAAGATGATGGCATTGTCCACCCGTGCACTCTCAAGGTAGAGCTTAAATGGTGATCTAGACAAATCTAGATATGGAGATACAAGGTAGAGGTATCTGAATCAATTCGATGTCTCATGTAGTGCAGAAGTCATGTATATATAGGATCATGGGTGGCCTTCTGTGGACGACTATACATGGGTGGTAGAGCGTGGGCGGCCACCGCCCGCATAATTGCCATACACGACCATTGCGTCAGGGGCGCTGCCCTTGGACCCCCACTAGGAGCCTCGCTCGCCCCCTGGGACCCCCGAACCAAGGGGCCCGCTGGCCCCCTTGGACCCCCCAGTCGGGGCTGCTCACCCCTACCCCGGACCCCATAATTGGGGACCCTAGTAACTCCCTTTTCTTACAATACCTTACATGGTCCAATATGACCTTCATCCAAAGTTGGGATTCCCATCAATTGGGTAATGCATGCTTGGCTTCTCCTCATAATGGGAGCCTTACAAAATGTGCATACAATCATGAGGGGTAGACATTGATCATATAATAACACCCCCCTCAATGTTTACTGATGATAAATCAAGTAGGTCTGGGTCCTATGCCCATCTGGTGAAGATGCCTGTTGAGCTGCTCTCTTCCAAGTGCTTTAGTGAATAAGTGAGCACAATTGGCCTCTGTTGGGCAATATTATAGCTCCACAATTTCATTTTCAATAAGCTCACAAATGTAATGGTACTGTACTTCTATGTGCTTGGTGCGAGCATGAAATACTGGGTTCTTTGCAATCGCCATACAACTTTGATTATCACACTTGAGTACAGTCGCCATATTTGATGGAAAGCCTAGATCTGCAAGAATTCTCCTTAACCAGACTGCCTCACAAGAAGCAAAACAAGCTGCTTTGTACTCTGCTTCAGTGGAGGAGAGTGCGAGAGTTGGTTGCTTCCTACTTACCCAAGAAAATATTCTTGAACCAAGTGAGAAACAATATCCAGAAACTGATTTTCTAGAATCACAATCTCCAGCCCAATCTAAATCACAATATCCTTGAAGTGTATCACCTGTGGTATAAAAAATACCAATATTCAAGGTTCTTGCAATGTACCTTAGAATTCACATTTCAGCATTCTAGTGACTCTCCTTAGGTTTGTTAGAAAACCTGCTTAACACTCCAACATCATAGCAAATGTCTGGTCTAGTGTTGCATAAAAAAATAAGACTTCCAACGAGCTTCCTATACTTCTTAACATCTACATCAGACATGTTCTCATCCATAGATAGCTTACGATTTACCTCCATAGGTGTGCTAGTTGGTTTGCAGTCCATCATTCCAAATGCCTTGAGAATTTCTTTGGCATATTTTTGTTGTGAGATGAAAATGCCATCCTTCCTTTGCCATACTTCAATTCCCAGACAAAAATGGAGTAGAACTAAGTCTGTCATTTCAAACTCAGTTCCCAAGTTGATCCGAGTTTGATTGATGAGTTCTTGATGATCTCCAGTAATGATTAAATCATCTACATATATAGTGACAACAACTAGCTTGCTATCCCTTTTCATTACATACAGTTAGCATCAGAAGTACTTCTTTCAAAACCCATATTTTTGAAAAAATTATCTATCGATTGGTACCAAGCCCGTGGAGCTTGCTTAAGTCCATACAAAGCTTTCTTCAACCTGCAAACTTTATTTTCTAAATTGGGCACCACAAAACCTGGTGATTGAGATACATATACCTCCTCCTTGAGGTGACCATTCAAAAATGTAGATTTGACATCCATCTGGAAAATAGGCTAGGCCTTTTGTGCAGCTATTGCAAGTACCGTCCGAATAGTTGTCATGTGAGATGTTGGTGCAAAAGTTTCATGAACATCAAATCCTTCGATCTGTGAAAAACCCTGTGCAACTAATCTTGCCTTATACTTTTCTAATGTTCCATTTGCTTTATACTTAGGTTTCCAAATCCATTTAGTACCTATTACCTTCTTCTTTGGCGGCAAGTCGACTAGGTCCCATGTATCATTTTTGAGTATACTATCATACTCAGATTGCATTGCCGCTCTTCAACCTAGATCATCAAGGGATTCTTCAATGGTGATAGGTTCCTTTATCGAGCAAATGATATCTGCCATTAGAGCCATGTTAACAATGTGTTCTGAGGCTCTTCTTTGCTCCTCTATTCTCTTTCATCTTCGTAATCCATGTGAGGATGATTCTGGTATACTACATGTGGATTGTGATCATCAAAGAGTTGTTGTGCCCACTTTGGTAGTGGCTTACATTGTGCAGCTACAACTGGTTGGCTTTTTATTGAGGAAATTTCTCCATCAAATGTTTCCTCCTCCTCAACTTTAAACTGTCTTTTGATAGGCACAAGGTGAGATATTTCTTCATTTGATGAGATACTAGATTTACCTTTATCTTCTACTAAGTATGGTCGTTCATCAAACACCACATCTTGGCTGACAAAAATCTTCCTTGCCTCGGGATCCCACAACCTGTATGCTTTAGACTCTTCACTATATCCTAGGAAGGCACACTTTTTGCTTTTTGAATCCAACTTTGATCTTGTTGAATCAGGAATATGTGCATAACAGAAACAACCAAAAATTTTGAAATGCAAAACTCAAGGCTTTTTACCAGAATATGCTTCTTGAGGAGTCATCCCCTTCACTGCTTTTGTGTAGCTTCGATTGAGAATGTAGACTGCTATATTGACTGCTTCTACCCAGAATGAATTAGGCATGTCTTGAGCCTTTAACATACAACGAGCCATTTCAACTACTGTCCTGTTCCTGCGCTCAACAACGCCATTTTCTTGAGGTGTATGAGATGTGGTAAGTTGCATTTTCACACCATGCTCCTTACAATAGTTATTGAATTCTGTTGACAAGAATTCACCTCCTCTATCTGTTTTGAATTTCTTCAGTTTCTTTCCTGATTCATTTTCCACATACTTATGCCACGTTTAAATTTTTCAAAAGCATCAGCCTTCTCTCTAATGAAATAAACTCACATCTTTCTACTATAATCGTCGACTAACAACAAAAAGTAGAAAGATCCTCCTAAAGAAGGTGTAGAAATTTTTCCGTAGAGATCAGCATGTAACAACTCTAGAGGAGCTTGAGATCGATTGCTGGTCTCTCTTGAAAATGCCTTTCGTTGTTGCTTGCCCATCATACAAGCTTCACAAGGTTCCTGCAACTCTGAAAATTTAGGCAAATGAGCAACCATCCCTGTTCTTTGCATCTCCTTCAAAACTACAAATCCGAGATGCCCAAATCATTGGTGCCATAACGTGCTTACATTTTTATCTTCTGTAGCAGTTAAGGCACTTAACTCAAACATGTTATCACGTCTTATGCCTTTACCTACTACATTTCCTGATGAATCCATGATTTCTGCACCACTCTTATTGAAGTGAACTTTGAGTCCACGATCTGTTATTGCAGAAACTGACAACAAATTTCTTTTAAGTGTAGGTACATAGAGAACATCAGATAACTTTTTCTCAACACCTGGAGACGTGATAAAAGAGATGGTTCTAGTTCCTTCCGCTAGACACTTGGAGTCATTTCCCACCACTTCATTGATGGATTCCCGTATAGGCACTAGGGAACTATACCAATCCTTTTTGCTGGTCATATGGCGAGAAGCTCCACTATCTAGAATCCATGGTTCATTACCACGAGCTTGAGCAGATGAGCACACCTCTTCAATAGCTACCCATAGTTCCATCTCTGTGTTGTTTGAAGACTCTTTGTTCTTCCACGATGATTTTACAGTCCCATTCCGTTCATCAACTTGCTTCTTTCTGCAATCCCTAATGTCATGGTCTTTCTTTTCACAATATAAGAAACTTCCTGTGAACTTTTTCTTCTTTGGCTTCTTCTTTGATCCATCAGAAGAGCCTTTACCTTTTGCATTTGCTGAGAATGCAGCATCACTTGTACTTTGTCGATTCTTCAACCGCATCTCTTCTTCTAAAAGCATAGCACAAAACTCTTCAAATGTAAGGGGAGTTGGTCTTACCTGAGTGTTAAGGGCTGTTACTAATCCATCATACTTTGCTGGAAGATCATGTACACATCTTCAAGCCAGCTCTTCTGGTGTTATAACAACACCAATTGCAGCCAATTGATCTTGAAGATGTTTTATCCATTTGATAAAATCTTCAGCCTTTTCAGAATCAGAATGCTTTTCATTTTCCAACTGATTTTCGAAATTCTATATCCTAGTGTGGTTCTTGGTCTCATATTGACGAGCCAATATGCCCCAAGCCTCATGTGCTTTAGTAGTATGTTGAACTAAAGTAAGCATAGAATCACTTACACTAGTGATAATTGCACATAATGCATCAACATTCCGCCTCTTCCAAGATTGTAGAAGATCTAGATCTGACTGAATCATCAATCTTGAATTTTCTAGATCTTCAACTAGTACAGGCTCTGGATCCAATCCCATCAGTCCCATGACAGTGTCAAGTTCGATGATGAAGCCATCATGAAATCACTTGAATAATCTACTGATATTCTAGTTTGCTAGTAGGCTAAAATAGTGATACGTCTCAAGATATTCGAACCTTATGGCTCTGATACCATGTAAGACAATAGTTACGCAATATAACATAGGAGCAGTAGCAGAGAAGATAACAGATATAGGAGAATCTCAACAATTTTATACTAGCAGCAAGTACAAAGATGATGGTGTTGTCCACCCGTGCGCTCTCAAGGTAGAGCTTAAATGGTGATCTAGAAAACTCTAGATAGGGAGATATAAGGTAGAGGCATCTGGCTCAATTCGATGTCTCATGTAGTGCAGAAGTCATGTATATATAGGATCATGGGTGGCCTTCTGTGGATGGCTATACATGGGTGGTAGAGCGTGGGCCGCCACCGCCTGTGTAATTGCCATACACGGCTTAGACTAGTTAAACCGACCTAACAAATATAAATGATTGTTGACTCCGATAGGGAATATTCCATGGAATATTCCCTTTATCATCATGTTGGGGGCACTGCCCTCGGACTCCCACCAGGGGGTCCGCTAGCCCCCTGGGACCCCCCAACCAGGGGGCCCGCTAGCCCCCTTGGACCCCCCAGTCGGGGCTACTCACTACTACCCTGGACCCCACAATTGGGGACCCTAGTAACTCTCTTTCCTTACAATACCTTACATGGTCCAATATGACCTTCATCCAACATACAAGTTGGGATTCCCATCAATTGGGTAATGCACGCTTGGCTTCTCCTCATAATGGGGGCCTTACAAAATGTGCATATAATCATGAGGGGTAGACATTGAGCATATACTATCACATATTTCATTCCATGTTAAAAAACCTTATATGCACCTTAGTTTGCTAAGTTATTCATTAGATGTTTTTTCCCGCAGATTGCGAGGTGTATGGTCAAGAGTCAGGCTTTACCACATAGTTTTTGGCTTGAGGCCATTATGTGTGCAACATACGTACTTAACAGATGTCCCAATAAAGCATTGCAATCTTTCACTCCATGCGAGGCTTGGCATGGTCGTAAGCCATTTGTTGCCCACCTCTATGTTTTTGGTTGTCTGGCATATGCATTAGTGCATGAACAACATTGCAAGAAATTGAATGATAAAGAAGTGAAGTTTATTTAAAGTTCTAAAAGCAAAGGCTATCATCTATATCATCCATAGACTAAACACATTCTAGTTAGCCGTGATGTTGTTTTTGTGGAAGATGCTATTTAGCCATTACTTTCATGTACGAAGGAGACATCTGTTAGCTCCAAAGATATGTATGATACTTTGTTGTGGATACTTTGTTGCCTCTTTTTATAGGTGGACAATCTAGTGCTAGTAGTAATGAGGCAACTTCTCAACCTTTATATATTTCATGTGATGATGCAAATCATTCCATTTTTGATGCAGATTTACATGATACACTTGTTGATGAGAGAGCTGATATTGAGGAGGCAAAAACTATGCCAAAATGGCTGATGTAGACTTTGCATGACAAGAAACGAGATGCACGTCTGTCATATCGCACTCGTTGAGGGTGCTTCTTTTGCATCAGATTGCTATGCTATGGCTGCCTCTAGACTCTGTGATGAGAATGAGCCTGTTTCATTTGATGAAGCACAAAATTCTGAAAATTGGATGGCTGCTATGCAATCAAAATATTATGCTATCATGAAAAATGGTACCTAGTCTTTATGTGGCATGCCTCCTGGCAAGAAGGGCATTGGCAGTAAGTGGTTATATAAGCTAAAGCATAAATGTGATGGAATAGTTGATAGGTATAAGGGTAGGCTTGTTGCAAAGGGTTATGCTCAAGAAAAAGGCATTGATTTTGATCAGACCTTTTCTCTCACTTACCGAATGACTACTATTTGTAGCATCTGTGCACTTGCAGCTCATCATGGTTGGAATGTACATCAGTTGGACATTAAAATTGCATTTTTGAATGGTGATTTGCATGAAGAAGTGTATGTTTTCCAGCCCCATGGCTTTGTGCAAAAAGGGCATGAAAACAAAGTATGTAGGTTGAAGAAGGCATTATATGGTTTAAAGGAAGCACCACATGCTTGCTATGAAGAGATACATGTCTATCTGATTGCACATGGTTTTGAGAATAGTCCAATTGAGAGCACCTTATATGTTAAGCATGCAAATGATGTGCTTCTAATCATTGTTTATCTTGATGACATGTAGCTCACTGGTCCTCATGAGAAGCATATTGCTGAGTTTAAGGCTGATTTGCATGCCTCATTTGAGATGTCTGATTTGGGGCATTTGCATCATTATTGGGGCATTCAGTTTATGCAAGTTGATGGTAGAATAGCTTTGTGTCAAATGAAATATATTGACACATTATTGTACTATTTTGGCCTTGAAGACTGCAAACCTATTACCACTCCTATGGAGATAGGTTTATGATTGAGTCTTCATGATGCTGAAGATGCATTTGATGTTGTTCTCTATCAGGAGGCTGTTGGGTGCTTGATTTACTTATGCATTACTCATCCAGATATTCAGTTCGCTGTCTAACAAATGAGCAAGTTTATGCATCACCCAGGTGTCAAGCATACTTGGATTGTTTTATCCCAAGAGGGATCACTACCACCAGATTTACATGCTTTCTCTAACTCTGATTGGGCTGGTTGCTATGACACTCGTGTTGATATATTCAGGTAGTGATGCCTATGAACACACTAGGACCATTGGGGCACTTTTTTCCCTCTTTAGAAGGTTTTTTTCCCTCAGCTTGTATATATGCCTATTGCTCTATTAGGTCACTTATCTTTGTACATTCTAGTGGAAATACATTCAGTATTGTGTTTGTGCTCCAAGCTTCTTCTTCTTCCTTGTGTTTTTCATGTGCTTTCGTAGATGTCTATCTCAAACAATTGGTATCAGAGTAGGTCGTCGCTTCATCTAGGGCATCATTGACAAACCTCCGATCACAGTCTTAGAATGAGACAAATTTTGGTGAGCATACTCAAGGTGATTAGGAGATCAAAACAACTTTGCTATGTGGTGTTGAAATTGCGATCTAAGCTCGTTTCGGCTTTCGAATGCACTATTGTAGCACTTGTGTATGCTATATCGCCTTTTTTTGCCAAAGATATATATAGGTTTTGGTTCATGAGTGTAAGCCTCTCGAACTCTACTATAGCTTTAGTAGAACTTGTTAGGATAGTTCTATTCAAAATTTTCAGATATAATCATTTTTTTGCATCAGGGTATTTTAGTTAGTGGCCATGGCTGAAAGTGATATATTTGGTATGTTGGTTTTTGAGGATAAGTTGGATGGTACAAATTACCCATTGTGGTCTTATATGATGTGTCATGTATTGGTCACAAAAGGACTATGGAATATTGTACAGGGTGTTGAAAAATGTCCTATTTCACCTGCACATACAGGTATTGAAGCTGATGCTAATGGCATCAAAGATGGTGATATTTTGCAGATTCCTGTTCGTGTTGTGGTTCTTGTTGCACCTACTGCAAAGCAAATTTGTTGGGATGGTAGAGATGCTCAGGCACATGCATTGATAGCCTTGTTTGTCAAATGTGCCATTATTCCTCATATCCCCTATTGCAAAATAGTTAAGGATGCTTGGGATACACTTACCACATTGTACTAGGCTAGGAATAAGGCTCGTGTTGCTTATCTTGAAAAACAGTTAGAGAGTGAGCATATGAATGAAGGTGATTCTATGGACAGTTTTCTCACAAAGATCAAAGACTCGAAGGAACAATTGGTTTTTGTTGATGAAGTGATACCAGATAGTTCACTTGTCTAGATTGTTTTGAATGGTCTTCTCGATTCATACCAGAGTTTTGCTTCTACTCTTCGTTTGATGATGAAAGGAAATCCAAATGCCTTAACATTTGAGGAGTTAGTCTCTATTTTGTTGCAAGAAGATTAGTTTAGGTAAAAAAGGTCCATTATGCATGTTGCAAATCAAGCTTTCCTGGCTAGTCAGAAGGGCAAAGGTAAATGGATGTCTTCTACTAGTAAGCAGAAATTTGCTAATTTTGCACAATCGAAGACGGAAGACAGAGAAGAGAAGAAAACGGAAAAGCAGAAATTGTTTTGCTAGTACTGTAAAGAAAATGATCATGTCATAAAGAACTATCCAAAATTGGCTGCAAAAGAGGCAAAGAAAAAAGACATTGGAATGGTTGTTGCAGAGGCGTCTACACCAAAAACAAAGGCCCCTAATCTTGTGCACAATGAAGAATGGGCGTTTACTACTATTTGCAATTTTGACCCATCTTCTCATGAGTAGTGTATGTCTGCAGTAGACTGAGATGTTTGGTACTTTCATAGTGAGGCAACCAAACATATTACCTCATAGCATAGTTTCTTCACTACACTTGAGCTTGTCCTTCTAGGGAATACTTATCACATGTGCCAACAACTCTTGTTATCTTGTTATGGGAGTTGGTAAGATCATTCTCACTATTGCTGATGTTAGTTCTTTTACATTGTTAGATGCTTTATTTGTGCTAGGGATCAAGAAAAATATGTTATCAGTTTTTGCTTTAGCCAAGATTGGCTTGGTTGTGCAATTTGTTGATGATAGATGTACAGTTCATGATCTGTCAAATGGGGATGTGATTATTGCTTCTGGCATTTTATGTCGTGGGCTGTATAAGCTCATAAACTATGAAACATTTATGAATGATTTAGCATGTGCAGTACATGGTTCTCAGGCTATGTCAGATGCAAAGCTTTGGCATGCATGCTTTGGTTTGCTAGTTTGCTATGCCTGCAGAAATCTGAAATGGTGTCCTCTTTGCCCAGACTTGAGGCACCCGGTAAAATATTTGTGAAGATTGTATTTTGGGCAAAATGCAGCATTCATCCTTCCTAAAAGATGGTTCAGTTTGAGCTACTAAAAAAATTTAGCTTGTACAAAGTGATGTCTGTGGTCATATGCAGACACCTTCTTTTGGAAACTATCTTTACTTTGTGACTTTCATTGATGATTTTTCCAGGCATGCATGGGTATATCCATTGAAGGCAAAGTCCAAAGTGTTTATGTGCTTCAAATAGTTTCTGGTTTTGGTTGAAGATATGTCGACATGTAAAATGGGCACCCTCCATTCTGATCGAGTGGGGGAATCTATGTCTTCTTACTTTAATACATTTCTGGTTGAATGTGGGATAAAACGTCAGTGTACAATGCCATATAAACCTCAATATAATGGATTTGCTGAATAGAAGAACAAGTCACTCATGGGGATGGCAAGGTGTATGGTCGAGAGTCAGACTTTACCACATAGTTTCTGGCTTGAGACTGCCGTGTGTGTAGCATATGTACTTAATAGGTGTCCCACTAAAGCACTTCAGTCTATCATTCCATATGAGACTTGGCATGGTCGCAAGCCAGCTGTTGCTCATCTGCATGTTTTTGGTTTTTTGGCATATGCATTAGTGCCTAGATAACTACGCAAAAAATTGGATGATAAAGCAATAAAATGTATTTTTGTTGAGTATAGTTGTGAAAGCACAGTCTATCATTTGTATCATCTATAGACTAAATGCATTTTGGTTAGTCGTGATGTTGTTTTTGTGGAAGATGCTATTCAGCCTTTAGTTTCATGTACGAAGGAGACATCTATTAGCTCCAAAGACATGTATGATACTTTGCTCCCTCTTTTTATAGGTGGACAATCTAGTGCTGGTCCTAATGAGGCAACTTCGCAGCCTTTGTAGGTTTCATGTGATGATGGAGATCATTCCATTTCTGATGCAGATTACATGATGCACTTGTTGATGAGAGAGTTGCTATTGAGAAGGTAAAAACTATGCCAAAATGGCTAGTGTAGACTTTGTGTGATAGCAAATTAGATGCATCTCTGTCATATCATACTTGATTAGGCTCTCATAGTGCCTCTTTTGCATCACATTGCTATGCTAGGCTGCCTCTAGTCTGTATGATGAGAATGAGCCTGTTCCATTTGATGAAGCACAAAATTATGAAAATTGGATGGCTGCTATGCAATCCAAATATGATGCTATTATGAAAAATGGTTCCTCGTTTTTTTTGTGACGTGTCCTGGAAAGATGGCCATCGACACTAAGTGGGTATACAAGCTGAAGCATAAGCTTGATGGAATAGTTGACAGGTATAAGGCTAGGCTTGTTGCAAAGGGTTATGCACAACAAAGAGGTATTGATTTTGATGAAACCTTTGCTTCTACATGCCAAATGACTACTGTTTATAGCATCTATGCACTTGGATATCATCATGGTTGAAATGTACATCAGTTGAACATTAAAACTGCATTTTTAAATGGTGACTTGCATGAAGAAGTGTATGTTTTTCAGACCCATGGCTTTGCGCAAAAAGGGCATGAAGACCAAGTGTGTAGGTTGAAGAAGGCATTATATGGTTTAAAGCAAGCACCACATGCTTGGTATGAAAAGATACATGCCTATCTGATTGCACATGGTTTTGAGATCAGTCCAACTGAAAGCACCTTATATGTGAAGCGTGCTAATGATGTGCTTCTGATCATTGTTGTGTATGTTGATGACATGTTGCTCACTGGTCCTCATGAAAAATGTATTGCTGATTTTAAGGCTGATTTGCATGCCTCATTTGAGATGTCTTATTTGGGGCATTTACATCATTATTTGAAAATTCAGTTTATGCAAGTTGATGGCGTAATAGCTTTGTGTCAAACAAAATATATTGACACATTATTGCAGCATTTTGGCCTTGAAGACAGCAAACCTATTACCACTCCTATGGAGACAAGTTTATGATTGAGTCTTCATGACTTCGAGTTGTGAGGCTGAGTATAGGGCAGCTTTCATAGTGACTATTGTCTGTGTATGGCTCAGATGCCTTATGGTTGATTTGGGTGTTGGTCAATCTTTTACTGCCACCATCTTCATTAACAGTCAGAGCGCATTGGTAGTTGCAAGGAACCCTGTGTTCCATGCTCACACTAAGCACATTGAGGTGCATTATCATTATATGAGAGAGAGGTTCTCTTCTGGAGAGATCAACTTGGCATATGTGCCTTGCAGGAGAACATTGCAGCCCTTTTCACGAAGGCTCTGCCTAGGGAGAAATTTGAATCTTTTCATAAAGCTTTGGGCTTACTTCCTTTTGTGGATTGATTCCACATAGCTTGACACTTCCTTATACATGAGTGCAAGCTCCTTGTTCACCGCATCACTCCTAGGGGGGATTTGTTGATATATTTAGGTAGTGATGTGTGTGAACACACTAGGACCACGGGGGCACTTTTTTCCCTCTTTAGGAGGTTTTTTCCCCTGGCTTGTATATATGCCTATTGCCCTAATGTGTTACTTATCTTTGTACATTATAGTGGTAATACATAGTATTGTGTGTTGTTCTCCAAGCTTCTTCTTATTCCTTGTGCTATTCGCGTGCTTCTATAGAGCTCAAACTCCAACATGCGCTAGGACTTGGTGTCCAATTTCTAGCTTTCCATTGGCTTGATATTGTTCACTGCACATGGAAAAGGAAAAAATCTCTACTAATCTTATGCGTGGTTGTACTATGTGTCCTAGTTAACTAGAGTTATAGCCTTAAGCTTGGGACTTGTGTTTGGCTAAAACATACTCTACTCTCCCTTCTCCTTGCCTGAGTTGAACTCAAGACCTCCCACTCGAGGCTCGAACAACTTAACCACTAGGCTATGAAGAGAGATGGTGGATGCAATCTGAAGATGAGTTGGTGCTACTACAACCGGCTTCACACCAGCCAACTGAGACTTCAAAGTTGATTAGTTGACCCTTTGAGCTTCCTAAATCCACCAAAATATCAGCCAAGTACTTTGGAACATGTATCTCAAAAGTTTTAAGTCAAGACAGACTAGCTGCAAAATGACTAGCTCCCAAAACTTAGTATCTTTGGATATACACCTGCTAGAACAAATTAACAATGCTCTCAACTTGGTAGGAATTAGATAAATTCCTTTTTGTCATAGCAAATAGACTTAGAAAGTGTGCTAATCCAAGTTAAAACACTTCAAATGATCAACTGAGGACTGAGAACAACTTTTAACAAAATCTAGAACATGTCCGCCATTCTCGGGGCTCTGCAGAGATAGACCAGTGAGCAATAAAATGAAGCTTTCTCCTAGAATACAAATCCAATGACAACGAAATTTATTTCAGAAACTAGACTTTGTGAGCTATCCAACACAAGTTAAAACATGAAAAATGGATGCGTATAGCTCGAGTTATGAGCTTCTGAAGTTACTGCTCTGAGTGAGTATAACAGAGAACAAAACAGAGAAGTAGAGAATGATGAATGTATAAATTCACATATGATTACAACCACATTGGCAATGAATATTTGCACAATGGGATTAGAATGATAGAGCTATGGACTAGGCTCTTCAATCTCTACAAAATGACATGAAGTGGTCACGTACAATGCTTGCTATTCACCTCTTCCTTCTTGCTCTTTTTATAGCTATTCTTGGAGGGAGTTTTGAATTCGAATTCAAATGGCTCCACCTAAAAGTGATCCCCAAAGTTAGGAATTATTCCCTTCATCTCACTAATTCGTGGTTATAGGTAGCTAGAGCCACAAGTTTGCTTTCTACATCATGGATGAGGTAAGCCATTCGTTTCCTTTTTCTTTTTCACAATTACAAGAGGTACAATGTACTCTTTTACAAGAAGTGTTCACATGACTACACATGTGACTTACAAATGATCATAATATCAAGCATATAAAGCATGTAGGCTTGGGTAAAATGCGCCAACAGCTCCCCCTCAAGCCTAACATGCTTGGCCTCCAGATAAGTCTTCAATTGTCCTTGATTTCCTGCAAGCCAATCATCAACTTGAATCTACTTAACTTTGTACCATCAAGAGCTTTAGTCAACATGTCTGCACATTGCATATTTGTGGAGACATAGGATAGTTGAATATCCTTGCTCATTAGCTTCTCCCTTACACAATGGTAGTGGACTTCAATATGCTTGGTTATAGCATGGTATACCAGATTAGCTGTAAGATGTAGTGAGCTTGTGTTGTCACAAAAAATGTGAAGTGTTGAAGAATGAAGTCTAAGATCTGTGTACAAAGACCTTAACCACATGATTTCTTGAGTTGCATTAGCCAAACCTCTATATTTGGCTTCAAAAGAAGATAATGCCACAGTTGGTTGCTTCTTGGATGACCAAGAAATGATTTTTGAACCTGCAAATGATATATACTCGGATGTGCTTCTTCTATCATCTCAAGATCTAGCCCAATCTACATCTGAGTGGACTTTTAGCTCAATATCTGAAGTAAATGAATAAAACAAACCTTCATTCATGGTCCCCTTTAGGTACTTGAGGACTCTCTTGGATGCTTCCATATTTGGTCTTCTTGGCTAAGCATCCAAAGATTTTACAATGCTCTAGACTAGGTCTTCTTCCATTCCACACTTCATATGGAGTGGTTCCATCTAGTGACTTAGATGGAAGTCTATTTATGAGATATGTATCTGTAGACATAGCCTCTGCCCATAGGTAGTTTGGCAATCCCTTTTCGTTGAGCATGGACCTTGCAACTTCGACAATAGATCTATTTCTCCTCTCGGTTACACCATTGAGTTCGGTTGTATACCTTGTAGTGACTTCCATTTTAATGCCTCTTTCATGCAAGAAGGCATCAAATTCAGAAGAGAGGTATTCTCCTCCATCATCTGATCTGAGTCTTTTCAAAGTCCTACCTATTTAGTTTTCAACAAGAGCAACATACTTCTTAAAGCAATTAAACACTTCATCCTTCTGCTTCATGAAAAACAAAATGGTCCACCTGCTACAATCATCTATGAAAGACACATAATATCTTGAGCCTGATATAGATGGCTCCTTACTTGGACCCCACACATCCATGTGCACTAGATCCAAAGGATTTTGATACACATATCCCTTCTTATTAAAAGGTTGTCTATGAGCCTTGTCGAGTTGACAAGATTCACACTTATAAATCATGTGTTGCCTTGTGCTATTAGGCAAACCAAGTACACTTTGGTCCCTACAAATTTATTTGAGTGTCCTCTCACCAATGTGAGCAAGCCTTTTGTGCACTATCTCCAACTGTGTGAGAGTTTGAGATCCATAGCTAAACAAAGCTATTTCTTTGTATCTTCCACTTCAAAAGTGAAAAGCCGTCTTGTCTTTTCTCCTTTGCCAATCCTTCTAAAGCCTTGCCTTGGGTCTTCAACATATGCTCCAAATTTGTTGAATCTAAACTACAATCCTTTTTCAACAATTTGTCCAACACTTATTAAATTTTTGGTAATTTTTGGGACATACAAGACTTTGCTTAAGAGGTTCATATTCCAATCTGATGTCTTCACATTACCTATGTTCTCCACTGAGTGCTTTGTTTCATCTCCTGTTTGAACTTCATGCTTGTTATGAGGATCTTCCAAATCCAAAAGCAAAGCCACATTCCCTGCTACATGATTTGAACATCCCGAATCAATGTAAAAGATGTGATCATCATCCTTACCCTTCTTCACTGATAGATTCATAATCAATAATGAATCTTCTTGACTTTGGTCCTCTGCATAGTTATTGTAGCCTCTTCTTCCTCTATGGACACTTTTATAGTTTTTGTTGTTGTTGTTATTGTTGTTGTAGTAGTTGTTGTTATAGCCTCCATTGTATCTACCTCTATTTGAACCATAGCCACCTCTATTGAATCCTCTTCCTCTTGATTCCTCAGGTTCCTGAAACATTCTTCAGTAGAGGACTCACCACCTTTGCTAATCTTTGCTTCATGAGTGAAGAGTTGGCCCATGATTGTGTTGAGGTCGCGTACATGCATATCCATGTATAAATCCATGGCTGTTGTGAATGACTCCCACTTGTCATCTGCTTTGATTCCATTTATGATTTGTCTAATGATTTGTTCCTCTTCAATTACCTCTCCAATTCTTCCAAGTAGGTCGAAAATCTCCTTCATCTTTGTGACATAATCAGTCACACTTTGCTTCGGGATTTTCTTCATTGTTGTGAACTCCATCCACAATTGGTTCTTGCTTGCTCGAGTGTTGGAAGAGAAGAAAGAAGAAATTGCATTCCAAGTCTCTCTTGATGTCTTGCATCCCTTGACATGAAGTAAAAGAAAATCAGATATTGAAATTAGAATATAGGACCTTTCAAGTGCATCCTTCGAACACCAATTTGAAAGTCCTTCCACTTCTTCATGTGATGGTTGGCCTTTGTTCCTCATGGTTGGCATTGCTTCATCTCTAGATATGAATCCATATAGATTCCTCCCTTAAACGTAAGCCTCTGTCCTTAGAGACCATGCCGGGTAGTTGTTTCGATCCAATTTTTCAATTGTTGATGGAAATCCATCTCCCATGTTGCTCGACTATGCTCTGATACCACTATGAAGAGGGATGGTGGATGCAATCTGAAGATGAGTTGGTGCTGCTACAACCGGCTTCACACCAGCCAATTGAGACTTCAGAGTTGATTAGTAGACCCTTTGAGCTTCCTAAATCCACCAAAATATCATCCAAGTACTTTGGAACATGTATCTCAAAAGTTTAAGTCAAGACAGATTAGTTGCGAAATGACTAGCTCCCAAAACTTGCCATTTTTGGACATACACCTGCTGGAACAAATGCACACTGCTCTAAACCTGGTAGGAATTACATAAATTCATTTTGGGCATAGCAAATAGACTTATCAAGCTTGCTAATCCAAGTGAAAACACTTCAAATGATCAACTGAGGACTGACAACAACATTTAACAAAATCTGGAACATGCCCACCATTCTCGGGGCTCTCTAGAGATAGACTAGTGAGCAGTAAAAGGAAGATTTCTCCTGGATTACAAACTTAATGATAATGAAAATTTTTATCCGAAAACTGGACTTTGCGAGCTATCCAACACATGTTAAAACATGGAAAATGGATGAGAATAGCTCGAGTTATGAGATTCTGAAGTTACTGCTTTGAGTGAGTATAATAGAGAACAAAACAGAGAAGTAGAGAATGATGAATGTATAAATTCACATATGATTACAACCACATTGGCAATGAATATTTTCACAATGGGAGTAGAATGATAGAGCTATGGAGTAAGCTCTTCAATCTCTACAAAATAACATGAAGTGTTCATGTACAAGGCTTGCTATTCGCCTCTTCCTTCTTGCTCTTTTTATAGCTACTCTTGGAGGGCGTTTTGAATTCGAATTCGAATGGCTCCACCTAAAAGTGATCCCCAAAGTTAAGAATTGTTCCCTTCAGCTCACCAATTCGTGTTTATAGGTAGTTAGAGCCGCGAGTTTGCTTTCTACATCATGGATGAGGTAAGCCATTCTTTTCCTTTTTCTTTTTCACAATTACAAGAGATAAAATGTACTCTTTTACAAAAGGTGTTCACATGACTACACATGTGACTTAGAAATGATCATAATATCAAGCATATAAAGCATGTAGGCTTGGGTAAAATGCACCAACAACACTCCATCAAGTCTAACATGCTTGGCTTCCAAATAAGTCTTCAATTGTCCTTGATTTCCTGCAAGCCAATCATCAACTTGAATCTACTTAACTTTGTACCATCAAGAGCTTTAGTCAACATGTCTGCACATTGCATATCTGTGGAGACATAGGATAGTTGAATATCCTTGCTCATTAGCTTCTCCCTTACATAATGGTAGTGGACTTCAATATGTTTGGTTCTAGCATGGTATACCGGATTAGTTGCAAGATGTAGTGAGCTTGTGTTGTCACCAAAAATGTGAGGTGTTGAAGAATGAAGTCCAAGATCTATGTACAAAGACCTTAACCACATGATTTCTTGAGTTGCATTAGCCAAACCTCTATATTTGGCTTCAGTAGAAGATAATGCCACAAATGGTTGCTTCTTGGATGACCAAGAGATGATTTTTGAACCTGCAAATGATATATACCCAGATGTGCTTCTTCTGTCATCTCTAGATCCAACCCAATCCGCATCTGAGTAGACTTTTAGCTCAATATCTGAAGTAAATGAATAAAATAAACCTTCATTCATGGTCCCCTTTAGGCACTTGAGGACTCTCTTGGCCGCTTCCATATGATGTCTTCTTGGCTTATGCATAAACTGACTAAATATGCTAACACTATAGCATATATCCACCCTTGTGAGTGTCGCATAGTTCAAACTTCCAACCAAGCTTTGATAGCTTGCGATGTCTTCAATTGGCTCTCCTTCATAAGCAATAAGCTTATGATTTTTCTCCATAGGTGTACCTGCACACTTGGTATTTTCCATCTTGAACTTGATGAGCATGTCATGCACATACTTCCTTTGTGTTATGTATATACCTGAATCTGTGTAGATCAACTCCAATCCAAGAAAATCAGTGAGTGGTCCAAGGTCACTTATTTTGAACTCCTCCTTCATTTGAGTCTTTACCTATTTGATTCCTTCAAAATCATTGCCTGTGATAGTAATATCATCAACATACACATATAAATAGATCACTTCAGATCCATTCCTCTTTATGAACAAAGAGGTATCCGCCTTGCTAGTTTTGAATCCTTGGACTTGCAAATAAGTCACCAATAAGAAATTCCAAGCTCTTGGAGCTTGCTTCAATCCATACAAGGCTTTCTTTAATTTGCATACACAATTGGGATGATGTACATCCTTCATATCCAGGAGGTTGTGCCATATACACTTCGTCTAAAATCCATCCATTCAAGAAAGCATTCTTTACATCAAGTTCATAGAGCTTCCAATTTCTAGATGCAACAAGACTAATGAGAACCCTAATTGTAGGAATTTTTGCAACAGGAGAGAAAGTCTACTCATAATCAATACCATGGATTTGAGCAAACCCTTTAGCAACTAACCATGGGTGTCCTCTCACCGATGTGAGCAAGCCTTTTGTGCCATATCTCCAACTCTGTGAGAGTTTCAGATCCATAGCTAAACAAAGCTATGTTCTTTGTATCTTCCACTTCAAAAACAAGCCGCTTTGCCTTTTCTCCTTTGGCAATCCTTCTAAAGCTTTGCCTTGGGTCTTCAACATATGCTCCAAATCTATTGAATCTAAATTGCAATCCTTTTTCAACAATTTGTCCAATACTTATTAAATTTTTGGTAATTGTTGGGACATAAAAGACTTTGCTTAAGAGGTTCATATTCCCATCTGATGTCTTCACATTACCTACCTTCTCCACTGAGTGCTTTGTGTCATCTCTTGTTTGCACTTCATGCTTGTTATGAGGATCTTCCAAATCCAAAAGCAAAGCCACATTTCCTGCTACATGATTTGAACATCCTGAATCAATGTAAAAGATGTGATCATCATCCTTACCCTTCTTCACTGATAGATTCATAATCAATAATGAATATTCTTGACTTTGGTCCTCTGCATAGTTATTGTAGTCTCTTCTTCCTCTATGGCCACTTTGATAGTTGTTGTTCTTGTTGTAATTGTTGTTGTAGTAGTTGTTGTTATAGCCTCCATTATATCTACCTCTATTTGATCCATATCCACCTCTATTGAATCCTCTTCCTCTTGAGTTCCTTGGGTTCCTAAAACATTGTTCAATAGTATGATTAGATAAGCCACATATATTGCAAGGTTGAGATGATTGGAATCTCCCTTTGCCTTGCTTTCCACCTTTGCCTCTTCCTCTAGCTCTTCCTCTACCTGCAAAGTTTGCTTGGAAAGAGTTACCTTCATCTTCATTCTTCCTATTGTTTGACTTGTCCTTGACCTTAGCTTTATCAAAATATAAGGCAAAAGTTTGATTACCTCTTGAGGATGTGCCACCTTTGCTAATCTTTGCTTCATGAGTGAAGAGTTGGCCCATGAGTGTGTTGAGGTCGGGTACATGCATATCCATGTATAAATCCATGGCTGTTGTGAATGACTCCCACTTGTCATCTGCTTTCATTCCATTTATAATCTTTCTAATGATTTTCTCCTCTTCAATTACCTCTCCAATGCTTCCAAGTAGGTAAAAAATCTCCTTCATCTTTGTGACATAATCAGTCACACTTTGCTTCGGGATTTTCTTCATTGTTGTGAACTCCATCCACAATTGGTTCTTCCTTGCTCAAGTGTTGGAAAAGAAGAAAGAAGAAAGTGCATTCCAGGTCTCTCTTGATGTCTTACATCCCTTGACATGAGGTAAAAGAAAATCAGATATTGAGTTTAGAATATAGGACCTTGCAAGTGCATCCTTCAAACACCAATTTGAAAGTCCTTCCACTTCTTCATGTGATGGTTGGCCTTTGTTCCTCATGGTTGGCATTGCTTCATCTCCAGATATGAATCCATGTAGATTCCTCCCTTGAAGGTAAGCCTCCATTCTTAGAGACCATGCCGGGTAGTTGTTTCGATCCAATTTTTCAATTGTTGATGGAAATCCATCTCCCATGTTGCTTGACTATGCTCTGATACCATTGTGAAGAGAGATGGTGGATGCAATCCGAAGATGAGTTAATGCTACTACAACCAACTTCACACCAGCCAAGTGAGACTTCATAGTTGATTAGTAGACCCTTTGAGCTTCCTAAATCCACCAAAATATCAGCCAAGTACTTTGGAACATGTATCTCAAAAGTTTAAGTCAAGATAGAATAGTTGCGAAATGACTAGCTCCCAAAACTTGCTATTTTTGGACATACACTTACTGGGACAAATGAACAATGCTCTCAGCCTGGTAGGAATTAGATAAATTCCTTTTGGGCATAGAAAATAGACTTAGCAAGCTTGCTAATCGAAGTTAAAACACTTCAAATGATCAATTGAGGACTGAGAACAACTTTTAACAAAATCTGGAACATGCGCACCATTCTCGGGGCTCCGCAGAGATAGACCTGTGAGCAGTAAAAGGAAGATTTCTCCTAGATTACAAATCCAATGACTACTGCTCTGAGTGAGTATAGTAGAGAACAAAAGAGAGAAGTAGAGAATGATGAATGTATAAATTCACACATGATTACAACCACATTGGCAATGAATATTTTCACAATGGGAGTAGAATGATAGAGCTATGGAGTAAGCTCTTCAATCTCTACAAAATGACATGAAGTGGTCACGTACAAGGCTTGCTATTCACCTCTTCCTTCTTGCTCTTTTTATAGCTACTCTTGGAGGGAGTTTTGAATTCCAATTCGAATGGCTCCACCTAAAAGTGATCCCCAAAGTTAGGAAATATTCCCTTCAGCTCACTAATTCATGGTTTTAGGTAGTTAGAGCCACGAGTTTTCTTTCTCCATCATGGATGAGGTAAGCCATTCTTTTCCTTTTTCTTTTTCACAATTATAAGAGATAAAATGTACTCTTTTACAAGAGGTGTCCACATGACTACACATGTGACTTACAAATGATCATAATATCAAGCATATAAGCATGTAGGCTTGGGTAAAATGCACCAACATAGGCCACACCACGTCACTTGTTTTAGAGAGCACATGAAATTGTACTTAAGTCCAGCTTTAGGACTTTTGTTCCTACATGAGACCAACCAAATGATATACAATTTCAGATCTATCTAACCATCCAAAGTCACATTTCACATCCTTACTTTATGAAATTTCTCACCCCTCGAGAGAAATTTTAGTCCTAAAAAATAGAGTTGTAAACCACTATAGACATACCCCAGGCCCATAATGCAAATTATATGGAGCATGCCTTCATCTCTATGGTGGGATATTCATGTCTTATTCAAAATGAAAAGATGGGAATGTACTTTAACTAGAACTTACTCATTCCAAAACAGTGTTTGATTCCTTCAAAATGTTTCAAAACACCACCTAACTTTGCACTTGTTAAATTCAATCGAGTGCAAAGTATGGAATGAATTATGAAAGTGAGGATTAGAAAAAATACCTACCCAACTCACTATTTTCACTATGTGCTATCTAAGAAAGAACATGTGAAGTGGATGCATTCAAGGTATCTCTAGCCAAATTGCTATACCAATCCATTATTGAACAATACTAATACATGGTCCTAGAAAAATGGATGGGTTTTGTGATTATAAGACATTGAGAACTTATGTCAAATATGTGAATTTATTTCAATGACTTGTTAACTAACTAGATGACTACTATGTCCGATTGGGATCTAAATCCCTAGGTATAATGTAGAAGAAAGTGATCCTTGTACGTTTGGACAAACTTTACTTCAACTAGAACAAAGAAAACTCTAAGTGATTTTTTTTTTACTCAGGATACTTTTCAACAAATTAAATTTATTTAGAATTGTCAAAACTATGAGAGATTCCTATACATTTTTTCCTCATGAGATTGAATTCTTTTTAGAGAATAGCGAAGTCCAACTTTATCCATTGTAATGTTGTTAGAAGCACTTTTCTTATAGCAAATTTGATTATTCAACTTAGATTTGATAGTCAAAAAATATTTTTGAAAGATTAAATATGTTTTACCTTGAACGTCTACCTATGATGTTTAACTCAATTACCTATTCCAATAGATTAAACCTGAACTTTGTAGAAATGAGCCAAATACTCTATCTATGTCAAGTACAAAGGTTTAAGAAGCCAGACAGAACAACAAAAACTTTGTGTAATCAACTTCTAAGATAATCTATTCTTAGTCATACTCTATGAGACTCAAAGCTTTATCTTTTCATAGATATGCCAATTCAAGGTTTTCAAGCATTTTAACTATCTTTAAGAGAATTAGATTGGATTCTCAGAGGATATGGGGAGCGAAGGGGAACCATCATCAAACCACTTAACACTAATGTGCTAACAAACATCAATGTCGTAAGCCACTAAAATTTAATATTTTCTTTACAAAATCTCTTAAGAATGCTTGAAATGAAATTCTAATGTATAACTTTGAGTCAAGAGATTGATTTCATGGATTTGTATTATCAATTGGGTAACTTAGGCTAACTAACCTTTCTTGAAGGGATCTTTTACAGTTCTTTTCTTAAAAAACTTATTTTGAAGTCTCGCAATTCAAGTAAGACCATGTTTACCATACTTGAATACAAAATAAAGACTGTGGAAGTTACTTCATGATCTTCTAAATTAATTGCTGATTTGTACTTGAAGTGTTTTTAAGGTCATAATTGTTATAAAAATCAAGCTTTATCATGCTCGAGAAGGATTCTACATCAAAATTCATTCATGAAGTAAACCATAGTGTTTTGGTATATCATATGATTTTCCATCCTTGTAAAAATACATAAGAATTTATGGATTCTAGATAGTTATTCTTGTTGAAGGATAAATATAGGAGACTTAAAATACATGAGTTATGAAGTCGATATTAAACCAACTACCTAAATCATTTTTGAACTTGATTCTCTATTTCCTAGATTACAAAAATAGAGATCTTAGTCAGAAAAACGTATCCTGTGAGTTATTTTGAAGTCAAATTGGGTGCAACAAAGTCGCGGAATCCACAAGGAGTCTATATGAAAACTCTAAGAAAATTTTACAATATGTTAGAAGAATATACAATCATTTTTCATCTTCATCTTGCTTGTTGCTCATTTCTCTGCATGATCTTCTCAAAACTCAACTCACTTGGAGAGGTTAGTTCTCACTCCTTAGAAGTCCAATGTTTGTGACTAAGGGCTCATTGGAAATTTACTAGCGGCTACATTATGTGTGTAATGTTTTGTATCATTTAGATTTATAGTTTGTGAGAAACAATCCATTTTAGCTCTCGGGGTCATTCTTTGCACATCCCTAAAAATTAAGGGAGACACCCTTTTAATGCTAAACTTGTAATTAGAGCATGGCTTTGGAGTATTTTGATGGTGATGAACATTGTGCACTCTTGTTCTCAAGAGCTCCATGATGATATCCTCGGAGTAGAAAACCAAGCTCCAAGTGCCACACACACTACTCTCCATAGAGACTGCAAAATACACAAAAGAACATAGTACACATGGAGCATGAATATAGACTTCTTAGGTGTTACAAATGTAGTCAAACTTACAGTCTATGGTTGAGTAGGCCACTATATGTTTTATTAAAGAGTGTCTGGTGGCTGTTTGGCCTTTCACATGGCTAAAGTAAGTATGGGAGAAAAAAAATGAAGAATGATAAAGTAAAATGAAGAATGATAGAGTATACAAACTATACCTCCCACTTGATGGGCATGTTACACAGTATACAACTGATGGTGTAATATCATGAATCAAGTAACCCCCATCAAGTAATAGCAGTGTCGAAACCTATCCTATGGTAGAGCTTAAGTCAAAGCATCTACAACATTATCTCAAGTATGAACCTTCTCAAGAATAATGTGCTCAATGGCTAAGAAATCTCTAATGAAGTGATACCTCAACTCAGTGTGCTTGGTCTTTGTTGTTAAAAATTAATCCTTGAAGATGGCAAAAATTTATTATGATATTATGCTGGTGGTTTTCCGATGGCCTTCCTATATTCTTCTGGTGACTTTTTGGTATTTTTTCGGTGGCCTAAAAGTCTGAGGGATCACGTATTCTGGTATTTTTCTGGTAACTTTCAGTATTTTCCAGTGGCCTAAAAGTTTCAGGAAACATGAAATCTAGTGTCCTTCCAGTGTCTTTTTGGTGGTCCAGTAGTACAAGAGTCTAGTGGTCCGGTATGTTCCACCACGCAAGAATTTTGAATATTTGCCTAAATCATAGCTAAAGTCTCAGAGACATAGATGACAAGTGGACCTATTAATTAGAGGCTTCATATCGAGAATTTCAGCTATCAAGAAGCCTCAACCACTTTCTTAAATCATAGACTTACCAAAAATGTTAAAGAGGCTGATTGAGAGATTCTTGCAAAATTGTAGGTGCACTTTTGGATAGCCTATATATGTATGAATCAAAGTCATGAAGAAGGTCAAAGACCTCTACTCTCTTCCTAAGAGTTAGTATAGAATGTAAGGAACTTGTGATATGTATCCCCTTGCTTAGCTACTCATTTTGAAAGCTTACTCTTCTCTGTAGTTAATCATTGCTCACTACCTCTCTAAGGAGTGAGCTAGTTTCCAACACTAATTTTTGTTCTGCTGTAACTCTTTCTTTTCGTATCCATTTCAAGTATTCCATTTGCATTTAATTGCTTAATGATTATATTTAATGTGATTAGTTAGTGGAGCTGAGCCTAGGCCTCAATATGCAGAGCCACTTATTCAAGCACAAGAAAAGGAAGTGGATGAGTGGATTGAAAGAGATAGAAGAGTCATATTCATCTGATCTCAACACATTAGTAATAGCAACATTGGTCATATCCAAGACTTGGATTCATCTAAGAAAGTGTGGGAGGCCTTGGAGAGATTATACTCCACCTCCACAAAGGCACGAAAGATTCAGCTCAAGAATGAGTTGAGCAACTTAAGATAGACTTCAAATAGGAGCATCAATGATTATAATCCTCAAGGTAAAAGGGATAGCAGAAGCCTTTGGATCGACATGCAGCTCCATTGATGATGATAATTTGGTAGCTCATACACTGAATGGGCTAAGGGATGATGAAAAATGGAGGCCATTCGCTACTTCAATATATGTGAGGGACTCATTACCAGATTTTGAGCAATTAGTCACACTCATGGTGACTGAGGAAATGAACCTCAATGGAGGTCATCCAAAGGGCAATGAAGCCCAATTCGTTTATGCAAGTAAAGGAAAAGAAAAGAGAGGTGGACACAATGGACAAGGCAGAGGTAGATGAAGATCAAGTGATGATCAAGAGAGAGCAAGTCAAAGCTATGGAGCAAGGGGAGAGGAAGAGCCAAAAGAAGAGAAGGCTGATATCAAGGAAGGGATTGCTCAAAGGAATTCTACAACTGTGGCAAGCCAAGCCAGTTTGCAAGGGACTCTTACTCAAAGAGAAGCCAAGGAGGCCATAAAAAGAATCAATGTAACTATGTGAATACTTCAAATACATCAGAGAATGATAATCTCTTAGCCATGATGCAAAGAAATGGTAGAAGTGAAGGCATAGAAACCACACGGTACATGGATAGAGGATGTTCAAATCACATGGGCTACAATGGGGAAATGTTTTGTAATTTTCATGAAGAAAGCACAAAAGGGCATGTAGAAACAATGGATGACACCAAGCATAGGATCACACACATATGTGATGTTCCTTTACATGAAAATCAGAATGCAAATTGTCTTAAAGATGTGTTACATGTACCGACAATCACAAAGAATTTAGTATGAGTTAGACAAATGGTTGAAAGTGGATATGTATTCAAGTTCAACAACAAAGGATGTTTTGTGGAAGACCCAAAGCAAGGCTGAAAGCTGATAGATATAGGAAAAAAGGAAGGAAGACTATTCACCATGGAGGTAAAAACAACCTCATCAGGTACAATCTAGCTTAGAGTTGGCAGCAAGCAAATAGCTCAAGTAGATTTGTGGCACAAGAGGATTGGCCACATAAACCTTCAAACATTGAAGGATATGCAAATGAGAGGAGTGGTAAGTGTTCTTCCAAATTTCCAGTCTCAAAATATGCAACACTTGTGTGAAGCATGTCAATTTGAGAAACAAGCAAGGCTTCCATTCAAGAAGAGTACACAAAGAAGCAGATTTTCATTTGACCTAATCCACACTGACATATGGGGACCAACCAAAGAACCCTCATTGGGAGGCAATTGGTACTTTGTTATCTTTATTGATGATCATACAAGAATGACATGGTTGTATTGCATGAACTCAAAAGCTAAAGCTTTTAATTACTTTAAAGTTTTCAAAGCACTTGTTGAAAAGGAAATGGGCAGGTACATAAAGATCGTTAGATCTGATGGAGGGGGAGAATGCTTCTCTTGTAAGGAGTTTTTTAAATTTCTAAGTCATAATGGTACCAAGAGACAAAATACATGCAGGTATACACCTCAGGAAAATAGGATTGCAGAGAGGAAAAATAGACACATAGCTGAAGTGCAAGATCGATGCTCAACGAGATGAATGTGCCCAATTGCTATTGGATAGACACAACAAGTACAACCATATACATCATGAATAGATGCCGCACTTCATGTGTACATCCTGTAAGTCCATATGAAGCATAGTAATATAAGAAACGAGATCTATCTCACCTCAAGATATTCGGTTGTGTATGCTATGAAGTTCAACAAGAGAGAGATGTCCAATTCAGGGATTAACTTATGAATCTTTCATTGCTAAACACTATTCATATATGAGTCAAGTAGTTGCATGTGAAGAGCCTAATTGTTTTGAGGGTGCGAGCAAATATGAAGAATGGAACCAAGCC
Source organism: Ceratopteris richardii (assembly GCA_020310875.1). Lineage (NCBI taxonomy): Eukaryota > Viridiplantae > Streptophyta > Polypodiopsida > Polypodiales > Pteridaceae > Ceratopteris > Ceratopteris richardii. The sequence goes on from CM035406.1 coordinate 100,403,673, forward strand.
ATGAATGAAGAGGTAAAAGCACTCAAGGAGAATCACACATTGGTGCCTAAAACCAAGGACATGAAGGTTATCAACAACAAATGGGTATAAAAGGTGAAACAAAATTTAGATGGAAGCATATCTAGGTATAAAGCAAGGCTCATAGCTAAAGGTTTTGCACAAACCTATGGCATTGACTTTGAGGAGACCTTTAGCCATGTAACAAGGATGACTACAGTAAGAACTCTCATTGCAATTGTGGCCTCAAAGAGTTGGAAAATCCACCAACTGGATGTGAAAAATGCTTTCTTAAACGGTGACCTAGAAGAGACTATGTTCATGGAGCAGCCTAAAAGTTTTGAAGATCAAAGATATCCGCATCATGTGTGCAGGTTAAAAAAGGTTCTTTATGGTCTGAAGCAAGCACCAAGAGCATGCAACTGAAGGTTTGTGGAATATTTGGCCAATTGTGGCTATAAGCAAGGTGATGTCGATTCATCATTATATATGAAGAAGGAAGATGATCAGGTTGTCTACATTTGTGTATATGTAGATGATCTTATTCTTATAGGGAATAATAAACCATTTGTATGAATGAGATATAAAGGCTAAATTGAAGAGTCAATGTGCATCTTGTGCACATTCCTAGTTTGCTTTTCATATTGACAATGCTCAAAAAATGAAAAATTATAGAAACGTAACACAGGTAAGTAGCTAGAATGAGAAAGATTCTCCATCCCACTATGTGATATATGGCCCAAAAGGCCATGACAAATACAAGCCATAGGCTATTCAGTAATAACTAACAAGTGTTCTTTCTGTGATACAAATAAAGGATAAAATGAGCCAACTTTGCTTCCTTTTGCAATAACCATATTTCCCTTTGATATGCAAAAGGACTGAGCATAGAAGATCACCTTGTAAGCAAGGTCATCAAGTTGGCCACCTGACATCAAACTGCATGATAAATGAGGTACATGGCATACATTATGCATAGTAGATTTTGAACCATCAATGAATTGCATAACCGCATCTCCAATCCCCACACTGTCACACTTGGAAGATTCACCAAGTCTCATGATACCAAGAGACTTTGCTGCATAATTAGAGAACCATTCTTTGAGTGGTTTCATGTGGAAGGAAGCACCATAATCTAGCAACCATGTGTGGGAAAAAGAATATACCATAAGAGCCTCAATCGAGACAGTGCTATCTAGTGTCAACACATTAGCATAATCAGAAATAACATTAATTTCTTGAATCTTCACAATCAAAGTAGATGGTGGAGGTAGCTATTTAACATGCCCATCAACATTTTGTCCTTTACCTTTAGCATTCTTTAATGCATAATAATCTTTCTTCATGTGTCCTTTCTTATGACAATAATGTGGCATTTGATATCCCTCTTTCTTGATTTAGTTCTAGTCTTATTCTGTTGACCATTCTTTTCCTTGCTCTTGCTCCTGCCACACTACTAGTTCTTTCCTTGGTAAGAATCACAAACACTATATGCATCTCCACTTTGAGTGCCAAGCATAGATTTTCTACAAATCTCCTCACTCAAGAGTGCTCCACATATGTCATCATAGACCAGTTTACCACTAGGTGTACTATTGCTAATAGCTATGCAAAACGTATCCCGTGATGATGGCAAGGTGCATAACAACAAGAGTGCTTTCATTTCATTATCCATATCCATTTTCTAAGCCTATAACTAGGAGAATACAACATCAAAATCATTTAGATGAGCAACAAAACTATCTATGTCCTTCATGCAAAGGTCATATAACTTTCTCATCAGATACACTTTATTTGATGCCATCTCTTTTTCATATGTATTGAATAACTTCTTCCAAAGCTCCTCTGCACTTTCACAGTCTAATACCGTAAAGTAAAAATTATCTATGGGGTGAAATCAAATGGTAGACATGGCCATTTCATCTAACTCATCCCAATCATCTTCATCCATGTCAGCAGGATTTTTTGAGATTCCATTTACTAGCTTCCATTGCCTCCTTTGAATCAATACATCTTTAATCTGATTCTTCAATAGAGAAAAGTTTGTGCCATCAAATTTTCAGATCTCAAAATGGTCTTTGCCCTACAAGTTATAGCTCCTCCTTGGAACACTAGCACTAGGCCCTGATCCACTAGAGATGCCTCAGAATTTTGATGCCATGATGGTAGAGAATTGAATAGAATGATAATGGAGCTAGAAGAGTCCAAACACCACTAAAGCTCAAAGAAGGATGACCAAGTATCAGATTCTGGGAGAGAATTCAGTAGTCTTCCTAGAAAAATGAATTAATTAACAATAATGACCAACCAAAAGGATTATGTGAGGATAAATGTGCTCACACCAATAAGTGTATCAAGGAGTAGATCGACAACTATATAGTTGACAAAACCAAAAATGTGGAAAAATTTTCCCACAGTATCCTTTGCCAAATGAGCATATGACCAGTGTCAAAATCTCATAAAACTGCAAGGATTGACATGTTTACTTGCATAGTGAATCACTGACTCCACTATATATAAGCAATTACTAGAAAGAAGCCAAATCGGCTTATCGAGCACCTATGAACAACTATCATACATCTGTTATGGCAAGGCTAGGTAAGTGTTGCACTTGCATCACCAAAGAGATCCAGACATTTGGGTGTCTCCCAGTTAAGAAAACCTCACCTCAGCCCTCTTTATCAAAAGTAAAAGGCTTTATGCAAAAGTTTAACTACTATATCAATGACTACATGGACGTACATAAGAAATATCCATAGAAGCATACATAGTGTGTATGTGCTCAATATATGCAGTAAAATGGCAATGAAAAGTTGAATTCACTTCCCAAACATAGGCCAACAACACCTGCAGGTGTCCGTCAACTCTATTTTTTAGGCTCAAAAACTTGCATAGACTTGTGGTGGCTACTCCCACCACAACTTAAAACTTTCAAGAAATCTGTAGATTAACTAGTGTGGCGAAAATATGCAGCCCAAATGGTGAACATTGGTTGTCAAAGAAGTCCAAAAAACACTCTTCTTAATGTTCTTACACCTCTATGGAGAGAACTGTGCACAAAAGTACTCCAAAATGGCTCCAAAAATCACCCCAAAAATGGTTTAAAAATAGGCTTTGAAAGCAAAGAATGAAGCATTGAGGACCCAAAACTTGTTGAAGATAATGTGAAACTTAGTCTTTCCCCTTATTCAAGCACCACAAGAGTGTAGGTTAGTGGTAAGAGATTGCCATAGTTAAGCGAGCTTTGGGGGAACAATACTAGGATGGGTGATCTCCCAGGAAGTATCGAGAACCTCCGTCTTCCTTGATCGTTGAGGTCCTCCCTCACATGCAGCCAATGGTGACTCGAATGACAAGGTATGCCAAGTTCTATGCCTTGGTCATGGCCTTAGTCGCTGCCTTAGTCAGCCTTGGAGAAAGCCTTGGGTGGATGGGTGGATGCTCGCTTTGTTTGCACAAAAGGAACAAAGCTTTTCTGTCAAGACACTCTGATACCAGTGAAGTATTTCAATACCGATGCACCACAGTGTGCTCTCCTTCTCGAGAGCTCCAGGATGATATCATGGGAGTAGAAAACTGAGCTCCGCATGATGCATACGATACTCCACACAGAGGCTACACAATATGTAAACAAATGTAGTACATAGGGGGCACAAACACAAACTTCTTAGGTGTTACAAATGTAGTCGAACTCATAGCCTATGGCTAACCAGGCCATTATATGTTTTATTTAAGAGTTTTCGATGGCCATTTGGCCTTTCACATGGACACTAATAGTAATAGGCTTGTTGATAAATCCATTTCTTGTGCATATCAGCTACTTTACCCTATAATCCACCATTATCTAAGAAGAATTTAGCGAATTGTAATCAAGCTAGGAGGAAGGAGCATTTGAAGTTGCATGTTTCACCATAAATAACAAGTTCCATGCACTAGCTCATGAGCAAAGCAATCTATTTTGGATCAATCCTTTATCAATGATCTTCCAAAGTACCTAGGGTATTTTATTTCATCAACTTGAAGCTTATGTGGTAAACTAAAGTCTTCAATAGTGAGGTGGTAGGTTTTGTCCTAGATAGCTAAACCAAACTTCAACACTAGATTTCTATTCTACTCTCTTTTGAGAAATTTCAATGGTATCAGCGCTACATCAAGATGGGTGATGATTTTCCTTCCATGATTGAGAAGCTTGACATGAACAACTATGTTGCTTGGCAAATCAGAATGGAAGCTTACTTACAAAGTAGAAATCTTTATGGAATTGTAGCAAGTGATGAAGTTATGCCTATTCTAAGATCCAAAGGAGGACCTACACAAGAAGAGCCTAAGGATCTCACATTATGGTGTGCAAGAGATGCTCAAGATAGGCCTTATATCTTAAACCCTATCTCTGATTTCTCGCTTCCACACATTAGAAGTTGCAAAACATCACAAGAAACCTGTGATGCACTTGAGATATACTTCTCTACTAGCACCGAATCTAGGAAGAATCACTTATGGAATGAGTTCAATCAAATTAAGAAGAAACCAAAGCTAACAATCATAGAGTTTGTCACTAAATTCAAGGAGGTTGCAAATCAATTATATTCAATTGGAGAATTGATTAAAGAAGAAGGTATCATGAGGTAGATCCTAAATGGTATTAGGCTTGAAAAGAAATGTCAAACAATTACAACTACTTATGACCTTGTCATGGATGTGCACACACTTGACTTCAACATATTTCTTGGATAAATCTGTTGGAAACAATGCCAATTGGTCAATACTTGCTCAATGTCTCATTGGTCAACGTTTAGTACAACATCTCTATAGTTCAGTCTATGATGCTCTTCAAGAAGTGGCGCGTGACACGTTGGTTACGTGAGTAGTCTCTTATCCAACTCACCTGATTTCAAGCCCCCCGATTGACAGTGTGAAAAGCAATAAACGTTTTTCTCATACTTTTCGTAAACAAATTATTCAGAGATGGATCACGAAAAGCGAGCGACGGCTTATGGCGTTTTACGGTTGTTTTTTTTCTTCCGGATAAGATCGTGATCGCTCTATTATGCTTTTGGAGTGCTTTAATTCATGGAGGCTCTACTATATAACAAGAGTAGTGTCTCATTGTCTTGCATCCTTCACCTAGTATTCTTCACAAGCTTGGAGCTTGGACCTCAGAAGAGGTAGTGTTTCTTCTAGCACATGGGGCAGCCATGGTGCTAACTTGAAGCATGTTGAGGAGCAGCTATGGAGTTCTTCTTGGTAATTCTTCTTGGAGAAGATGAAGGGTGTGCTCACACTCTACCTCATGGAGAGGAGGTTATCTCTTGTTCATGGCAAGAAGACTTGGTCATTAGCAGCTTGATGGTGAGGATCGACCATCTACATGGTGTATTTGAAGATTGTCTTCTACAGGAAGATATTAGGTTGAAGATTGTCTTCTACAAGAAGATGTCGGGCTACTTCAAAGACATTGGATGGTGCCATCTACATGGTGTATTTGAAGATTATCTTCTACAAGAAGATATCAGGTTGAAGATTGTCTTCTACAAGAAGATGCCGGGCTACTTCAAAGACATTGGATGGTGATTAACATAAGATTCACATCTTATGTTAAGTATTGAGGTACATATTCTCTTTATGCACACAGGTACTACTTGAAGTTTATGGAGGCTGTGGCGTTCATATCAGGAGGAGTCCTATTCAGCATAGGTACAAGAGAATCAGTACGTATATGCTTTATGCATATTTTGATGAGGTGTTTGAGAAGGTGTGTTCACATGAGTTTGAGGATTTCTAGCAGCAAACTTGTTAGCATTCTATGCTACTTTATAAGTATGTGATCTTTTCACACACGTATCTAACTTAGGGTCTTCCATAGCCTAAGTTCAGATGAGGGTTTGTTGACTATCAGTTTCACACTGATCCTTCCTCTTTCAGTCACTCATATTCACTCTTCTATAACCTATAAGGTCACACATCTCATATATATTCAGATTACTGCCCATACATCTGAATATGTTTGTTACATTGTACATTCACTCATTCATCTATTTCTCATCACATAGAGTGGTTGAGAGTCTTGCTCCCACATTGTACATTGAACATTGGTATATATGATACTATGAGTAAGCGATGGCTTACATAACACCTTACACATGTCGTCTATTCTTTCTCTATCTTTGTCTCATCATTTGTATGATTAAGTTGTGATATGTTCATGTTTTGTCAATATATAAGATTGCTGGAATTCATGTTGTACATAACTGGACCTATGGAACCATGGACCTGTGACATGAGCCTAAGGGCCTACCTCACTTCCAACATTTGGTATCAGAGCACTAAGGTTTTGGTTTCAAAACTTTAGATCTTTGGCATCAATGCATTAAGGCTCATTCATAATCCCATGTTCCCAAACTTCCAGATTTACAACATATGATTTGAAAGCATCTTCTAACATTTGACATTTGACATACACACTTAATCTAGATGAGTAGAGATTTGAGAATTAGACAATTCAGTTACATGTGTATTCATCAATGTGGAGTATGAAGTTGATGATCTGTTAGCAGCCAAATATTTTTGGAAGAGTATGCAAATACTTTACAAAAGTATTGTTTGAAGACCCAGACTTGATGAAGAGAAGACTACTTCAAATTCAAGGAAGAACAATGGTTTAGAGAAGATGAAGGAATCATATCAACATCAAATCACAGGTATCAGTTTCTACTATCAGATTATCATTTGCAGGTCATGTCTTAGAAGAGCAGTTATGAAGAGATTTGAAGAAATTCAAGGAATGCTTTTATACAATTTCATTATTTGAAAGTTAAAGGCTACATCAAAACATGTATCTAGAGGTTTTTTCTAGAGAGTTTTGAGAGATCTCTTTCATGGCAAGAAAGTTCATCTAAGAAGACAAGTGCAGAGATGGGATGAGTTTTTCATCCAATTTTCTATTGTAAGTTGGTTGGATATCAAGGTACAAATGTATCTAGAGAAGGTAACTCTAGAAGGGCAATTCATCATTCAGACAACGATTGGTGAATTTAGTCATTTCAGACATTTGAAGCAGAATTTTGATTCAGAGATATGAGGAGATGATAAAACATGTTTCTATATTCACTTCCATTTGTATACCATGTTTGTTTTATCTCTTACTCTTAGCACTAGAGGAAGAAGAAAGATGCAGAAGAAGAAAGTCCATCATTTCAAAAGAAAAGTAAGACTTCCTTTTCTCATATATTTTCCATATACTTTTCCTATTTTATCCTCTACATCCAAAAACAAGTCTACGAGAACATCTTGTTTAAAGAAGAAGCAGTTTCTTGTTTTGCATTACACTTGGTCATGATTTAGTAGATTGGACAAAGAATTGCATTGAGAGAAACAAAAGCACTCATATGTGTATGAGTTATGTTGAAGCTTTTTAAGCGGGCAGCTTATATGTTCCCTCAAAGAATTCTTGGAGTGTCAATACAGAGCTACTTGGTATATGACAAGTTGCAGAGAAGTATATTTCTTCTTTATCTAACTCTTAAGGTAAAAGAGTTTTTTGTAGCAGATGTTGAAGACTTGGGTTGAGGTTTTATGTTTTGAAAAGGTTACCTCATATTTAGAATTTTCAGAAACTTCAAAAAATTCAGAATCTTGTTGATGTACGAGTCAGTTGAAGAATCTACTTTCTATGATTGTCTAGATTTTTGGATACATGCTTTGTATTCAAAAAGGTGTTCCATCAGATCCTATCACTTGATAGAGAAGTGGAGTTAGCCAAAAGAAAGTCAAGCAGGTACTGTCACATTTCACCCGGGTAAAATATGAAAGTTATGAAGTATCAACTTGCAGCTTTTGGAGTTCTCAAGGTGAGAAGTTTGTCCACTTATGTTTCAAGTAGGAATTGCAAATTCCTTGAAGGATTTGTTTGAAGAAAAGTTTTACAACTTTTTGTGAAGCATGGACACTTGGAGACATTCATGTAATAAATCAAACATTCAGTCATGAAGGTTTGATGAGAGCAGATTCTACACAGAAGAGATCATTGATCTTGAATAGATCTTGTATGATCTTGAGTATTTATGATTCAGTTGTCTATCCTTTGTTTGTGAAGATTCTTAACATTGGAAGAAGTAAGCCAAAGATTCAGATTCTATCAGATTTGTGTTGCAGAGAGATAGAAGAAAATACTTGTTGTGTTACAGAAGATTATGGATCCTAAACTTTTGTTTCAGATACAAGTATGGATTACTAAAGATCAGATTTATTGAAAGAAGGAAGATGTTCCACATTTCATAAAGTCTGATATACTTTGAAGAATACTGGACACTAGTGTTAAGTCATCCAGGGGGTGATGAAACATGAAGACTTATTTTCAGCCATATGTAAAAGAATGCAGAGTCATACCTATAGGTATTCCTATTTCACGTATTCCTATATTTCCTTTGTCAGGTTCTCTTTATGTTCCAGCTTTGAAAGAAGAAGGAAGAAGAAGAATGTTTGGAGAAAGTTCCTATTAGGATGTTCTTGTTCAGGATAAGGTTCCAGAGTTCTATTGAAGAGAAGCTTGATATTTCAGAAAGGTATATTTCAGAAGTGCGCACATATATGTTTATACCAAGTTCTGAAGGAAAGAGGTATGAAGGATTTAAAGGATGAAGACATGATGACATCATAGATTTTTTGACTCATATTTCAATTGATTTCAATTGAGTTGAGTTGATTTGACTTGAGTACAATCAGAGATGAACCAGCAGTGTTCATAATACACTAAGTTGTGAGTTTTCAGTCACAGGTTCGAGGATTCAGTTCTTGATTTTTAGTGTATTTCCATGACACAGCAGAAGTACGTTGAGAAACCTTGTTTTAAGGTAAATGCAAATACGTGGATCCTAGTGTTTGTTTTCAGGTTTTTGAAGACAGGAGATAGCAGGTTCAAAGACAGTTCATGCTATATTTGTTGTCAAGCAGTGATTGCTTGATGTGTACACTATTGGATAACTAGTTTGCATATTTTCTCAAGTATTATGGTTCATATTCAGCAAGTTCAAGTTTTTTGAAGAAAAGTCAAAATTCAGTTTTGAAGAAGACTTTTTCTGAAGTACAGAAGTACAAGCTTGAAGCTTGTGACATGCTATTTGAAGCTTGTGGTAATTTGTAGCTTATGAAGTTTGCAAATCCAGTTCAGGTTGTACCAATATGACATTGCAGGGGGGATTGTTGGAAACAATGCCAATTGGTCAATACTTGCTCAATGTCTCATTAGTCAACATTTAGTACAACATCTGTATAGTTCAGTCTATCAAGAAGTGGCGCGTGATGCGTTGGTTACATGAGTAGTCTCTTATCCAACTCACCTGAGTTCAAGCCCCCGGATCGGCAGCGTGAAAAGCAATAAACATTTTTCTCATACTTTTCGTAAACAAATTATTCAGAGACGGATCGCGAAAAGCGAGCCACAGCTTATGGCGTTTTACGATTGGTTTTTTTTCTTTCGGATGAGATCGTGATCGCTCTATTATGCTTTTGGAGGGCTTTAATTCATGGAGGCTCTACTATATAACAAGAGTAGTGTCTCATTGTCTTGCATCCTTCACCTAGTATTCAACACAAGCTTGGAGCTTGGACCTCAGAAGAGGTGGTGTTTCTTCTAGCACATGGGGCAGCCATGGTGCTAACTTGAAGCATGTTGAGGAGCAGCTATGGAGCTCTTCTTGGTGATTCTTCTTGGAGAAGATGAAGGGTGTGCTCACACTCTACCTCATGGAGAGGAGGTTATCTCTTGTTCATGGCAAGAAGACTTGGTCATTAGCAGCTTGATGGTGAGGATCGACCATCTACATGGTGTATTTGAAGATTGTCTTCTACAGGAAGATATTAGGTTGAAGATTGTCTTCTACAAGAAGATGTCGGGCTACTTCAAAGACATTGGATGGTGCCATCTACATGGTGTATTTGAAGATTATCTTTTACAAGAAGATATCAGGTTGAAGATTGTCTTCTACAAGAAGATGTCGGGCTACTTCAAAGACATTGGATGGTGATTAACATAAGATTCACATCTTATGTTAAGTATTGAGGTACATATTCTCTTTATGCACACAGGTACTACTTGAAGTTTATGGAGGCTGTGGCGTTCATATCAGGAGGAGTCCTATTCAGCATAGGTACAAGAGAATCAGTACGTATATGCTTTATGCATATTTTGATGAGGTGTTTGAGAAGGTGTGTTCACATGAGTTTGAGGATTTCTAGCAGCAAACTTGTTAGCATTCTATGCTACTTTATAAGTATGTGATCTTTTCACACACGTATCTAACTTAGGGTCTTCCATAGCCTAAGTTCAGATGAGGGTTTGTTGACTATCAGTTTCACACTGATCCTTCCTCTTTCAGTCACTCATATTCACTCTTCTATAACCTATAAGGTCACACATCTCATATATATTCAGATTACTGCCCATACATCTGAATATGTTTGTTACATTGTACATTCACTCATTCATCTATTTCTAATCACATAGAGTGGTTGAGAGTTTTGCTCCCACATTGTACATTGAACATTGGTATATATGATACTATGAGTAAGCTATGGCTTACGTAACACCTTACACATGTCGTCTATTCTTTCTCTATCTTTGTCTCATCATTTGTATGATTAAGTTGTGATATGTTCATGTTTTGTCAATATATAAGATTGCTGGAATTAATGTTGTACATAACTGGACCTATGGAACCATGGACCTGTGACATGAGCCTAAGGGCCTACCTCACTTCCAACAAAATCCTCAATCAAGAGGCCAACAACAACTTGAAGGAAGGTAACTCTTACGAAGGCAACTCTACAAGTGCTCTTTATGCAAAAAAGAAGGATAATAAGAATAAAGGAAAGAAGAAGGAGGATGATGATGAAGAAATTGATGGAGTTAGATGTTTGTGGAAGCACGTGAACAACACAAGAAAGAAGGAGAACCTTGGAGCACAACACACAATACTCAATGTATTACCACTAGAATGTACAAAGATAAGTAATCCATTAGGGCTATATACAAGCCGGGGGGAAAAACCCTCCTAAAGAGGGAAAAAAGTGCCCGAGTGGTCCTAGAGTGTTCACACACATCAATACCTAAATATATCAACAAATCCCCCCTAGGAGTGATGCGGTGAACAACTGCCAATGCGCTCTGACTGCCAGTGAAGATGGTGGTGGCAGACAATTGACCAACACCCAAATCAACCATAAGGATCTGAGCCACACACACTCAACAGTCATTGTGAAAGCTTCCCTATAGTTAGCCTCACAACTAGAGCTGGCGACAAAAGGCTCCTTCTTGTTCAATTGAGATATACATGAGCTACCAAGCATGAAGCAAAAGCAACCGGCCCAATCACTATCATAAAAAAGCATGCAAATTTGGCAGTAGTGATCCCCCCTTGGGATAAAACAATCCAAGTAGCCGGGTACCACTCAAGTAGCGAAAGATGCACTTAACCGCCTGCCAATGCTTGACATCTGGGCAATGCATAAACCTGCTCATCTGTGAGACAACAAACTGAATATCTAGCGGAGTAATGCATAAGTAAATCAAGCATCCAACAGCCTGCTGATAGAGAACAACATCAAATGCATGTCCAAGATCATGAAGACTCAATGGTAAACGTGTCTCCGTAGGAGTGGCAATAGGCTTATAGTCTTGAAGGCCAAAATGCTGCAATAATGTGTCAATATATTTCATTTGACACAAAGCCATGCAAATGCCCTAAATCAGACATATCAAATGAGGCATGAAAATCAGCCTTAAAATCAGCAATATGCTTGTCATAAGGACCAACGAGCAGCATGTTATCAACATACACAACAATGATCAGAAGCACATCATTAGCACGCTTAACATATAAGGTGATTTTAGTTGGACTGTTCTCAAAACGATGTGCAATCACATAGGCATGTATCATTTCATACCAAGCATGTGGTGCTTGCTTTAAACCATATAATGCCTTCTTTAACTGCACACTTGGTTTTCATGCCCTTTCTACACAAAGCCATGTTGGAGTTAGACGTCTGCGGAAGCATGCGAACAACACAAGGAAGAAGAAGAAGCTTGGAGCACAACACACAATACTGAATGTATTACTAGAGAATGTACAAAGATAAGTAGCCCATTAGGGCAATAGGCGTATATACAAGCCGGGGGAAAAAAACCTCCTAAAGAGGGAAAAAAGTGCCTCCGCGGTCCTAGAGTGTTCACACACATCACTACCTAAATATATCAACAAATCCCCCCCGGGAGTGATGCGGTGAAAAAGTAGCTGGCACTCATGTATAAGGAAGTGGCAAGCTATGTGCAAATCACTCCACAAAAGGAAGTAAGCCCAAAGCTTTGCAGAAAGATTCAAACTTTTCCCTAGGCAGAGCCTTCGTGAAAAGCTCTACAATGTTCTCCTGCATGGGCATATATGCCAAGTTGATCTCCCCAGCAGAGAACCTCTCCCTAACATAATGTTAATGCACCTCAATGTGCTTAGTGCGATCACGGAACACAGGGTTCCTCGCAACTGCCATTGTGCTCTGACTGTCAATGAAGATGGTGGTGGTAGAAGATGACCAACACCCAAATCAGCCATAAGGCATCTGAGCCACACACACTTAACAGTAGCTGTGAAAGGTGTCCTATACTGAGCCTCACAATTGGAAGTGGCCACAATAGGTTGCTTCTTGCTCAACCAAGATATACATGAGCTACCAAGCATGAAGCAAAAGCCACTAGTGGACACACGAGTGTCATAGCAACCAGCCCAGTCTAAGTCAGAAAAAGCATGCAAATATGGTTGTAGTGATCCCCCCTTGGGATAAAACAACCCAAGTAGCCGAGTATCACTCAAGTAGAAAAAGATGCGTTTAGCCTCCTGCCAATGCTTGACACCTAGGCAATGCATAAACTTGCTCATCTGTGAGATAGCAAACTGAATATCTGGCCGAGTAATGCATAAGTAAATCAAGCATGCAATAGCCGGCTGATAGAGGACAACATCAAATGCATCTCCAACATCATGAAGACTCAATCGTAAACCTGTCTCCATAGGAGTGGCAATAGGCTTACATTCTTCAAGGCCAAAACACTGCAATAATGTGTCAATATATTTCGTTTGACATAAAGCCATTCCACCATCAACTTGCATAAAATGAATGCCCAAATAGTGATGCAAATACCCCAAATCAGACAATCTCAAATGAGGCATGCAAATGAGCCTCAAAATCAGCAATATGCTTCTCAATAGGACCAGTGACCAACGTGTCGTCAACATAGACAACAATGATCAGAAGCACATCATTAGCACGCTTAACATATAAGATGCTTTCAGTTGGACTGTTCTCAAAACCATGTGCAATCAGATAGGCATGTATCTTCTCATACCAAGCACGTGGTGCTTGCTTTAAACCATAGAATGCCTTCTTTAACCTGCACAACAGGTTTTCATGCCCTTTCTGCACAAAGCCACGGGGCTGAAAAACATACACTTCTTCATGCAAGTCACCATTCAGAAATGCATTTTTAATGTCCAACTGATGTACATTCCAACCATGATGAGCTGCAAGTGCACAGATACTCTGAACAGTAGTCATACGACATGTAGGTGCAAAGGTCTCATCAAAATCAATGCCTCTTTCCTGTGCATAACCCTTTGCAACAAGCCTAGCCTTATACCTGTCAACTGTTCCATCAGGCTTACGCTTCACCTTGTAAATCCACTTAGTGCCAATGGCCTTCTTGTCAGGAGGCAAGTCACATAAAGACCAAGTACCATTCTTCATTATAGCATCATATTGAGATTGCATAGCAGCCATCCAATTTTCCAAATTTTATGCTTCGTCAAATGAAATAGGCTCATTCTCATCACAGAGACTAGATGCAGCCATAGCATAGCAATCTGATGCAAAAGAGGCACTATGAGAGCCTGATCGAGTACGATATGATAGAGGTGCACCTAATTTGCTGTCACACAAAGTTTGCACCAACCATTTTGGCATAGTTTTTGCCTCCCAATGTCATCTCTCTCATCAACAAGTGCATCATGTAAATCTGCATAAAAAATGGGATGATCTGCATCATCACATGAAACCTGCAAAGGCTGAGAAGTTGCCTCATTAGGACCAGCACTAGACTGTCCACCTATAAAAAGAGGCAACAAAGTATCATACATGTCTTTGGAGCTAATAGATGTCTCCTTAGTACATGAAAGCAATGGTTGAATAGCATCTTCCACAAAAACAATATAACCAACATGCGTTTAATCTGTGGATTATACATATGATAGCCTTTACTTTTAGAACTGTACCTAACAAAAATACATTTTACTGCTTTATCATCCAATTTTCTACGATGTTGTTCAGACACTAATGCATATGCCAAACAACCAAAAACACATAGATGTGCAATAGATGGCTTGCGATCATGCCAAGCCTCATATGGAGTGATAGATTGCAGTGCTTTAGTGGGACACTTGTTAAGTACATATGCTACACACATGAGAACCTCAAGCCAGAAACTATGTGGTAAAAGCCTGACTCTAGACCATACACCTCGCCATCTCCATGAGTGAACTGTTCTTTCATTCAGCAAATCCATTTTGTTGAGGTGTATATAACACTGTACACTGTTGTTTTATCCCACGTTCAACCAGAAATGCATTAAAATTAGAAGACATATATTCCTCCCCTTGATCAGAACGAAGGGTGCCCATTTTACATGCTGACAGATTTTCAACCAAAACCAAAAACTGTTTGAAGCACATGAACACTTTAGACTTTGCCTGCAGTGGATATACCCATGCATGCTTGGAAAAATCATTGATGAATGTTACGAAGTAAAGATAATTTCCAAAAGAAGGTGTCTGCATATGACCACAGACATCATTATGTACAAGCTGCAATTTTTGAGTAGCCCGAACTGAACATCTTTTGGAAAGGAGGAATGCTGCATTTTTCCCGAATGCTACATTTTTCCCAAAATACAGCCTTTACAACCATGTTTTTTGGGTGCCTCAAGTTTGGGCAAAGAGATACCATTTCAGATTTCTAAAGGCATAGCAAACTAGAAAAATTCAAATGACCAAAGCATGCATGCCAAAGCTTTGCATCTGACATAGCGTGAGAATCATGTACTGCACATGCCAAATCATACAGATCTTTCATAGTCTATGAGCTTATACAACCCATGACATAGAATGCTAGAAGCAATAATCACGTTGCCATTTGACAGATCATGAACTGTACATCTGTCATCAACAAATTTCACAACCAAGCCAATCTTGGCTAATGCAGAAACTGATAACAAATTTTTCTTGATCCATGGCACAAACAAAGCATCTGAGTAAGTGAAAGAACTACCATAAGCCATAGTCAAAATGATCTTACCAACTCCCATAACAGGATAAGAGGAGTTCTTGGCACATGTAACCGTATTCCCTATAAGGGTAGGCTCGAGTGAAGAGAAGACACTACACTGCGAGGTAATATGTTTGGTTGCCCCACTCTCAAAGTACCAAACATCTGAGTCTACTGCAGACATGCATTACTCATGAGAATATGGGTCAAAAGTGCAAACAGTAGTAAACGCCCATTCTTCTTCCTGCACAAAATTAGCAGACTCCATTTTTGGTGTAGAGGCTTCTACAACAACCATTCCAACCTCTTTCTTCTTTGCCTCTTCAACAACTAGTTTTGGACAGTTCTTTATGATATGATCATTCCCTTTACAGTACTTGCAAAACAATTTCTGATTTTCTGATTTTTTCTCATCTTTATCTTGGTTCTTCGAATGTGCACCATTTGCAAATTTATGCTTACTAGTAGAAGAGCTCCATTTTCCTTTGCCTGCATCAGCTTCAGTACCTACAGTTGTAACAGTTGCAAGTGTGATAGGAGGTTTTTCAACACCCTACACAATGTTCCACAATCCTTTTGCAACAAGTACATGTTGCATCATATAAGCCCACAATGGGTAGTTGGTACCATCCAACTTATCCTCAACAACCAACATACAAAATACATCACTTAGCCATGGCAAGTGACTAAAATACCTTGATGCAAAAAATTGAGTGTATCTCAAAAAGTTGAATGGAACTGCCCAGACGAGTTCTTCTTAACCTGTAGCAGACTTCGAGATGCTTATACTGGTGAACCAAAATTGATATATAGCTTTGGCACAAAAAGACAAAATAGCTTGCACAAGCACTGCGATAGTGCGTTTAGAGGCCGAAACGAGCTCAGATATGCTTCTTATGAATCTAAGCCTCAAAGAAGGTAAAGAAGATGATCATTTGTTCTATATAGATTTTGGATGTTCAAATCATGTTGCAGGTAACATTGCTCTTTTATCTGACTTGGAAAGTCCAAAGCACAGACATGAAGTTCAAATAGGGGATGACACAAAGCACAATGTGGAGAAAATTGGTAATGTCAAAGCTTCCAATGGTAGGACAAACACTCTGAGTAAGGTTCTCTATGTACCCACTATCACTAAAAACATAATAAATGTAGGCCAAATAGTTTAAAAAGGCTTGCAAGTTAGGTTCATCAAGCATGGAGCTTTTGTGGAAGATCCATGTCAAGGCTTCAAGAAGATAGCCAGAGGTGAGAAGCATGGTAGGCTCTTTACTTTTGAAGTAGGAGAGACCAAGAACATAGAGCTATTCACTTTTGGGTCTCAAACAATAAGATTGAAGTGTGGCATTAGAGACTTGCTCATGTGAATGAAAGAACCTTGAAGGATATATGCAAGGATCAAAGTGTTCTAGGACTGCCAAACATACCAAAGCAACATATGATCAATAGGTGTGATGCATGTCAGATTAGGAAGGCACAAAGACAACCATTCAACCAGAAAGGCTACATCCACAACAACTTATTGGACTTAGTACATACAGATGTATGGGGACCAAGTCAAGAACCTTCATTGCCAGGATCAAGGTACTATGTCTCATTTATTGATGACCATAGTAGATGGACTATTCTATACTTCATCAAAAGTAAGAATGAAGTGTCTGATTGCTTCAAAAAGTATCTATCACATGTGGAGAATCATACAGGTAGATCACTCAAGAAGCTCAGATCTGATGGAGGGGGAGAATACTTCTCCAAAGTGTTTGATGAATTCTTGTAGGACAAAGGTATCAAAAGGGATGTGAATACCAGATACTTTCCTCGATTGAATGGAATTGCAGAGAGGAGAAACAAGACATTGGTTAGATAAGCCAGAACAATGTTTGAAGAGAAGAAGTTTCCACATTATCTATGGGTAGAAGCTATTTCAACTGCTATGTACCTTGTCAATAGACTACCATCCAAATCACTTCAAGGTATGACTCCTTATGAAGCATGGTATGGAATAAAACCTAGGCTTGGACATTGCAACATGTTTGGTTGTTTAGCTTATGTTCATGTACCATCACAAATAAGAGGTAAGCTAGATGAATGGGCAACAAAGGTGGTGTTTATTGGCCATGACTCAAGTCAGATGGGTTACAAGTTCTAGAATCCTTCAACCAAGCAGTTCACTACAAGTAGAGATGCTGTGTTTGAAGAACACAGGTCTTGGTATGATGAAGACAAACAAAAGGTTACTCTACCATATGATCTTGATTTTGATTCTCATCAATTAGGAAGCAAACGTGATATATAGGTCCAGGATCCAAGAAGTGATACAGATGATGAACAAGATGAAAGAGAAAAGGATTACAAACTATGTAAGTCAAGAGGCAAAGCAAAGATGCAAGAGGTTGGAGAATGCTCCAAACAAGCACCTAGAAGATTAGCAAGAGAGAAGAAACAACCAGAAAGGTATGGATATGATTCCACATTTGTTACAAAGAATTCAATCTACTTGGCAAAAGACTCAATTTCAGAAGAACCCTCAACCTATGAAGAGGCAAAGGGAAACCCTAATTGGGAAAAGGCCATGAAAGAAGAAATAGATGCATTGAAGGAGATGGACACTTGGGATTTTTGGTTCCAATGTCACTGAATCAAAAGGTAATTGGTTGTAGATGGGTATATAAAGTTAAAAGAAATTTAGATGGATCAGTTTGCAGGTACAAGGCGAGAGTAGTTGCCAAATGATGCTCACAAACACATGGTATAGACTATGAGGAAACATTATCACCAGTTGCAAAGATGACTACAATCAGAACATTGATAAATGTAGCTCCTGCAAGGAATTGGAGACTCCTTCAACTTGATGTAAAAAATGCATTCTTGAATGGTTGGATAAGTGAAGAGGTATACATTTCACAACCTCCTAGTTTTGAAGACCCTAATCATGCATCGTATCACCATCTTTGACACCTTTTGCATTAGCTTTAGTACATGGAGTTGTAGCAGTTGCAAGTGTGATAGGACGTTTTTCAACACCCTGCACAATGTTCCATAGTCCTTTTGCAACCAATACATGTCGCATCAAATAAGCCCATAACGGGTACTTGGTACCATCCAACTTATCCTCAATAGCCAACATACGGAATACATCACTGCTTTCATCCATGGCCGGTGACCAAAATACCTTGATGCAAAAAATTGACTGTATCTCAAAAAGCGAACAAAATTGCCCAGACAAATTCTACTAAACCTATAGTAGACTTTGAGATGCTTATACTGGCGAACTGAAACAAGTATATACCTTTGGCACAAAAAGACAAAATAACCTGCACAAGCATTACGATAGTGTGTTTGGAGGTCAAAACGAGCTTAGATCGCGATTTCGGCACCACACAGCAAAGCCATTTTGATCTCTAAAACACCCTGAGTATGCTCACCAAAATTCGTGCGATTCTGAGAATGCAATCGTAGAGGTTTCAACGACGCCCTAGATGAAGGGATGACCTGCTCTGATACCAATTGTTGGAGTTAGACATCTGCGGAAGCACATGAACAACACAAGGAAGAAGAAGAAGAAGCTTGGCGCACAACACACAATATTGAATGTATTACTAGAGAATGTACAAAGATATGTAGCCCATTTGGGTAACGGGCATATATACAAGCCAGGGGAAGAAAACCTCCTAAGGAGGGAAAAAAGTGCCTAGAGGGTGTCACACACATCACTACCTAGATATATCAACATGGCATAGGTGGTAATATTCAAAATATTGAATAGTTTCACTTGAACATAAATGCAATAGTTGTGTGGGCTATGAGATGGAAACTTCAAAATGATACTTCTAGAAGCTTGTGGTGAAGGTATCCTCAAAATTCATTTTGTAACAAACTGGGAGGTATCTAATATGGCATTGCTAGGCATAACAAACTTTTCTTGAGGGATTTTTTTTGTGCTTGAATCCTAGCATGTTTACATGAGGTGCTTTCATTTTTTTGAAGACTTTAAATATTGTTAGTATCATATATAACATTTTGATTCCCATGCATGCTACTATGTCTAGCAACTTGGAGAGTCTCTATAGCCAATGGTGAATGGTGGCCATAATCTAGGATACATTTAGAGGTGCCTACATGGGTGTTTACCACATTTATCTACCATGAGTGATGGCACATTTGTTTCTTGCCAACTCACTCATTTTAGGAAATCAGGGTTTTCATTATGTATCACTCTTTATATATTGTACTAGTTTTAATGTTGTATGAGGAAATTCTTGTATATTCTCTTTATGTAATACAAGAAGTAGAAGAAGATTATTCTTCCTTGGCTCAATTTGTGTATGATCCTCTCTATGTGTGAGAGATCTCTTCCTTATATCCTTTCTCTTGACATGGTATCAGAGCCAATGTAGCTTTTGTAAGCTCATGAAGAAGACCATGAGTGAAGAGTCCATGAGAAGGCATGGAGAACACACGATTCACAAATGACTTTAGATTGTTCTTAAATTTAATATGCAGGTAGAAGGCTACATAATAGTTTTATGATTTATCCCTTAAGGGTCAATCATTTTCATAGAATTTTAGTTTCTTGAGCCATTTTGCCCTTCATTCTAGGCAGACAAGATGGGGACAAAAGAAAAAAATAGGTTATTTTGCAAAACTATAACTTGCATTACGTTTGAAATCTCCCAAATATTCCAAATCCAAAATTTCAAGCGATTCCATGTACTATTGATACATGAAAACTATTTTTCTCAAAGATCAAAGTCTCAAGTCATAGTGTGATAATATTCAAGAAAAGGTAGTTCTTCTAATGTTCTTGTAATATTGTAAATTGCTTTAGAAGAAACAAATGGTGATGGAATAATTCAAGTTATGAATGATATGTTAGACAAGAATAACTTTCATGCTTGGAGATTTAGAATAATGGATTTCCCAACGGGAAAAGGGTTCTACAAGTAGATTCAACGAGACAATGAGAACCTTCCGTAGTCATTAGAGAGGAATTAGACTGCAAACCATCTAAGAGCATATGGACAGTGGAATCAAAGAGCACAAAAGGTAATGTATTGGATGTGTGTTATCATAAAAGATAACATGATTGGGCACATACAAGATGCCAAAACTGCAAAAGAGGGGAACAATTTGGTTACATTGTATGAGACCAATACGAAGGCATGAAAATTGCAACTCAAGACTGAGCTACATAAAATGGAAAAAAAGACCATGTGAGCAAGTGACTACAACTTAAAAATCAAAAGCATATGTGAGTCACTTTCATCTATTGGCATCAATGTAGATGATGAAAGAGTTAAGTGTGCCTTCATGGTTTAACAACTTCATAAAAGGGGTTCTAAACTTCTATTCAGACCAAGCAAAATATTCCAATTTTTTTATCTTATGACCATGCTGATAGTTGAAGAAAAAAACCTTGGAAAAGATTCAAAATCCCAATGAAAAGATAGTTCTAAGTAGGTATTCTACTCTAGCACCAAAAGAGTATAAGGTAGAGTCTTTAGAAGTGGAAGAGGAAACAATAACCAAGACCAAGGTCAACAACAAACTAATGCAAGAGGTAGAGTATAATATTGACGTGGGGGGGCCAAAAGGTTGCATAAATTTTCAGATAAATCATTTACGTAATGACAATAAGGGATACTAGAATTATGGCAAACCTAGTCACTTTGAATGTGATTGCAAGTTGAAGAATCAAAACAATAGAAAACAACAAAACAACTATGCATCCACAAATGTAGATGACTTGGAGAAGTTGTTCATGGTCTTACATCACATGACGGATACAATGTCTGCTGATTTTTCAAAATTCAATGGTAATGTTTGGTATGTTGATTCAAGTGCTTCAAGTCACATAACCAACCATGCAGCATGGGTTAGCACTTTGCAAAAATTGCAAGTTCCTAGATTTGTTGAATGAGATGATGATACATCAAAGCCTATCGAGCATACATGAAACATAGAACTATCCATGGAGGATGGGAAGGTAAAACAAATTGATAATATAATGCAAGTTCCCAATATAAAAAAGAACTTAGTTTTTGTTGGATAAATGGTAGACTAGGGATTACATGTCAAGTTCTTGAGGGTTTATATGTAGAGGAGTATAAACAAAATGGAATGTTGATCACCAAAGGGAACAAAATGAGTAGATGTTTACCTTGGATGTGAAAATTCTTGAAATGAATTCAACCATGTTTGCAAAAGCTGCATGTTTTTTTGCTAACATAAAGATATGGCACAAACAAATCTAATATGCAAATTTGCAGAGGTTGAAGTTGATACAGTGAAAGGAGCTTGTCAATGGACTACCAAATTTCAATGTTGCAGAGATGCAAAAGGTATGAAGCATGTGAACTTCATAAACAATCAAGGGCATCATTTTTACACGACAAGAATTTTAGTGAAAATGTGTTAGAGATAGTGCATATAGATGTTTTGGGTCCTATAAAGACCACATCTATAGGAGGTTGCATGTTTTATGTTGCTTTCATTGATGATCATACAAGAAAAGTATAGGTATACTCCATAAAGGAGAAGAGTGAGGTGTTTAATCACTTTTAGAGAATCAAGGCTATGGTGGAAAAGTGGTCAAGAAAGTATATTTAGACATTAAGATATACCAGAGGAGATGAATAGATATCAAATGAATTCAATAGTGTTCTAAAAAGTCATGTAATTTGAAGGTAGTTTTCATGCAAGTGCACACCACAACAAAATGGCAGTGCTCAACAAAAAAAATAGACATATTGTAGAAATAGCAAGAGCCTTGTTGGATGAGCAAAATATGCCTCATTGTTTATTGGGTAGACATTGTGGAAACTAATGTATACATCATGAATAGAACTTCGACTGCTATTGGACATCCCTTTTGGGTACTCCCTTGAGAAAAAGGGAAATAAATGCTACAACCCAATCACATGCCAGGTGAAGGTAAGAAAAGATGTGGTTGTTGGAGTTTGAGTTCTACAAAAGCACACAAGAAAACAAGGAAGAAGAAGAAGCTTGGAGCGAAACACAACACATAATGAATTACCAAGTGAATGTACAAAGATAAATAACATGTTAGGGTTATATGCATATATACAAGCTGAAAAAAAAAACCTCTTAAAAAGGGAAAAAGTGCCTTGACAATCCTAATTGTGTTCACACACATCACTACGAAAATATATCAAAAAATTCATTTGGGAGTGATCCAATGAACAAGGAGTTGGCACTCATGTATAAGGAAGTGTCAAGCTATATGGAAAGAGATCAATCCATAAAAAGAAGTAAGCCCAAAGCTTTACGAAAAGCTTCAAGCTTCTCTAGACACAGAGCCTTTGTGAAAAGGCTTGCAATGTTATCTTGTGTGGGCAAATACGCCACACTTATGAACAAGTGGTAATTTATGCATAGCTCGAATTGAACCATCTTTTGGGAAAGATGAACATTGTATTTTGTTGAAACTACAACCTTCATAGACATGTTTACAAGGTGCCTCAAGTTTGGGTAGAGCAAACACCATTTCAAATTTTTGCAGGCATAATAAACTAGCAAGTGTTAGATAACCAAAGCATGCATGCCAAAGCTTTGCATCTAAGATAGCCTGATAATCTTGAACTACACATGCTGGATCATTCAAAGATTTTGCATAATCTACGAGATTATACAGCCCATGACATAAAATACTAGAAGCAATAATAACATCGTTGTTTGAGAGATCATGAACTATGAATTTTTCATGAACAAATTTGATAATCAAGCCAACCTTGGTTAATGCGGAAATTGATAACAAATGTTTCTTGATCCTTAGTACATACAAAGCAACTCAGAATTTGAAAGAACAACATCAATAGTAGTCAAAATGATCTTACCAACTCCCATTATAGGATAAGAGGAGTTGTTAGCGCATGTGATAGTATATACTATAGGGGCATGCTCAAATTAATTGAAGAAACCGTGCTAGGAGGTAACATGTTTGGTTGCCCCACTATCAAAGCACCAAACATCTGAGTCTATTGGAGACATACACTGCTCATAAGAAGATGGGTCATAGCTTCATATAGTAATAAATCCCCATTCTTCATTATGAACAAGATTAGCAGACTTTCTTTTAGGGGTAGAGGCCTCTACAACAGTTGTCCCAAGCATCCTTTTCGGCTTTGCAGGAGCAAATGTAAGGGATAATTGCACATTTGATAGACAAATCTATCAATGCATGTGCCTGGGCATATCTACCATCCCAACAAAGTTGCTTTGTAGTAGGTGCACTAGGAACCGCAACACAAACAGGAATTTGAAGATCATCAACCTCAACACCATTTGCATCATCTTCAATTACTCGACATTTTTTAACACTCTACACAATATTCCACAACTCTTTTGCTACTAATGCATCACATATCATATATGCCCACAATGGGTAATTAGTACCATCCAAGCTATCCTCAACAACCAACATACAAAATACATCATTGCTTTCAGCCATGGCCACTAACTAAATACCCGAATGCTAAAAAATGATTGTACCTCAAAAATTTGAATATAACTAGCTTATCAAACTCTGCTAAACTGGCTAAACTTGTAATAGACTTCAAGGAACTTGTATTGATGAATCAAAACCTATATATATGTTTGGCACAAAAGGATAAAATTGCCTCCATAAGCATTGGGAAAGTGCATTTGGAGTCTGAAACGGGACTATGACTCTGAGACTGTGATTGGGGGGGT
Source organism: Ceratopteris richardii (assembly GCA_020310875.1). Classification (NCBI taxonomy): domain Eukaryota; kingdom Viridiplantae; phylum Streptophyta; class Polypodiopsida; order Polypodiales; family Pteridaceae; genus Ceratopteris; species Ceratopteris richardii. The sequence goes on from CM035406.1 coordinate 100,427,745, forward strand.
GTTGGCAATGCCCTAGATGAATCAAGGACCTGCTGTGATACCAATTGTTGGATTTTGAGGTATATGGAAACACAGGAACAACAAAAGGAAGAAGAAGAAGAAGAAGAAGAAGAAGAAGAAGAAGAAGAAGAAGAGGAAGAAGAAGAAGAAGAAGCTTGGAGCACAACACAACACTGAATGAATTACCAAGTTAATGTACAAAGATAAGTAACTTGTTAGGGTTATAGGCATGTATAAAAGCAAGCTTGGATCGGCCCCTGGGGTGTCGCCCCATTCGGTGAGTAGTGTTTGCATGCTGGGCACCTTCTTGGGGATAGTCTAAGTACAAGCCCGTCGTCTATGCTTCAAGAGGGAGTGAAACACTAGCATGCTATCATGAGAGTATATCATCATTGGATGGTCACATGCTCATGAGATGGAAGTAGAAGCATAAACTCAAAATTCCATACACATCGACACTTCCACATACAAGAGCTAGATCATATGTATACAATGAATGAAATAGGTTTGCTAATGACCTAATACATCATAATTGATCATGAAGAGCTCGATCATATAATCTAGATGCAAAGTGAATGTCACCATCCAAGTGACACTGGATAATACATCACTAGTAATTGAAAAAATGTGGGGTCTCCAATGATCAAACTCTGTGACGGGGAGAGGTCTTCAATATCCAATTTTTGGGAAAAGCAGAAGCTCTAGTGATCAAAATTTTTGATAGGCAGAGGCTTCGAATGTCACAATGTGGTTGCTACAAGGAGGATACTTTTGTTTACCTTGGTTTTTGAAAATAAAAGCATTGGGAATGTCTAATGAAAGTCTAGCTTGTATTTATGGGATTCCCAAAGTTTCTTTCCTAGAAAAAATAGGTTCTTCTTTTCATTCCTTTCTAATTTAAGTTTCTTCATTTTCTTCTTTTCCAGACTTTAGAACCTTCTTTTTCATCTATTCTATTTTGACTTCCTTCTTTTCTATTTCGAATCTTCTCATTTTTATTTTTCATGTTCATCATTTTTTCACTTCCTTTTCTTTTCTTTTTATTCTTGGGATTGAGGTTTCCTTTCATTCCACATATATAGAAAAAGATTTTATTAAATCAAGGCCTTAAGGGTCCAAACCATGGGTTTTTTAGATAGCACAATCAAGGGTTTCTTATGGCTAAGGTGGCCAACATACAATTTTGAGTCAATTATATACACTAAAAGTTAAAAACATGGGTTTCTAAGGGTTTAAAGTTAGATTGCCAAGGGTTAAAAGCTAGTTTTTACTAGTTTTAAATATACATGCTTTTTGTGATTTGATGGGTTAAAAGTTATCGATCTATTAGGGTTCTAAAGGGTAAGGTTTCTAGGGTTTCTTGCTTAATTAGGGTTACATGTACATGGGTTTCTAGGTTTTGAAGATGAATTTCTAGCATTTTGAGGTTTCTAAGGGTAAAATTTACATGGGTTTTAGGGTTTGAATATACACACAGTAGGTTTGAAGGGTTAGGGTTTACAATACATCTAGGATTTCAAGGGTTAAAGAGTCAATGGGGTTTTTACCAAGTAGTGCTAAGGGATTCTAGGGTTTTCGTAGGTCAAAACTTGCTCAAAAGTACAATTGAAATGTTCCTCATCACACAATCAATTAATTCAATGAAGCATTTGAATGAATAAAACTCATTTTCTTCTTGCTGCAGACAAATCATCGAATCACAGTCAGTAAGGGGTAAAGAAATAAATTTTGAAAAATTTCGGTACACAATCCTCGAGGGATTTCATTTCGATAGTGTGTGCAATTCAAGATTCTCAAGCTATCTTAGATGCAAAGCTTTGGCATGCATGCTTTGGTCATCTGAATTATGCTAGTTTGCTATGCTTCTAGAAATATGATATGGTGTGTCCTCTTTGCCCAAACCTTAGGCACTTGTAAAAATGTATGTGAAGGCTGTATTTTGGGCAAAATGCAACATTCGTCTTTCCCTAAAGATGGCTCAGTTAGAGCTGCTCATAAATTGCAGCTTGTTCATAGTGATGTCTATGGTCCCATGGTGGCACCTTCTTTTGGGAAATACCTTTACTTTGTGAAGTTCATTGATGACTGTTGAAGATACATGTATTTTTTGGATCCACTTCATTTTCATCATCATTTGTACCTTTTTCTACCTTTTAATAAAGCACTCTTGTATACGTGTGTGTGAGTGCCACACTAGAGAATAAGTGGGATTCATTCTCCTTTCAGTTTAGAAATCCCACATAGCATGATTTTTTGCCATTTTGTATATAAAGAGGTCTCCACCTCTTCTTTTGGAGAGAGTTTTTTTAGAAGTAATGAGATAATGTTAGTTTGTAGTTAGACTCTTGCTCTTTTGTCATCATGATGTGCATGCGTGCTTGTTCTCTTCTTGTCTAACGCTTGTGACACGTTGATGTATGATTACGTCGCTATTATGCTTGTGATTACGATTATGTGCATCATTCGCGATGCTTATGTTTTATCTTCTTGTTAATAACGTTGTTAATCATACGTTGACGAAGCGCCATTACGTCTGCTGAGTGCTTCTACGCAAACATTTGGGTCTCATGAGATGCTTCCTGGTTTGACAAGTATGAGTTGTGATGGTACAAGGTCAACAACTTTTGGCGCCGTTGCCGGGGAGCATTCTCTTGTCACTTACGTGATGGTTTATGGCTTGAAGATGACACGTATGCAAGCTTTTCATGGCGATTTGAGTTTTTCTTTTCATTACGCTCTTGTGAGCATTTGTGGCTTGCAAGAAATTTGGGTGGCCAAGCAAATTTGGGTGGCCAAGAAATTCCTAAGAGCCCAACCAAATCGCACTATGATATGGGTACCAAAGAAATCTCTTATACAAACTCAACCCTCTCACACTAGACTTCATAATCTACAGTCTAGATTCACCATGCCTTATCATCAAGAACAACCACTTTTGACCAAGGGATCCAAAGCAATAAAGCCAACACTCAGAAAAGATCCAAGGAGAAACCTCAAGGCTAAGACCAACAAAGCGAAGACATATTGGCGGCCTAAAACCTCTTCGTGCAGCATCCATGGGTGTCGGACCCAACCTTGCCCAATGCACATCATATGTTTAAGATGCACACCAAGTATGCACACGAATAGGGCCTCATCCAAAGGCCAAGCATTAGGCACACTTAGTTTAACCCAGGCACAAAGAGGGCACATGTACATAGATTTCAAAAATTTGCTTTTTGTTTTTCTTTTTTCAGGTTGGTGGACAAAGGTATCATCCATTTCAAATGGTTGATGGAAAAGAGAAGGTTCTTGAAGTTGAAGATTTGGAGGAAGCCTCATCATCGCCTCACCCTTGAGCACTTTGCTCAAGACCCATCCGTTTTCGCACCATTTTTTGTTGTATGCATTTTTTAGAGTATGCATAAGATAGGGTCACATTACAAGACCGTGCATATGCACTTTTTTTTGTTTTCCACCCATGCACCCTTAGTCCCCACTCATGCATATGGACTAAGAAGAGATGAATTAATTTCATCTATTTTGTATTGATCATCTACATTTTTTGTCATTTCATCATCCATCCATTAATTTAAAAAAAAAAAAGAAAGAAAGAAAGAAAGAAAGCATTCTAGCATATTCTTCCCATCTACATGAGGCAAAAGATGCAAGTTAAAAGACAATCAACTCCAAACGAACATGCAAAAAGCAAGATGAAGAAAAGTAACAAAGCAAAGCACTCCAAATAGTGCAAGGATTATGCAAATCAAAAGGAACTCTTACACGCTCTTCCACAAAAGCTCCATACTTGCAAAAGCTTTGTCGAGGACGACGAAGTCAAGGAGGGGGGGAGTGTTGAAGATACATGTATTTTTTGGATCCACTTCATTTTCATCATCATTTGTACCTTTTTCTACCTTTTAATAAAGCACTCTTGTATAGGTGTGTGTGAGTGCCACACTAGAGAATAAGTCGGATTCATTCTCCTTTCAGTTTAGAAATCCCACATAGCATGCTTTTTTGCCATTTTGTATATAAAGAGGTCTCCATCTCTTCTTTTGGAGAGAGCTTTTTTAGAAGTAATGAGATAATGTTAGTTTGTAGTTAGACTCTTACTCTTTTGTCGTCATGATGTGCATGCGTGCTTGTTCTCTTCTTGTCTAATGCTTGTGACACGTTGATGTATGATTACATCGCTATTATGCTTGTGATTAAAATTATGTGCATCATTTGCAATGCTTATGTTGTCTTCTTGTTAATAACGTTGTTAATCATACGTTGACGAAGCGCCATTACGTCTGCTGAGTGCTTCTACGCAAACATTTGGGTCTCATGAGATGCTTCCTGGTTTGACAAGTATGAGTTGTGATGCCACAACGTCAAAAATGGCTTTTCCAAGCATGCATATGCTTATCCATTGAAAGAAAAGTCGAAAATGTTTGTGTGCTTCAAATATTAAAAGGTTATAGCTGAAAATCTATCAGCATTTAAATTGGGCACCCTCTACTCTGATCAAGGGGGAATACATATCTTCTGATTTTAATGCATTTTTGGTTGAGCATGTGATAAAACCTCATTGTACAGTGTGATATAAACCTCATCAAAATGGAGTTGTTGAAAGGAAGAACATGTCTCTCATGGAGATGGTGAGGTCTATGGTCAAAAGCCAGGCTTTACCACATAGCTTCTAGGTTGAGGTGGTTATGTGTGCAACATATGTACTTAACCACTGTCCCACCAAAGCAACTACAATCTATCACTCCATATAATGCTTGGCATGGTTGCAAGCCATCTGTTTCTCATCTTCATGTCTTTGGTTGTCTGACATATGTGTTAGTGCATGAACAACAACACACGAAATTGGATGATCAAGTAGTGAAATGTATTTTCGTTGGGTACAGTTCTAAAAGCAAAGGCTATTGTTAGTATCGTACACATAGTAAGCACATTTTGATCAGCCTTGATGTTGTTTTTGTGTAAGATTTAATTCAGCCATTGCTTTCTTGTACTTAGGAGACATCAATTAGCTCCAAAGATATGTATGACACTTTGTTGTGTTTTTCACAGGTGGACAATCAAGTGTTGGTCCAAATGAGGCAACTTATGGGCCTCTATAGGTTCCACATGATGATGTAGAACATCCCATTTTTTATGCAGATTTACATGATGCACTTTTTGATGAGAGATCTGATACAGAGGAGGATAAAACTATGCCTAAATGGCTTGTGCATGTGAGGAGATGGATAGGTAGATTCTAGAGATGAGATGGTGTTGCACAAAACCTACTCTACACCTACCAAGCTAACTTTGAGGATGCTTAATAGACTCTTTCAGCTTCACAATAATTTAGTTAGAATAACCAAGTGATTTGGAACATCATTCCCTGTTTCATCAATTTAGACACACCATACACTGCGAAATGAATGTAACAAGCCAGGGGGTCATCTTGACATTTCAGGATATAGAAGGTGTGTAGAAACAGTCATCTTCTATGATTCATATGTCGCAATTCCCTAAATCAAATGTGATGAAAATTAATATGCAAGTAGTAGAAACTTCAATCTAGCTACTCTAATTCTAAGTATTGAAAATTAAAGAGTACATGTAGAGAAATCGATTCCAAAAAACGACTATAATGATGAAGATGCAATAGAGAACAATAGACACAGATATACTTGAAGAAATGTATCAAAATGTATAGGCTAATGAACATATGATACAAGGGAAGTGTAGTGGACTATGCATAAATAAGTTGAGCTCAATGTGTGCTCACTAATGTAGCTCAAAGTGTCTCAAAATGGTTCACATATCCCACAACTAAAAGCATGTCTATTTATAATCATAGCTAAAGTTTGCATTTGAATTTTCCCTCACCTAAAAGTAATTCTACACTTTAGGGACGATTTGAATTGATTCTTCCTACCACATGAGTGGTGGGATCAGCTCCCTAACTTGAGGAGATTATTTAATCCTTTTGCTTTTACATTTATCCAAGATGAATACACCCAAATTGATCAATAGGTGTTCATATGTGATCCTCCATGTACATAAACCAATGTGTAGTCCTTTAGTAATTAGCCACACACTTAGGCTTGCTAATTGCACCAATAGTTCCCCCTGAAGCGTAAGATGATTAAGTCTTTAGTCCTTCATGATTTTGTGTAGTCCAATCATTGATTAGGACCTGTTTAATCATCTTATATGCACATTGTTGATGTCTGGATACATATGAGAGCTGTATCTCCTTACTCATGATCTTTTCTATGACATAATGATAGTGAACGTCTATATGCTTGGTCCTGACATGGTAGATAGGGTTAGCATCAAGATGTAATGAACTAACGTTATCTCCAAATATATGTGGAGTAGAAGTATTCAGCCCTAAATCTGAATATAGGGTCTTAATACACATAGCTTCTTGTGTAGCATTTGCAAGTCCTTTGTATTCAACCTCTGTTGATGAAAGTGCAACTGTAGGTTGCTTCTTGGAAGACCATGAGATCAATTTTGTACCTGCAAAATTTAAATAGCCTGAGGTGCTTCTCCTATCATCTTTTGAACTCTCCCAATCTGCATAAGAGAACAGCTTGACATCTATATTAGATGTACATGGATAGTATAATCCTTCCTTGATTGTACCCTTCAAGTATTTCATAATTCTCTTGGATGCTTCCATGTGAGGATTCCTTGGAGTGTGCATGAAGTGACTTAATGCACTAAGTCCATAGCATATATATACCCTAGTTAGAGTAGAATAATTTAAGCTTCCAAGTAAGCTTTGATAACTAGTCACATCTTCAATTAACTCACCTTCATGAGCACTTAGCTTCTGATTTACCTCCATGGGTGTACCTGCAACCTTTGTATTTTCCATCTTGAACTTGGTAAGCATATCTCCAATGTACTTCCTTTGAGTTAGAAATATACCTTTCTCTGTATATACCACTTCCAAACCTAGGAAGTATGTGAGAAGGCCAAGATCACTAATCTTGAACTCTTCTTTTATCTTAGCTTTGATCCTCTTGATTCCATCTACATCATTACTTGTAATGATTATGTCATCCACATATACAAAAATATATATGAACTCTGAGTGGTTCCTCTTAATAAAGAGGGAAGGATCTGCTTTGCTTACCATAAAACCTTCATCCTGCAAGTAAGTGACATGTCTATGATTCCAATCTCTAGGAGCTTGCTTCAAGCCATACAAGGCTTTCCTTAACTTGCATACATATTCTGGATAAGATTGGTTTTCAAAACTAGGAGGTTGAGCCATATATACCTTCTTTGAAATCCAACCATTTAGAAAAGCATTTTTAACATCCATTCAATATATCTTCCAATTCTTGGAAAATGCAGCGCTCATGAGTACTCTAATTGTGGGCATTTTTGCCATAGGTGAGAATGTCTCTTCATAATCAATACCTTGGGTTTGAGAAAACCCATTGGCTACAAGCCTTGCTTTATACCTATTAATTGAGCCATCAAAATTCTTCTTTACCTTGTAGATCCACCTTGAGCCAATGACCTTCATGGATGGTTTCTTGGGAACCAATTCCAAAGTCTAATTTTCTTCTAGAGCTTCCATCTCTTCTTCCATGGCATCTCCCAATTCTGGTTTCTTCTTGGCCTCTTCATATGTTGATGGTTCTTCAAAGTTTGAGTCTTGTGCTATGTATATTGAATGCTTAGTGACTAAGGAGGTGTCATAACCATACCTTTTCGGATTCCTTTTCTCTCTCATAGACCTTCTTATAGTTTGTTGAGATGATTCTACTACATCTCTCATCTCTAGCACTTTGGCTTTGCCTTTGGAGTTTGAAGAGTTGATTTCCCTTCTTGGATTCTTTTGGTCTGCTTCAAAATTACTTGATTCTTCATGTGTATGCTCATTCCTTTTTGACAATGTTGGAAAGTCTTCCTCTAGGTTATAAGGAAGTTTGATTTTCCTACAATTATCCTCGAACCAAGATTTGTTTTCATAAAAAAAAACATCTCTACTTACAGTTAAACCTTTATTGCTCATATTATATAGCCTATAACCTTTCTCATTAAGGTCATAGCCAATGAATATGCACTTCTTTGACTTTGGATCTAATTTGCCTCTGATTTGTGAAGGTATGTGTGCGTATGCTATGCACCCAAAAATCTTGCGATGATCAAGGATAAGTCTTGTTCCATTCCATGCTTCATATGGTGTCATCCCAACCAATGATTTTGATGGGAGTCTATTTATCAAATAGGTGGCTATGGATATAGCCTCTACCCATAGGTAATTGGGCAACTTCTTCTCATCCAACAGTGATCTTGCGGCCTCCATTATGGTTCTATTTCTTCTCTCTACCACTCCATTTTGCTCTGGAATATATATGGTTGTAATCTTTTTTTTCCCTCTCTCTTGGAGATAAGAATCAAATTCATAGAAAGAAATATTCTCTCCCTCCATATGGCCTTAGTCTCTTCAAAGTTTTACTTGTTTGGTTTTCTACAAGTGCTAGATATTTCTAAAAGCATGAGAACACTTCATCTTCATGCTTCATAAAATATAGTATTGTCCATATGCTACAATCATCAATGAATAATACATATTACCTGGATCTAGAGATTGATAGCTCCTTGCTTGGTCCCCATACATATGTATGGACTAGCTCCAATAGGTCTCCATGAATGTATCCCTTCTTTGTGAATGGTTGTTTGTGGGACTTGCCAAATGACAAGCACTACATTTGTAAATCATGTGTTGTTTGGAGATATTAGATAGACCAAGCATACTTTGATCCCTATTGATTTTCTTAAGAGCCCTTTAACCTATATGAGCTGACCTCTTTTGCCAAATTTCTAATTTTTGATAGACTTTGGCTATCATAATTGAACAATGCAATGTTTCTACTATCTTGGAGCTCAAACGTAAATAATCTACCCAACTTTTCTCCTCTTGCTATCCTCTTGAATCCCTAATGTGGATCCTTACCAAATGCTCCATTCTTTGTGAATATGACCTGCATGTTGGTGCAAGTACACAAGCCTTCACATTTGGCTTAACTTGGAAAGCATTATGTAAAAAAAAAATTGAAGGATCATGTGAATCCTAGCTTGTGACTCTTGATCATTTACCATTGTAAAAGTTATTAACCTTAAGAGAATATTGTAAAAGGCCACAACTCCTAGAGTTAGATAGAATGTTGGTTACGAATTAGATTGAGGTAATCACTCCGCAATCATTGGAATAACTTTTAGTGAGAGCCAAACTTGAATTCAAATTCAAAACTTGGAAGAAGATAATTACAAACGGACCTAGAAAACTCGTGGCCAAAGAGGCCTCTTCTTGGAGCTCTTCCACTGATTTTTTGTTAGACTTGAGTGGATTAAACCATAGCCTACTCATCTCACTATCATTCGGCATCATCATAGTGCCAATGATCTTGTAAAATCATGTGTTATAATACATATTCATCATTGAGTATCTCTCTCTACTTCTCTACTATGACTACTCAGAACAGTGAATTTTGCATGACCATATCTCAGTGATTTCGCAACCATTTTGTATGTTCTATAGCTTGTTAGAACCACTGCAAAGTCTATTTTAGACTACCCAAATTTCAAGGTTGTTTCTTCAGCCAATTGGTAGAAATCTATGTCGAAGTGCTCTTTGGTCATTCTCTGCTCAGTCCCTAAAGAGTCGGGGGTAAGCATTCAGTTGCTAAATTGATTCCTCAGTGTATGGTTTATCATTCTTGATGATTCCACTTGTAATCATTATCTATGTAAGCTAATTTGATTCCCTCAAAAGGATTGTGATCAATTGCTACTGTACTGTGAGCATTGAGCAAAAGATCCAACAGGTATCAATACCAAAATAGCAAGTTTTTTATCACTAGCTATTTGTGAAGTTATCTGTTTTGATTCAATTGTTTGAAGAATCAACTCCAAAGTACATAGGCAATTTTTTGGTGTCATTTGCAAGCTAAAAGGACCTAAAACACAAATCTGAGGTTTGATAGGGCATGTACAAAGCAGGTATTAGCAGTGCGAACTCATTCTCTTGACTGAGGATCCATCCATCTCTTCCAACAGTGGTATCAAAGCACGTTAAGGTAAAATGGGAGATGGTTTCCCTTCTTTTATTGAAAAATTTGACAGGAATAATTATCCAGCTTGGTCCTTGAGATGAAGACCTATCTACAAGGAAGGAGTCTCTATGGATACATATAAGGAGATGAGGGGATGCCCATATTCAGAAGCAAAGGACAACCTACAAGAGAGGAACTTGAAAAACTCAACTCATGGTGTGCCAAAGATGCTTTAGCAAGGTCATATCTACTTAACTCTTTTTCAGACTTCCTTCTTCCTCACATTAGGAATTGTAAAACTTCCCAAGAGACTTGGGATACATTATCTTCATACTTTTCTTCCAACACAAGAGTTGGGAAAAATCAATTGTGGATTGAGTTTACTCAAAGAAATCAACCCAATAAAAATGTTTCAGAGTATGTGACCAAGGTTAAAGATGTGGCTGATCAATTGGAAAGCATAGGAGAGGAGATTGAAGAAGAGCAATAACAAATAATCAATGGCATCAAGGCAGATGATAAATGGGAAGCCTTCACAACTACTATGGACCTTTACATGGACATGCAGATTCCAGATCTTACCACACTCATGGGAAAACTCTTTACCCATGAAGTCAAGCTCAAACAAAATGGAGAACCATCAAGAGGTAACAACTCTTCTGCCCTATACACAGATAAAGAAAAGTCTAAAGATAAAGAAAAGAGCAAGAAAGTAGAGAATAAAGGTACTACTTCTCAAGCTAATTATGCAGGGAGAGATAGGAACTCAAGAGGAAGGGGCATAGGAGGTAAGCAAGGTAGATGGAGACCTTTAAACTCTTCCCCATGCAATATATGTGGATTATCTAATCACACAATAGATGAGTGATATAGGAACTTCAAGAATCGGAGAGGAAGAGGATATCAAAGAGGTGTTTGTTGGGAAAGATGGATGGACACTCCTAAAAATGAGTAGGTACTGCTAATCCCTGCTTTGTACCAGCCCCTTGTTGCTTCTGATTTGTGTTATAGATCATCTTAGCTTTCCAATGACACTAAATAAGTGCCTATGTACTTTGGAAATGATGCAAGTAATGTTTGATACAAAACATACTACTTCCACATTCAAAGATCAATGAAAACCTTCTATTTTTGTTCACATACCTGCAGCTTGATAAGCTCAATGCTTCCAGTACAGTAGGAATTAGAAACATTCCTTTTGGAGATATTAAAGTAGCTCAATAAGATAATGATTCCAAGTAGAATCACTTAAAATGATAGACTATGCATAGAGCAATCAATTTAGCAAGTATGGCATTACCCCCGACTTTTTAGGACCTCTACAGAGATTGACCAGTGATCAGATTGATGTGATTTTCTTTCAATGTACCAAATGGAATGTCTTCAAGATTTGTCAACACGTAGAGGACTTAGAGATGAGTCTAATGAGCTATATAACATTTAAAATGTTGAAGGAATGACTAAGATATGAGCAATACAAAATGACTATTTTGAGTGACTATAACAGAGAGCCCATAGATGAAAGAATTGATCTATTGTATTATAAGACAATGTTGTACATGATCATTGGCATGATAAACAATGCTCAATGATGGTGAGTAGTGTAGGCTATGAAATGAGCTTCACTCTCTTACAATGTGATCAACAAGAACTCCGGATTGAAGTGATCTCTCACCGCGCATTTATTACATTCATCTTTTATAGATGTTCCATTCAAAATTTGAATTTGAATTCAACTTTGGCTCTCACTAAAAAGTGATCCCCTAATCTAGGAGATATTCTCTCCAAATGAAGTCGTAGCTTTTCTATCTAACAAACTCCATGAGTAAAGTGGTAGCTACAAATATTCCTCCAAGTCAAATGGACTTTTACAAATGGTAAAAGGTAAAATTCATAGCAATGGTTCTCATGGGACTTCAATCATTCCACATAAAGTCTTTATATCTAACCAAGTGTGTAGGCTTGGTAATTTGCACAAACAGCTCCCGCTCAAGCCAAACATCTTGGCTTGAGTTTAGTGCCATCAAGTGCTTTGGTCAATAAGTTTGCACATTGCATATTAGTTGATACATATGCCAATTGAATTTCCTTGCTCAATAGGTTCTCTCTCACATAATGGTAATGGACCTCTATATGTTTGGTCCTAGCATGATAAATAGGATTTGCTGCAAGATGTAAGGAACTTGTATTATCTCCAAAAATCATTGGAGATGTAGTATGCAATCCCAAATCTGTATATAACAATATGATCCATGTGGCCTCTTGAGTAGCATTGGCCAATCCTCTATACTCTGCCTCTGTGGAAGACAAAGAAACAGTAGGTTGCTTCTTGGAAGACCATGATATAGGCTTATCACCTGCAAAAGATAGATATCCTGAGGTACTCCTCCTATCATCTTTGCAACCTGCCCAATCTACATCTGAGTATATCTTGATATCTAAATCTGAAGTATAAGGAAAGTATAGACCTTGATTTTGAGTGCCCTTAAGGTACTTCAAAATCCTCTTTGCAGCTTCCAAGTGAGGTGCCCTAGGTTTGTGCATAAATTGACTTAAGAAACTTACTCCATAAGCAATATCAATTCTTGTCAATGTAGCATAATTCAAACTTCCCACTATGCTTTGGTATCCTGCAATATTATCAAGCACCTCACCTTCATGAGCAGTTAATTTTTTGTTTACCTCCATTGGAGTGCTTGCTACTTTGGCATCCTGCAAATGAAACTTCTTCAACATGTCTTGTATATACTTTATTTGTGTAATATAAATTCTAGAGTTAGTGTAGACTAACTCAAGTCCAAGAAAATACTTTAGTGACCCTAGATCACTAATTTTGAACTCCTGCATCATTTGATTCTTGATCTGTTTGATTCCATTAGCATCATTACCTGTAAGTATGATATCATCAACAGACACACATAGGTATATCACCTCTGAATTACTTCTCTTAATAAATAGAGAAGTATCTGCTCTACTCATGATGAATCCTTGATCCTGTAGGTATGTAGTCAACCTATGGTTCCATGCCTAGGTGCTTGCTTCAATCCATAAAGATCTTTGTTCAGTTTACACACATATGTTAACTTGCTTGGGTCCTCATAGCCAGGAGGTTGGGACATGTACACCTCCTCTAAAATCCAGCCATTTAGGAATGCATTTTTTACATCCATTGGTACATGTTCCAACTTTTTGATGCAACCATGCTTACCAATACTCTGATGGTTGGAACTTTTTCCATAGGTGAGAATGTTTCTTCATAATCAACTCCTTGGGTTTGTGCAAAAACCTTAGCCACAAGTCTAGCCTTGTACCTCCTTATTGATCCATCAAAATTTCTCTTGATTTTGTAAATCCATCTAGAACCAATTACCTTCATAGAATCCTTCTTTGGCACTAGCTCCCAAGTATCATTCTCCTTACTTGCTTCAATTTCTTCATCCATAGCTTCCTTCCATTTTGCCTTGGTCTTTGCCTCTTCATATGATGATGGCTCTTCAAATGACAAGTTTTTTGCAAGATAAACAGAATGATTAGTAACTAAAGAAATGTCATACCCATATCTGATTGGCATCTTGCTTTCCCTTTGTGACCTTCGCATTGCTTGGTTGGGTGATTCAGGTATATCCTCCAACTTCTTCATCTTGACTTTGCCTTTGGATTTCCATGCCTTGAACTCTTCTAGGTTGATGATGTTCTCATCATCTGATTGGATGTCTTCAATCTGATTTGGATCCTCTTTGGTGAGGCTTGGAAACTCCTCTTCCAATTCAAAAGGCAACTTTACTTTCCTGCATTCACTTTCAAACCAAGAATCATTCTCATCAAAGAAAACATCTCTACTGACCATAAATCCTTTGTTGGAAGGATTGTAAAACCTATATCCTGTCTGATTCAAGTCATACCCTATGAAGATACACTTCTCTGCCTTAGGGTCTAGCTTACCTCTGATTTGAGATGGTATATGCACATAAGAAACACATCCAAAGATCTTGCAATGATCAAGTGAAGGTCTTCTACCATGCCATGCTTCATATGGGGTCATCCCATCAAGAGATTTGGATGGCAACCTATTTAAAAGATAAGTGGCAGTAGATACACTCTCTGCCCACAAGTAATTAGGTAATTTTTTCTCATTTAACATTCACCTAGTTGTTTCAACATTTAGTCTATTTCTCCTCTTTGCCACCCCATTTTGCTCAGGGGTATACCTTGTTGTAAGTTCTCTTTTGATTTCTCTATCCTGCAAAAATGCATCAAACTCATTTGAAAAGTACTCACCTCCTCCATCTGACCTTAGTCTTTTTAGGCTTCTTCCTGTTTGGTTCTCAAAAAGTGCAAGATACTTTTTAAAGCAACTGAATACTTCATCTTTGTGCTTCATAAAATATAGGATAGTCCACCTACTGAAATCATCAATGAAAGATACATAATACCTTGATCCAGAAATTGAGGGATCTTTGCTTGATCCCCATACATCTGTATGGACAAACTCTAAGTAATCCTCATGCATGTAGCCTTTCTTTGAGAATGGTTACCTATGAGATTTTCCAAATTGACAAGCACCACATTTATAGATCATATGTTTCTTGGATACATTAGGTATGCCAAGCACACATTGATCTCTACATATTTGCTTTAAAGTTCCCTCACCAATATGCCCTAATCTCTTATGCCAAATTTCAAGTTCTGATAATGTTTGATCTTTGTGACTGTAAAGTGCAATATTCCTTGTATCTTCAAGTTCAAAAGTGAATAATCTACCCATCTTTTCTCCTTTTCTTTGCGTATAGGATACTGGGTTCTCTGACAAACATCACACCGTTTCACATAGGTATGTGCATCCATGTGAAGGGTCGGCCACCAGAAGCCCGCAAATAGTATTGGCTTGATTACCCGATCTAGTCCAAAGTGTCCTCCTGCTACACCTTGGTGAGCAGTTTCCAAGATCTTGAGATATTCACTCTCATGGACACATAGTCTATGGTAACCATCCTTACCACGCTTGTATAGATTATCACCAATGAGTGAGTAATCTAGGGCTTCTTGTTCTAGACTTCTTTGTCTCGTCAGGGTCATATCTTGAGGGAATGTTCTCGTCCTCAGGAAATCCACTTATGGTTCACTCCAATCTAGCACAATGGACACTTGATAAAGAGTGGCATGTTCCACAGGTGGTTTAGTGCAACAGATTGGGCATTCTTTACACATCTTATGTACATCAGCTTCCATAGTAGGCCAATGCACTCCTAGTCTCCTCAGGGTCTGTAGGGTTCGTTGTTTTGAGTAGTGTTGCTCTAATGCACCTACATGTGCTAATTGCAACCATTTAGCGTACTCATCCTCTTCCACACAACAAGCCAAGATCCCTTGATTTGTGTGCTTGTACATACTACCTGCCATGATGTGATACTTTTGAGCTTTTACTACCTCTCTATCCTGTGTGTTTATTACTCGGTGGTTAGGCCCGTATGTCATTACTGGCACTAATGACTTAGCCCACTGCGGCACCACTTCCAAATTAAACAAGTAAGCATCAGGAATGTCATCTGACACTCCTTGTGGGGCTTCTCCCGATGTGAGCCTAGATAGATGATCTACTCTCAAATGAGTCTTCCCTTTCCTTACCACAACCTCGAAATCATATTCCATTAGCAAGAGAAACCATCTTACTAATCTTCCTGTATTGCATGGCTTGTTCACGAGATATAGCAGTGCCTGATGGTCAGTAAAAAATTTAAACTTATTTGCAAGCAAGTAATGTCTAAACTTTTTAACTACATATACCATGCCTAGTCCTTCTCTCTCCGTAGTGGTATAATTTTGTTCAGCTGTATTCAATTGTCTACTAGCATAGGCAATTGGAAGATCCATATTACCTTCACCTGTAGGCTGTGCAAGTACACACCTAATAGGATAATTGGATGCATCAACATGAACATGGAAAGGCTTATTCCAATCTGGAGTGGTCAAGATTGGTGCTGAACATAATCGCCGTTTAAGCTCATTGAAGGAATTCTCACATTCATCAGTCCACTCAAAGTTAGTCAAAAGTCCATACATGGGCTTTGCAATGACAACGTACATATGAATGAACCGACGGTAGTAACCACAGTGCCCCATAAAAGCCTGTACTTCCTTGACGTTCTTTGGCCTGGGTAACTCGGCTATGGCTCTTACTTTCTCCTCATCGGTGGATATGCCATTCTTTGACACTATGCCAGACTTGATACTCCCGACATTTGTCAAAGATTTGTCTGAGTTCTGGTATATGTGTCTGTCTAATGTTGGAATGAGCACAGAGGTCATCAACATAGACTTCCAAATTCTTCCTCAAGAACTCTTTAAACACGTGGTACATCAGTCTCTGAAAGGTTGCAGGAGCATTGGTAAGCCCAAATGGCATTACTCTAAAAGCAAAAATGCCCCATTCAGTGGAAAAAGCTGTCTTATGCTGATCTTCTGGAGCTATGGCTACTTGATTGTAGCCCGAAAATCCATCAAGGAAGCTGTACACTTCCTTGCCTGCTACTCTTTCTAAGAGATGTTCTGTGATAGGAAGCGGATAGTTATCTCGAATTGTGGCTGCATTGACCTTCTTTAAGTTAATGCATACACGTAATTTACCATTCTTTTTGGGCACCATTACAATGGGGGATACCCATTCAGTGTGCTCAATTTCATAGATGAATCCAGCTTCAACCAGTCTATCTATCTCTTCTTTGATCTTAGCAGCATAATTATCATTATATGTGTATGGCTTTTGCTTAGAAGGTTTGGCATCTAAAGTCATGGGGATAGTGTTTGAGCATATGTCTGGATCAACACCCTTCAAATCCTTGTAACTCCAAGCGAATACATCTCTGTATTCTCTTAGCAAGGCAATTAATTCTTGCTCTTCTTCTTCCGTCAAGTCATGTCCTATGTACGTGCATCTCTCTTCTCCTTCTTCCATGGCTACCACTATTTTCTTGGTGGTTTCTTTGTTATCATAGGCCTCCCCTGATTGTGCCTCTCGTTTAGGCATTCTGATCATGACTCTCCTGTCATTTATCTCATACTTCTTAAAATTTTCCGGGACCTCAAACAAAGATTCTTCCTCTTCTGGTGTGACTTCTCTCTTCTTTCTTTTCTTTCCTTCTTCCTTCGGGGTCACATGTGTGGCTAGCCTTACATCCTTTGTAAGCTCTTCATGCCTCTGGGGTTGAAATTCTACTTCATAGAAGTATTCTTCATCTGATGCAAAAGGTGGGTCCATAATGATTGACTCTAGATCGGAGTCACTTGCATCCTCAAATGCATCAGGGCTAGGTTCACACTCTTCTAACACTGCCTCTCCCATGATCGGCTCTATGGAGAAGACTGAAATATCATAGCCATCTTCATCACAATGTGGTGTCCATTGTTCTTCATTGATGGCTACATCCATTGTTGCTAGGATTTCTGCCCAGTCGTGGGGTTCAAATTCTTCGTCAGGAAAGACTACAGGTGCATAGGCTGGGTCTTGAATTGATCTATGTGTTTCTTTTGCACCTACCTCTCTGGCTTTTTCTCTCTTCTCTTCTTCTACTGCTACTTTGCACATCCATAAGTGGGTGTCTTCATGCATCCATGAGGATCCTGATCCTATGGAATGCACAGATTCCATATCATCTTTGGCTCTATGGATGGGATTCCATTGGATAGGAGGGACATCTCTATGAGAGTAATCTTTGAGATTCACTTTGGTCGTAACACTTAAGTGTTGCAGGTACAAGGAATTGGTTCCCCAGTCCTGTACCACTTGCAACTGTTGCATAAAGGGTCTTCCCAAAATCATTTCATAGGCATGATTTTTACTAAAATCACATATAGCAAATGTGTGCTCAAACTCTACACCACATGTAGTAAGAGTTATTCCTTCAAGTAGTCCTAAAGGCCTCTCTATGTGACCATCGGCCATTTGCAATTTCATCCTCGTGGGCCTGAGTGCTGGCTTGCCCCAGCGCTTCCATAGGGAAGTGGTAGCAATTGCAACTCCTGCGCCTGAGTCTAGAATGGCCTTGGTGGTGTATCCTTGATGGGTGATAGGAAGGTATGTGTTTCCCTCTTCGCCCTCACTCATGTCTCCTATCTTGTCCAAAGGTATCTCTGGCACTGTGCGATGAGATCCTACCTGGGAACGAGGTTTTGCTATCTCTGGTACTTGTTTGGCTACATGTTTCCATAGCTCTGGCCTTACTTTGAGTAGCTCTTCTAAGGTGAGGTTGCATTGTACTTTAGTGTTTTTCACTACCTCTGTGTTCCTAGGTATGACTGAGTCCTCATTTTGTACCATGACCGTGGGCGCTCTCATACATGTAGATTTAGCTTCCCATGGACCCGTGAAGTGGGGTAATTCTTGTAAAGAGTTAGACTCAAAGTCTAATCTTTCCTGAGAGTGGGTGCTCTCCTGCTCCTCATAAATGGATGGGATGTCTTGTGGGAATTGGTCATGTGCATCATCCACAAGTTCAATGGGAGGAGGGACTTCACTTTCTTTAGCCCATTTGTCTTCTTGAATCTCTCGTAGGAATTCTGGTGTGAACCGATTCATAGAACATGATGTGTCTGGCTCCGTAGAGTTAGGCACATAGGCTTCCTGGGCAGGAACACCTGCCCTTTCACTTGCCTTGTCCTTGTGTTGAGAGGCGGGTTCCTTTTCTGATTGTGCAATTAGCTTCTCTATTCTTTCTAACAGTCCATCAAAGTGCAACTGTGTCTTCGCTGAACTAGAGATGTTAAATAGGCGACTGGCTTCAAACATGGTCTGAGCCAATTCCACCATCTTAGCACAAATTTTGGTTCGTTCAAGCTCTAATTCTGCTCTAGGGTAGCACTTTTCATGATCAGTTACGTTTGGCCCTTCTTGGATTCTGGCCTGATATGCTTTAAGCATCATGTTTAAGTCCTCGGGAGTGGGATCTGCTAGGACTGATCCTACTCTTGGGGGTGGTGGAATTGTGTGAGGTGGGTTGGAAGGTGGTGGGTCGGATGGAGATGGGAATGGTGGTGGTGGGTTAGTGTGAGAGGGAGTTTGAGATGTGAGTTCAGTTATCCTGGCCTTTGTTTCTCTGAGGCTTTCCTCAAGTTCACTCATTTTCTTTGCCCATTGCCTTTTCATTCTTTCACGACTATCTCTCCAGGCTCTAGTCCTCTTCTTTGTCATGCTCTCTGTCTCACTAACATCTGGGCTCTTTTCCTGGCCTACACTTTGGTTCTGCTGCAAAGCTTGAGCTCTAGTGACTACCTGTACTGGTGCAGTGGACGTCACACTTACTGTAGAGTCTACTACTAACCCAATAATATTGATAGGAGTGATTTTCGGCACATTATTGGGATTCTTTGGGAAGTCTCTTAAGAGATGCTCCTTTCCACACTCCTGGCAATAGCCCTGGATCGTCACTGATTGGGGTTGTGTGGGTGGAGGCAAGGGACACTCACGAATGAGATGATCACCCTGACATCTGTAGCACGGTCCTCTAGGGAATGGGGGTCTTACTTGCCTAGGTTGAGGTCTAGGGTTGGGGTTTGCATACATGACGTTTGTGTAATCTGACTCCCAACTAGGTTCATTTGGCTCTTCACTATAATAGGACTCACCATGTTCAGGAGATTGCATGTAGTAAGCCTGGGGACTATCAACATGTGTAGAATCGAAGCTATGATCACTGGGATCACTTTCCGAAAGCAATGGTGTTACAGGGACTATAGCTCTATTCAGGTTTTCTTCTGCAACAACACTTTACCGGGATCACATTAGTGGGAGCAGGTGGTTGCTGTGGTAGCACTGGCTGAGGCCTTTGTTGGTTTTGGTAGGGTTGGTAGGTTTGTTGAGGCCTAGCATACTGTTGTGGTGGGTATTGACTCTGGTATCTTCCTTGTTGAGGGTATGGTTGTGGGTACGTCTGCCTAACGGTTTGCTTATTGTAGGGGCAATCTTGCGCGGTGTGATTGGTGTACCTCCGTTCTATGGTGCAGTACTGGCTACTAGGATTTACTTGGGGTTGAGCCATAATGGGACAGACATTCGCCATATGGTCACCTCCACAAGTATAGCATCTTTTCACAGGGGCAAACCTTGGGATTTGTTTGCTAGACACCTAGTTTTTGAGCTACTTTCTGAGCAAGTTCCTCAATTGATGTGGATTGCGAGGAAGAGAGGCTAGAGGCACTATCTGAATCTTTGTATATCTTGGAAAGCTCTAACTCCTCTCCTAGGTTATCCTTGATGTCAATGCACATGCATACACACTCCTCTATGGTCCTAGGGTCCTTCAAGTACACATAAGATCTCAATTTGGTACTTAGCAATCCATCCAAGAATAATGACACTTGCTTAGTTGGTGTGGGTAGCTCCGAAACAGGGCATCTTTCTAAGTATTGCCTAAATCTTCTTCCTGCAAGTCTCACGGTTTCTTGAGGGGTTTGCTTGAAGCTGTGAATCAGCGAAGAAGTGTTATGTCTTATGCCACTTTTAGAGAATTCGATAATGAATGCCTCTAGAAGTTGGTCTATGCTCCTGAACTGCCTCTCGTTTAGTGGCTGAAACCATGTCAGGGCAGTGTTCCTAAGGGTTAGACCAAAGGCATTGTACTGCGTGAATAGATCTTCTACTTGTTCAGCTCTCAAAACTTGCCTAAACTCAGCCACATGATCGTATGGATCTCCAGTGCCATCGAAGTAGTTCTTCATGGACTTAACTAGTTGGGTCGGTCTCAGGGTCCTCGTGTGCTCTCTTGGTCTTGGTAGAGGGAATTCATCCGCATTTCTTCGGTTCCCTGGGGCTCTATGTCCCTCAAGTTCCACTCTATTTGTTTCCGTTCTCGTTCTTCCTCTTCCCAAGGAGTTGGCAAAGCTTACCTCAGGTCTGTCTCTCTTTATGTCTCTCTGAACTCCATGAGCATGGGACGTTCCAGCTCCCGGGTGGCCAGAGGACACGTTAGATTTTGGTTGGGGGAAAATAAACTCACCCATCCTAGTGTAAGCATGTCTATCATGTTCTGTAACCACAAAGATCCTTTCTGAAGCGTGATCTAGATAGGTCACCCTGCCCGGGCTATCTGGATCTTTAAACTCATAGATCATGATTGTTCCTATATCAATTGGCCGATCAGATTTATACCTCCAAAAGGCTTTGTCAGTCTCTCGGTTCAGAAGCAGATATATGCTCTTGTTGTCCTGGGGAACCCACTCGGGATTGAGGATTCTAGTAAGAACAGATTTCCCTCGAGGGGTCCTGGGCTCCCCTCCTACGTTCCCTTGTTCTAGGTCATCTATGTCCGTCTCAGGGATCACATTCCCGAATTCATCTATCCTCTCCGGGTGACTAGTGACCACATATATGGTTCCCTCTTTATCAAGGTATGCACCATTTTCAAACTTGACAACAGGGTGCTCTAGCCCAATAGATTGGTCTGGGTTTTTGATTTGGACCACGGATCTTCCTAGGCCGTCCTCATAGATGCTAGCGCCTAATCGGTTGGTCCTAAGGTATTCCAGCTGCGTCTTGTAGGGGCCTTCCACCCTATACAGATATGGCACACCCAAACTTCCTGTAGGTCTGTCCATCGCTTGAGACATCTCTGATCCACTAGTCTCAGAGCTAGGGTAATGCGAGTGGTGGCTCAACTACTGCGCCCAAGACCTAGCAGTGTGGTTGACACTAGCCTCTGAAGACCTAAGGCTTTGTCTATCTCTCCCTAGATGTCGTCCTGATCTAAGGTTCATAAGCCTATTTAAGTAGCCCAATTTTTGCCCAAAGTACAACCTCGTTGCTGAGTTCTTTTGTACCAATTACTTGATTCCTTCTTATGTTGATTATCGTGTTTATACTCTTGTCTGATATCACGTCATCAGGTATACTTGAGTGTATTTCCACACTTGAAGTTGATCGTTCCACGTTAAGTTCTTTTCCTTTAAAGTTCTCAACAGTACAAAGATTATGTCGTTAGCTTGAACTTGAGTATTTAGGTAGTCTTCAACTTGATAAATGTCTATCGCCACCCTGGCCTACTCCTATTACTAGTCGTTCTTAGCCTAAGCTAGGAATTGACAGAGGGAGTTGAGGGTTTCAAACCTTTTGTTTCCTTCTTGGTTGCCCTTGAGTGCCTAGGAAGCGTGTTCCCAAGCTTGCACTTACTCTTGCTTAGAATGCCCTTCGATGCTCTCAATAGATCTGTAAGAGTTCCAAAGTTAGCTCAAGACTTAAATTCCAAAGACAGAACCAATCACTTTCATTCATGTAACACAAACACCAATTTGCACTATGTTTTTTTTGGAAAACAATTCTAGAGATCCCTGAATTTTGTTCCCCCACGAGCTTTCCAACAAAACAAGATTCACAACAAACGGATTTCGTATGAGAAAGTTATGTCAGTTCAGGGTTTTGAGACTAAAACAGGGTTCAAACAGGCTAACTGTTCTCAGGATTCTTCTCTAAAATACATGTGTAGGGACCTCACAAATCACTAATGACTCTCTAATTGTGCCCAAAATTCCCCAAGGACTAGGAAAAATTAACCCTAAAATTTTGGCCGAAAAGCCTGTCAATCGCGATCGAGAGGTCTGTCAATCGCGATTGACAGAGGTGTCTGTCGGGGCCTGTCGGCCGCGATCGACAGTGTCAATCACGATCGACAGAGTCGGTCGTGAGTCCTGTCAATCACGATCGATGGTGTCAATCGCGATCGATACTTTTTTCGGGTTTTTCGCCATGAATTCAGTCAATCGGGGCTGTGTCCGTTGCGATGGACACGTGGCTACGCGAGAAAGTCAATCAATCGTTGAAATTGAGTCGGTCGCGATCGACGGTGTCAATCGCAACTGACAGAGGTGTCGGTCGTGGCTGTCGATCGCGATCAACGGTGTCAATCGCGATCGACGGTGTCAATCGCGATCGACGGTGTCAATCGCGATTGACAGGGTCCTACGTGGCAGTCAGTCGGTCGTGGGGTCTGTTGGTCGCGATTGACAGGGTCTGTCGGTCGCGATTGACAGATGTTGTCGATCGTGGCTGTCGATCGTGATCGACAGTGTCAATCGCGATTGACAGAGAAACACGTAATTTTTTAACTATTTTTAGTGATTTAGAATGTGCTCATCATGTAGATTATGGTGGTGCACTTTGTTTTACCAAATGGGTGTTTTTTCTGTCGATCGCGATCGACAGAGGTCCGCGACACACAAACAGTTTCTGAGTTTTCTGTACCTACGCAGCATGCTGGAGGGGATGATACTACTGGATCCTGCAAGAAACTCAACAAACATGCAAAAACACAGCACACAAGTCGCTCTCTCGCTCTCTCACAAGTGGAATGAGGGAAATGAGGTGGAGAAGGTGATATGATCAAAACTGAAAATTTTCGTGATGATGGAGATGGAGATGGTGATGATGATGATGGTGATGATGGTGGTGAGGTAAGAAAAAGAAAAATAAGAAAAGTAAAGAAATTACCTACAAAGCCAATGTCTCAAATCTACGTCTTACCATCACACGCTCGTCCTCAAAGCTCGATCCCCGGCAACGGCATTGGTGTAGCTCAGTGATGAGTAGCACCTCCTTTAATGTCAATCCGGGAAGATGTGAGGATGGTATGATGACCCCGAGCAAGTGAAGGCACAAGTGCGTGAGTGCGAAGCACACTAACATGCACACACATACACACACACGCGCACACAGGGCAAGACAAAGAAGCAATGGAGTTCTTTAGATTACTTTCAAAAAGCTCATACAAGTTTAGATCAATTACAAGCTAACCCCAAAAATGAGCTCTCTAGCTCTATTTATAGTTTTTGACTAGGTTTTGGCCTTGTCCCGACCTAGTGTCCGACCTAGTGAAAAATTAGGTTCTCTACCCAATTTGGAGGTTCAAACGAAGTCTAAAAAATGTGAAAACTGACAGGTAGATACTTCTAAAGCTCCTCAAGCTCAGGGACTCCTTGGCTTGCACAAAATGGAGCTACAAAATGTGAAATGGTATTTACAATGGTTTGTAGTGATGAAAATCACTATTTTTGTAGGGATTTTCTATTAATATGTTGACATACATTTCCTGGAGCTCCCTACTTGCTCCTTCTCCTTGTGTGTCCACCTCTTTTATATGCGTTAGTGTCCTGAAAAAATATTGGCCTACTTGCCAGATCGTCGTTGACTGCTCTGTCTGCTTGTACTTTCTCTTCTCTCTGACTCCCTTCGTAAGCTTCCTTGCCTAGTGAGTCCTTCAGTTCCAACAGCTAGTCAAAAGGGCAAAGGAAAATGGAGCTCTTCTACTAGTAAGCAGAAATCTGCAAATGCTGCACATTCGAAGAACCAGGATAAAGATGAGAAGAAATCAGAAAAGCAGAAATTGTTTTGCAAGTACTGTAAAGGGAATGATCATATCATAAAGAACTGTCCAAAACTGGCTGCAAAAGAGGCAAAGAAAAAGGGGGCTGGAATGGTTGTTGCAGAAGCCTCTACACCAAAAACAGAGTCTGCTAATCTTGTGCAGGAAGAAGAATGAGCGTTTACTACTGTTTGCAGTTTTGACCCATCTTCTCATGAGCAGTGCATGTATGCAGTGGACTCAGATGTTTGCCAGTACTTTGACAGTGGGGCGACCAAACATATTACCTCGCAGCATAGTTTCTTCTCTTCACTCGAGCCTGCCCCTACAGGGAATACTGTCACATGCGCCAACAACTCCTCTTATCCTGTTATGGGAGTTGGTAAGATCATTATGACTACTGCTGATGGTAGTTCTTTCACCTTGTCAGATGCTTCATTTGTGCCAGGGATCAAGAAGAATCTGTTATCAGTTTCTGCATTAGCCAAGATTGGCTTGGTTGTGAAATTCGTTGATGATTGGTGTACAATTCATGATCTATCAAATGGCGATGCGATTATTGCTTCTGGCATTTTATGTCGTGGGCTGTGTAAGCTCATAGACTATGAAAGATTTGTGAATGATTCGGCATGTGCAGTTCATGATTCTCAAGCTATGTCAGATGCAAAGCTTTGGCATGCACGCTTTGGTCATCTGAATTTTGCTAGTTTGCTACGCCTGCAGAAATCTGATATGGTGTCTTCTTTGCCCAAGCTTGAGGCACCTAGAAAACATGTATGTGAAGGTTCTATTTTGGGCAAAATGCAGGGTTCCTCCTTTCCAAAAGATGGTTCAGTTCGGGCTACGCAGAAATTGCATCTTGTACATAGTGATGTCTGTGGTCCTATGCAGACACCCTCTTTTGGGAATTACCTTTACTTTGTGACTTTCATTGATGATTTTTCCAGGCATGCATGGGTATATCCACTCAAAGCAAAGTCCGAAGTGTTCATGTGCTTTAAACAGTTTTTGGTTTTGGCTGAAAATCTGTCAACATGTAAAATGGGCACCCTCCATTCTGATCAAGGGAGGGAATATATGTCTTCTGATTTTAATGCATTTCTGGCTGAACGTGGGATAAAACACCAGTGTACAGTGCCGTATACACCTCAACATAATGGAGTTGCAGAACGAAAGAACAGGTCGCTCATGGAGATGGCGAGGTGCATGGACAAGAGTCATGCTTTACCACATAGTTTCTGGCTTGAGGCTGTCATGTGTGCAGCATATGTACTGAACAGGTGTCCCACTAAAGCGCTGCAGTCTATCACTCCATATGAGGCTTGGCATGACCGCAAGCCATCTGTTGCTCATCTGTGTGTTTTTGGTTGTTTGGCATATGCATTAGTGCCTGAACAACATCGCAGAAAATTGGATGATAAGGCAGTAAAATGTATTTTTGTTGGGTACAGTTCTGAAAGTTAAGGCTGTCGTCTGTATCATCCACAGACTACACGCATTCTTGGCGAGGTGCATGGACAAGAGTCATGCTTTACCACATAGTTTCTAGCTTGAGGCTATCATGTGTGCAACATATGTACTGAACAGGTGTCCCACTAAAGCGCTGCAGTCTATCACTCCATATGAGGCTTGGCATGACCGCAAGCCATCTGTTGCTCATCTGCGTGTTTTTGGTTGTTTGGCATATGCATTAGTGCCTGAACAACATAACAGAAAATTGGATGATAAGGCAGTAAAATGTATTTTTGTTGGGTACAGTTCTGAAAGTTAAGGCTGTCGTCTGTATCATCCATAGACTAAAC
This sequence comes from Ceratopteris richardii, assembly GCA_020310875.1. Taxonomy (NCBI): domain Eukaryota; kingdom Viridiplantae; phylum Streptophyta; class Polypodiopsida; order Polypodiales; family Pteridaceae; genus Ceratopteris; species Ceratopteris richardii. The sequence continues at coordinate 100,453,938 of CM035406.1, forward strand.
GCATTCTCGTTAGCCGTGATGTTGTCTTTGTGGAGGATGCTATTCAGCCATTGCTTTCATGTACTAAGGAGACAGGTGGACAATCTAGTGCTGGTCCTAATGAGGCAACTTCTCAGCCTTTGCAGGTTTCATATGATGATGCAGATCATTCTATTTCTGATGCAGATTTACATGATGCACTTGTTGATGAGAGAGATGATATTGAGCAGGCAAAAACTATGCCAAAATGACTGGTGCAGACTTTGCGTGACAGCAAATTAGATGCATCTTTGTCATATCATACTCGTTCAAGCTCTCATAGTGCCTCCTTTGCATTAGATTGCTATGCTATGGCTGCGTCTAGTCTCTGTGATGAGAATGAGCCTATTTCTTTTGATGAAGCACAGAATTCAAAAAATCGGATGGCTACCATGCAATCGGAATATGATGCTATTATGAAGAATGGTACATGGTCTTTATGTGACTTGCCTCCTGGCAAGAAGGCCATTGGCACTAAGTGGGTATATAAGATGAAGCGTAAACTTGATGGTACAGTTGACAGGTATAAGGCTAGGCTTGTTGCAAAGGGTTATGCGCAGGAAAGAGGCCTTGATTTTGATGAGACCTTTGCACCTACATGCCATATGACTACTGTTCGGAGCATTTGTGCACTTGCAGCCCATCATGGTTGGAATGTACATCAGTTGGACATTAAAACAACATTTCTGAATGGTGACTTGCATGAAGAAGTGTATGTTTTTCAGCCCCGTGGCTTTGTGCAGAAAGGGCATGAAAACCAGGTGTGCAGGTTAAAGAAGGCATTATATGGTTTAAAGCAAGCACCATGTGCTTGGTATGAGAAGATACATGCCTATCTGGTTTCACATGGTTTTGTGAACAGTCCAACTGAAAGCACCTTATATGTTAAGTGTGCTAATGATGTGCTTCTGATCATTGTTGTCTATGTTGATGGCATGCTGCTCACTGGTCCTATTGAGAAGCATATTGCTGATTTCAAGGCTGATTTGCATGCCTCATTTGAGATGTCTGATTTGGGGCATTTGCATCACTATTTGGGCATTCAGTTTATGCAAGTTGATGGTGGAATGGCTTTGTGTCAAACGAAATATGTTGACACATTATTGCAGCATTTTGGCCTTGAAGACTATAAGCCTATTGCCACTCCTATGGAGACAGGTTTACGCTTGAGTCTTCATGATGCTGGAGATGCATTTGATGCTGTTCTCTATCAGCAGGCTGTTGGATGCTTGATTTACTTATGCATTACTCGGCCAGATATTCAGTTTGTTGTCTCACAGATGAGCAGGTTTATGCATTGCCCAGGAGTCACACATTGGAAGGCGGTTAAGCGCATCTTTCGCTACTTGAGTGGTACTCGGCTACTTGGGTTGTTTTATCCCAAGGGGGGATCACTATCGCCAGATTTGCATGCTTTTTCTGACTCAGATTGGGCTGGTTGCTATGACACTCGTGTGTCCACCAGTGGTTTTTGCTTCATGCTTGGTAGCTCATGTATATCTTGGTTGAGCAAGAAGGAGCCTATTGTGGCCACTTCCAGTTGTGAGGCTGAGTATAGGGTAGCTTTCACAGCGACTGTTGAGTGTGTGTGGCTCAGACGCCTTATGGCTGATTTGGGTGTTGGCCAGTCTTCTGCCACCACCATGTTCACTGACAATCAGAGCGCATTGGCAGTTGCGAGGAACCCTGTGTTCCATGCTCGCACTAAGCACATTGAGGTGCATTATCACTATGTCAGGGAGAGGTTCTCTGCTGGGGAGATCAGCTTGGCACATGTGCCCATGCAGGAGAACATTGCAGACCTTTTCACGAAGGCTCTACCTAGGGAGAAGTTTGAAGCTTTCCGCAAAGCTTTGGGCTTACTTCCTTTGTGGAGTGATTTCCACATAGCTTGGCACTTCCTTATACATGAGTGCCAGCTCCTTGTTCACCGCATCACTCCGAGGGGGGATTTGTTGATATATTTAGGTGGTGATGTGTGTGCACACACTAGGACTGCCGGGGCACTTTTTTCCCTCTTTAGGAGGTTTTTTTCCCCCGGCTTGTATATACACCTATTGCCCTAATGGGCTACTTATCTTTGTACATTCTCTAGTAATACATTCAGTATTGTGTGTTTGTGCTCCAAGCTTCTTCTTCTTCCTTGTGCTGTTTGTGTGCTTTTGCAGACGTCTAACTCCAACACTCCAATACTTTCCATGATTCATACTACTAGAGGAATACAATGTATGTATAGAGAGGGTAGTCATAAAAAAGGCCTACATTTGCCACCCCATTTGAGCCTGAGGGCCTTCTTTCCATTGCAAAGAAAGACACTATCTTTCATCCCAACTAGCATGCACAATGATGCAGAGGACTGAAGACAAGAAAGAGTAGAAAGTAGAAGAAAGAAGAGAAGAAAAGAAGGCCGCAAAATTTTGAAGAAATGGCTCACTTTCTTTTCCTAAAATGCATTGTAAAACATTGAAAAGCCTTGTAAATGCTCTATAGGAGTCCTCTAGATGCATGAATCCTCAAGATTGTAATATTACCCTCGTACAATAGTAGAAACTTAGTGATTTTTTAAGACAATGTAGATCTCTTGTGTGAAAGGAACAAAATTAGGGCACATGTATATAAGACACTTGTGACTCTTTTGTAAGGACTTTTGGCCATAATCAAGAGCTAACTTTGAAATTCAAAACTTGCTTCTACTTGCCTCTTTACCTTCTTCTTCATGAGCTTTTGTGTGTGTTTGAGCCATGAGGTGTGTATCTAGAGGTGTTATCTACCCCTTCCCCCATCTTTTTTTACTGTTATTATTTGTGTGTGAAGTGTAGGAAGGCTTGAAGTGAGAGTAGGTGATTCCCCCCACTCTATTTTTTGGCCATAGCACAGAGATCCAATCATGTTGAAAATATGGTGTTGGATGTTTTTTGTTAAGAGCTTTGAAAAGAACCCAATATTGACTATATTCGGGTATGGGAGCTAGGATAAATTTTGTGATTTCTATCTATTATTGCACCAAGTATCATGATACAAACTTCACTGTGTTTACCTCTACTCCTTATCCGACCTTGTTTGGTAAGACTAAACTGGATAGGATAGGTATCAGGGTTCTTCGGGTGGCAAAATCATGTAGATAGGATCCCTGGTATTTTTCCCACTTCTATTATTGGACCAATTTATTGAAAGATAGTAATATTGCCATTACCCTCTTCTATATTAACTATTCTTGAATTTTATTAAATCTTGATTCTATACTTCATCTTGCATCAATACTTTAGAGTACTTACAGATTGTCTATGGCTTCAATTTACAATCCATATTATTCCTTCGTCACTGTATTCAATTGAAGAACTCGAATATTACTACTTAACATTTACTTTAACACTCATAGTTAATATCTATCTGCATCGAATATCACACAAGCTAATCTTTATCAAGATTGAACTTTAATCATACACTAATTTACTATTAAATATTAGTTCACTGACAAAGGATTGATTCAAAATTACCAAATACACAATTTCGAGAAGATATGTCAGCACAGTGCTCCTCCTCCACAAACGGGTTCTATGGACTCTTCATGCCAGACTCACACATATGCGACTCTTCTTTGTATTAATTTATGAATAGACTACAACAGTTGGCCAATATGGCACTTCACTAAAAATATGGAAAATTACAAATTATAATATCAGAATCCTAACACTGGCATGCATGGTGGACTCGAACCCTATGCAAAAAAATCATCATCAACTAATCCTTGTATGTACAAGATGCAGGCTTCTTCAAAACTTAGTTTGATTTTCTTTTGTAAAGCTTTTCATAACTTTTGTATATGCTCCGCATCAAGGACTTGGACATCTAGGCTGGATGAGCTTGCAACAATAGCTTTATCAAGGAGGCATTCACTTTGTTCGACCAAAAAGGATTCCTATAAATAAAAGTCATTTTTCAATGCTGCACGGCACCGGATTTTGCTATCTTTGACTTCCAACCCAACCTTCTTCAACTTATCAGTCTGATTACTGAGCATATTCTCCAATCACTGCAATTTTTGGGCCTGGAATTTGGTGGTCTTGAAATATGCTTGACGTTCCTTCTTCAACTGTATAGTCACCCCAATTTCTACAATCAAGGCTTGCATTTTCTCGAATAACTTTTCCTTTGTAGATGCTAGCTCTGTTTCCCAATGGACAACTTTAACATTAATTTTTGTACAAGCTAGCTCTAGCATAGTAACCTTCTTAGTTATTGTATCCAACACAGATCCAACACATTCCAAGGCAACATTCTTTTCTACTAATTCGAGTCGTAGTGCAACAAGTTCCTGATCTTGATCGGTCACTTGCTCCTGTAGTTGTGATTCGTGAGCTCTGAGGACCAAAATTTCCTCCTAAAGAGGAGCAATGTCGGCTTTGCACATATCAAGTTTGTGTTGAAATTATTTCTTGATCATCTACTTCTCGGTATCCAAATCGGATTGTAGCACACCAAAAGCCTAGATCAGGTATTGTCCCATCCTAGCAATATCTGCAAGCAAAGTGTGGGAACCAACGCGGACTTGTAAGACGGACCCGTTAGGGATAGTCAGGTCAGTAGATGAACCATGGGCAACTTCAACTTCTATAACGTGGGGTGGATATTAATCAGGAGAGATCGGTGGTGTGGCTACAATAGACTAATCATAAGTAGAAGTTGCATTTGAGGATAGAATGGGAGCAGAGGGCACGGTGGGGATGGCGGGTTGAAGGATATTGGAAAGGGCCATAGTAGAGAAAGGTTCTTGTCCTCCAATGACCATAGCAACTTCATTGATATGATCCTAAACCTAGTTATCTTCAAGGTGAGTGATAGCTTTATTAGGCATCAAACAAACTGCTATCTTTATCACGGCATGCACACTATGGTCCGAAATGAGCACACTAATCTTCTTTGGTGAGCTAGTAGCTTGATCAATAACCTCGATGAAATATACTGAACTTTCCCTAGTGGATCTAGAATGAACTTCAGTGACCGCAACAATGGTTGACACTTCCTTGCTAGTGACTATAATCCTAGTAGCAATATGGGCCGAAGATGAGCTAGAAATAGGGGTGGAGGCCTTTGTAACACGACATCACTGTGGATGAAAACACAAAAGCACTGAATCTGCTTCCTCCTCATCATCTTGCTTCATGTGAGATGAGAGAGACGGGTGCATGGGAACTCACCTTTTTCTAATTGTTGTGCAACTCCTTGGCATTCCTTGTGAATGCGGTAGAAATAAAACATAGCCCAATTAACCCGCTCTTGGGCAACAATGTCGATCACCAAAATTATGAGCCTACAAATACCATAATTCCACTTTTAGAGGTTATTGGTAACAATCAAAAGTTGCAGGGCATGGCACTCTCTGAAAGAACTTGGAGAAGCTTGTAGGAGGTAGAAAAGTGAGTTGCGAAGCGACGAAGTTTGGTCTAGAAAACCGGCACAAGACCAGCCCTTGAGCTTATGGAGACTCAAATAGACCCTATAGGCATGTGATAAGTGCAATAAAATGCACTATGTACTTTGTAGCATCAAGGAGAAAGAGTCCATACAAAACAGATAGGTTTGTGCATCGAGTAAATAAAAAAACTTACTATCTTTGGATGAGACAATGAACTTCAAATGGTCATAGCGACCAACGTGATTACAATTAGAAGAAATTCTTTTAATGGGAGTGATACACACATCGGTGAGTGTATATAATGCACAAGAGTACAAGAAATAAGCAAGATATGATTTTTGAATGAACCAGATACTCAACAGTGGTACCTCCTATTTTTTAGGAATATGTAGGGATTGACCCCGAGACAATAAAACTGAGATTTCTCCCAATCTACTAAAACAAATGCTTTGAAAATTTATAAGCATACACTAGAGACTAACAACTTTCCAATGCATCCTCTTGAATCGAATTTAACCTCTATAGTGAGAGTAGCAGCCTCTGCAAGCTTACTGTTGTTGAAGAAGATGATGCAGAAAAATGGAGTAAGACAATGGTGGCCACAAGTGTATGTATATTGCTTCCATGTAATGTAAAAGTGATCTGAAGTCTTTATATAGACTTGTAAAGTGCTCCACGACTTCTAAAAGTGGATTTTAAATTCAAATGAAGGTGGTAAAGATTATTTGAGGGAATCAATTCACTTTCTTAGAATGTAGGAAAAGTGAAGATCTATTTTGATCTACTTTTAGGTGATTGATTGATTGCAACTCAACCACCACAAATTCATAGAATTTGGGCTCTCTCTTTATTCGTTTACATGTGTAAAGCTCTAGGCTTTTACAATGGTAAAATATCCATAAAAAATCTTTCAAAAAAATACAATAAAGGGTTCCTCCGAAATTGATTCCTTTACCAAGCAGATGGAATGCTTTGTAATAAATGTGGAATCATAGCCATACCTTTCTGGGTGTTTCTTCTCTCTTGTTGATCTTCTAGGTGCTTGCTTGGAGCGTTCTCCACACTCTTGCATATTTGCTTTGCCTCTTGACTTCCATAGTTTGTAGTCCTTTTCCCTTTCATCTTGGTCATCATCTGTATCACTTCTTGGATCTTAGACCTATGTATCATGCTTGCTTCCTAAATGATGAGAATCAAAATCAAGATCATATGGTAGAGTTAACTTTTTTTTGTCTTCATCATACCAAGACCTATGTTCTTCAAACACAACATATCTACTTCTAGTGAATTGCTTGGTTGAAGGATTATAGAACCTATAACCTACCTGTTGATCATGTGTTGCTTTGATATGTTTGGTAGTCCTAAACACTTTGATCCCTACATTTATCCTTCAAGGTTCTTTCATTCACATGAGCAAGTCTCGTATGCCACACTTCAAGCTCACTTAGGGTTTGAGACCCAAAAGTGAATAGAACTATGTTCCTCGTTTCTCCTACTTCAAAAGTAAAGAGCCTACCATGCTTCTCACCTCTGGCTATCTTCTTGAAGCCTTAACATGGATCTTCCACAAAAGCACCATGTTGGGTGAACCCAACTTGCAAGCCTTTTTCAACTATTTGGCCTACACTTATTAGGTTTTACTGATAGTGGGTACATAGAGAGCCTTACTCAGAATGTTTGTCCTACCATTGGAAGCTTTGAAGTTACCAATCATCTCCACATTGTGCTTTATGTCATCCCTTGTTTGAACTTCATGTCTATGCTTTGGACTTTCCAAATGAGATAGAAGAGCAATGTTGCCTGCAATATGATTTGAACATCTTGAATCTATGTAGAAAAAATGATTATCTTCTTTACCTTCTTTGTGGCTTAGATTCATTAGAACCAATGAGGCTTCATGTGCTTGATCTTCTGAATAATTGTTGAAGTCCCTTCTATTATAGCCTCTATTGTTAATATTGAAGTTGTATCCACCTCTGCCTCTATTGATGCCATATCCACCTCTTCCGCTTCCTTTCTGGGTCTTGCCATTGAACCAACAATTTTGAGTGGTGTGGTTGGTCTTAATGTAGATGGCACAAGGTTGAACATTTTGACCTTTGGATTTTTCATGCTTTGGTTCTTTCTTCTTCCATTTCCACTTGCTCTTGCTTGCGAAGTTGGCTTGGGAAGTCTCCTCTCCATCTTCTTCCTTCTTCTTGCTTTTCAGCTTCTTGTGCTTCTTATCTACATATAGAGCACTAGTTGAATTACCATGATAGGACTTACCTTTCTTTATGCTATTGTTGGCCTCTTGATTGAAGAGTTGTGCAAGAAAGATGTTGAAGTTTGGAGTTTGCACCTCCATGATGAGATCATAAGCCATCGTGAAGGATTTCCATTGCTTATCACTTCGAGTCCTATTGAGAATTTGCCTTATGATACTGTCTTCTTCATTCGGTTGAACTCGTTCCAAAGATGATTCTTTCTTCCTTTGGTACTAGTAGAAAAGAAAGTCTCAAGGGCATCCCAAGTCTCTTGAGATGTCTTCCATCCTCTAATATGTGGTAATAGAAAGTTAGAGATGAATTTTAATATGTAAGACCTTGCTTGAGCATCCCTTGCACACACCAAAGTGTGAGCTTATCTATCTCCTCTTGTGTAGGCCCTCCTTTGGATCTTGGAGTAGGCATAGCTTCATCACCTACTACAATTCCATAAAGATATCTACCTTGCAAATAGGCCTCCATTCTAATTTGCCAAATGGCATAATTGTGTCAATCAAGCTTCTCAATCATTGAGGGAAATCTATCATCCATCTTGATCTAGCTCTCATACCACTAAAAGAACTTGGAGAAGCTTGTAGGAGGTAGAAAAGTGAGTTGCAAAGCGATGAAGTTTGGTCCAGTTAACCGGCACAAGACCAACCCTTGAGCTTATGGAGACTCAAATAGACCTTATAGGCATGCAACAAGTGCAATAAAATGCACTATGTACTTTGGAGCATTAAGGAGAAAGAGTTGATAAAAAGTAGATAGGTTTGTGCATCGATTAGCTCAAAAACCTTACTATCTTTGGATGAGACAATGAACTTCAAATGCTCATAAAAACCAACATGATTAAAATTAGAAAAAATATTTCTATGGGAGTGATATAGATAGGGTTGAGTGTATATAATGCACATGAGTACAAGAAATAAGCAAAATATGCTTTTGGAATGAACCAAAAACTCAACAATGGTACCTAATATCTTTCAGGAATATGTAGATATTGACCCTGAGACAATAAATCTGAGATTAATCCCAATGTACTAAACCAAATGCATTGAAAATTTACAAGAATAAACTAGACACTAATACCTTTTCAATTAGTCCTCTCTTATTCAATTTGAAGCTTTGTAGAGAGAGCAGCAGGCTCTACAAGCTTACTATTGTTGAAGAAGATGATGCAAAAAGAGGTAGGTGGCACATTATGGCATATTCATTCAAGGATTTGCGGGGAAACAATTTATTCATGGTCTCCAAAGGTGATTGGGTGATGTCGATCAGGCCTTTGTTAGGCAAATGAAGATGGGATACAACAATGTTGACCATGATGCAAGTCGTAAAGAACAAATAAAAAATAGGCCATGACATGATGGAGGTAGAACAGTTGGCTATGGCTCATGCAAGGTTCATGGAGAGGGGATGTGCCGACACTGTGTGCCATGGCAACTCGGCAAAAGGGAGGAAGCCTCGTGCACAGAAGTACTCAACGAGCTTCGGGGACATGCCATCATCGAACCCTGCAAGATGTAGTGGGGCTTCTATGGTTGCTAGGTACACACTATGCTCAATAACGCAAACACACACAAAGATATCGCAAGCACAAGTTTCACACACAGGAGACATAGTAAAGGAAAGAAATAAAACTTCGAAGATTAAATAGTCATGGAAAAAACCAGGATTATGAACAACATGCGATCAATCATAATGGTAATAAAGGCAGAGAATATCCGACTGCCAACAAACCAGAATATGCATGGAGGGGAGAATGAACATGTGATGTGGAGGGTCGGGTCATTAAAGAGCCATCAGCATCAAGATGCCTTGAAAGGAGGGCAAAAAGGTCTAAAATTAAATCTAGAAAAAGAGCGACGAAAAGGTTCTATGGTCAATTAATTAACCGAAATGTGACTGGAGCAATTGGCATCACAATATGGTAAAGATCGAACTAGTGGGCCTACAATTGGCTAGCTTTCTGGCTCACGTTAGACAGTCCTAATTAAACAAAACTAGTAGATAATAAAATGTACTAAACATATGAGCAATATGAACTTTAGAACAATTTTAAACAGTAGGTGGATATCCCATTCACCGGATTGGTAATCAGCTCTCTAGTGAGAGTCTCTAATCGGAACATTGTTGGACCTAGCTTTGCTGAAATGCGATATCTTTTGAAGCACTGAAATTTAAACTTTTCAACTGCTCTGTCAGACTTGGAATTATAGAAGAGAACTAATTGTCCTTCTTCAAATACAGGGGTTTGCAAGAAGTGATCATGTGTCCAGACTTGATGGAGTGGAACTTCTTGCATCAATAGGTGTTCATTGAGTGAACGTAGCTCATCCAATTGAACATGAAAAGATGCAGCTGGCAATAATATCTTATCAATGGCAACTCGTAGAATGAGCAGAAGTAGTTCCATAGGGGCAATGGATTCGAGTTCATAAGCTAACTTAAAAGGGGTATACCCAGTACATACTTTGTATGTTGTACAATAGGTCTAGAGAATAGATGGGATCAATTGATCCCATCATTCAAGAAAATCTGTGACCAATTTCTTAAGCATAGTAAGTAGATTTTTGTTCATACTCTCGGCCAGAATGTTGGCACGACATAGAGATAGACCGGAGTTAAGCTTTGCCAACCCAGTGGGAAGAGAAAGAACAAGAACAAAAACAAATATAGTGGAACCTGAGGGACTTAGAGCCCCAAGGAACCAAAGGAATGCGGATGAATTCCCTCTACCAAGACCTAGAGAGCACACGAGGACTTTGAGACCGACTCAGCTAGTTAAGTCCATGAAGAACTACTTCGATGGCACAGGAGACCCATATGATCATGTGGCCGAGTTTAGGCAAGTCTTGAGAGCTGAACAAGTTGAGGACCTATTCACACAATATAATGCCTTTGGTCTAACCCTTAGGAACACAGCCCTTACGTGGTTTCAACCATTGAATGAGAGACAGTTCAGGAGCATAGACCAACTCTTAGAGGCTTTCATCACTGAATTCTCTAAAAGTGGCATAAGGCATAATACTTCCTCATTGATACATAGCTTCAAGCAGACCCCTCAAGAGACCATGAGACTTGCAGGAAGAAGATTTAGGCAATATCTTGAGAGATGCCCTGTTCCTGAGTTACCCACACCAGCCAAACAAGTGGCTTTATTCTTGGATGGATTGCTAAGTACCAAATTGAGGTTGCTGAAGCTCAAAGTCAAGGACAAAGCATGGAAGCACATCAAAAGGTGGACACACAAGGAAAGGGAGCAAGTAGGGAGCTCCAAGAAGTGTATGTCAAATTTTTCAAAAGAATCCACTACAAAAATAGTGATTTTCATCACTAAAAACCATTGTAAATACCATTATCTATTTTTATAACTCCATTTTGTTCAAGCCCTGGAGTCCTTGAGCTTGAGGAGTATTAGAACTATCATCCTACCAATTTTCATAATTTTTAGACTCCATTTGAGCCCTCAAACAAGCCCTGGAACCTAATTTTTAACTAGGCCGGACACTAGGTCTGGACAGGGCCAAAACTAGTCAAAAAACTATAAAAAGAGCTAGAGAGCTCATTTTGGAGTTAGCTGGTTAGAGAATAGAGCTTTTGTAAGAGAACTCTTTTGCAATCTAAGCTTTCCATTGTTCCTCTCTTTGATCTTACTTTGTGCGCGTGTGTGTGTATGTGTGTGCATGTTTGTGTGCTTTCACTCACGCACTTGTGCCTTCACTTGCTCGTGGTCTTCATACCGGTCCTCACGTCTCCGCGGATTGACAAGTAAAGGAGGTGGTGCTTACGCTTGAGCTACACCAAATTTTGGCGCCGTTGCCGGGGAGAGAGCTTCGAGGACGAGCGTTGTGATGGTAAGATCGTAGATTTGCGACGTTGGAAGGTAAAAAAACTATCATTTCCGTTCATTTTCAGTTTTTTTCCTCTTCATCTTCATCATCATCATCATCTCCACCTTCTTCCATCTTCTTCTTCATAGAAATTTCTTGTTTTTTAGTGCATTTTCACCATTTTCATACCATTTTTCATGCATTATTATATGCGAAGGAGTTAGGAGGTGCAAGGGAGAGCAAGCGCTGTGTTTTTTTCTTGATTTTCTGCTCATACGGAGCTCGCCATTGCCGGCGCTTAGAAATTTGATTTTCTCGCCAAAAAACGCGATTCTGTGATGAAAATCGCGATTCTGTGCAAATTCAAATTTTTTTGAAAAATCACGATTTTCAGTTTTCCCGCTTAAAAGTTGGCTGAAAGAATCACGATTCTGTGGTCATTCTCAGAATCGCGATTCTGTGATTGTGCTCAAAATCGCGATTCTCACAAATCACGATTTTCAGCAAAAAACACGATTCTGTGAGAACACGATTCTCAAAAACACAATTTTGTGAAAACATGATTCTCTGCTCAAAATCACGATTCTCATGTCAAAAAACACGATTTTCTAAAACACGATTCTGTGCTCAAAATCGCGATTCTCATGTCAAAAAACACGATTTTCTAAAACACGATTCTGTGCTCAAAATCGCGATTTTCATATCAAAAGACACGATTCTCTAAAACACGATTCTGTGCTCAAAATCGCGATTTTCATGCCAAAAAACACGATTTTGTGCTCAACATCGCGATTTTCATATCAAAAAACACGATTATCTAAAACATGATTTTGTGCTCAAAATCGTGATTTTCAAAAACACGATTCTGTGAGAACACGATTCTATGCTCAAAATCGCGATTCTCATGTCAAAAAACACGATTTTCTAAAACACGATTCTGTGCTCAAAATCGCGATTTTCATATCAAAAAACACAATTCTCTAAAACACGATTCTGTGCTCAAAATCGCGATTTTCATGCCAAAAAACACGATTTTATGCTCAACATCGCGATTTTCAGAAACACGATTTTGTGCTCAACATCGCGATTTTTAGATAAAAAAAACACGATTCTCTAAAACATGATTCTGGGCTCAAAATCGCGATTTTCATATAAAAAAAAACACGATTCTCTAAAACAGGATTCTGTGCTCAAAATCGCGATTTTCATGCCAAAAAACACGATTTTGTGCTCAACATCGCGATTTTCAGAAACACGATTTTGTGCTCAACATCGCGATTCTTTGACTTCACAACATCGCGATTCTCTTGAGATTTACAAAATCGCGATTTTATCCAAAAGGTCCTGTTTGCCTGTTTTGACCCCCAGGAGCCTGATTTGACATAACTTTTTCATCCAAAGTCCATTTTTTGAGCTCTATAGCTCGTTGGAAAGCTCGTTTCAATTCCTACACAATCTCAACTATTTTTTTTAAGAATAACGCATTTATTTTGAGATAGGATAATTTGAAGTTGACCCTCAAGTGGTACTAGGGAACCAAGGGGGCCCCAAGGGATTTTGAGTAATAACAAAGGGGAATTTTGGGACTAGAAGACAAAGCATATGAACCTGAGGTCTGGTAGACACCTAGGCAAGGATAAACAAAGCATTAGATCTTCTGAGGCTAGTGTCAACCATACAGCTAAGTCTTGGGCACAACAACTAAGTGGTCATTCTTACAGACTAAGTTCAGACACAAGTGATTCAGAAATGTCTTTTAGCATGGGGAAACCTGTAGGTGGCTCAGGAACTGATTATTTACAAACACCACAAGGTCCCTATAAGACACAGTTGGAATATATTAGGACCAACCGATTAGGTGCTCGCATCTATGAGGATGGCCTGAGGCGATCAGTGGTCCAACTCAAAAATCCAGATCAACTCTTTGGACTTGAACATCCGGTGGTCAAGTTTGAAGAGGGTTCATACATTGATAAGGAAGGAACCATGTATGTGGTCACCAACCTACCAGATAGGACTGATGAGTTTGGAAATGTCATTCCTGAGAATGAAATAGGAGACCTAGAACAAGGAAATGTAGGACAAGGACCCCAGACTCCCAGAGGTAAGTCAGTTTTGACCCGAGTGATCACTCCGGATTGGATCCCTCAAGACAACAAAAGCATAGAACTATTCTTGAATAGAGAAACAGAGGAAGCCTTTTGGAGATTCAAGCCAGATCAACCTAGCCAATTAGGCATAGTCATCATCTACGAGTTCAAGGATCCAGAGACACCAGGCAAAGTGGTCTACTTGGATAACACATCAGAGAAAGTGTTCTTGGTAACAGAACATGATAGACATGCATATACTTGGAAGAGTGAATTGATTTTCCCTCCACCAAGATCCAATGTTTCCCATGGTCTCCAAGGAGTAGGATCATCCCAAGCTCATGAAGCCCAGAGAGAAAGAACTAGAGAGCGATCTGAGGTAAGTTTTGCACACCCTGTGGGCAGAAATAGAGCAGGATTTGAAAATGAAAGACCTGAAAGAGAGAGACATCAAGCATATGGGCAACAAAGAGATGAACATGATTTTCCATTGCCTAGACCCCGAGAGCACACAAGAACCCTTAGACCCACTCAAGTGATCAAGGCAATGAAGAATTATTTTGACGGGTCAGGAGATCCTTATGATCATGTGGCTGAGTTCAAACAAGTATTAAGAGCTGAACAGGTTGAGGATTTGTTCACCCAGTACGAGGCATTTGGTTTGACTCTTAAGGGCACTGCCTTAGCTTGGTTTCAGCCACTGAGTAGTCGCAACTATCGCGATATAGGTCAACTGCTAGACGAATTCATTGTAGAATTTTCCAAGAGTGGTATCAGGCATAACACATCATCTTTGATCCACAGCTTCAAGCAGACACCCCAAGAAACAGTGCGGCTAGCAGGAAGAAGGCTCAGACAGTATCTAGAGAGATGCCCTACTCCAGAGTTACCCACACCAGCCAAACAAGTGGCTTTGTTTTTAGATGGCTTACTAAGTACTAAGTTAAGATCATATGTGTACTTGAAAGAGCCTAGATCCATAGAAGAGTGTGTGCGGACGTGCATTGACATAGAAGATAACTTGGGAGAGGAGTTAGGATTGTCCAAACTCTATAAGGACTCTGATAGTTCTACTAGTCATACTTCAAAAATCTCCACGGAAATAGAGGAGATAGTTGAGCAAGTTGCCAAGAAGCTGGGAGTCCAAAATAAACAAACACAGAGAGTCACTCCATTGAGTCGGTGTTATACTTGCGGAGGCGACCACATGGCTAACGTATGCCCAATGCAAAACCAAAACATGAGAGAAAGGAATGATCCATATTGCACTATTGAGAGAAAATATACGAACCACACGGCTCAAGATTGTCCCTATAATAGGCAGGCCGTTAGACAGAATTATCAACAACCTTACCAACCAGGTAGGTATCCAAACCAATACCAACCGCCATATTATAGACCACAACAGCAATATCAGGCACAATATAGGCCACAACCAGTCTTGGGAAACGAACCACCAGCTCCTGCCAACGTGATTCCAGTCAAATATGCTGTGGGAGAGGAAAAATCCAAATAGAGCATTGGTGCCACTAACCCCATTGATACCAGATAATGACTCTCATGCTCATAGTTCAGACTACTCCCATGAAGGTAGTCCACATGCTTATTACACAGAGTCACTTGAACATAGTGAGATTTACTCGTATCAATATGAGGCACCACCTATGGAGCAAAATTGGGAGCCAGAATACTCCAATGTCATGTACACAAATCCTAACCCTAGGCCCCAGTTGAGACAAATGAGACCACAAGCCCCTAGAGGATCTTGTTTCAGATGTCAAGGTGACCATTTTGTTCGTGACTGTCCCCACCCACCATCTCCGAGTCAAGGACAGGCTATCACAATACAGGCTTTTTATCCTGATTGTGGCAAAGACCATCTCCCCAGAGATTGTCCAAGAAACCCCTCCAGTGCACCCAAGATTACACCCATTAATGTGGTAGGCTTAGTGGCAGATTCAAGTTCAAGTAGTAGCAATGTGGCTCCTGTACAAGCTGTCACTAGGGCACAAGCCTTAAAACAGGATAAACCAGCAGAACAATCAGAGTCGAGTGAATCAGGAGAGCCTAGTAAGAGGAAAACAAGAACATGGAAGGATACCAGAGAGAAGGCCAATTGCAAGTGGAATAAAAAGTTATCGGAACTAGAAGAAAGCTTAAAAGAGGCGAAAACAAAAATAGAAGACATTGCATCTCAAAGCCCCTCGCATGCCGAAACTCCATCCACTCCACCTCATCCCACCCCACCACCCATTGTAAATAGGCCGCAATCAAGGTCTGTTCTTGCAGATCCAACCCCAGAAGGTCTGTTCAAGGCCTACCAGGCTCGTCTTCAAGAAGGGCCAACAGCTGCAAATCTAGACAAGAGTTACCCTAGAGCGGATTTAGAGATTGAATGAATGAAGATGTGCATGAAAATGGTAGAACAAGCTCAAGCTATACTTGAGACTAGTCAAAGGTTCAATCAGACAAACTCTATCAAATCAGATTTGCATTTCCAGGGTTTACTAGAAAGATTAGAGCAGTTGGTAAACAAACCACAAGTTTCTTTACCTCCACAGGCTCAACCAGTTATTGAAAGGGGAAGCTCACCACCAATGGGAGCTTATGTTCCTAATTCCACGGATGCCGGAATACCTCCTTCAATTCAACAGTTCTCTCAAGAGTTCTTGCAGGAAATACAAGAAGATAAATGGGCCAAGGAGAAGGGTAATTACCCTCCTATTCCTGAGATTGATGATCTTCATGATCAATTTCCCCAAGACATTCCATCTATTTACGGAGACGAAGCAGAACAACAAGAAGATGAAAGGTTAGATTTTGAATCTAATAGCTTAGAAGAACTGCCTCGATTTCCAGGCCCATGGGAATCTGAATCTCTCCAGATTAGAGCTCCCACAATACTAGTAAGAAATGAAGACTCAGTGGTTCCAAGGAACACGGATGTCGTGAAGAACACTAAGGTTCAGTGTCATCTCACTGTAGAAGAGCTGCTCAAAGCAAAACCTGAGCTATGGAATCATGTGAAGGATCACGTTCCAGAACTTGATTCCAACATGCCAAAAGTAGGCTCTAAGCAAAGGGTACCAGAGATACCTCTAGACAAAATAGGGGACATGTGTGAGGGTGAAGAGGGTAATACTTATCTTCCAATCACCTACCAAGGTTACACAACCAAAGCAATCATAGATTCAGGTGTTGGTGTTGCTATTGCGACCACCTCCTTGTGGAAGCAATGGGGCAAGCCCACATTAAGACCAACTAGAATGAAGCTTCAAATGGTTGATGGTCATTTTGAAAGACCTCTAGGATTGCCAGAAGGGATAACTCTAACCACTTATGGTGTGGAGTTTGAACATACATTTGCTATATGTGACTTTGAGAAAAATAATGTCTATGAGATGATCCTAGGAAGACCCTTCCTATGACAATTGCAAATAGTACAGGATTGGGGAACTAACTCCTTGTACTTACAGCACTTAGGGGTCACCACCAAGGTCAATTTGAAGGATTACACCTTCAGAGATATACCACCCCTACAGTGGAATTCTATCCACAAAGCGAAAGAAGATTCCATCTCTGTGCATTCTGAAAGTTCACCTGATCCATCATGGCTGCATGAAGATACTCATTTGTGGATGTGCAAGGTTGCAGAGGAAGAGGAAAAACGTTTAAAGGCAAGAGAAGAAGGAACTTCGCCAGGAGATAGACCAATTAAAGACCCAGCCTATTCACCGATGATCTTTCCAAATGAGGAATTTGAGCCTCATGGCTGGCCAGAAATCTTAGCCACCATGGACATTGCTGTTAATGAAGAACAATGGACACCTCATTGTGATGAGGAGGGTTATGATATCTCAGTGTTCATGTGTCAGCCCTTGCTAGAAGAATGTGACCCTAGTGATGTCATAGAAGAAGAAGAGAATGACAATGATATAGAGTCCATTGTGATGGATAATTGCTTTAACTCAGAGCAGCACTATCTAGAAGATATAGGAGTGTTCACCCAGAAAGAAGAAGAACCTCTCACAAGTATTAAAACGGTAAATTCAAAGGATGGGAGTGAGAGCAGTCAAAAGAAAAAGAAAAGAAAAGCAGTGAAACAAGAAGAGGAGGAATCATTGTTTGAAGTACAAGAAAACTTCAAGAAATATGAAGTTGACGACCGCAAAATTTTGGTACGAATGCCTAAGAGAGAGGCCATCATAGGAGAATCATATTCCGATGGCTTGTATATACACCTATAATCCTAGTGGGTCACTTATCTTTTGTACATTCACTTGGTAATACATTCAATATTATGTATTGTGCTCCAAGCTTCTTCTTCTTCTTCCTTGTGTTGTTCCCATTCTTCCACAAACCTCAATCTCCAACAATTGGTATCAAAATAGGTCACTGCTTCATCTAGGGTGTCTTTGCCACCCCTCATGTCACAATCTTAGAATCACATGACATTTGGTGAGCATACTCAACATAATTGAGTTCAAAATAGCTTTTCTATGTGGTGTCAAAATTTGGATATGACTCCTTTTCAGCTTTTTAATGCACTACCGCAATGCCTATGCAAGAAATTTTGTGCTTTTGTGCCAAACATATATACATGTTTTAGTTCACCAACACAAGTGCCTCAAAGTCTGCTACATGTTTAGCAGAGTTTGACAAGTAGTTCTATTCAACTTTTTGAGATACCATCATTTTTCTACGTAAGGGTATTTTAGTTAGTGGTCATGGCTGAAAGGAATGATGTATTCTTATTGAAGATGATGTAGATGGCATTGACGATAAAGATCTTCAAGTTCATGTTGGTGTTGTGGTTCCTATTGCACCTACTGTAGAGCAACTTCCTTGAGATGGTAGAGTTGCTCAGGTGCATGCATTGATAGCTTTGTCTATCAAACATGCCATTATCCATCATATTCACTCTTGAAAAATAGCAAACCCCTATCATGAAAGTTGGTAAGACCATTCTTACTATTGTTGATGATATCAAGAAAAAAATTGTTGTTAGTTTCAACATTAGCCAAGATCATGAGAGATGAACAGTTCAAGATATATTAGATGGCATTATTATTACTTCTATCATTTTATGTTGTGGGCTCTATAAGCTCATAGACTATGCAAAATCTATGAATAATTCAGCATGTGGAGTTGAAGATTCTTAGGCTATCTCATATGCAAAGCTTTGGCATGCACACTTTGCTCATTTAAATTTTACTATCTTTCTATGCTTGCTAAAATCTCAAATGGTATCTACTTTGCCCAAACTTGAGGCACCTAGTAAACATGTCTATGAAGGTTGTATTCAAGGAAAAATGAAGCTTTCCTCCTTCCCAATAGGTGCTTTAGTATGAGCTACTAAAAAATTATAGCTTGTTCACAATGATGTCTATGGTCGTATGTAGACACCTTCTTTTGGAAACTAACTTTACTTTGTGACTTTTATTAATCATTTTTCCAAGCATGCATGGATGCATCCATTGAAATCAAAGTCCAAGGTGTTTATCTGCTTCAAACACTTTCTAGTTTTGGCTGAAAATCTGTCAACATGTAAAATGGGCACCCTCCATTATGATCGAGGAGGAGAATACATGTCTTCTAATTTTAATGCATTCCTAGCTAAACATGGAATAAAACATCAGTGTATAGTGTTGTATACACCTCAACATAATGGAGTTCTTGAAAGAAAGAACATGTCTCTAATGGAGATGACAAGGTGTATGGTCAAAAGTCAGGCTTTACCACATAGCTTCTGGCTTGAGGCTTTTATATGTGAAGCATATGTACTTAACATGTTTCCCGCCAAAGTGTTGTAGTCTATCACTCCATATGAGGCTTGGCATGGTCGTAAGCCATATGTTGCTCATTTTTGTGTCTTTAGTTGTCCAACCTATGCATTACTGCTCAAATAACAAGGCAAAAAATTAGATGATAAAGTAGCAAAATGTACTTTTGTTGGGTACAAATTTTGAAAGCAAAGGTTATCGTCTGTATCATCCATAGACTAAATGCATTTTGGTTATCCATGTTCTTTTTGTGGACTATTCAATTCAGGCACTACTTTCATGTATTAAGGAGACATCAATTAGCTCCAAAGATATGCATGGCACTTTGCTTTGGCTTTTGATAGGCCGTCAATCAAGTGCTTGTCCAAACGAGGCAATTTCTAAGAGGCTTTAGAGGTTCCACATGATGATGTAGTTCATTCCATTTCTGATGAAAATTTACATGATGCACTTGTTGATGAGAGGACTGATATAGAGGAGGCAAAAACTATGCCTAAATGGCTGGTGCAAACTTTGTGAGATGGAAAATTAGATGCATCTCTTTCATATCCTACTTGTTTAGGCTCTCATAATGCTTCTTGTGAACCACATTGCTATGCTATGAAGGCCTCTAGTATTTTTTATGAGAATGAGCCTCTTCTTTTGATGAAGCACAAAATTCAAAAAATTGAATGGCTTCTTTGCAATCAGAATTTGATGCTATTATAAAGAATGATACCTGGACTTTATGCAATTTTCCTCTTGGAAAAAAGACCATTGGTACTAAATGGATATACATGCTGAAACGAAAACGTGATGGAAAAGTTGACAGGTATAAGGCTAGGCTTGTTGCAAAAGGTTATGCTGAAGAGAGAGGAATTGATTTTAATGAGACCTTTGCACCCACTTGCCAAATGACCATCATTCATAGCATATGTGCACTTGCAGCTCATTATGGTTGGAATGTACAGATGTTGGACATTAAAACTATGTTTTTGAATGGTGACTTACATGAAGAAGTTATGTATTTTAGCCCCATGGGTTTGTGCAAAAAGGCATGAAAACAAAGTGTGTAGGTTGAAAGAGGCATTATATGGTTTCAAACAAGCACCACGTGCTCAGTATGAAAAGATACCTACCTACTTGATTGCACATGGTTTTGAGAATTGTCCAACTAAGAGGACCTTATATGTTAAGCATGCAAATGATGGGATTCTGATCATTTTTTTCTATGTTGATGACATCCTGCTCATTGCTCCTAATGATAAGAATATAGCTAATTTTAACGCTGATTTGCATGCTTCTTTTGAGATGTCAAATTTGGGGCATTTGCATCATTATTTGGGAATTCAATTTATGCAAGTTGATGGAGGCATAGATTTGTGCCAAACAAAAATATGTTGACACATTATTGTGGCATTTCGACCTTGAAGACTGCAAACCTATTGCCACTCGTATGGAAATATGTTGTTCTCTATTAGTAGGCTATTGGATGCTTGATTTACTTACGCATAATGTGACCTCATATTCAATTTTTTGTCTCTCAAATGAGCAGGCTTATGCTTGCCAAGTGTCAAGCATTGGCAAGCTATTAAGCACATCTTTTGCTACTTGAGTGGTACCCGGCTACTTGGATTGTTTTATCCTAAGGAGGGATCACTACCACTAGATTTACATGCTTTTTCTCACTCTGACTAGGCTGGTTGCTATGACACTCGTGTGTCCACTAGTGGTTTTTGCTTCCTGCTTGGTTGCTTATGCATATCTCGATTGAGTAATAAACAGGCTATTGTGGCTACTAACCACTTCTAGTTGTGAGGTTGAATATAGGGCACCTTTCACAGTGATTGTTGAGTGTGTGTGGCTCAAATAACTTTTGGTTGATTTGGGTGTTGGTGAGTCTTCTACCACCACCATCTTCACTGAGAGTCAAAGTGCATTGGCAGGTGCAAGGAACCCTATGTTCCATGCTCGCACAAAGCACATTGAGCTGCATTATCATTATTTTAGGGAGAGGTCTCTACTGGGGAGATCAGTTTGGCATATGCACCCACATACAAGAATATTGTAGACCTTTTCACAAAGGCTCTAGCTCGGGAGAAATTTGAAGCTTTTCATAAAGCGTTGGGCTTACTTCTATTTGCAAAGAGATTTTCACATGTCTACAAGAGAGAGAGAGAGAACAATGTCACCATCTCTATGAATAGAACAAGAAGAGAAAACTGACACGCATTCCTAGGGTACACAAAATTCAAGTATATTAAGAAAACAAAAGAAACTAACTAGTTCAGGAAGCCACACGTTGAAAGCCATTGTTGGCAACATAAAATGAGACCGAGATTGCATTAAGGAAAAGCCAAATTTATACAATTTTGTGGCCTTTAAAGGCTCTTCACACTCACTCTAACTCACCCTCCAATCCAACCTTACAATTAAAATATGATCTCAATTCTAGAATAGCCCTAAGGGTAGCAGGATCTCCATATCCCCTTGAGACTGGCACACACAATGGACTTGAACTACCACTATCCCTTGACTGGTACTACCCCCTCATCAAAATGAAAAGTACATGGAAACCATTTATAGGTTGGGCACCTTTATACAACATGTCATACAAGAAAGAAAGGCTGAGGCACATTACTTCTCTAAGCCTTCTCCAAAATTGCTTCAATCTGCGAGCCTTCAGATCTCTTATGCTTGAGGTCACCGGTTCCATCACACTCACTAAAACTAAAAGAAAGTTTCCAAAAATAAGAACTCAATCCATGGACAATCTCCGTGTAGATCTCCATAATGCTAAAGTGGTAGCAGCTCCTTTGGGATACCATAGTTCACTCCAAAGAACATAGCCAATTCTAGTAGCAATTTGTCAATCAAGAAAGTTATATGCACATATTATCATGATCTACCCTTACGAACAAGGCTTGCAAACCAAAGTGCATGGTTAGACCATGGTATGGAGTGCAAACAATACCCATAACATATCCAAGTCTATGATTCATGCAAGATGCAAAGCAAAGTGCTGGAACTTAATCCAAGATATGCAAATATAACCCACATAACTCATAGCTTTCCCTCCTATATCTATCATCACGAAGTATAAGGATAGTATCAATACATCATTCATATGTATACACGACATAAGGCTCAATGAATTATAAATAAAGATCATGGGCTCCAATCTCCACGCTTCTTTATTCTTAGTTCCTCTTCCATTTGGTTTCAATGTTTCAAGTAACTTTGAGCTTTTCCAAGAAATACCATGTCGTTTTGAAGGATCTACTCACATCAAGAAAATCTTCCCAAAAGAAATACATATCACATCAAGAAAATCTTCCCAAAAGAAATACATATCACGGGACAAGTGAATATATCGGGATGAAAAAATACTTTGAACTTAATATAGCAACACAACCCTCTTCTAATATAGACCCGATCCAAGCACACCATTATACTTCTTGCATAGATGGGTTGCTTCACAAAGATACATGCTGAGCACTCACAAAAAGGAAATATGCATGCCGGGGTCACTATAGGACCCTTAAGCACAAAATAAGGAGCATCATATAATCTTTTAAAAAGAAGGTAAACGTAGGCAAAGTGAGCAATGCAACCACGCATACAGGTAAGTGTTCACTAAAAAAAATCAGAGCATAAACATTGGGATAAGAAATTATCACTTTGCGCAGTAATCAACATCATGCAATCCAGAAAGTAATAGCATATCAAATAGAAGAAAAAGAAATGTCCGTATCTCTGATTAGAGAATGTGGCATTGAAAGTGAAGTGGAGCTCTCATCCAATGAAAGTGATATCCAATGAAAGTGATATTCATGTGTGTACATCCAATGCAAAAGTGATATTCATGTGTGTACATCCAATGCAAGATGGATTTGCAACAACATAACAATAAAGGAAGAAAGCCAACATCACAAAACACAACGGGCTGCTATGCCAGAAAATTTGTGGGCATCTGTCGTCGACAGCAACGCAGCACCTTGAACTTTCACGAAAGCAAGAAGATTGCGTGAGTTTCATGACAGCAAGCAGGCAAGTACTGATGCACCATGAGAGTGGTGAATCCCACAAACGCATGAAGATGGTACCCTAATCACCATGAGAGAGCACGATGAATTATGTCAGATTGTCAGCTAGCCAATAGAGCAATAGGGGGTACATCACGAAGACGACGCTATCGTCGAGATCTTCTCTCCTCTCTCACTCATGAAGGCCTACAGGAAACACATTCGCTGAAGGTAGCCAGAATTCCCTGAGAAGTTCAAGATACATCAAGGATGTCAAAGGGGGTTCACGTGCAAACTTTGGAAGAAATCAAGTAAATCCAGGGTAGTGGTCAAAGCTAGTCAAATTTTGGAAATAACGGCTAAAATTTCAATGTCACCAAATCACATGAAAATTAATATACTTGTAAAGCCTATCAAAGACAGTCTATAGCTTGAATTTCACATGTAAATGGATTTTCTAGCACATTGATATGCCATGTGCATTTTGTAAAAAATGTAATTTTTCCACTTAGACCCTACAAAGTTTTGTATAGGAATGTTTGTTAGCCATATGGTTTCGCATGTATAAAGGTCATATGTGGCTACATACTTGTACAAATCTTCAAGGCTATCAGAGCTTCCTAGACACCTTAATGCCACCTTGCAAACTTCCAAATGTAGTCGAACTTATATAAGGGAGATTTAGATGGGAGTTTTTTCTGCATATTCCTAAACAAAACCTTTAAAAAAATAGCCCTACAAATTTTCATCTTCATCAAAGGATATTTGGATGTTCAAAAAGCACAAAATCCAATTTTCAAGGATTGGGAGGAAAGGAATAAGAGAGAAATGTTCTATCACACGTAATTTCTAACACTATGATTGGTCATATATGAGAGTTTGATCATGGTAGAGATGTTTGGAAGGCCTTAGAGAAGATGTATGCCACTTCCACAAGAAGCAGAAAGATCTAGCTTAAGAATGAACTTCATTCTTTGAAGAAGTGTAGTGGTCAATCTATTGTTGACTACACCTTGAGGGTGAAGGAGTTGAAGGAGCAATTGGCATCCATTGGTTGCAAAGTAGATGAGGAAGACCTTGTGCATATATCAGCAAATTAGTTGGGATCCAAGGTTTGGAACCAAGATAAGGCTCCTCCACTCAATTTAAGTCCAAAAGATTCATAATGAATAAAGAATTCATCTACCTATGCCACTTACAGCACTTGTTTGAACTTGGTCATGTGATTGTATGGATCTCCTGACCTGGCAGAATGGTTTTTCAGGCATTTTGCCACCTAGTAAGGTCTTAATATTCTACCCACCTCCAAAGGTCAAGGAATGGCTTGAACCATAATATGCACACCTAGGCCTCTTCCTTGTGGGGGTCTCAAAGGAAAGGGTGGTTGGTTCATCATACTGCTTCTCAAGTGAGTATTGGTATTTGGCATAGGGAAGTGAACATGTGATTTAAGTGGAACACTTTGCTCACTATTTTTCCCAATGAAAAGTTTTTACTGGCTTTGCTGCTACCCTTGAGGATTTTGGGAGGTGGTTATCGGATCCCTTGGGGGGAATACTAGAAAACCCATGTACTACAGGCTAGATCTCTTTAGACCAATAACTATCCAATATCTTCTTTTCTTTCGATACAAATAAGTGACTCTGGAAGATTCTTCAAGATTTTGCAATTCATAAATAGTAGTAGGGTTCATGCTATTTCCCATTATGGGTGAAATGGCTTGCAACAATTTGTCAGTTCTTGCTATTAGATAAAACTCCATCAGGTCATCATCTTGAGGGATCCTATCTCCTCTCCAAATGTTCACTACTACCGATATTCCTCTTAAGGTAGTCGCAAATTCTCTATTGTGAGTCCGAGTTGGATAATTTGGTTTCTCACTTCTCCTCTTTTATTGATTCTATTAGGGTGCTCAATCATGAATTATAATTGCCCTCGTTTCTCCATGTAAATTCCTCCTTCGAATTTCATAGGGAGTCTGTGCAAAACTTCTAAGCCAGTTGAATTCCTAAGTCTTGCAACTGATCTATTAAGAACATCTAGGTAAATAGGAACTCCATGCAAGTTTGTAGAGACATACTGCAATAAATTCCTATACTCTCCTTCTATCAAAGACATGAGCTCTATAGAATGGATAGAGTTATGCATGTCTTCAGAAGCCATGATTGATTCTCCTTCTAAGTCAGTAGAGGTTTCTGAGTAAGTGGAGTGAATACTCTTTTGAGTTACACTCCCTGCTGAGGATATCAAGCTTCTTTGGCTCCCTAGGACATGCCCATATTCTAGGTTCATTCAGAGCCTATAAGTAATACCCAATTTTGTAACCCTAAAATCTATATTTTATTCTCGGAAATAGCTTTGATTGATGTTTGAGTAATGAAATTCCTCAACAATTTCAATTAAGAGCCAATTAGGGTTTGTTCATTAATTTCCATGATACATGATACTTAGAAATTCCACAATACACAATACTTGTCTTCATCATACATGATACCAATGTTTGATGATACGAATGTTGATATATTTAGGTAGTGATATGTGTGAAAACACTAGGATCTTCAAGGCACTTTTTTCTCTCTTTAGGAGGTTTTTTCCCCTTGGATTGTATATATGCCTATTGCCCTCACAAGTTACTTATCTTTGTCGATCTAGTGGTACTACACTCAATATTGTGTGTTGTGCTCCAAGCTTCTTCTCCTTCCTTGTACTGTTCGCATGCTTTTGCAAACTTCAAAATCCAACAATTGGTATTGGAGGAGGTCGCCGCTTCATCTAGGGCATCGTCAACACCTCTTTGGTCACAGTCCCAAAATTGCACAAAATTTGGTGAGCATATTCAGGGTGATTAGGAAATAAAAAATGCTTCACTCTATTGTGCCAAAATTGTTATGTGACTCATTTTGGCCTCCGAACACACTATTCTAGTGCTTGTGCATGCAATTTTGACTTTTTGTTCCAAAAATATATACAAGTTTTGGTTTTCTAGTATAAGCATCATGAAGTCTGGTACAAGTTTAGTAGAACTCGATAGGGTTGTTCTTTTCAACTTTTTGAGATACAATCAATTTTTTGCATTAGGGTATTTTAATCAATGGCCATGGCTAAAAGCATTGATGTATTCCGTATGTTGGCTATTGAGGATAAGTTGGACGATACCAATTACTCATTATGGGCTTATATGATGTGTCATGTATTGGTTGCAAAAGGACTATGGAATATTGTATAGGGTGTTGAAAAACATCCTATTACACCTGCAAACATAGTTGTTGAAGGTGATGTAGATGGTGTTGAAGGTAATGATATTCTTCACGTTCCTGTTTGTCATGCGGTTCTTGCTGCACCTACTATACAATGGATTCATTGGGATGGCAGAGATGCTTAGGCACATGCATTGATAGCCTTGTCTATCAAACATGCCATTATTCCTCACATTTGCTCTTGTCGAATAGCTAAAGATGCTTATGATACACTTACCACTTTATACCAGGCAAGGAATGAGGCTTGTGTTGCTTACCTGCAAAAAAACCTTGGAGAGTGATCACATTAATGAAGGAGATTCCATGGACAGTTTTCTGACAAAGATAAAAGATTTGAAGGAATAGTTGATTTCTACTAATGAAGTCTTGCCTGACAGTTCACTTGTGCATACTATTTTGAATGGTCTTCTCGATTCATATCAAAGTTTTGCTTCTACACTTTATTTGATGATGAAAGACAATCCAAATGCCTTAACGTTTGAGGAGTTAGTCTGTGTTCTGTTGCAAGAAGATCAGTCTAGGAAGAACATGTCCATTATGCATGTTGCAGATCAAGCTTTCCTGCCTAGTCAAAATGGCAAAGGAAAATGGAGCTCTAATACTAGTAAGTAGATATCTGCAAATTTTGCACAATCAAAGAAGGATGACATCGACGAGAAGAAAACAGAAAAGCAAAAATGTTTTGCAAATATTTTAAAGGACATCATCATGTCATAAAGAGTTGTCCAAAACTGGGTGCTAAAGAGGCAAGGAAGAAAGAGGCTGGAATGGTTGCTGCAGAGGCCTATACACCCAAAACAAAGTATCTTAATCTTGTGTAGAATGAAGAATGGGCATTTACCACTGTTTGCAGTTATGACCCATCTTTTCATCAACAATGTATGTTTGTAGTAGACTCAGATGTTTAGTACTTTGATAATGGGGAAACCAAACATATTACCTCATAGCACAGTTTCTTCACTTCACTCGAGCCTACTCCTGCACGGAATACTATCACATGCACCAAAAACTCCTCGTGTCCTATCATGGGAGTTGGTAAGATGATTCTGACTACTAATGATGGCAGTTCTTTTACATTTTCAGATGCTTTATTTCTGCTAGGGATCAAGAAGAATCTATTATCAATTTTAGCTTTCGCCAAGATTTGATTGGTTGTGAAATTTGTTGATGAGAGATGTACAGTTCATGATCGGTCAAATGGTGATGTAATTATTGCTTTTGGCATTTTATGTCATGGGATGTATAAGCTCATAGACTATGAAAAATCTGTGAATGATTGAGCATGTGTAGTACATGATTCTTAGGCTATGTCAAATGCAAAGCTTTGGCATGCATGCTTTTGTCATTGAATTTTTTGGTCAAGAGTCAGGCTTTACCACATAGTTTCTAGCTTGAGGTTGTTATGTGTGCAACATATGTACCTAACAGGTATCGCACTAAAGCATTTTACTCTATCACTCCATATGAGTCTTGGCATGGTTGCAAGCCATCTATTGCTCACCTACGTGTTTTTGATTGTCTGGAATATGCATTAGTGCTTGAACAACAATGTTGGAAATCGGATAATAAAGCAGTGAAATGTATTTTCGTTGGGTACATTTCTGAAAGTAGAGGCTATCGTCTGTATCATCCATAGAATAAACACATTTTGGTTATCCGTGATGTTGTTTTTGTGGAGAATGCTATTGTACCATTACTTTCATGTACTAAGGAGACATCAATTAGCTCCAAAGCCATGTATAACATTTTGCTGCCTCTTTTTACAGGTGGACAGTCTAGTGCTGGTCCTGATGAGGCAACCTCTCAACCTTTATAAGCTTCATGTGATGATGCGAATCATTCCATTTCTGATGCAAATTTACATGATGCACTTTTTAATGAGAGAGTTGATATTGAGGAGGCAAAAACTATGCCAAAATAGTTGATGCACACTTTGTGTGATAGCAAATTGTATGAAACTCTGTCATATCATACTCGTTCTACTCTCATAGTTCTTTGTTTGCATCAAATTGCTATGCTATGGCTGCCTCTAGTCTCTATAATGAGAATGATCCTGTTTCATTTGATGAAGCACATAATTTTGAAAATTGGATGGCTGCTATGCAATCAGAATATGATGCTATGAAAAATGGTGCCTGGTCTTTATGTGACTTGCCTCCAAGCAAGAAGGCCATTGGCACTAAGTGGGTAAAGAATCTCAAGCGTAAACCTGATGGAACAATTGACAGGTGTAAGGCTACGCTTGTTGCAAAGTGTTATGCTCAGGAAAGAGGCATTGATTTTGATGAGACTTTTGCTCCTACATGCCAAATGACTATTGTTCATAGCATCTGTGCAAGTGCAACTCATTATGGTTGAAATGTACATCAATTGGACATTAAAACTACATTTTTGAATGGTGACTTGCATGAAGAAGTGTATGTTTTTCAGCCCTGTGGCTTTGTGCAAAAAGGGCATGTGTAGCTCAACGATGAGTAGCACCTCCTTTAATGTCAATCCGGGAAGACGTGAGGATGGTATGATGACCTTGAGCAAGTGAAGGCCCAAGTGCGTGAGTGAGAAGCACACAAACATGCACACACATACACACACACACGAGCACACACGGCAAGACAAAGAGAAAGACAATGGAGTTCTTTTAAATTACTTTCAAGATGCTCATACAAGTTCAATTCTATTACAAGCTAACCTCAAAAATGAGCTCTCTAGCTCTATTTATAGTTTTTCACTAGCTTTTGGCCCTGTCCAGACGTAGTGTCCGGCCTAGTTAAAAATTAGGTTCTAGGGCCTATTTGGAGGCTCAAACGAAGTCTAAAAATTATGAAAATTGGTACGATGCTACTTCTAATACTCCTCAAGCTCGAGGACTCCTTGGCTTGCACAAAATGGAGTTACAAAAAGGTGAAATGGTATTTACAATGATTTGTAGTGATGAGAATGACTGTTATGAAGATGTTGTTTTGGAAAAATTTGAATGGCCTACTTGCCAAATCTTCGTTGACTGCTTAGTCTGCTTGTGCCTTCTCTCCGCTCTGGCTCCCTTCTTTGGCTTCCTTGTCTTGTGAGTCCTTCGGTGCCTTGACTACTGCCAACACCCCCCCCTCTCTCTCACATCTGTCGTCTCTGACAGACCCTTGTCTAGCTGTGCATTGGACGTAATATTGAACCACATCGGAAGCAAGGTGGTGTTCTTCTAATCGTAGCCCCCGTGCTAGGTCTGTTAACAAGGCATCCCAATCCATTGGACCTGGGACGTCTGGATGGGGCAGCCGCAATTGATCTGAGTGGATGGTCCTCTCCACAGCGAATAGTTGGAGGAGATGTGAGCGTTTGGGTACAAATATTTCTGAGTGATATTCCGAGAACCTTGTGATGAATATCTCCTCAAAGGTCTGCTTGAAACATGCTGGGAGGTATTTTATTCTTGCGTGCCAGGCATATACTACCTTTATTGAGGGGGTAGTGCTCATGTCATATACCAGGTCTTGGTTGCTTGCAGTGAAGCCAACTCCTGAGAAGTGGGGGTCCTTGATGTTCTTGAATGTCCTGAATGTGATCAGCATTAATTCGAAGATCTTCATGCACATCTGTGCCATCACATCAGGGGTGTTCGATAGGTGAATGCTCCAGTGACAGATTGTAGAAATCATGTAAGCAACAGTGGGAGGTCCTTGTGGAGGTGCTAGATAGACATAATTTAACCATTTTGCACAACCTTTGACGTTCTTTACAGCAATGGTAAATTTGGGCCAGGTGCGTCTGCGGAAGACTGGAACATAACAAGGGTTGTATTTAATAAAGAGTGGCATGTTAGTCCAAGTACGAACCATCTCGGGATAGGTCTCAAGAAGACGGATCCTCCAAGTGGGTTGATGAATGGATCCTTTTTTAGCACTCTCAAGGATATCATCGGGCCCAAATTGTGTGGCAAAGGTTGGAGCCTTGCCACATCGTCGTTGAATCTCTACGTTGTAATCTGCCAGGAGTACACAATATGGCACATACTGATCGTCGTTGGTGCCTATCCACCTATGATGAGACATACTGCGGAAATACTCTGACTTTATGATAGTGTCTTCTAATTTGGCCATTGATTGGATTTGGATTGCCACTCGATCTTCATGGGTTTTCGCTGTCTTTTCGAGTGTCTGAAGCCATTCGGGTACTTCGACTTCCAAGGTGTCCATTCCTTCTGAGGTTTGCTGACCTCTTGGCATCGGCATAGGAACATACGGTTCCTCATACGATTCATCCACCTCAATGGGTACCAATTCATCTGGCTCTGGTTCTACAACTGGAGAGGGCTGTCTTTCATATTCCAGTAACTTCTTCTGCAATTCTTCCACCTGCTCTGTTAATGCCTTTACTTCCTCTGAAGTCGTGGTTGTCTCTATGATTTTGGGTTGTGCCTCCTGTTCCCTGAGCTAGCGGCGTAGCACATCCCGTTCCTTTTCCAAATCATCATGTGCTTCTAATAGATCGGCATAGCTTTCCAAGATTGTCTTCATTGTTTCTGAGGGGACTGCTTTGAATTGTTCTGGGTCGATCTTGTGGGGCCAGCCTTCCATGGCAGCTTCTAGGTTTTCTTCGTTTTGCTTTTGCAGACATTTGTTTTCTTCAAGGGTGGTAGCCATGTGTTTTCTGAGTAGAGTCAAATTACGCCGGACTCTTAGATTATCTGTTTGGTAGACTTCTAGTAAAGCTTCGAGTTGTTTGACACCTGGCACTTGTGATGGTTGGGGTGCCTCCAGGAGGGTTTGATGGGCCTGCTCGAGTGTGGTATAGCGTTGATTGAGGTCCGCCTTTTCATCTTCTATGGTTATCAGCCATCTCTGTAGTTGTTGGTGATTCATAGTCAGTTGATGATGACGGTCTTCGAGAGCCTGATACTCACTCTGAAGTTGATACACACACTGATGTAATGTTGAAAACATATTATTTACATTAAAGCATGCAGGGAAAGGGGAGGATGCAGGGGGAATGGGGAGGGGAAAGGGAGTCATGAATGCCGTGGAGTCAAGTGGTGAGGTGGGTGGAGGGGGTATGGGAGATTGAGGCTGCATGGGGGGAGGGAGTGGTGCTGTGGCTCGTGATGTTTCCATTGTGTCGAACGTGTGTGTGACTGTGTAGATGGGGACAGTGGGTGGGGTGGATTGATGTTTGTGAAGAGTGTTGTGAAAGTGGGCATGGTAGCTCCTCCGAATTGGATGCCGAGAGAGAGAGGAATTCCCATGACATATGTGGTAATGGCAGAAATAGGGGTGGTAGTGCCCTGTGGTGAGGTGAGTTGTGTAGTGAGAGGTGAGGTGTGTGGTGAGAGTGGTTCCGCCTTATGTTCTTCTGTTTGTGTGTTTCCTGGTTCTGATACATTGATGTGAATTTGCTTGCCGAATCGCATGGGGCGGGTAGGCACTCGTTTCTCAAATCGATGAATATAAGCCATGGTTGCATGACCGGCTTCATCTAAGCCTACCGCGTCTGCGTGCAGGTTCATTGATTCAATAAACATGTCATCCACACCTTCCTTGGCTAACATTTGGATCATGAGCACCTTTCCTGTCTCGAGCGACAGTTTGTGTTGTTCTTGGACTCGCTTCATGGTTTCATATAATCTTTTTATTTGGGCCGAGTATGCTGGGGCACTTGCTAGTTCTAAAAGTTTGTCATATTCTTGCTCATACTCCTCGTTTGCCTCTTCTTCTTCTGTCTCTTCTTCATTCTCTTCTACTTCTACTACGTCCGGATGGGCCGGGGCTGAAGTTGTGGTAGTGGGTTATGGTCCTTGGGTTTGTTCTGCTTCTGTCTCCAGGTTAGACTCATTGATCATGCGGGCAATTTCTTCATCTGTCAAATCGGCTAGGGTGTAACCTTGTGGGAACTCCAAGTCCGATGGAATCGAAGGGAACACCAGATTGGGTCCTTCTGCACTTGGTCTAGGTAGTCAAATGGTAAATGGTCAAATGCGTCACGTTTGTGGAGGGGTCACCTCTGGTGTGGTGGTGGCTTCCCTTACTTGGGCACATGGTAATTGAACTCCCCCTCTCATCTTCTTCGATGGAGGACCCGTCGTTGACAGTCGTCTTTGGAATTCTTGGGCCCTGGACCATACTAGTGCTCTTTGAATGGGCACGTCGTACGCTAAGCACTTGTAAATTATTTTTGTCAAAGCACAACACCCATGAAGCACATTCTTCTGTTTCTTATTCCATCGTTGATGGGCTAGATGGATTTGATCGATGATCCAGTGTGGCAGATTGATGGTGAGATTCTCTGTCTCTGCCAAGTACAAGCTGAATCATATCTGTTTAGGTGGCATTGTGAAGCGTTCTTGGGCGAGGAAAGCGAAGTGCTGCATGATTGTTCGTAGGTGGAGAGCGATGGTTGGTGTCATTGCTACCATGTCCTTCAATTTGTTGAGATCCTTGTGCTTCATCCTGCGTGGAATCATTGTTTCTTTCTCAGTGGGAATATGCATACCTTGCATCTTCAATGCTTGTCGTACTAGGTTGAGGGTCAGTTTGAATCTTTTGAGTTCGTGGCCTGGCATCAGTGAAGGTAGCACAAAAGTACTATTGCCTCCCTTGGCCCTGCTAGGGGTGATGGTACTGATAAAATAGGAACAGCGCAGGAAATCTGGCTTAGGTAAATGTCCCAAGAAATAGCCATCCAAGCCCGCTTTGGTCCATACTGATCGCATCACTTTTGCATTCTGATATTGCTCAAATTCGCGGGTGAAGAAATGATATCGTCCCCATTTGCCATTAAACTCAAGTTCTGCCTCCCAAAAGTAGGTGTCGTCTCCCAATGGCCCTGCGACATCACTGAACCAATGTGCATGCTTCCCCACTTGAGAAGTGTGCCCCTGAGGCGGGTCCTGAATAGGGAGCACATGCACAGCTCTAAGTTCTTGAAGTCTCTCAGTGAGTTGAGGTTCCAGAAGGAGGGTTTCAATGTCCACTATCTGGGCGCTAGACCCTGCCTGGGATCTGGTGCCTCCGGTTTCTGCCATGTTACAGCTTGCTTGCTAGTTCTGTGAGAATATAGAAGCATGCGTTAACATTGTAAAGGACAAGGTAAAACAATTGTTGTCCCCATTACAACATTAACATGAGGTGAATGATGAGTTAGTCGATCGGTGAGTGCTCAATGATTGTGTGTGTTGTTAATCCTATGAGCTAAGTGAACAGATGCAGTTAGTAGGTGGAGAGGAATGTACAAATGGGATCGGGGGGTTTATTACAAGCTTTTGGCTGTCAAACACAGTGAATGACTTTATGTTTTGGTTTCGTGAAGACTCTGGAGGGCTTTATGAGGGTGTCTGCTTAGAAATGAGGCTTTATAGGGGCCCATTTGCAAGTGATTCCACTCGTGCTCATGTGTGAATATGTGTTTGTGTGTATTGACTGAGAGTGGGCATCGGCTCTTTGAGTGAGTGAACCCTGTTGTACATGGTGCGATTTGTGTGGGACTAGTTGAGCCCGCAAGCAAGCCTTAGGCACCCAAATTTGTCTTGATTGTGGGCCAGCCTTCATCGACTTCTTGGGTACCCAGATAGATTTCACTTTCACATAAGGATTTTTGGAGGACTTCTTATTAGTGTCGTGTCGTTGATCACTAATAGGAAGTTGAGCCAGTTGTTGTGGCTGGACCACAATAGGATGCTCGTTCTTCCGTACCCACACTTGTTTTGGTGGTTGAGACACCGTGCATCGTATTTTCTTTGAGCCTCGAGCACAAGTCGTCTGCTTCTTTTGCATTTGATCCACCTTTGGTTGTTGCATCCCTGTGGCTTTTGGAAAAGAAGGGAGTTCCGTTGTACCCTCAACTTCTTTGTTGAGACAATCATCCCTTTGCATCACATAGTTTTGGACAAGAATAGCAATGTCAACTTCATGTGTACTCCTGGAAGGACCAGGAGTGTGTGCCTTGCCTAATTCCTTGAGTGCTTCATTTTCTAACTCAATTGTAATGCGTTTCTCATTGACCCAAACCTGAAGAAGTCCACTTCTTAGATTTAAGTTGACTGTATGGTCATAGATCCAGTCTTGACCCAAGACTTGAGGCTCAGTGAGGTCCTCATCTTGACACACTAGCACTTTCACTGTCATTAAGACATCTTGAATGTGGAGGGGAAGCTCCACCTCGCCCATGCAAGGGGTTTCCACACCTCCCAATCCTATGAGATATGCCTCTATAGGATTGACTTTTAATTTCAATTCTTGATAGTACGAGAGTCTCACCGCACTAGTGGCTGCACCTGAGTCAATCAATGCTCGCACAGTTTTTGCACTAATTCCTTGTCCTATCTCTAAGGTCACAAATGGACGTCGATCGATTGTTCTATGGGGGCTTACACTTGAGACTTCACACATAGCCATATGATATCCTAGGTTTGCATAGTCATCTGTCCTTGTCTTCTCATCTTCATTTTTCGGATGCGTTCCAAGCCTTCTGCCTGTGCTTCTTCTCGAACTCGTTTTTCCTCTTCTTTACGTTTCTTGGTAGTGTTGAGTCGATTGAGCATTTCCTCAGTGAGAGCTTCCTGATATAACTTGACTCTGCATCCCCTTATGTAGCTAGGGAGAATGTCGCCTTCGAGTGTGGCTAATTGGACTGCTCCACTAGTCGAGATCCTATTTATGATCATAGGTCCATAGCCTCTCTTCTCTACATTTCCTCGCATGTTGCTTCAAAGTGTAGACTAACACTAGGTCCCCTGCTTTCAATCCTTTATCCTTCACATGGGCATCAAAGTACGCCTTCTACCTTTTCTTAGCTGCATATATTCCTACTACAGCTCTTAGTCTTGTTTCACCTAATCGTTTGAGGTCAAAAATTCTCGAAGAGAGTTCATGGCCCGTCCACTCATGCTCCTGTGCTACGCTCAATGTGGGAATCAAGAAGTCCAAAGGTAGCACCGCATTTTGGCCAAATACCATCTGAAAGGGTGTGGCTTGGAGTACCCTTTTATAGGCAACTCTGTATGCCCTAACAGCATGGCGTAGCTGTTTGTCCCATGTTGATATATTTAGGTAGTGATGTGTGTGAACACTCTAGGACCGCCGGGGCACTTTTTTCCCTCTTTAGGAGGTTTTTTTCCCCCGGCTTGTATATACGCCTATTGCCCTAATGGGCTACTTATCTTTGTACATTCTCTAGTAATACATTCAGTATTGTGTGTTTGTGCTCCAAGCTTCTTCTTCTTCCTTGTGTTGTTCGCGTGCTTCCGCAGACGTCTATCTCCAACAATTGGTATCAGAGCAGGCTGTCACTTCTTCTAGGGCGCCGTCGACACTCCTCCGTTTGCAGTCTTAGATTCGCACGAAATTTGGTGAGCATACTCAGGGTGTTTCCGAGATCAAAACAGCTTTGCTGTGTGGTGCCGAAATCGCGATGTGAGCTCGTTTCGACCTCCGAACGCACTATCGTAGCGCTTGTGCAGGCTATTTCGTCCTTTTGTGCCAAAGGTATATACTAGTTTCTGTTCGCCAGTTTAAGCGTCTCGAAGTCTGCTACATGTCTAGCAGAACTCGTCTGGGCAGTTCCGTTCAACTTTTTGAGATACAGTCAATTTTCTGCATCAAGGTATTTTAATCACCGGCCATGGCTGAAAGTAGTGATGTATTCCGTATGTTGGCTGTTGAGGATAAGTTGGATGGTACCAACTACCCATTATGGGCTTATATGATGCGACATGTATTGGTTGCAAAAGGACTGTGGAACATTGTGCAGGGTGTTGAAAGATGTCCTGTTACACCTGCGACTACAGGTACTACAAATACAGGTGCTGGAGGTGCTGGAGCTGATGAAGATGGTGTCGAAGATGATATTGTGCAAATTCCTGTTCGTGCTGCTGTTTCTGTTGCACCTACTGTAGAGCAAATTCGTTGGGATGGCAGAGATGCCCAGGCACATGCATTGATAGCTTTGTTCAAACGTGCCATTATTCCTCACATACGCTCTTGCAGAACAGCTAGGGATGCTTGGGATACACTTACCACATTGTACCAAGCTAGGAATAAGGCTCGTGTTGCTTACCTCCGAAAATAGTTGGAGAGTGAGCACATGAATGAAGGTGATTCTATGGACAGTTTCTTAACGAAGATCAAAGATTTGAAGGAACAGTTGATTTCTGCTGATGAGGTTATACCAGATAGCTCACTTGTGTAGACCGTTCTGAATGGTCTTCCTGATTCATATCAGAGTTTTGCTTCTACTCTTCGGTTGATGATGAAAGGCAATCCAAATGCCTTGTCATTTGAGGAGTTAGTCTCTGTTCTGTTGCAGGAAGATCAGTCCAGGCAGAACAGGTCCATTATGCGTGTTGCAGATCAAGCTTTCCTGGCTAGTCAGAAGGGCAAAGGAAAATGGAGCTCTTCTACTAATAAGTAGAAATCTGCAAATGCTGCACATTCAAAGAACCAAGGCAAAGATGAGAAAAAATCAGAAAAGCAGAAATTGTTTTGTAAGTACTGTAAAGGCAATGATCATATCATAAAGAACTGTCCAAAACTGGCTGCTAAAGAGGCAAAGAAGAAAGAGGCTGGAATGGTTGTTGCAGAGGCCTCTACACCAAAAACAGAGTCTACAAATCTTGTGCAGGAAGAAGAATGGGCGTTTACTACTGTCTGCAATTTTGACCCATCTTCTCATGATCAGTGCATGTCTGCAGTAGACTCAGATGTTTGGTACTTTGACAGTGGGGCGACCAAACATATTACCTCGCAGCGTAGTTTCTTCTCTTCACTCCAGCCTGCCCCTACAGGGAATACTGTTACATGCGCCAACAACTCCTCTTATCCCGTTATGGGAGTTGGTAAGATCATTTTGACTACTGCTGATGGTAGTTCTTTCACTTTGTCAGATGCTTTATTTGTGCCAGGGATAAAAAAGAATCTGTTATCAGTTTCTGCATTAGCCAAGATTGGCTTGGTTGTGAAATTTGTTGATGACAGGTGTACAGTTCATGATCTCTCAAATGGCGATGTGATTATTGCTTCTGGCATTTTATGTCGTGGGCTGTATAAGCTCATAGACTATGAAAGATCTGTGAATGATTCGGCATGTGCAGTTCAAGATTCTCAGGCTATGTCAGATGCAAAGCTTTGGCATGCACACTTTGGTCATTTGAATTTTGCTAGTTTGCTACGCCTGCAGAAATCTGAAATGGTGTCCTCTTTGCCCAAACTTGAGGCACCTGGAAAACATGTTTGTGAAGGCTGTATTTTGGGCAAAATGCAGCGTTCTTCCTTTCCAAAAGATGGTTCAGTTCGGGCTACGCAGAAATTGTAGCTTGTACATAGTGATGTCTGTGGTCCTTTGCAGACACCCTCTTTTGGAAATTACCTTTACTTTGTGACTTTCATTGATGATTTTTCCAAGCATGCATGGGTATATCCACTGAAAGCAAAGTCCGAAGTGTTCATGTGCTTCAAAGAGTTTTTGGTTTTGGCTGAAAATCTGTCAGCATGTAAAATGGGCACCCTCCGTTCTGATCGAGGGGGGGAATATATGTCTTCAGATTTTAATGCATTTCTGGCTGAACCTGGGATATAACACCAGTGTACAATGCCGTATACACCTCAACAGAATGGAGTTGTTGAACGGAAGAACAGGTCTCTCATGGAGATGGCGAGGTGTATGGTCAAGAGTCAGGCTTTACCTCATAGTTTCTGGCTTGAGGTTGTCATGTGTGCAGCATATGTACTGAACAGGTGTCCCACTAAAGCATTGCAGTCTATCACTCCATATGAGGCTTGGCATGACCGCAAGCCATCTGTTGCTCATCTGCGTGTTTTTGGTTGTTTGGCATATGCATTAGTGCCTGAACAACATCGCAGAAAATTGGATGATAAGGCAATAAAATGTATTTTTATTGGGTACAATTCTGAAAGTAAAGGCTATCGTCTGTATCATCCACAGACTAAGCGCATTCTGGTTAGCCGTGATGTTGTCTTTGTGGAAGATGCTATTCAGCCATTGCTTTCATGTACTAAGGAGACATCTGTTAGCTCCAAAGACATGTATGATACGTTGATGCCTCTTTTTACAGGTGGACAATCTAGTGCTGGTCCTAATGAGGCAACTTCTCAGCCCTTGCAGGTTTCATATGATGATGCAGATCATTCTATTTTTTATGCAGATTTACATGATGCACTTGTTGATGAGAGAGTTGATATTGAGCAGGCAAAAACAATGCCAAAATGGCTGGTGGAGACTTTGCGTGATAGCAAATTAGATGCACCTTTGTCATATCGTACTCGTTCAAGCTCTCATAGTGCCTCCTTTGCATTAGATTGCTATGCTATGGCTGCGTTTAGTCTCTGTGATGAGAATGAGCCTGTTTCTTTTGATGAAGCACAGAATTCAGAAAATTGGATGGCTGCCATGCAATCTGAATATGATGCTATAATGAAGAATGGTACATGGTCTTTATGTGACTTGCCTCCTGGCAAGAAGGCCATTGGCACTAAGTGGGTATACAAGCTGAAGCGTAAACCTGATGGTACAGTTGACAGGTATAAGGCTAGGCTTGTTGCAAAGGGTTATGCGCAGGAAAGAGGCATTGATTTTGATGAGACCTTTGCACCTACATGCCGTATGACTACTGTTCGGAGCATTTGTGCACTTGCAGCCCATCATGGTTGGAATGTACATTAGTTGGACATTAAAACAGCATTTTTGAATGGTGACTTACATGAAGAAGTGTATGTTTTTCAGCCCCGTGGCTTTGTGCA
Organism: Ceratopteris richardii; assembly: GCA_020310875.1. Lineage (NCBI taxonomy): Eukaryota > Viridiplantae > Streptophyta > Polypodiopsida > Polypodiales > Pteridaceae > Ceratopteris > Ceratopteris richardii. The sequence goes on from CM035406.1 coordinate 100,493,325, forward strand.
GAAAGGGCATGAAAACCAAGTGTGCAGGTTAAAGAAGGCATTATATGGTTTAAAGCAAGCACCACGTGCTTGGTATGAGAAGATACATGCCTATCTGGTTGCACATGGTTTTGTGAACAGTCCAACTGAAAGCACCTTATATGTTAAGCATGCTAATGATGTGCTTCTGATCATTGTTGTCCATGTTGATGACATGCTGCTCACTGGTCCTATTGAGAAGCATATTGCTGATTTGCATGCCTCATTTGAGATGTTTGATTTGGGGCATTTGCATCACTATTTGGGCATTCAGTTTATTCAAGTTGATGGTGGAATGGCTTTGTGTCAAACGAAATATATTGACACATTATTGCAGCGTTTTGGCCTTGAAGACTGTAAGCCTATTGCCACTCCTATGGAGACAGGTTTACGATTGAGTCTTCATGATGCTGGAGATGCATTTGATGTTGTTCTCTATCAGCAGGCTGTTGGATGCTTGATTTACTTATGCATTACTTGGCCAGATATTCAGTTTGTTGTCTCATAGATTAGCAAGTTTATGCATTGCCCAGGAGTCACACATTGGAAGGCAGTTAAGCGCATCTTTCGCTACTTGAGTGGTACTCGGCTACTTGGGTTGTTTTATCCCAAGGGGGGATCACTACCGCCAGATTTGCATGCTTTTTCTAACTCAGATTGGGCTGGTTGCTATGACACTCGTGTGTCCACCAGTGGTTTTTGCTTCATGCTTGGTAGCTCATGTATATCTTGGTTGAGCAAGAAGCAGCCTACTGTGGCCACTTCCAGTTGTGAGGCTGAGTATAGGGCAGCTTTCACAGCAACTGTTGAGTGTGTGTGGCTCAGACGCCTTATGGCTGATTTGGGTGTTGGCCAGTCTTCTGCCACCACCATCTTCACTGACAGTCAGAGCGCATTGGCAGTTGCGAGGAACCCTGTGTTCCATGCTCGCACTAAGCACATTGAGGTGCATTATCACTATGTCAGGGAGAGGTTCTCTGCTGGGGAGATCAGCTTTGCATATGTGCCCACGCAGGAGAACATTGCATACCTTTTCACGAAGGCTCTGCCTAGGGAGAAGTTTGAAGCTTTCTGCAAAGCTTTGGGCTTACTTCCTTTTGTGGAGTGATTTCCACATAGCTTGGCACTTCCTTATACATGAGTGCCAGCTCCTTGTTCACTGCATCACTCCTAAGGGGGATTTGTTGATATATTTAGGTAGTGATGTGTGTGAACACTCTAGGACCGCCGGGGCACTTTTTTCCCTCTTTAGGAGGTTTTTTTCCCCCGGCTTGTATATACGCCTATTGCCCTAATGGGCTACTTATCTTTGTATATTCTCTAGTAATACATTCAGTATAGTGTGTTTGTGCTCCAAGCTTCTTCTTCTTCCTTGTGCTGTTTGCGTGCTTCCGCAGACGTCTATCTCCAACATCCCAATCAGAGCGTTTATTATTTACCAATTTAGTCAACACATTGCATAGGATCTTATTTGTGCTCTCAGCCTGACCATTAGCTTGTGGGTGATAGGGGGCAGAATTCTTATGTACTACCAAGAATTCTTGGAGAAGATTTTCAATAACTTCATTCAAGAAATGAGTCCCCCTATCACTGACTAGCTCTATAGGTAGCCTGTATCTCGTGAATACATTCTCAAATAAGAACTTAGTTGTCGTTTGAGCATCGTTCTTTGTGGTAGCTTTCACTTCTACCCACTTGGTTAAATAGTCTGTGGCCACAATGATATATTTAGCATATGAACCCTTGGCTGGGGGATTAATAGGACCTACAAAGTCTATTTTGCACTTAGAGAATGCACGTCCACCCATCATAGGTTTTAAGGACATCTCATCTTTGCGTATAGCATACTGAGTTCGCTGACAGACATCACACCTCTTCACATAGGTATGTGCATCCATGTGAAGGGTCAGCCACCACTAGCCTGCAAAAAGGATTGCTTTGATCACTCGATCTGGTCCAAAATGTCCTCCTGCTACACCTTGGTGAGCAGTTTCCAAGATCTTAAGATATTCACTCTCATGGACACATAATCTGAGGTAACCATCTTTACCACGCTTGTATAGATTATCACCAATGAGTGAGTAATCTAGGGCTTCTTGTTCTAGACTTCTTTGTCTGGCCAATGGCATATCTTGAGGGAATGTTTTCGTCCTCAGAAAGGCTACAAGTGGTTCACTCCAATCCGGCACTATGGACACTTGATAGAGAGTGGCATGTGCCACGGGTGGTTTAGTGCAGCAGATCGGGCATTCCTTGCACAACTTATGGACATCAGCTTCCATATGAGGCCAATGCACTCCGAATCTCCTAAGTGTCTGTAAAGTTCTTTGCCTCGAATGGTGTTGCTCTAATGCACCTACATGTGCTAATTGCAACAATTTTGCGTACTCGTCCTCTTCCACACAACAAGCTAATATCCCTTGATCTGTCTGTTTGTAGATGCTTCCTGCCATGATATGGTACTTCTGTGCTTTTACTACCTCTCTATCTTGAGTGTTTATGACTGGGTGATTAGGCCCGTATGTCAGTACTGGCACTAATGGCTTAGCCCACTGAGGTACAACTTCCAAATTAAACAAGTAAGCATCAGGAAGGTCATCTGATACTCCTTGTGGGGCTTCTCCAGATGTGAGCCTAGAGAGATGGTCTGCTCTCAAGTGAGTCTTCCCTTTCCTCACCACAACTTCAAAGTCGTATTCCACTCTACTATCAAAACCCAAGAATTCATGGTGGTTTTAGAGGCTTTGACTAACACAAACCAAGGGAAGCCTATGCCTAGTCTAGTGGATTCAAAAACTAGACTGTGTCCACCACCCTCTTCTCATTGGTCCATCACTAATCACTCCTTAATCTAAAAGGCCCATGCAGGGTTCATTTTTTCCCCTAATGTTGGTCAAAAGGCCGTATAGTGGCTTGGCAATGATGGCGTACATGTGTATAAAGCGTCGGTAATAGCCACAATGCCCCATGAAAGCTTGCACTTCCTTGACATTCCTTGGCCTAGGTAGCTCTGCAATAGCTCTAACTTTCTCTTCATCAGTGGATATGCCATTCTTTGACACTATGTGTCCTAGAATCTTGCCTTGCTTGACCATGAAAACACACTTTTCTGGGTTCAGGAAGACTTGATATTCTCTATATTTGTCAAAGATTTGCCTGAGTTCTAGTATATGTGTCTGTCTAATGTTGGAATGAGCACAGAGATCATCAACATAGACCTCTAAATTCTTCCTCAAGAACTCTTTAAATACATGATACATCATTCTCTGAAAGGTTGCAGGAGCATTGGTAAGCCCAAATGGCATTACCCTAAAGGCGAATATGCCCCATTCTATGGCAAAAGCTATCTTATGCTGGTCTTCCAGAGCAATGGCTACCTGATTGTAGCCCGAAAATCCATCAAGGAAGCTATACACTTCCTTGCCTCCTACTCTTTCTAGTAGATGCTCAGTGATAGGAAGTGGATAGTTATCTCAGATGGTGGCTGCATTAACCTTCTTCAAGTTAATGCACACACGTAGCTTTCTATTCTTCTTAGGCACCACTACAATGGGGGATACCCACTCAGTGTGCTCAATTTCATACATGAATCCAGCTTCGACCAAGCGATCTATCTCCTCCTTGATCTTAGCAGCATAGTTATCGTGATAAGTGTATGGCTTCTGCTTGGATGATTTGGCATCTGCGGTCATAGGGATGGTGTGTGAGCATATGTCAGGGTCTACACCTTTCAAGTCCTTGTAGCTCCAAGCGAATACATCTTTGTATTCTCTTAGCAAGGCTATCAATTCGCTCTCTTCTTCTTCTGTCAGGTCATGTCCTATGTAAGTGCATCTCTCCTCTCCTTCTTCTAGGGCTACCACTATTTTCTTGGTGGTTTCTTTGCTATCATAGGCCTCTCCTGATTGTGCCTCGTGTTTAGGCATCCTTACCATGACTCTTCTATCGTCTATCTCATACTTTTTAAAGTTTTCAGGGACCTCAAACAAAGACTCTTCCTCTTCTGTGTGACTTCTCTCTTCTTTCTTTTCTTTCCTTCATACTTAGGGGTCACTTGTGTTGCTAACCTTACATCATTTGTAAGCTCTCCGTGTCTCTGGGGTTGAAATTCAACTTCATAGAAGTATTCTTCATCTGATGCAAAAGGTGGGTCCATAATGATTGACTCTAGATCGGAGTCACTTGTATCTTCATATGCATCAGGGCTAGGTTTGCATTCTTCCAGAACTGCATCTCCTATGATTGGTTCTATGGAGAAGATTGAAATGTCATAGCCATCCTCATCACAGTGGGGTATCCATTGTTCCTCATTGATGTCTACATCCGTTGTTGCTAAAATTTCTACCCAGCCATGAGGTCCAAACTCTTCATCAGGAAACACTACAAGTGTGTAGGCTGGGTCTTGAATTGACCTATGGGTTTCCTTAGCACCTATCTCTCTGGCCTTTTCCCTCTTCTCTTCTTCCACTGCCACTTTACACATCCATAAGTGAGTGTCTTCATGCATCCATGAGGATCCTGATCCTATGGAGTGCACCGACTCCGTGTCATCCTTGGCTTTATGGATAGGATTCCATTGAATAGGCGGCACATCTCTATGAGAGTAATCCTTGAGATTGACTTTGGTCGTAACACCTAAGTGTTGCAAATACAAGTAATTGGTTCCCCAATCCTGGACCACTTGCAACTGTCGCATAAATGGTCTTCCCAAAATCATATCATAGGCATGGTTCTTGCTGAAATCACATATGGCGAAAGTATGCTCAAACTCAACACCGCATGTAGTGAGAGTTATTCCGTCCAGCAAGCCTAAGGGTCTTTCTATGTGACCATCAGCCATCTACAATTTCATCCTCGTGGGCCTGAGTGCTGGCTTGCCCCAATGCTTCCATAGGGAAGTGGTAGCAATAGCAACTCCTGCACCTGAGTCTAGAATTGCCTTGGTTGTGTACCCCTGATGGGTAATGGGAAGATAGGTGTTTCCTTCTTCACCTTTGTTGGAGAAACAATCACTAATTAGACATATATTTGAAGGTCAAATCTTAGAAAGAAAACCCCATGCCTATGTGAAGGGACAAATTCACAAGTGTATCATACTTGTAAAGTTAGTTCACTTTAGTTCTAGAAGTTTTTTAAAAATCACGGGAATGAGAAAATCTATATAAGTTAGTTAGTATTAACTGACGCGATGAGAAGAAGAAGGAGAGAGAGAGAGAGAAAGTGAGAAGAACTCATTTTTGTATGACTGAGTATAGTCGGGCTTCTCTGAGTGAGAAAGCATCTGTAAAACTTTTGAGTTTTTTATAGTTATGAGAAGAACTGAGTAAAGTTCTGTGTATGAGCCTCTCTCCATCATCTCCATGATTACCTACTGTGTGATGAGTTACAAAGATCAAGTTTTCCAAGCAACTCGATGCCTGGCATCGAATCTCTGTTGATAAGTCATATTTTCTTTTATATTTTTCATTCAGTACTGAAGTGTTTGAAAAACATGATGTTGTTGGAGCAACTCGATGCCTGGCATCGAATTCCAGTTGATAAGTCATATTCTAAGTGTGCATGAAATCACCTATAGTTTTGGTGTCCAAAAGATCAAGACTTTATGCGGGAAGTCGATGCCCGGCATCGAATCCCTGCTGAAAAGTGGCCAAAAACATCCCAAGTCGATGCCCGGCATCGAATTCTCGTTGCAAGTCGATGCTACGCATCGAATTCTAATTTTAAACAGGCGCTCTTACTAAAACAGGCAAGTTTTCCAGTTTTGGAAGGTCATACATGGTCATCTTGTGAGGGCCATAACTTGAGTTCTAGAGCTCCGTTTGATGCATATGATAGCTTGTTGGAAAGCTCTACTCTTCTAGTTTCAGCCTATAAAGTTTCATAGAGAAATAATATGTGAGCTAGGAGAAATTAGCAAACTTATGAAGGTATGTCATTTCGGTGACTAGGAATTTCTGTAGAAGCAAAGTTCTCACTTTAAGCTATCATTTCTCAAAGTTTGGAGTGGCAATGAGTTAATGGTGACCATAGAGGTGTTCTAGTGTCACATTAATTCATTTCTTGTGGTGTTTTATACATCAACAACCTTCACTCATATCTCCTATCTTGTCTAGAGGAATTTCTGGCACTGTTCTATGAGAACCTACCTGGGAACGGGGTTTCACTACTTCTGGCACTTGGTTGGCTACATGTTTCCATAATTCTGGCCTAACTTTGAGTAGCTCTTCTAAAGTGAGGTTGCACTGCACCTTAGTGTTTTCACTACCTTCGTATTCCTAGGTATGACTGAGTCTTCGTTTCTTACCATGACCGTGGGTGCTCTCATACAAGTAGACTTGGCTTCCCATGGGCCTGTGAAATGGGGTAATTCCTGTAGGGAGTTAGACTCAAAGTCTAACCTCTCTTGACTTTGTGCACTCTCCTGCTCTCCATAAATGGAAAGAATATCTTGTGGGAATTGATCATGCGTGTCATCCACAAGTTCAATGGGAGGAGGGACTTCACTTTCATTAGCCCATTTGTCTTCTTGAATCTCTCGTAGGAATTTTGGTGTGTACCTCTTCATAGAAGAGGAGGTGTCTGGTTCAGTGGAATTGGGCACAAAAGCTTCCTGTGGGGGAAGGCTTATTCTTTTACTTGCCTCATCTCTTCCTTGATTTTTTTCTTCCTTGGCAGATCTTGCAATTATGCTCTCTAACTTCTCTAGGAGTCCATCCAAGTGCAATTGTGTCTTAGCTGAGCTAGAGTAGTTGAAGAGACGACTGGCTTCAAACATGGTCTGAGCCAACGCGACCATTTTCGCGCAAAGCTTGGTTCTTTCTATCTCTAGGTCAGCTCTAGGGTAGCACTTGTCATGATCCCTCACATTTGGCCCTTCTTGGATTCTGGCTTGATATGCCTTAAGCATCACGTCTATGTCTTCAGGAGTGGGGTTATCTAATACTGATCCTACTCTAGGGGGTGGTAGGATGGTCTGAGGTAGGTGGACAGATGGTGGGTTAGATGGTGATGGAAATGAGGGTGGTGGTGGTATGTGAGAGTTTGTTTGAGAGGTGAGTTCAACAATTTTGGCTTTTGTTTCTCTTATGCTTTCTTCTAAGTCGCTCATCTTTTTAGACCATTGTCTTTTCATTCTCTCTCGACTATCCCTCCAGGCTCTCGACCGTTTCTTGGCTATGCTCTCAGTTTCACTAACCTCTGCACTCTTCTCTTGACCTACTCCTGGGTTCCGTTGCAAAGCCTGGGCTCTAGTGACCACTTGCACTGGTGCAGTGGAAGTGACACTTCTTGTTGAGTCTACAACTAACCCAATAACGTTAATTGGAGCTATTTTTGGCATATTATTGGCAATCTCGTAAGAGATGCTCCTTTCCGCAATCTTGACAAAAGCCATGTATTGTTACTGACTGTGGTTGTGTAGATGCAGGCATTGGGCAATCACGAATGAGGTGATCTCCTTGACAACTATAGCATGGTCCCCTAGGGAATGGGGGTCTTACCTGCCTAGGTTGAGGTCTAGTGTTGGGATTTGTGTACATGAGATTTGCATACTCTGGCTCCCAACTAGGTTCACTCGGTTCTTCACTATAGTAGGATTCACCATGTTCAAGAGATTGCATATAGTAAGCCTGTGGACTATCTATGTGAGTGAAATCAAAACTATGATCACTCGGGTCACTTTCTGAAAGCAACGGAGTCACTGGGACTATGGCTCTATTCAAATTTTCCTAAGCAGCTGCATACTTTACAGGAATCACATTAGCTAGGGTTGGAGGTTGTTGAGCTAACATAGGTTGAGGCCTTTGTTGGTTTTGGTAGGGTTGTTGATAGGATTGCTGTGGTCTACCATATTGCTGTGGCGGGTATTGGTTCTGGTATCTTCCCTATTGTGGATAGGGCTGAGGGTAGGTTTGCCTAACTGCTTGCTTATTGTATGGGCAGTCTTGTGCTGTGTGATTTGTGTATCTCCATTCTATGGTGCAATATTGGCTGCTAGGGTTCACTTGGGGTTGAGCCATGATGGGACATACGTTCGCCATATGGTCACCACCGCAAGTATAGCACCTCTTTACTGGGGCAAACCTTGGGATTTGTTTGCTAGTGACACCTAGTTTTTGAGCTACTTTCTCCGCAAGTTCCTCAATTGATGTGGATTGCGAGGAAGAGAGACTAGAGGCACTATCAGATTCTTTGTAGATTTTGGAAAGCTCTAACTCCTCCCCTAGGTTATCCTCGATGTCGATGTACATACGTACACACTCTTCTATAGTCCTAGGGTCCTTCAAGTACACATATGACCTTATAGCTCAAGTGTAAGCACCACCTCCTTTACTTGTCAATCCGCGGAGACGTGAGGACCGGTATGAAGACCACGAGCAAGTGAAGGCACAAGTGCGTGAGTGAAAGCACACAAACATGCACACACATACACACACACGTGCACAAAGTAAGATCAAAGAGAGGAACAATGGAAAGCTTAGATTGCAAAAGAGTTCTCTTACAAAAGCTCTATTCTCTAACCAGCTAACCTCAAAAATGAGCTCTCTAGCTCTTTTTATAGTTTTTTGACTAGTTTTGGCCCTGTCCAGACCTAGTGTCCGGCCTAGTTAAAAATTAGGTTCCAGGGCTTGTTTGAGGGCTCAAACGGAGTCTAAAAATTATGAAAATTGGTAGGATGATAGTTCTAATACTCCTCAAGCTCAAGGACTCCTCGGCTTGAACAAAATGGAGTTATAAAAATAGATAATGGTATTTACAATGGTTTTTAGTGATGAAAATCACTATTTTTGTAGGGGATTCTTCTGAAAAATTTGACATACACTTCTTGGAGCTCCCTAATTGCTCCCTTTCCTTGTGTGTCCACCTTTTGATGTGCTTCCATGCTTTGTCCTTGACTTTGAGCTTCAACACTTCCCCCCCTCTCGAGTCTGTCGTCCCTGACAGACCTTTGTTGTAGTGGTTGTTCCAAGTGGTGCCTTGAGAGGGAGTGTCCCTTCTGTATGAACAAAAGTCGTCTGACTTCCAGATGTGTCTGGTTCTTCATCTATCACTGCGAATCCTTGCAAGTTGTAGTCTCTTGGTATGTGCTTCTTCCTTGTATTCCAGCATGAGTGTGTCGTTGTGAGTCTCCGTTGATGTTTTCTAGATCTTCCACAGTTGATGTTCATAGTAGTCATGCCAAGTACTCATAACCCATATTGAGTGATGGGTAAGTGTGTTCATGCATGGGTTGAGGAAAATATGTGCCTTGTGCACGGCCTTGTAATGTAGCCCTATGAATGCTTACTTGGGAAATGCATTGGAAGAAGTATGGTGGAAAAATTGGAGGTCTTGAGCTAAGTGCTCAAGGGTATGCCGACGAAGAGGTTTCCTAAGCTATCATGGTTATGATGTTTCGAAGGTAAAGATACTTACCATGGAGAAGGTCGATCGATGTTCATCCCTTCGTGTTGTACATTCGGCCTTTGGGATGGAACATTGTTGATGAATGTCCATGTTGATGGTCCACTTATGAGAGCTTTTGAGTGGCTGATCCTGTCTCCTCTTTTCAAAGCATCATTTGTCAAATACAGAGACTTGAATTTCTTTATATTCCTTGACAAACAACATTCAAGAACAGAGCTACCCCGTGCAGATATCTCCCTGGATGCTCTCGTACATGCAATAGTTATGCATCATTCAAGTTGCAGACCTTCAAGCTCTTCACTCCTACCATAGTAAGAGGAAACCATAGTTGTGGATGCCCTGCTCATGCCAAGTTCTTGACATCTATGAGATAAGGCAGCAATTATATCATCTGCTAGCCAAGACACACTTCTTTCCAAACTGATAAATGCCCAGTAATCAATAGTTCCACTTTTAACCAATCATGACTCATTCATGTTTCATAAGCCAAACCTGGGAACTAGCTCTCTCTCGCTTTTCTTCTCTTTCTTTCTTTCTTTTCTTTTTTTTTTTTTTTTTTTTTTTTTGGAGGAACGTCACAAAACAAGAAGATAGACGTTAGTATCAGTAAAACTAGATGACATGTGTCAATGTGCTCTTGTGCCTGGGATTCTCAAATGTGTCTATGCACGGCCATGTAATAGGGCCCTATATCAATGCATACTTTGGAAGTGCATGACCTGAATGGTGCAAAAGACAGGGTTGTGCAAGAAGCACATGGTTGTCGCTCGTCGAGGCTTTTGATGTTACGTGTAGCTGTTCATGCCGGCTTTGGTGGAGGTATCCATTGGATCTCGAAATGATGTAATCCTCCTTATTGGGGTCCATTTTAGAACAACATTTGGCACTACAGAGATCACTTCAGGCATCTTCATCTTTGGATACTTCCTGAACTATGGTATCCAGTGTGGTTGGCGCTTTGATTTGGTGGAGGCTACTTGTACTTTTGGCTTCCAAACCCATACCCTTTTTGCACATCTTCCTACTACTGTTGAAGAGGTGATTTGATCTTCTTTCGGTCTCTGTATGCGGTTCTTACCCTTTTCTCTTTTGGCTTCTTTGTTGAGACCTTTCGCATGTGGGAGAACATAGGTTGTTGTGGATGCAAGAGCTTCTTAGGTACCCACATGTGTAATCGCCCTTGTTGAGTTGCAGTTAATGTCTTAGGCACCCAAACTTGTTGGACACCTTGTGATTGAGCTTGTCCGAGCTGCTTCCTTCGTGTATTGGCCTGGTTGGTTTGCCTGGATGGGATTTGTGGGGGCAAGGCTGATGGTTGCTCTCCTTTGCGTACCCAGATCTGTTTCATGCTCAGAACTGCTTTCTTGTCGAATGGTGTCTTTCTATTTGATGTAGCCGTTGTCGTGAACAATTGTGTTTCCCTGTGTGGTGGACTCACTACTGTGGCTACTTGATTCTTTGGAGAAGATAAAGATCCACCCGCCTTCGAACCTGTTCTTCCACGATTGACTCCTTCTACATCATAGAGCTTTTGACACATACAACATCTTCTTCCATATGATTAGTCTTAGAAGAATGAAGAGAGTGTGTGGTGCCATGATCTGGGAGCATGCAGTTCTCTAATTCTAATGTAATGCATTGTTCATGTACCCAAACTTGAAGAATTCGACTTCTTAGGTTTAGGTTGACTGCATTGTCATAAATCCAATCTTGTCCTAAGACAAGTGGTTCTGTAAGGTTCTCATCCTGACACACTAGCACTTTGACTTTCATTGGAATATCTTGAAGGTAGATGGGAAGTTCCACCTCGCCCAAACAAGGGGTTTCCACACCTCCCAATCCTATGAGATAAGCTTCTATGGGATTGATGTTCAATTGCAAGTCTTGGCAGTAGGAAAGTCGAACTGCACTACTTGCTGCGCTTGAGTCAATCAATGCTTTAACAGTCCTTGCACCCTTTCCTTGTCCTATCTCTATGGTCACAAAGGGACGTCGGTCAATAACTGGAGAAGTCGCTATGCCTGATTTTTGGCACATATCCATGTGATATTTTGGGGCGTTTGAGTTGACATCTAGGCCTAGTCGCCTTAACTTATTTCGCCTTATGCGCTCTCTAGCCTCTGCTTGTGCTTCTTCTCTGACTCTCATCTCTTCTTCTTTTCATTTCTTAGCAGTGTTGAGTCTCATCAGCATGTCCTCTGTAAGAGGTTCTTGATATAACTTGACTCGACAACCACTGATATAGTTTGGCAACATGTCACCTTCTAAAGTAGCCAATTGAATCGCGCCGCTAGTGGAAATTCTGTTAATGATCATGGGTCCATATCCTCGTTTTTCCAACTTACGGGCATGTTGTTTTAGTGTGTAAACCAACACTAGATCTCCCTCTTTCAATCCCTTATCCTTAATGTGTGCATCGAAGTATGCCTTTTGCCTTTTCTTTGCAGCGTAGATGCCTGCAGCCGCTCGTAGCCTTGTCTCACCTAAGCATTCTAGATCAAAGATCCTAGATGACAATTCATGTCCATTCCACTCATGCTCTTGTGCTACTTTTAAAGCAGGGATTAATAAATCCAGTGGTAGCACCGCATTCAGTCCAAAGACCATCTGAAATGGGGTGGCATTGAGTACCGTTTTGTAGGCAACTCGGTAAGCCCAAACAGCATGATGAAGTTGTTTGTCCCAATCAGAGCGTTTATTATTTACCAATTTTGTCAATACGTTACAAAGGATCTTATTGATACTCTCGGCTTGTCCGTTAGCTTGTGGGTGATAGGGGGCAGACTTCTTATGTATCACCAAGAATTCTTGGAGAAGATTTGCAATGACTTCATTCAAGAAGTCCTCTATCGCTCACCAACTCTATTGGTAGTCCATATCTCGTGAACACATTCTCGAATAAGAACTTAGCCGTAGTCTGAGCATCATTCTTTGTTGTGGCTTTCACTTCTACCCACTTTGTAAGGTAATCTGTGGCTACAATAATATATTCTGCATGGGAGTTTCTAGCTGGGGGGTTAATAGGACCTATGAAGTCTATGCCCCACTTCGAAAATGCATGCCCTCCCAACATTGGCCTCAAAGGCATCTCGTCTTTTCTAACTCGATATTGTGCATGTTGGCATGTGTCACATTTCTTCACATAGGTATGTGCATCCATATGAAGAGTGGGCCACCAAAGTCTTGAGAATAGAATGGTCTTGATTACTCGATCAGGACCAAAGTGTCCACCTGCAACACCACTGTGTGCAGTCTCTAAGACCTTTAAATAGTCTGATTCATGAACGCACAGTCTTAAGTAACCATCTTTGCCTCTTTGGTATAGGTTGTCCCCTACTAAGGCATAGTCTTGAGCCTCTTGCTCCATGCTTCGTCTTCTTGCTAGACTAGCCTCTTTGGGTAATCTTCCCGATCTCATAAACTCTACCAATGGAGCACTCCAATCTGGAATTAATGACACTTGATAAAGGGTTGCATGCTCCACTGGGGGTCTCTCTCTGCACATTGGACAATTCTTGATCCACTCATGTATTGCTTTGTCCATGCTAGGCCAATACACTCCTAAACGTTTCAAATTCTGCAATGTTCGTTGTTTAGAATAGTGATTTCCTAGCATTCCTTCATGGGCTTGTTGCAACCAACTACTATGTTCATCGTCCGCAACACAACAAGCTAATACACCCTCAGTATCTTGTTTGTACATGCTTCCTGCTAATATGTGATATTTTTGTGATTTTACAATTTCTTCTTGTGATGTTTTCACATTCTTATTTGCAGGGCCAAAGGTTAGGACAGGTACCAACTTATTTGCCCATTTAGGAACAACTTCTAAATTGAACAGATAAGCATCGGGTAATTCGTCAGACACTCCTTGCAGTGACTCTCCTGAAGTGATGCGAGAAAGGTGATCTGCCCGAAGGTGGGTTCTACCTTTCCTGACAACAACTTCAAAGTCATACTCCATTAGTAAGAGGAACCATCTTACTAAGCGTCCAGTATTGCAAGGTTTATTGACCAAATATAACAAAGCTTGATGATCAGGGAAAAACTTGAACTTGTTGGCCAATAAATAGTGTCTAAACTTCTTCACAGCATATACCATGCCTAACCCTTCTCGCTCGGTTGTGGTATAATTTCTTTCGGCTGGGTTTAGTTGTCTACTAGCATATGCTATGGGCAAATCTAAATTCCCTTCACCTGTGGGTTGTGCTAGCACACATCCTATGGCATGATTGGAGGCATCCACATGGACATGGAATGGTTTATTCCAATCAGGAGTGGTTAGTATTGGTGCTGTGCACAAACGTGTCTTCAGTACATTGAAAGAATTCTCGCATTCGTCGTTCCACTCAAAATTAGACAACAAGGCATAAAGGGGTCTAGCTATGATTGCGTACATGTGGATAAACCTACGGTAATATCCACAATGGCCCATAAAGGCTTGTACCTCTTTATCATTCCTTGGCCGTGGCAGCTCTGCTATGACTCGTACCTTATCTTCATCTGTTGAGATTCCATTATTAGAAACAATATGACCTAAGATTTTACCTTGACGCACCATGAACACACACTTTTCTGGGTTCAGACACACTCAATATTCTCTACACTTGTTAAAGATTTGTCTGAGTTCAGGGATGTGAAATCTTCTTTCTTGGGAATGAGCACATAAATCATCCACATATACTTCTAAGCTCTTTCGCAAGAACTCTTTGAAGACATGACACATGAGCCGTTGGAATGTTGCAGGTGCATTTGTGAGCCCGAATGGCATAACACGAAATGCAAAGATTCCCCACTCGGTGGCAAAAGCTGTTTTGTGTTGATCTTCTGGGGCAATGGCTACTTGATTGTAACCTGAATATCCATCAAGGAAGCTATAAACTTCCTTGCCTGCAACACGCTCGAATAGGTGTTCTGTGATTGGAAGTGGATAACTATCTCTGATCGTAGCGGCATTAACTTTTTTAAGGTTAATACACACTCGCAACTTCCCGTTCTTCTTGGGTACCACTACAATGGGGGACACCCATTCAGTATGCTCAATCTCATAGATGAATCCAGCTTCAATCAGCCTATCAATTTCTTCTTTTATTTTGGCTGCATAGGTATCATTATATGTGTAGGGCTTCTGTTTGGTGGGCTTGGCATCAGCCGTCATGGGGATAGTATGAGAGCAAATTCTTGGATCTACCCCTTTCAAGTCTCTATAGTGCCACGCAAACACATCCCTATATTCCCTTAATAGAGCTACAAGCTCCATTTCTTCTCTTGCACTTAGGTCATCTCCTATATATGTGCATCTCTCTTCGTTCTCTTCGATGGTCACTACAATCTTCTTGGTCTTTTTCTCCTAAAAAGGGAAAAAAATGCCCCGTGTGGTCCTAGTGTGTTCACGCACATCACTACTAAAATATATCAACATATACAAGTTGAAACATAAACGTAATGGAAAAATCGATAGATATAAGGCTATGATTGTTTCCCAATTTTATGCTCATGAGAAGGACATTGATTTTGATGAGACCTTTGCTCCTATGTACTCAATGAAAACCATTCGTAACATTTGTGCAATTAGAAATCATCATGGGGGGAATGTACATGAGCTGGATATTAAAATTGCATTTTTGAGTGATGATTTACATGAAGAAGTGTATGCATTTCAACCGCATGATTTTATGTAGAAATATTGGTACATGAAGAAAGCCTAAGTGCTAAGTAATGAACAAATGATTTCCCTTGATATTAGGCTTAATTTTGTAGCATCAAACATTGAATGGCTTCAAAGGTTAATGTTATGATTTATCTTTGTCAAAAGTAAATGAGATAATTGGAGAATCTCATGGATTCATTTGGATTCAAATACCACGACTTCATTAGAATTCGAAATTCAAATCAACTCCTAGAAGCATGGACTACTTTTTTGTGAAATCAATCAATAGTTATGAAGGAAAGTGTATATATACAACAATCACTTTAGTCGTGAGACAATGAGCTAATCATTACACTCATTCTGAGTGATTTATGTCTTTCCTTGAAGCTAGAGAATTCCTCCACTCTCTCATTGTATCATATTTGAATTAGTAATACATTTACACTTCATCTTTATAGCTACATTGATCTTTGTCTACACAAAGATACAATTAAAAGGATAATGAAGTATCTCAAGAGGACAATCAATGAAGGCATATTTTATCCTTATATCTTTCATATAGATATTAAGATATTTTCTGATGCAAACAGGGTAGGATCAAGATATGATAAAAGAAGCACCTCTACTAATTAGTCAATTGCAGGTTCTAAAATTATTTCTTGTTCATCAAAGAAACAATCTAATTTTGCTCTCCCATCTATAGAAGGTGAGCACAATCTATTGGCTAATGCTACTCAAGAAGCTATGTGGATTAAGATAGTATATGGTGATTTGGGAATCAAGACTTCAACTCCTCACATATCTGGTGATAGCATGAGCTCTTAACATCTTGCAAAAAATCATATTCACCATGCAAGGACCAAACACATTGAGGTCCACTATTACTTTGTTAGATACAAGATCACAAGCAAAGAAATTGATTTTTCATATATCTCAACTCAACAACAATGTCCAGACATGATGACTAAAGTTTTGGATGGAGTAAAGTAAAATATATGAGTGGACATTAAGGGGTTCCAAAAGAATGAAACCTTAAGCATATTAGGCATGAGGGGGATCTTTGATAAATATGGCAAGCTTTGAGATAACATCCATGGGAGCATGTGTATGAAAGGATTTGATCATTGGAACTTTGTAAGCAAAGATATGAATCAATCTCTATGATTGTATATATGCGTTGTCTTCTTCCTAAAATGTTTAGATCATACTTGTGACTTTTTAGTAATATATTTATTACATTCTAGGCCCTCTAAATTCAATATATAACTTGGAATAGCTCAAAAAAACTCCTATTAGAAGTTGTGCAAAAGGGTTTTTCTCAATTCATAGCAAGTTAGGAGTAGTCACCATTTTTCTAAGCACCTTTTGAGATCATTGGTCCAAAGTATTATGGTCAAATTTATGCATCCTTTTCAAACTTAGGAAGTCTATTAATGTGTCCAAGCAAGAAATGGGCAACTCTAGAGAAGGTTTATGCAAGTACCATCTCATCTTTGTACTCTGCCATCACCTTCTCGCATTATTGAGTGTGTGTGGCTTAGATGCCTTTTGGCTGATTTGGGTGCTGGTTAATCTTGTGCCATGAAAATCTTTACTAAGATTTAGAGTGCATTCATAGTTGTGAGGAATCTTTTTCTCCACACTTGCAGAAAGCACATTGAGGTGCACTATCATTATCTCGGGGAGGAGACTCTCTACTAGAGAGATCAACTTGGCTTATTTGTCCACACAAGATAATGTTTGTGACCTTCTCAAAAAGGCTCTAACTAGGGAGAAGCTTGAAGCTTTTCACAAAGCTTTGGGATTGCTTCCTTTTGTGCATTAATTGCATTACACATAGCTTGGCATTTCCTTTTACATGAGTGGAAACTCCTTGTTCGCTGCATCATAGTCAAGGGAGGTTCCTTGATAAATTTTGATTGTGATGTGTACACACTTAGGCCCATCGAGGCACTTTTTTCCTTCTTTAGGAGGTTTTTGCCGCTAGCTTGTATACATGCCTATAAGCCTAATGGGTCACTTATTTCTATACATTCACTTGGTAATTGAATTAGTGTTGTGTTGTTCTCCAAGGTTCTTCTACTTCCTTGTGTTGTTCTTGTGCTTCTGCAAACTTTGATCTCCAACATTGCCTATGCTTATTTAATGGAAAAAGAATACACATTAAATGTAAATAATGGAAAAACAATACACAGATTAAATGTAAATATTTAAGATACATATAAGAAATATTCTCTCTCAATAATTTGAGAACAAGATGTGATATTTAGCAAAAACTGTAAAGAAGACATTTAGAAAACAAGCTTTCAGAGCATTTTTCCTAACGAAGACATGTGAATACGGGATTTAAGTAAGCACCATTATATGAGAAAGAAAGTGCCAGTTCCAATCAATAATGAAGTGCATATTTGCACTTAAGAAAGGGAAGAAGCATAGATCAAAAAAAGACTTCTAATAAGATCAGATTCAGGTGTATGCCACAACTCGCAATGAAACACATTCAGATTTAAACTAGTTGCCTTCGGGCACTTCTTTCCAATTGTCGCCTTCGAGCAATTTAAACCCTCCTTTGTGAGATACGAGAAGTTCCATGGGTACTATGTCCCTTCACCTGTATAATACTTAGTAGGATTAATACACATTCTATTCTGGCAGTGTATATATGTGTACCTAAGAACCAACTTAGGGACTTGTGGAGAAAGAGACTATACCTCAATCCCCCTCAAGTGCATATAGTGGGGATTCACGCTTTAATTATCAATCCGATGAGTATACAAACCTAGCCGAGTGTATGAAGACATGCATTCAAATGACGATCAATGCAAATGAGTTACTCAAAGAGTGTAAACAAGGCAAAGACTAATCCAAACAAGCTTCAACTGTCAATCATGGTGTCATGATACTTGGAACAGCAGCCAACAATAAATTGAGCTTTTCTCTCAGCTCCGAACTCCAAATATAGTGAATACCATATGCGTTTTGAAGCTCTCAAGGAGACGCATCCAATGGCGGTATTTTCACTCAATTTTGACACTCCTACTTCAAGTTATGAGCAAAATACTTAGTCGCTGGAATGACCTTCCTACACTTCAGCGCTTCCTACACTTCGCACACACCTTAACAACAGTAAACAAACACTCTCATGGATAGACAACACTTCCTAACACTCTTTCCAAGCAACACACATGCATACAAGCTCACAAAGAAGAAGATATAGAGAGGAGAAGACACAAATTCCAAATTCTGTGCTCTTGATTCTCACAATGGCAAAAAGTCTTTACAAAGAGTCACCAATTGACTTATATACTTGTGCCCTAAAAATGGTCCTTTCACACAAGAGACCGGCACTTTATTCACTAAAAGACTAATTTCCTACTAATTTACATGGGTACGCTTCTAATCTTCTTTGGGGATGCATCTAGAGGAGTCCTCTAGTGCAGTTACATCGGAAAATATATTACAAGAATGGTTATAATACAAAAATTGGGTGTCCAAATCGGAAAAATTTTGGGGCCCGTCTTTTTCTCTGCCTTGTGCTCTCTTTGCTCTGCAACACTCTCCCCTCTTTGTCTCTGTCGTCCCTTGACAGGCTTTACTTCTTGTCTTTCCCTTGTTGTCCACACGCATCCTTTGGTCAGTTCTGCCTATTGGTTGGACTGGCGTTATGTTTTAATGGCCCTGTTCTTGATTTTTTTCTTTTACATCCTCTCGGCCTGATGCATTTGTGCTGCGTGTTCTTTTCTTTTCATCGCCCGCAACCCTTGGTGAGTTCTGCCTGTTGGTTAAACAGGTGTTCGGTTTTGATGGCCTCTTCTTAATTCTTGATTTACATCCTCTGGGCCTGATGCATTCGTCTTTCCTAATAAGTCGGGTTGCCACGCACGCCACCAGTGGAAGGTATGAGGATATGATCCTTCAGCCTTCGATCTGGACCTTCCAAAGATCAAGAGGTTGAAGCACCCTCTTGTGGTTTTGGAACCACTGGATATCTTCTTGCACATCTTCATGGATACTTTCCTGGCCCTGGTTCCTCCTTCCACCTACGTGCTTTTTCCTTGATATGTGCCCCTGCGGGGCTCTGTGCAGAGATGGGTGTTGCGCCCCTACGGGGCTTCTTGCAGAGATGTATCTTCAGATATGATCTTTTCAGTGAAGCTTCTTTCGTTGTCTTCTTCTTTTCTTCTTTTTGCTTGATTCTCCCTCAACACTGCCCCCGTTCTGAACTCTGTCGTCCCCGACAGGCTTTGAGAGTCGACGGGAGTATGTTCTATAGACTTTTTGCTCTGTTTCATTAAGCAAATTGGCTTCACGTATCATTAGCTGTTTCCACTGTTCATCTTTTACACCATCATTAGGTGGCTGTCTGTGGTCAGCGAAGAAGCTCAGTTCCTATGTCACTAATCTTGCATTTAGGTTGGATGACATCTTCAAAAAGATTTCTGAATCTATTTCAAAAAACCCTGTAAAAAACGCTTCTTCAAAAGTTTGCATATAGGTACTTGGCAAAAACATGAGTCTGGAGTAATAAGCCATTATTGTAGGTCGGCTAGGCATGACGGACAGATAAAAAACAAGGATATCTGTTCCCTATTTAATTCCAATAAAGTTCAGAAATGTATATGCCGCATGCTTGAAGACCTTCAATACTGTAAGTATCATGCTGAGTATTTTATTTGTCAGCTTGATAGTTAAATCTGGTACGGTAGCATAAGTCTGCAGCCAAAATTTGATTGTTTTTACCATGTAATCTTCTGTAGGTAAATAATTATGTGGTGGACTTGGAAGGAGTGGATAGTTTAGCCATTGTTTATTGATTACACCGGTCTTTTGCATCTCCAAAAATTCGTGTGCTTCTCTGCGACGTGGCATTGGGCAAAAAGAAGGGTTTACCTGTAGTAAATATGGTGCTGCTTGCTAGTGCACCCATAGTGTAGGATTTCTCTCCAAAAATTTCCTTCTCCAAACAGGTTGTGCAGCTTCAAATTCTTCTTGAGTGTAAGTGAATGTGTCATGTTTGAAGTTTAGCTGCTCGTCTGGACTTTTCTATGTCATCTTCTTTATATATTGTCTTGTTTTCTCTTTCATCAGTCCGTAGGGAATGTTGAAAGGCTTCATAATCATATCCAAGTCTTTACCCTTGATCTTTGCTTCTTTCATGACTTTGATGACTTCATCTTCAAAATTTTCTGTCAACCGGGACACCAGTAGTGCCCGTTCCTTCTGACCTATTTCTGCAGTGTATGGCATTGGATGATCATCATGTATGTCCGCCATCTACTCATGTATTGGAGAATTATAAATCGGGGGAGATAGAGGACGTACCTCTACCTCGTCAGTAGGATTCTCTTTTGTTGAGTCTAGTGGTGTCCCGATTGGTGCTTTTTGCTTTACTTGGATCTCTAATTGTGCTATGCATGCATTCTTCTCTTTCACTTCTTGTGTTGCTGCTCGTAGTGCTTCTTTTG
Source organism: Ceratopteris richardii (assembly GCA_020310875.1). Taxonomy (NCBI): domain Eukaryota; kingdom Viridiplantae; phylum Streptophyta; class Polypodiopsida; order Polypodiales; family Pteridaceae; genus Ceratopteris; species Ceratopteris richardii. The sequence continues at coordinate 100,513,863 of CM035406.1, forward strand.
TTGCAAGCAGTTCATTGCCAATTTCTGCTACATTGTCCATGTTTTCGCTATAACTTGTTGCAAGTTTTCCATGGGCTGTATTCAACTGCTTTTTTAGCTCATTTGTTTCTTGAATGTACTTATGTTCCCAATCTTCTCTCAATTCTTGCTCTTGTTTCAGCAAATCTGCATATTTCTCAATTTGAGCTCTTAATTCTCTCTGATCAAGATCCGTTGTCTCTTGTTTTTTGATAGTTTGATCATATAGCAATGACTTCATCAGTTCTTTATTTCTATTTTGTAAAGTGTCATTCTCCTCCATGTATACCTTCAGTTGTGTTTCAAGCAGGTGACTTCTAGCTTTTATTTGCTCTTTGTCGGCCTCGCTGGCTTCATGTAATCTCTGTAAGTCCATTAGTTGTGCCTGGAGTTGACAATGTTGGGTCATCAATGTGTCACATTGTGTTTTTACCTCAAGTAACTCAGTTCCTTTGGCCGCAATCTCTTTTTGTGCCTGGATTAATTGTGCAGATAGTTGTTCACTGATAATTTGGAACTGATTCTTTTCCTTCATGGCCTTGTCGTAATCGGCATCTGTATCCATCATCTACTGTTGTGTATCCATGGTTGTTTGGATCATTTGTTTGACAACAGGTTTTAATTGTGTAACATCCACATTTAACCATGTTTTAGGAATACTCGGTTCTGCTCCTGTTGTCACATATTTCCCTTGTGCCACGTGTAATGTAGTGTCATGGGGCTGCCTAACGTGGAGTTGTATCCTTGGCTCAGCCTCCATGTGGTCCATCTTGCCTTGAGGTGTATCATCCGGTACCTCAATCACAACGGGCTCCTTACTTGGTTGTCGGCCTGATTCCTGGTCTATTGGAGTTTGTATTTCTTGTTTGATAGGTGGCACGACATCTTTATTAGTTATTGGAGCTTCCTTGATACTGATCTTTGACGTATCATTCAATTGAATGACGTGCTCTGGTGCATTTGGTTCTTCTATGTTCTTTGCTTGTTTCTGTTCATTGTCTGGCGTGACTTCAACTTGATTGATCTCTGTCCAATCTTCATTGTGTGTTTCTGTTTGCATATCTGTATCCAGGGTGTCCTTCTCACGGCTTGATTCTTCATTAGAGCTTGATTCCTCCAATCCTATCTCTTTGTATCTAGAAGGTACTTGACGAGTTGCTTTATCCTTCTGTTTCTTTTCCTGGCTCGCCTGTCTGTAATGGTGACCTTGAATATTCAAATTTATCTGCCCTCGCATATACTGATGTGTTTCTTCTAGGGCAGCAGAGAGGTCTCTTTTTGTAATTGGTTGTTGATTTCCAGGAATCTTTGGTAAGATGTGTGTCCTCTTCGAAGTGGGTGTCTCCTGAGCTTCTTCCTCTCTTAAACGTTTAGTTCCTTTCATAGGTGTCCTTGAACTCGTTCCTACTTCTTCAACAGCAATGACTGTTTTCTTTTTCTTTAGAACCGTAGCTGACTTGGCGTATTTGGCTAGCCCTTCTGAGATTGGCATCTCACCCAAGCAGTTTTTCATATCAAGTGCCTCATAGATAAGTAAGGTCAAAGCTGAACTGCCATTGAGAAACTTTTTCTGACCCCACTTCTTCTTGGCTTCAAATAGACGTTCTTGAACATATGGGGTCATATTTACTTTATTACCGACTTGCCTCATAGCATGTGAAAGCAGTTGCACCATGATCTTTTGAGGTGTTGTATATCTATGCATGCTTGGAAAACAAAAGTGTTGGTGCACTAAGCAAACAACCTCTTCAATATCAGTTCTATTGATGTCCAAAAAGGATCTCTTTTTTGGATCATGACATTCCTCCTTGACATTAGTGAGCCCTTCTTGATTCCATCCAAAAGCTTTGTTGATCAATTCATGAGTGAATTGAATTGTTTTCCATGTACCTACTTTGTCCAATACTCGTGCCTAAGGAACTGATATCTTATTCGCTGCAGGCTGAAGTGTATTCATCACTTGCGTACACCTCTGGAAATCTAGCAAATATATTGGTATTCTGAGAAATGCATCTATTCCTGCTTGTGTCCAGACATCCGTCATGCACGGTAATCCTTGTATGATGGTCTTAAAGTCTTGGGACATACTAGGGAAGTAGTGATCCCTGTCCATAATCTTGATGGTAGCCATGAAAATGAGGTCCGACACCGGTTGGTCATCCAAAAACCAATGGCCTCTTGCTTTTGTTATGGATTCCAAGGGAAGAAGCTGGACCTCTTCCACTTGCGTCTCTTTGGAGTTAGTAGAAGCCATCTGCACTCAATATAGAGTATGAATTGGTGGCCAGATAGTATCAGAAATCCTCCTTCATTTGTCCTTCATAAGATTGACATTGCTCCTAGTGAATGGTGTCGTCCCTTCCCCGTGGGTGCGAGAAAGGTAATACCTGGGATTTTTCATACTTTTAGATATTTTTATGTTTTTGTCTGAAAGAAAAACAGAAAAGTTAGTTCATAGCCGAAGCAGTTATTAATTTTTTTAGTAATTTTCTTTAAATTATGTACAAGTGCTCTCCTATTTCCCAAGAGGAAAATGTGCTTCACTATCCTGAAATAGAAGAATAGTGTGCCGAATGCTTGGCCTTGTAATGTGGCCCTATCATGCATACTTTGGATTCTGGTAACTCCAAATGCGTGGAACTCGAATTATTTGGTAGATTTGTACAGCTCGCTTTGTCTTTCGGTATCCAAATCTTCTTTATTCTATTGGGAGAAATCGTGTTCCCAACCTTCCTGGTGATTGTGATGCTGCTCATTTGGTGCTTCTGCTTTGTCTGCTTTTTGAATCTTGGAATGACATGTGAATTGTATGTAGACTCCAGCTCTATCCTATAGCAGTTTAGCTTCTATCGCTTTGCCTTTAGATCGTACTGATTGTCCTTTTTAATGATTGTCCTTTTTAATGATTGTCCTTTTTAATGATTGTCCTTTGAGTACATGACTTGGGAATCCATATTTGTGTGCGGTCTAACTGGGCGGCTATCACCTTCTTCGGAATCCATACTTTAGCAATTCTTTGTGGAACTGAATATCCAGAGCGATTTTCATATTGGTTCTGTGGGTTCTTCTGCTGTAGCCAGTAGTTCTTCTGTTGAAGATATGCATCCATTTGGTCCTTCCTTATCCAAGCTTGTCGAGTGTAAGGAATGGGGTATATTCTAATAGGTGCAGACTTGGGATTACTCGGAGAACTAGTCTCTCTTGTGCATGGTTCTTCGCTAAGGCTGTTTTCAGATAGAATGACACTCTTGTGACTTGCTAGATTAGAAGATGGTATGCAAGCAGGATTCGGTGTGTCCTCACATGAAGTACTTGATGAAGGGGTTTCCATAGTGCTAGTGAACATACATGCATCACTTTGTTCATTTGAGTGAGTTTTTGGCTCTATACTTGCGGCTTTGATTGGTCGTTTGTCTAGCATGCTAAATACTTCACGATGTCCTATCTTGGCTGAGATGTATCCTAAGGCCAATTGGATAGTCACTTCATATTCGTATATCCAGTCTTGACCTAGCACTAGCTCTTCCAATAAGTCCTGATCGTGACATACTAAGAGTTTTTGTTCCATTGTGTTGTTTCCTAAGTGTAGAGGTAAGATAATCTCTCCTATACACTTGGTAATCTTTCCTCCTATTCCAATCAGCTATGCCTTTGATGGAGGTAATTCTTCCTTGAGTTGCTGAGTCAATGAAAATTTGATGCAGCTTATAGCAGCTCCTGTGTCAATGAGAGCATCCACTAAGTGGTACTCCATTTTTCTGGCTCCCAAATTCAAATATGGTTGTGTCCTCTGTTGACCTAGGTTTTCAGTGGCTCTAAAATTAGCCATTGGGATGAGTTCCTCTCCTAGTCGATATCTCTCATCTCTCTCTCTCATCCACTCTTTTCGCTTCCTAATCCGATCTAGTGCTTCTTGTCTGGATTGCTCGCGTATTCTTTCTTCCTCTAGGCGTCTATTTTTATCCGTTATCAGTCATGAAATCAATTCTTCAGTCAATGGCTCTAAATATTTTTTTACTCGACATCCACTGATATAATTTGGCAATACTTCTCCATCTAGAGTTGCTAAGTTGATGGCTCCGCTGGTGGATATGCCATTGATGATTAATGGGCCATATCCTCTTTTTTGCAACTTCTTAGCATGTTGTTTCAAGGTATATACCAAAACTAAATCTCCTTCCTTCAAATTTTTGTCTTTAACATGAGCATCAAAATATGCCTTCTTGTAGCTGAGTCAATGAAAATTTGATGCAGCTTATAGCAGCTCCTATGTCAATGAGAGCATCCACTAAGTGGTACTCCATTTTTCCGGCTCCCAAATTCAAATATGGTTGTGTCCTCTGTTGACCTAGGTTTTCAGTGGCTCTAAAATCAGCCATTGGGATGAGTTCCTCTCCTAGTCGATATCTCTCATCTCTCTCTCATCCACTCTTTTCGCTTCCTAATCCGATCTAGTGCTTCTTGTCTGGATTGCTCGCGTATTCTTTCTTCCTCTAGACGTCTATTTTTACCCGTTATCAGTCGTGACATCAATTCTTCAGTCAATGGCTCTAAATATTTTTTTACTCGACATCCACTGATATAATTTGGCAATACTTCTCCATCTAGAGTTGCTAAGCTGATGGCTCCGCTGGTGGATATGCGATTGATGATTAATGGGCCATATCCTCTTTTTTGCAACTTCTTAGCATGTTGTTTCAAGGTATATACCAAAACTAAATCTCCTTCCTTCAAATTTTTGTCTTTAACATGAGCATCAAAATATGCCTTTCTGTAGCTGAGTCAATGAAAATTTGATGCAGCTTATAGCAGCTCCTGTGTTAATGAGAGCATCCACTAAGTGGTACTCCATTTTTCCGGCTCCCAAATTCAAATATGGTTGTGTCCTCTATTGACCTAGGTTTTCAGTGGCTCTAAAATTAGCCATTGGGATGAGTTCCTCTCCTAGTCGATATCTCTCATCTCTCTCTCATCCACTCTTTTCGCTTCCTAATCCGGTCTAGTGCTTCTTGTCTCGATTGCTCGCGTATTCTTTCTTCCTCTAGACGTCTATTTTTACCCGTTATCAATCGTGACATCAATTCTTCAGTCAATGGCTCTAAATATTTTTTTACTCGACATCCACTGATATAATTTGGCAATACTTCTCCATCTAGAGTTGCTAAGCTGATGGCTCCGCTGGTGGATATGCGATTGATGATTAATGGGCCATATCCTCTTTTTTGCAACTTCTTAGCATGTTGTTTCAAGGTATATACCAAAACTAAATCTCCTTCCTTCATATTTTTGTCTTTAACATGAGCATCAAAATATGCCTTCTGTCGCCGTTTAGCAGCATAAATCCCTGCTACAGCTTGTAACCTAGTTTCATGTAACTTCTCTATTTGATCCAATTGAGCTGAGAGTTCATGTCCTGTCCACTCATAAGTTGTTGCTACTCTGAGAGTGGGTATTAAGAAATCAATTGGCAAAATAGCATTTTGTCCATACACTAAGTTAAAAGGAGTAGTGCCTATGGCAGTCTTGTAAGCTACTCTGAATGCCCATAAAGCGTGATGTAATTGTTTATCCCGATCAGATATACCATTGTTCACAATTTTAGTGAGAACTGTGCATAAGATTTTATTTGAACTTTCAGCTTGTCCATTGGCTTGTGGGTGATAAGGGGCTGATTTCTTATGAATTACCAAGAATTCATTCAGTAAGGCTTCTATTACTTCATTCACAAAATGCGTACCTCTATCACTCACAATTTCTATTGGTAGTCCAAATCTAGTGAAAACGTTCTCGAAGAGAGACTTGGCAGTGGTTCTTGCATCGTTTTTCTTGGTTGCTTTGGCTTCAACCCATTTGGTCAAATATTCTATGGCTACGATTATGTACTCGGCATGGGATCCTTTAGCTAGGGGGCTAATAGGTCCTATGAAGTCTATTCCCCATTTAGTAAAAGCTCTGGCACTCATCATGGGTTTTAGTGGCATTTCATCCCTTCTAATTGGATATTTCGTTCATTGACATGTATCACATCATTGAACATATGTGGCTGCATCCTGATGTAAAGTTGGCCACCACATTCCTGCAAAGAGAATCATTTTTGCTGTTTTATCTGTAGAGAAATGTCCTCCTGTAGCTCCTGTATGTGCCATCTCTAAAACAGCAAGATACTTGTCTTCATGAATGCACATTCGCAAATGATTATCTCTTCCTCGTTTAAAGAGTTGTTTTCCTATAAGAGCATAGTCCTTGCTTTGTTCAACAAGTGCTCATTTTCTTGCTAAAGTGGCTCCTTCTGGGTACTCTAGGGTCTTTAAGAACTTCACCAGAGGCATGCTCCATCTTGGTGCTACAGTGGAGTAGCATAGAGTGGAGTTCTCTTCTGGATTCTGTTCTTGACAGGTTGGGCAAGTTGATACATAGTTATGTGCATCCCTCTGCATGGTTGGCCAATATATGCCCAATCTCCTTAGTGTTTGCCATGTTCCGTTCGCATTTAGATGAGTTTTCCATTGATTTACATGTGCTTTTTGAAGCCACATTTCTTGTTCCTCTTCTTCTACACATCTCATGAGTAATCCACTTGAGTCTTGGTGATACAGACTACCAACAATGATATGAAGGTTTTTAGCCTTCCATAGGTCTTGGGTTCGGTTTGGTGTGATCCCATCTTTAGGTCCATGCGTGAGTATGGGGATCAATTTTTCTGCCCACTGGGGACATACTTCGAGATTAAAAAGGTACATATCTGGCAGATCATTGGGTACTCCTATGGGTGGCTCCCCATGTGTCATCCTTGATAAGTGATCTGCTCTTATGTGGGTATTCCCTTTCTTTACTACTACCTCAAAATCAAATTCCATCAACAATAAAAACCATCGTACTAGTCGTCCTGTATTACAAGGCTTATTGACTAAGTACAATAGGGTCTAATGATCAATGAATTTGCTTGCCAAAAGGTAATGTTGGAAATTTTTTACGGCATACACCATCCCTAGGCCTTCTCTCTCAGTTGTGGTATAATTGCGCTCCGCTTGATTTAATTGTCTACAGGCATAGGCTATAGGGTGGTCTAATTTTCTTGTATCTGTCGGTTGAGCTAAGATGCAACCAATGGCAAACTTGGATGCATCCACGTGAATGTGAAATGGTTTGTTCCAATTAGGTACTCGAAGGATTGGGGCTGAACTCAATCGACTCTTTAATTTGTTAAAGGCCTTTTCACATTCTTCAGTCGAGTTAAACTGAGTCAATAATGCATAAAGAGGTCTAGCAATTATGGCATACATATGTATAAATCTTCGGTAGTATCCGCAATGGCCCATAAATGCTTGCACTTCTTTAGCAGTCTTTGGTCTTGGCAAATCCAGAATCACTTTGATTGTGTCTTCATCAGTTGAAATTCCGTTTTTAGAGACAATATGTCCTAATATTTTTCCTTGTCGAACCATGAAGACACATTTTTCTGGGTTGAGGCATACCCTATATTGTCGACATTTGGCAAAGATCTTTCCTAGTTCAGGGATGTGCTGTGATCGTATAGCTGAATAAGTACATAAATCATCCACGTATACCTCCATACTCTTTCTCAGGAACTTTTTGAATACATGGCACATCAATCTTTGGAAAGTGGCTGGGGCATTGGTTAAGCCAAAAGGCATAACCCTAAAGGTGTATACTCCCCATTCAGTTGCAAAGGTTGTTTTATGCTGGTCCTCAGGAGCAATGGCTACCTGATTATAGCCTGAAAAGCCGTCCAAAAAACTATAAACTTCCTTCCCTGCCACTCTTTACAAAAGATGATCCGTGATGGCTAATGGGTAACTATCCCTTATGGTAGCGGCATTTACTTTTTTCAGATTTATGCATACTCTTAACTTACCATTCTTTTTCGGTACAACTACCAAAGGCGACACCCATTCCGTGTGTTCGATCTCATATATGAACCCAGCTTCTAACAACTTATCTATCTCTTCCTTTATCTTTGCTGAGTAAACATCGTTATAGGTGTATGGTCTTTGTTTGGAAGGTTTAGCTTCAGATGTCATAGGGATTCTATGAGCACATATAGAAGGGTCTACTCCTTTCAAATCCTTATAGGTCTAGGCAAAGACATCCCTGTATTCCCTTATGAGTCGTATTAACTCTTGTTCTTCCTCCATTGAGACATCCTGTCCTATAAAAGTACATCGTTCTTCTCCTTCCTCTAAGGTTACTATTATTTTCTTGGTCTGCTCTTTGTTGTCATATGCTATTCCTGACTGTGCTTCTCGTTTTGGCATTTGAATAGCAATTCTTCTCTCTTCTACTTCATATCTTTTGAAGTGGGTGGGCACTTCAAATTGTTCTTGAGGCTTGTTTTCTTCATCATTTTTTGCTTTTTCTAATCCAAGCTCCTCTTCCTGTGTTGGTTCTTGATTTATTTCATTAGCTATGATACTTACTTCTTGATTTCCACTTTCTATTTCCATTTGCTCTTGCTCCATTTCAATGCTCTCGTAATCCTCCTTCCATTCTTTTTCAATTACTCTCCTTCTTCAGCCTCTTGAAGAACTACCACATATAGACTAATGTCATATAGACTAATGCATTCATTCATGGTTATCACTTCTTCATTTACACACACATTTAGAGTGGCTAAAATCTCCATCCAACCATGAGGTTCAAATTCTTCATCTAGGAATATTTGAGGCATATAGGCTGGATCTTGTAGTGATCTAGCAACTCCTTGCCTTTGCTGCCATCCTTTCCTCCTATCTTCTTCCTTTTTTGCAGTTTGGCATATCCATAGATGAGTGTCTTCATTCATCCACGATTGATCACTTGAACCTATACTATGAATCGACTGATTATCTTCCTCCTTATGAATCTGATTCTATTGTAAGGGGGGAACATCTTGATATGTATATGTGTGGAGATTTATTCTTGTGGTGGTTCCTTCGTGCTGTAGGTATACATCATCTTTTCCCCAATCTTGCACTACCTTTAGTTGTCTCATGAATGGTCTTCCAAGTATCATTTCATAATTGCTTGGCCTTTCAAATTGACATATCGCTAAGGTGTGCTCGAACTCAACTCTGTAAGTGGTAAAAACTACTCGTTCCAATAATCCCAAGGGTCTTTCAGTGTGTCCATCTGCCATTTGTATCTTCATGCGTGTTGGTCTTAGAGCTGGTTTTCCCCATTTCTCCCAGATTTCTTTAGTTGCTATTCCTACTCCAGCTCCAAAATCTAAGATGACTTTGGTGGTGTAACCCCTATAGGTAATTGGAAGGCAAGTATTTCCTTCATCTCCCTCACTGAAATCTCCTACCTTATCGACTGAGATTTTTACTGTGTTTACTTCATCAGACATCTCCTTCTCTTCCGCCTTGATCTCCAATTGACTGGTTAATTTCTCCTTCAAATGTGGTTTGACCTTCAACAGTTCTTCCAATGTCAGAGTGCAATGGATTTTTACCCTTTTTAAGGTGTTGTATGATATCCGATGTTTGGACAGATGAGTTCAGTTCTTTTTTTCTCATTGAGGGAATGCGGTATAATTCTGAATTATGTTTGTACTCTCCTTTGTAATTTGGCAAAACCTTTACACTATCATTTTCTTCGTTACTTGGATCAATTGGTATTATTTCTTCTGAATTCAGTTCAGATATGGAGTCTTCAATTTCACCTTCTGCTTCTAGCTCCTCAAAGGGTGGGTCTATTCCTTCCACTTTCTTCCATCGATCTTCTTGGACTCTTGCCCACAAATCTTTAGGCCATTCCCCTTCTACCTCGGGAACAATGGATCCTTCCCTTTTATCCTCACAGTAATTTCCATTATGTGTCTTACCTGCTTCAGGTTTCTCGGGTTCCTTAGGGATGACACACTCTTGGAATTCTTTTTCGGGAATTCGTGAATTGGGTAATTGAAAAACAGGTTTTTCTAAGGTTTGCTGAGCCACTTCAATTAATTTTTTGCATATCTCCAACCTTTCCTTCTCTAGGTCACCTCTTGGATATTCTCTTTCATGTTGTTCTATGGTAGGTCCTGCTCTTATTCGTGCTTTGTACGCCTGAATCCACATGGCTAATTCTTCCGGCATGGGATCTGCTAAAATTGATCCTACCTCTTCTTTTTTTTACTTTCCTTTTCGAATTTCTTCTTCCTCTTCTTGTTTCTCTTTTGGATTTTGTTCACTCTTTTCATTTTCCTTATTTTTCCGATCTCTACGGTTCTTCCATCTCTGTGTTCGTTTGCTTACAACACTTCTCTCAGGCTCTTCCGAGTCTTCAACTACTTGAGGTGTAGGTGTGTTCATTTCTCTGTCACCTTGATCATTTTCCTCAGTTTTGTTTGGGGTTTCTCTAGCTTTGGCTCTAGTTATTGCTTTCAATGGTACAGTGTACTCCTTATCACTTCTTGATGATTCTATCACTTCTGTCATGTTAATCTGCACGTTAGAGTTAACTTTGTTGGGATTCTTGGGGCAATCTCTGAAAAGGTGTTCCTTACCACAATCACTACAGTAGCCTTCCCAGACTCGCTGTGGTGGTGGTGGGTTTGGTAGTGTACATTCTCTGATGTAATGATCACCTCCGCATCTATAACATGGTCCTCTAGGTACAGGCGGTCTATTCATAGGTCGGGGGGTATGGATGCCCTAGGGGCTGTGTACATCAATGACACATATTCCTGCTCATATCCGTAGGAACTATCCGGCACTTCCATGCCATAGGCATATGGTTCGTACATTTGTCCATATTCTATCATAGAGCTCTCATAAGTGGGATAGTTTCCTTGGCTATGGTCATAGGATGAATCATATGGTTGATTACTAGACAATGGTGTGGCTGGGACTATTGCTCTCTCTAGGTTTTCTTCAGATTGAGCTATTTTCACTGGGACAACATTTTGAGGATGGGACGGTTGTTGTCCTAACATTGGTTGTGGTTGATTGTAACCTTGATAAGCATATGGTTGTGGTACAGATGCCTGCTGCTGGTAGGTGGGATATCTGAAGGCTTCACCTCCTTGATCTCTCTGAGGGTATCCATAAGGTCTCATGACAGGTTGTGTTGGTCTTGATTGCCTATTGTAAGGACAATTTTCTGTGTTGTGATTTGTGTATCTTTGTTCTATGCTGCAATATTGTAGAGGGCCTGGAACGGGTGGTCTATTGTAAGCATAAGTAGGTGGTGGGATTACTCCCCTAGTGCACAAATGAGAGGGATGATCACCTCCACAATGCATACATCTTCTAAGCATGGGCACTCTCATTGGGTTGTTGGGGTAGTTCCTCTGTCCTTGGACGTTCAGCTTCTTTGCTACTAGGTCGGATATTTCCTCAACATTGTTCTTAGGGTTCGATGTGCTGCTTGCTGTATCTTCACTCTTCATACTACCTTGAGGTATTTTCAGATCCTCCGCTAGGTTGTCCTCTAGGTCAATACATTCTTTCATGCATTCTTGCAAAGTTTGAACTCTCTTCACGTACACTAGAGATCTTAATGATCCATTCAATAATCCTTCCAAAAATAATGACACCATTTTGTTTTGGGTGGGTCTCTCTTCCACTGGGCACCTATCCACATATTGCTTGAATCTTCTTGCTGCCAATCTCACTGATTCTGTAGGAGCTTGCTTAAAGCTATGGATTAATGATGACGAGTTGTTTTTAATTCCAGACTTAGTGAATTCCTCAATCATTTCTTGATAGACTTGTTCTATGTTCTGAAAATCATTTGGATCTAATGGTTGGAACCAAGCTAAATCTATGTCTGTCAAAGTTAGACCAAAAGATTCATATTGGATTAAGAAATCTTCTACTTGTTCGGCTCTGATTACTTGTTTGAATTCAGCTATATGATTATAAGGTTCACTAGAGCCATCATAGTGATTTCTCATGCATTTGCCCACTTGAATTGGCCTTAATCTTCTTCCTCCTTCAGGCGGTCTAGGCATCACAGGGAAAACTGGTCTTCCAATGGATATACCATGTCCTCTTGCTACAGGTGGTCTAACTGGGGCAGGAATTCCATTTCTTGGATCCACAGGTGGTTGAGGCCGATAGTCAGGGTTATTTGCAGGCATAGCAAACTGTATGTGTGGTCTAACCGGGATTTGAGTTTGTTGTGTTTGTCCTGACTGTTGAAATGAATTATTCTGAGAGGTTCCCTGTGGGTTTCGTGAAGTAGTGGCTTGATCCCTCGGGGGAAACACAGAAATATTCTGATACTTCAACTCAGCTCTTTCCAACTCTGTTAAGGGCCAATACTGTTGGTGCAAGTCAAGCCTTCACATTTGGCTTGAACATCTACTTTGAAGACTCTACATGAAGCAAAGATCATAGGAACTTATGCCTATGATTTCTTACCATTTTATCCCTTGTAAAAGTCTTAGTGACTTGGCATATTATGTAATCACACCTAATTGATTGAAAGTCATGGAAAAGGTTGTTGATTGATTTGAGAGAATATCTCAATCAACTTTTAGGTGAAATATTTTGAGAGATTGATTTGAATTCAAACTCAAATCATCACTCAATTCCTATAAAAACTACAAGGAAAAAAGTCGCGGTACTTCTTCACTCATCCCGAGGCATTTTCTGTATCAATCATTGAGTGTGTGAGTGCTACACTATAGCCTACACATCTCCAACTCATTAGGCTACATCTATCAAGCCAATGAGATTGTACATTCATGTGAACTAATAGAAAGATTTACATTCACTATCTCTGTTTTTCTCTGAGTTATCATCTCCAAGTCTGTCAACTTCAAATAGGCATATCTCAGTGTCTACTCAACCAAATCAAGTGATTCAAAACTTGTTGGAACCAGCTCAAAGCATTCTACAAGACTTCAAAGTTTGAAGAAGTTTGGTTCATTCATTTTCGAGAAATCGTCTTTGAAGCAGTCTCTGGTATTTATCTGCACATCTCCTAAAAAGTCGGGGGTGACTCTAATTTTGCTAAAGAGATTTCTCAGAGTATGGTTTGTCATTTCTTCTCATTCCACTTGCAATTGGTAGCTTGTAAAGCTAATTTAATATGTCCAAAAGGAATTTGATCAATTGTAAGTGTGCTGGTCATACTGAGTGAAAAACTGAGCAGGTGTCAATACCAAAATAGCAAGTTTTTTTTTTGGATTTGTGAAGTGCAAAGTCATCTGTTTTGATTTGATCATTACACATATCATTTGCAAAGTACATATATGATTTCTTGGTATCATTTGGAAGCTAATCAAGTGTACTAAGCATTCCTGGAGTCAAAGAGGGCTGGTGTGAAGCAGGTTTAGCAGCACCTACTCAATCTCTGAGTGCATCCAACCATCCTCTCCCAACAAATACCTTCTCTGATTTTTGTCCAAATATGTGATAATTGTGGGAAAGTCAGGATCTTGTAACTCATAGATAGTAACTGGATTAGGGGCTGCTTCCCATATTGAAGAGTGGGCTCTAAGGAGATGCTCCATTCCATTGATCAAATACACATCCATTAATGAGTCATCCTGGGGAACCAGGTCTCCTCTCCAAACCCTAACAATAGTAGATCTCCCTCTAGGTGTGGTCACTTGCTCTTCATTTCCGTCTTCATTAAGGTTTGGAGCAGTGTTTTCTTCCCCAAGTTCATTGATATTTTCAGGATGTTCTGTAGCAAAATACTGGATGTCCCTTTTATCCATATAAAATCCTCCTGAATACTTAACTGCTGGCCTAGGCACTATGTAAGCATCTGAAGCTTTCTTCAGTCTGGCCACTGCTCGGTTTAGTCCATCTAGGTATATGGGAATCTCATGTCGATTGGTGGTCACATATTCTAAAGATGTCCAATATTCTCCCTCAATAATTGACATCATGCCAATCATTGGTACACTGTTTTGCATATCCTCTGATGCCATAGGAATTTCTTCTTCTGACTCACTAGAGGTTTCAAAATAATGTGAATGGCTACTGGGTTCGGCTACACTTCCTACAGAAGAGATTACACTTCTTCGGCTTCCTAGGGTTCTCCCAGATCTTAGGTTCATCCACTTTAAAGTTCTTTTTAACCTTGCCAAGCTCCAACTTCTAGAGTTCTTCACTCAAGGTTAGAATCCTAGAAAAATTTGGCTGGGAAAGGACTGACTATGAAATCTCAAGTCACGATACTTGACCTCCAAAAAAGTTCACAATACTCGACCTTTGACTCAGACGATACACGATATTTACCCGAGACGATACACGATACTTCACGGGAGACGATACTCGATACTTGGATGAAGATGGTACTCGATACTCAGCAGACATGATACACGACATTTGTTAAGTATCGCGATCGGTCAAACATGATACACGATCTCTGTCAAGTATCGCGATCGGTCAAACACGATACACGATCTCTGTCAAGTATCACGATCGGTCAAACACGATACACGATCTCTGTCAAGTATCGCGATCGGTCAAACACGATACACGATCTCTGTCAAGTATCACGATCGGTCAAACACGATACACGATCTCTGTCAAGTATCACGATCGGTCAAACACAATACACGATCTCTGTCAAGTATCGTGATTGGTCAAACACGATACACGATCTCTGTCAAGTATCACGATACGCAACCACAGGAGGCCACGATACTTGGGAAGTATTGCGATACTCAACCGCGGGAGAACACGATACTTGACATTTTTTTGTTTTTTAGCAGGTGTGTTTTGAATTTTGAATGATTATATGTGTTTATCAAGCTTCTCTACCCTCTCTTCACCCTCTGTATTACAGAAATGAAATGTTCTCCCCTCTAGATGACTATCACGATTCTTACCGCAGATCGTTTAGCGACTTTACTTGATTTTGACAGCTAAAATGGGTGATGGAGCAATGTGCTCACCTTAGATGCTAACCTTCAGCTTTTTGCTCTCCTCCACTAGCTCTGTGCGGCTCAAACACCTTCGTCCAAGATCTCGCGATAGTCGGTTGTGAGCTCCCACGATACTTGTTTCAAGAACAAGTGACTTACAAAAGACTATTTTGAGCTTTCATACTTTTGAATATTCCTACTTACTGAAAAAGAACAATCTAGACAAAGACTGAAAGCTACTCTAACTACCTACCCTACTCCCTTACTCCTCCTGCTCTCCTCATTCCACTCACTTCCCTAGACTAATAACTCACTACACACACTTCAAGAGTGAGAAGTAGTAAGTGCGGGTGAAAGTGACTTACCAAAGAAGAGAAAATCACTACTCCTCCTCTCACTTCAATGCAAAAAGCTACTTACCATCACACGAATGCCTCGGTTTGATTCGACACTCCCCGGCAACGGCGCCAAAAAAACGTGTGTACCTAAGAACCAACTTAGGGACTTGTGGAGAAAGAGACTATACCTCAATCCCCCTCAAGTGCATATAGTGGGGATTCACGCTTTAATTATCAATCCGATGAGTATACAAACCTAGTCGAGTGTATGAAGACATGCATTCAAATGACGATCAATGCAAATGAGTTACTCAAAGAGTGTAAACAAGGCAAAGACTAATCCAAACAAGCTTCAACTGTCAGTCATGGTGTCACGATACTTGGAACAGCAGCCAACAATAAATTGAGCTTTTCTCTCAGCTCCGAACTCCAAATATAGCAAATAGCATATGTGTTTCGAAGCTATCGAGAAGACGCATCCAATGGCAATATCTTCACTCAATTTTGACACTCCTACTTCAAGTTATGAGCAAAATACTGAGTCGCGGGAATGACCTTCCTACACTTCAGCACTTCCTACACTTCGCACACACCTTAACAATAGTAAACAAACACTCTTATGGATAGACAACACTTCCTAACACTCTTTCCAAGCAACACACATGCATACAAGCTCACAAAGAAGAAGATACAGAAAAGAGAAGACACAAATTCGAAATTCTGTGCTCTTGATTCTCACAATGGCAAAAAGTCTTTACAAAGAGTCACCAATTGACTTATATACTTGTGCCCTAAATATGGTCCTTTCACACAAGAGACCGGCACTTTATTCACTAAAAGACTAATTTCCTACTAATTTACATGGGTAAGCTTCTAATCTCCTGTGGGGATGCATCTAGAGGACTCCTCTAGTGCATTTACATCGGAAAATATATTACAAGAATGGTTATAATACAAAAATTGGGTGTCCAAATCGGAAAAATTTTGGGGCCCTTCTTTTTCTCTGCCTTGTGCTCTCTTTGCTCTGCAACAATATACTTTTCATTCATTCATTGATTGAATACCAAATCCACCATTTTTATTGATGTAGATTAAACAACTTGGCCACATAATGGCATCTATATAAGAAACTCACTTCCCAGTTCCTTATACATGCATATTTTTTATACATGCTTTCGTGTTCAACTATATATATATATATATATATATATATATATATATATATATATATATATATATATATATATATATATATATATATATATATATATATATATATATATATATATATATATATATATATATATATATATATATATATATATATATGCCTTGAACGTCAATTATGTACCTATGCAGTTTTATAGCCACTGCAACAAGTATTTATGTTACAAAATCAATTTGGTGTAATAGTTACTCATTTTTTATGTTAGGGATCATACAAGAGGCTTTAACAGAAAGAGAGGAGTGCATGTGACTTTTTTTAATTAGTTAGATGCATTACCATAAGTATGTATGTATGTATATATGCAAGTATATGTATATACAACTTATTCATGTATACAGGGTATGATTGTTTGCATGTGTATATGTCTCTTGATAAGTTTGTATGATGAATATATGCAAATATATTTTTTAATATCTCCACGTTGTATGTATGCATCCATGCATGTATTGATGCATGCATGTATTCATATATATATGTATCTATGCATACATGTTTGCATGTATGTGCATGCCTTATATTATACGTATGTGTGCAATCATACATACATGTTGTTGCAGAGCTAAAGAAAGTACGAAGCGGAGAAAAAGACGGGCCCCAAAATTTTTCCGATTTGGACATCAAACTTTTGTATCAAATTCATTTTTGTAATATATTTTCCCTTGTAAATGCACTAGAGGAGTCCTCTAGATGCATCCCCACAGAAAAGTAGAGATTACCCATGTACAATAGTAGGAAATTAGTCTCTTAGTGAATAAAGTGCCGGTCACTTGTGTGAAAGGACCAAACTTAGGGCTCATGTATATAAGTCACTTTGTGACTCTTTGTAAAAGACTCTTGCCATTGTGAACAAGGAGTTCTTCATAATTTTCGAGTTTGCCTCTTTCTTGCTGATTTTGATCTTCATTTTGCTCTTGTATGTGTGTGTTATGCTTGAAATGTATGTGTAGGACTGTTGTCTACCCCTTCCCCTTGGTTTTGAGCTGCTGTAGTGCATGTGTAAGCTAGAAGAAGCTGTGGCGCGGGTAATTGTGATTCTCGTTATTCACTGTTTTTGCCATAACTTGAAGCAGAGTGGTCAGAATTGAGTGAAACCACCACCGTTGGATGCGTCTCGTCGAGAGCTTCGAAACGAGTACCCTATTGCCTATATTCGGAGTTCTGGGCTGGAAGAAAACCTCAAAATACCAAAACTGCTGAAAAGAGGCTTGCGGCAAACACTTTCAGTATTTCAGTAAGTGTGAGTGGTAGTAGTCTTTCCTCATGCATGCTAGCTAAACCACTTCATTTTCCATCACGTGTGCACACGTCTTCATACACTTGGTAAGTCGTTCCTTAGGATTGACATTTAAATGTGTGCTAAAGTACCCACTATATGCACTTGTGTGGCAATTGAGGTATAGTCTCATTGGCACAAGTCCTTGAGTCATATTGGCTCAAGTACACACGTTTTTGGCGCCGTTGCCGGGGAACACTCAACCAAGGTGCCTTCGTGATTGTTATAGATCGAGTGTGATCGAATCGTTGTTGGCAGCAGTCAGGGAACCGAAGGAGCCACAAGACGAAGAGAGTCAGAGCGAAGGGACAGCATAGGCAGACATGGCAGTCAAAGAAGATCTGGCAAATAGGCTAGTAATTTTTCTCATAAAGAAACAAGTATGAGCATTCACGCAAATCTAGCACTTAGGCAACCCTTTAACTTTTCAAAAACCCTTACACCAATTAAAAGTGATTCTCATCACTAAACACCATTGTAAATACCATTTCATATTTTTGTAGCTCCATTTTGTGCAAGCCAAGGAGTCCTTGAGCTTGAGGAGCTTTAGAAGTATCTACCTGCCAATTTTCGTAATTTTTAAATCTCGTTTGAGCCCTCAAATAAGCCCTGGAACCTAATTTTTAACTAGGCCGGACACTAGGTCTAAACAGGGCCAGAGCTAGTCAAAAACTATAAAAGGAGCTAGAGAGCTCATTTTTGAGGCTAGCTTGTAATTGAAATGAACTTGTAAGAGCTTTTTGAAAGGAATCTAAGAACTCCATTGCTTCTCACTCTTTGTCTTGCCGTGTGTGCGCGTGTGTGTGTATGTGTGTGCATGTTTGTGTGCTTCTCACTCATGCACTTGTGCCTCCACTTGCTCCAGGTCTTCATACCATCCTCACGTCTTCCCGGATTGACATTAAAGGAGGTGCTACTCATCACTGAGCTACACCAAATTTTGGCGCCGTTGCCGGGGATCGAGCTTTGAGGACGAGCGTGTGATGGTAAGACGTAGAGTTGACGCGTTGGAGTTGTAGGTATTTTGTTCACTTTCATCTATTTTCTTGTTTTTTACCATCATCATCACCACCATCATCACCATCATCATCACCACCATCTTCCACCTCCATTTCCATCATCGCGAAAATTTCAGATTTTTTATTATATCACCATCTCCACCTCATTTCCCTCATTTCACTTGTGAGAGAGAGCGAGAGAGCAAAAGTGTGTGTGCTGCTTTTGCGTGTTTTTTGTGTTGTCTTGCAGGTACAGGTCACATCATCGTCCCCAGCACTCTGCGCAGGTACGGAATTCGAAGTAACTGTCTGTGTGTCGCCGACCTCTGTCAATCGCGACCGACAGAAAAAACGCTCAAATTACCAAACAAAGTGCAAAACCATGATCTACAGGCCTAGAGCTTCCCAAAAATGTGTTTAGTTTTTTGAAATTCCTCAGAATTCTATCAATCGCGATCGCTCTGTCAATCGCGACCGACAAACCACGACGGACAGATCTGTCAATCGCGATCGACACGTCAATCGCGATTGACAGACCACGACGGCTCTGTCAATCGCGACCGACAGAGTCAACGACCGATTGACCACGACCGACGGACCATACGCGTGACACGTGTCAATCGCGATCGAGTCATCAATCGCGACTGACTCATCAATCGCGACCGACACAGTCAACGACTGTTTGACCACGACGGACAGACCACGACTGCTCTGTCAATCGCGACCGACACAGTCAATGACCGATTGACCACGATCGACAGACCCTCGCGACCGACCTGTCAATCGCGATCGACCCATCAATCGCGACCGACAGAGTCAACGACCCTTTGACCACGACTGATTGACTTTTCGTAATCCCTGTCAATCACGACTAACCAGTCAATCGCGACTGACAGCCATGACGGACCTGTCAATCACGATCGACACGTCGATCGCGACTGACCTGTCAATCGCGACCGACAGACTTTGCGAACACGTTAGAAGGGCAATTTAGGTCAAATTTTTAAGGTAAAATAGTGGTCTAAATTTTGGCCAAGTGTGGGGCAAACACTAGGGGGTAGCATTGCATTACGAGGGCACGACCCAAGTAACTCGAGAATTCCTGTTTGCCTGTTAACCTAGTTTAATCTTGTTTTAGACCCAAAACCCTGAACTGGCATAACTTTCTCATACGAAATCCGTTTGCCGTGATCTTTGTTTTGTTGGAAAGCTCGCAGGGAGTACAACAAAAACATCGACTGGTTATGGTTAAATTAAGATCAGGAATATTAGCTAGGGTATTTTGAAGTTGACCATACCCAAGGGGAACAAAAATTCAGGGATCTCTAGAGTTGTGTCCAAAAAGTCATAGTACAAATTGGTGAAGTGTTACATGAATGAAAGTGATTGGTTCTGTCTTTTGAATTTAAGTCTTGAGCTAACAGTGGGCCTCTTACAGGTCTTGTGAGAGCAGCGAAGGGTACACAAAGCAAGAGTAAGTGCAGGCTTGGGAATACGCGTCCTAGGCACACCGGGGCAACAACACAAGGAAAGGAACTCAAGGTTGGAAAACCCGCAACACCCTCTGTCAATTCTTAGTTTAGGCTAAGTGCGGGTAGTGTTAGAAGTAATTCCAGGCAACGATAGGCATGAGATAAATCAAAGACGATCTAAGAAATCAAGTGCAAGTCAAGAGATAACCTGTGTGTGTGTGAACGACAACTCTGAAGGAAAAGAACCTAACGTGAGACGACCAAACTCAAATGCGAAATTAAACTCAAGTATTCCTAACGACGTGATATCAGACAAGAGTATAAACACGATAATCAACATAAAAAGAACCAAGTGACCAATACAAAAGGACTCAGAAATGTGGTTGTACCTGGAAAAATTGGGCTAATCAATTAGGCATATGAACCTTAGATCAGGACGACACCTAGTAAGAGAGACAAAGCCTTAGGTCTTCAGAGGCTAGTGTCAATCACACCGCAAGGTCTTGGGCCCAGCAGTTGAGTCACCACTCTCATTACCCAAGCTCTGATACCAGCGAATCAGGGATGTCTCAAGGCATGGACAGACCTACGGGAAGTTCAGGTGTGCCATACTTGTACAGGGTAGAAGGCCCTTACAAAACACAGTTGGAATACCTTAGGACCAACCGATTAGGTGCTAGCATCTATGAGGATGGCCTAGGAAGATCTATGGTACAGATTCAAAACCCTGACCAATCCATAGGACTAGAGCACCCAGCCGTCAAATTTGAAAACGGAGCTTATCTGGACAAAGAAGGAACCATATACGTAGTTACCAGCCACCCAGATAGGACAGATGAATTTGGGAATGTAATCTCAGAAGCGAACTTAGGTGACTTGGAACAAGGAAATATGGGAGTAGAACCTAGAACCCCCCGAGGCAAATCTGTTCTCACTAGGATTATCACACCGGGTGCCCCAAGACAACAAGAGCATAGATTTACTCCTCAATCGAGAAACTGACGAAGCCTTTTGGAGGTATAAATCTGATCAGCCAACCGATATAGGGACAATCATGATCTATGAGTTTAAGGATCCTGATAGCCCAGGCAGAGTGACCTACTTAGATCACTCTTCGGAGAGGATCTTTGTGGTGACAGAAAATGATAGGCATGCTTACACTTGGAAAGGTGAATTTGTTTTCCCCCAACCAAGATCGAATGTATCCTATGGTCACCCTGGAGCTGGAACATCCCAAGCTCATGGAATGCAAAGAGACAGAAGTAGAGATAGACCAGAAGTAAGCTTTGCCAACCCAGTGGGCAGAGAAAGAACGAGGACGGAAACCAATAGAGTAGAACCTGAGGTACTTAGAGCTCACAGAAATCAAAGAAATACGGATGAGTTCCCTCTACCACGACCTAGAGAGCACACAAGGACTTTGAGACCAACTCAGCTAGTTAAGTCCATGAAGAACTACTTCGATGGTACTGGAGATCCATACGATCATGTGGCTGAGTTTAGGCAAGTCCTGAGAGCTGAGCAAGTGGAGGATCTATTCACGCAGTACAATGCCTTTGGCCTGACCCTTAGGAACACTGCCCTGACATGGTTTCAGCCACTAAATGAGAGGCAGTTCAGGAACATAAACCAACTCCTAGAGGCTTTCATTATTGAATTCTCTAAGAGTGGCATAAGGCATAATACCTCCTCGCTGATTCACAGCTTCAAGCAAACCCCTCAAGAGACCGTGAGACTTGCAGGAAGAAGATTTAGGCAATATCTTGAAAGATGTCCTATTTCGGAGCTACCCACACCACCTATGCAAGTAGCCTTATTCTTGGATGGATTGCTAAGTACCAAATTAAGATCATATGTGTACTTGAAAGACCCTAGGACCATAGAAGAGTGTGTACGCATGTGTATTGACATTGAGGATAACCTAGGGGAGGAGTTAGAGCTTTCCAAGATATACAAAGACTCGGATAGTGCCTCAAGCCTCTCCTCCACGCAATCCACATCAATCGAGGAACTTGCAGAGAAAGTAGCTCAGAAATTAGGTGTAACTAGCAAACAAATCCCAAGGTTTGCCCCTGTGAAGAGGTGCTATACTTGTGGTGGCGACCACATGGCGAACGTATGTCCCATTATTGCTCAGCCCCAAGTAAATCCTAGTAGCCAGTACTGCACCATAGAACGGAGATACACCAATCACACCGCACAAGATTGCCCATACAACAAGCAGGCAGTTAGGCAACCCTACCCTGAGCCATACCCTCAGTAGGGAAGATACCAGAACCCGTACCCTCCACAACCATATGGCAGGCCACAACAACCGTATCAGCAACCCTACCAAAACCAACAAATGCCTCAGCCAGTGTTAGCTCAACAACCCCCTGCCCCAGCTAATGTGATTCCGGTAAAGTATGCTGTTGCAGAAGAAAACCTGAATAGAGCTATAGTCCCTGTAACACCCTTGCTTTCTGAAAATGACCCGAGTGACCATAGCTTTGATTCTACACATGTTGATAGTCCCCAGGCGTACTACATGCAGTCTCCAGAACATGGTGAGTCCTATTACAACGAAGAGCCAAATGAACCTAATTGGGAGTCAGATTACACAAACGTCATGTATGCAAACCCCAACCCTAGGCCTCAACCTAGGCAAGTAAGACCTCCGTTCCCAAGAGGACCGTGCTACAGATGCCAAGGAGATCACCTCATTCATGATTGCCCCTTACCTCCACCTACACAAAACCAGTCAGTGACAATCCAAGGCTTTTGCCAAGATTGTGGAAAAGAGCATCTCTTACGAGATTGCCCAAAAAACCCCAATAATATGCCAAAAATCACACCTATCAATGTTATTGGGTTAGTGGTAGATTCCACAGGAAGTGTCACTTCCACTGCTCCCGTACAGGTAGTCACTAGAGCTCAAGCATTGCAGCAGAATCAAGGGGTAAACCAGGATAAGAACCCAGAGGCTAGTGAAACCGAGAGCATAACAAAGAAAAGGACTAGAGCATGGAAAGATAGTCGGGAAAGAATGAAAAGACAATGGGCTAAAAAGATGAGTGAACTCGAGGAAAGCATAAGAGAAACCAAAGCCAGGATAACTGAACTCACTTCTCAAACTCCCTCTCACACTATCCCATCACCACCATTCCCATCGCCATCCGACCCGCCACCTTCCAACCCACGTCATACGATTCCACCACCCCCTAGAGTAGGATCAGTATTAGCTGATCCCATTCCAGAAGACATAGACATGATGCTTAAAGCATATCAGGCCAGAATTCAAGAAGGGCCAAATGTCACAGATCACGACAAGTGTTACCCTAGAGCTGACCTAGAGATAGAAAGAACCAAGTTTTGCGCGAAAATGGTCGCATTGGCTCAAACTATGTTTGAAGCCAGTCGCCTTTTCAATTACTCGGGCTCAGCCAAGACACAATTACACTTGGATGGACTTCTAGAGAAGTTAGAGGGCATAATTGCCAGATCGGCCAAGGAAAAAAAAAATCAAGAAAGGGAGGAAGCCAGCAAAAACATGACCCATTCCCCATCAAAAGTTTATGTGGCCAATTCCACTGAACCAGACAACTTCCCCTCCTTAGAAAGAATAGAGAATCTAATGGCACAATCACCAAAGGAACCAGCCTCTCAACACAAGGGCAAGGCAAGTGAAAGAGTAAGCATTCCTGCTCAAGAAGCCTATGTGCCTAACTCTACGGAGCCAGACACATCATCTTCTATGAATCGGTTCACACCAGAATTCCTACGCGAGATTCAAGAAGACAAATGGGCTAAGGAAAGTGAAGTTCCTCCTCCTATTGAACTTGTGGATGAGGCACATGACCAATTCCCACAAGACATCCCATCCATTTATGGAGAGCAGGAGAGTACCCAATCTCAAGAAAGATTAGACTTCGAGTCTAATTCTTTACAAGAACTACCCCATTTCACAGGCCCATGGGAAGCAAAGTCCACCTGCATGAGAGCACCTACAGTCATGGTAAGAAACGAAGATTCAGTCATACCTAGGGACACAGAGGTAGTGAAGAACACTAACGTGCAGTGCAATCTCAAGTTAGAAGAGCTACTCAAGGTTAGACCTGAGTTATGGAAACATGTCGCCAAACAAGTACCAGAAATAGCCAAACCTCGTTCCCAGGTAGTATCCCATAGGACAGTGCCAGAAATTCCCTTGGATAAGATAGGAGATATGTGTGAAGGTGAAGAAGGGAACACCTATCTTCCCATCACCTACCAGGAGTACACCACCAAGGCAATTTTGGACTCAGGTGCAGAAGTTGCAATTGCCACTACTTCCCTATGGAAGCGTTGGGGCAAGCCAGCACTCAGGCCAACGAGAATGAAATTGCAGATGGCAGACGGTCATATTGAGAGACCCTTAGGATTGCTAGAAGGAATAACTCTCACCACTTGTGGTGTCGAGTTCGAGCATACATTTGCTATATGTGACTTTAGCAAAAATCATGCCTATGAGATGATTTTGGGAAGACCATTCATGCAACAGTTGCAAGTGGTACAGGACTGGGGGACCAATTCTTTGTACCTGCAACACTTAGGTGTTACGACCAAAGTCAATCTCAAGGATTACTCTCATAGAGATGTCCCTCCTATCCAATGGAATCCCATCCATAGAGCCAAAGATGATACAGAATCGGTGCATTCCATAGGGTCAGGATCCTCTTGGATGCATGAAGACACCCACTTATGGATGTGCAAGGTAGCAGTAGAAGAAGAGAAGAGAGAGAAAGCCAGAGAGGTAGGTGCGAAAGAAACCCATAGATCAATCCAAGACCCAGCCTACGCACCTGTAGTCTTTCCTGATGAGGAATTTGAACCCCATGGCTGGGCAGAAATCTTAGCAACAATGGACGTAGCCATCAAGGAAGAACAATGGACACCTCACTGTGATGAGGATGGCTATGACATTTCAGTCTTCTCCATAGAGCCAATCATGGGAGAGGCAGTTCTAGAAGAATGCGAACATAGCCCTGATGCATTTGAGGATGCAAGTGACTCCGATCTAGAGTCAATCATCATGGACCCACCATTTGCATCAGATGAAGAATACTTCCATGAAGTAGAATTTCAAACCCAGAGGCATGGAGAGCTTACAAATGATGTAAGATTAGCGACACATGTGACCCCGAAGGAAGAAGGAAAGAAACGAAAGAAGAGAGAAGTCTAACCAGAAGAGGAAGAATCTTTGTTTGAGGTCCCAGAAAATTTTAAGAAGTATGAGATAGACGACAGGAGAGTCATGATCAGAATGCCGAAACGAGAGGCACAATCAGGAGAGGCCTATGATAACAAAGAAACCACCAAGAAAATAGTAGTGGCCCTAGAAGAAGGAGAGGAGAGATGCACGTACATAGGCCATGACCTAACAGAAGAAGAAGAGCATGCGTTAATTGCCTTGCTAAGAGAATACAGAGATGTATTCGCTTGGAGTTACAAGGATTTGAAAGGTGTTGACCCTGACATATGCTCACACACCATCCCCATGACCTCAGATGCTAAACCCTCTAAGCAAAAGCCCTACACATATAACGATAATTACGCTGCTAAGATCAAAGAAGAGATAGATAGACTGGTTGAAGCTGGATTTATCTATGAAATTGAGCACAATGAATGGGTATCCCCCATCGTAGTGGTGCCCAAGAAAAATGGCAAGCTGCGTGTGTGCATTAACTTGAAAAAGGTTAATGCAGCCACGATTCGAGATAACTATCCGCTTCCCATCACAGAACATCTCTTAGAAAGAGTGGCAGGCAAGGAAGTGTACAGCTTCCTTGATGGATTTTCGGGCTACAATAAAGTAGCCATAGCTCCAGAGGATCAACATAAGATGGCATTTGCCACTGAATGGGGCATTTTTGCCTTTAGAGTAATGCCATTCGGGCTTACCAATGCACCGGCTACCTTCCAGAGGTTGATGTGCCATGTGTTTAAAGAGTTCCTGAGGAAGAACTTAGAAGTCTATGTTGATGATCTTTGTGCTCATTCGAACATTAGGCAAACCCATATTCCCGAACTCAGGCAAATCTTTGACAAATGTAGAGAATATCAAGTCTGCCTGAACCCAGAAAAGTGTGTTTTCATGGTCAGGCAAGGCAAGATTCTAGGACACATAGTGTCAAAGAATGGCATATCTACTGACGAAGAGAAAGTGAGAGCTATCGCAGAGTTACCTAGGCCAAAGAATGTCAAGGAAGTACAAGCTTTCATGGGGCATTGTGGTTATTACCGAAGATTCATTCACATGTATGCTGTCATTGCAAAGCCCATGTACGGACTCCTGACTAACTTTGAGTGGACGGATGAATGCGAGAATTCCTTCCAGGAGCTTAAACGAAGATTATGTTCAGCACCAATCTTGACCACACCAGATTGGAATAAGCCATTCCATGTTCACGTGGATGCATCCAATTATGCCATTGGGTGTGTACTTGCTCAACCTACTGGTGAAGGTAATATGGATCTTCCAATTGCCTATGCCAGTAGACAGTTGAATGCAGCTGAACGAAATTACACCACTACGGAAAGAGAAGGCTTAGGCATGGTATATGCAGTCAAGAAATTTAGACATTATTTGCTTGCAAACAAGTTTAAATTTTTTACTGACCATCAAGCATTGTTATATCTCGTAAACAAGCCATGCAATACAGGAAGATTAGTAAGATGGTTTCTCTTACTAATGGAATATGATTTTGAGGTTGTGGTAAGGAAAGGGAGGACTCATTTGAGAGCAGATCACCTCTCTAGGCTCACATCGGGAGAAGCCCCACAAGGAGTGTCAGATGACCTTCCTGATGCTTACTTGTTTAATTTGGAAGTGGTGCCGCAGTGGGCTAAGCCATTGGTGCCAGTATTGACATACGGGCCTAACCATCCAGTAGTAAACACAAGGAATAGAGAGGTTGTTAAAGCCCAAAAGTACCACATCATGGCAGGAAGCATGTACAAGCACACAGATCAAGGGATCTTGGCTTGTTGCGTAGAAGAGGATGAGTACGCTAAATGGTTGCAATTAGCACATGTAGGTGCGTTAGAGCAACACCACTCAAAGCAACGAACTTTACAGACCCTAAAGAGACTCGGAGTACATTGGCCAACTATGGAAGCTGATGTCCAAAAGTTGTGCAAGGAATGCCCAATCTGTTGCACTAAACCACCTATGGAACACGCCACTCTTTATCAAGTGTCCATTGTGCCAGATTGGAGTGAACCTCTAGTATCCTTCCTAAGGACAAACACATTCCCTCCAGACATGACTCTGGCGAGGAAAAGGAGTTTAGAACAAGAAGCCCTGGATTACTCACTCATTGGTGATAATCTATATAAGCGTGGTAAAGATGGTTACCTGAGGCTATGTGTCCATGAAAGTGAATATCTGAAGATCTTGGAAACTGCTCACCAAGGTGTAGCAGGAGGACACTTTGGACCGGATCGGGTGATCAAGGCAATACTATTTGCGGGCTTCTGGTGGCCTACCCTTCACATGGATGCACATACCTATGTGAAACGGTGTGATGTCTGTCAGAGGACTCAGTATCCTATACGCAAAGATGAGATGCCACTGAAACCTATGATGGGTGGACGTGCGTTCTCTAAGTGGGGAATAGACTTCGTAGGTCCTATTAATCCCCCAGCTAAGGGTTCTCATGCGGAATACATCATTGTTGCAACAGACTATCTAACTAAGTGGGTAGAGGTAAAAGCCACGACGAAGAACGATGCTCAAACAACTGCCAAATTCTTGTTTGAGAATGTATTCACAAGATACGGGCTACCCATAGAGCTTGTAAGTGATAGAGGCACTCACTTCTTAAACGAAGTGATTGAAAATCTACTCCAAGAATTCTTGGTAGTTCATAAGAAGTCTGCCCCCTATCACCCTCAAGCTAATGGACAAGCTGAGAGCACCAATAAGATCTTATGCAATGTATTGACAAAATTAGTGAACACTAAACGCTCTGATTGGGACAAACAGCTACACCATGCTGTTTGGGCATACCGAGTTGCCTACAAAACGGTACTCCAAGCCACCCCCTTTCAGATGGTATTTGGCCAAAACGCTGTGCTACCCTTGGACTTCTTAATACCTACGTTGAAAGTAGCACAAGAGCACGAATGGACAGGTCATGAGCTCTCCTCTAGGATCTTTGACCTTGAACGATTAGGGGAAACAAGACTGAGAGCAGCTGCAGGAATATATGCAGCTAAGAAGAGACAGAAGGCATACTTTGATGCCCATGTGAAGGATAAGGGTTTGAAAGCAGGAGATCTAGTTTTAGTCTACACACTGAAACAACACGCAAGGAAGCTAGAAAAGAGAGGCTACGGACCTATGATCATCAATAGGATCTCCACGAGCGGAGCAGTACAACTAGCCACGTTAGAGGGTGATGTTCTCCCAAATTATATTAGCGGTTGCAGAGTCAAGCTGTATCAGGAACCCCTCACGGAGGAAATGCTCAGTCGACTCAACACTGCTAAGAAACGCAAGGAGGAAGAAAAGCGAATTCGAGAAGAAGCTCAAGCAGAAGCCCTAGAGCGCATACGGAGGATGAAATTGCGAAGGCAAAGCCGAGATCAACCTAGAACAAATGACTATGCAGATCAAGGATGTCATATGGCAATGTGTGAAGTCGTAGGAACAAGCTCACATAGGATAACTGATCGACGACCTTTCATAACCTTAGATATAGGACAAGGAAAGAGTGCAAGGACTGTAAGAGCCTTGATTGACTCAGGCGCAGCCACTAGTGCTGTTAAATTGTCTTACTGTCAAGAGTTGCAATTAACTGTCAATCCTGTGGAAGCATATGTCATAGGATTGGGAGGCGTGGAAACCCCTTGCATGGGCGAGGTGGAACTTCCCCTCTACATTCATGATGAGGCAATGACAGTTAAAGTACTAGTGTGTCAAGATGAGGACCTCACGGAACCCCTTGTCTTGGGTCAAGACTGGATCTATGACCAAGCAGTCAACTTAAACCTAAGAAGTGGACTTCTTCAGGTGTGGGTCAATCATAGTCGAATCACAGTAGAGTTAGATAATGGAGCACTCAAGGAATTAGGAAAGGCACAGACTCCTGGTCCCTCCAGGGGTGCACATGAAGTTGACCATGCTGTTCTTGTCCAAAACTATGTGTTGCAGAGGAATGCTATGCGCAAAAAAGGAGTCAGGGATGCAACGGAACTCCCTTCTTTTCCAAAAGCCATAAGGAGGCAACAACCAAAGGTGGATCAAAGGCAGAAGAAGTAGAGTACTACCTATGCCGGAAATCAAAAGAACCTGTGCAGCAGAATGTCTCAGCAAGTGAACCGAGTGTGGGTGCGAAAAGGCGAACACCCGGTTGCACTCACGCCAACCACACGGGCAAAGCCTCTTATTAGTAACCAACAACACGTCACTAATAAGAAGTCTTTCAGAAATTCTTCTGCTAACGTGAAATCTATTTGGGTGCCCAAGAAGTCGATGAAGGCTAGCCCACAATCAAGAAAAATTTGGGTGCCTAAGGCTTGCTTGCGGGCGCAAATAGCTACGCCGAAGCCACAACTGATACAGCGTAACCCATTCACCCGCGCAGCCAGCATTCACTCGTTTCCAATACTCAGGAACACACCAAGGCCCATGAGCACGAACATAATCGCTTGTAAATGGGTCCCTAAAAGGCCTCATTTTCAAGCCGATACATCTATAAAGCTCTCTAGAGCCTTTACGAAACCAAGAACAAGACCCATCCACTGCATTTGGCAACCTAAGACCTGTAGTAAACCCCCGACCCCAATTTGTAAATTCATCCCCACTTACTAACTGCATTAGTCTCCTAGGACTACCCAAGCATTAACTACACACACTGTCTTCGTGCACTTACTAACCACTAACTCACCATCTACCTTGTAGCTCAATGATGAGTAGCACCTCCTTTAATGTCAATCCGGGAAGACGTGAGGATGGTATGAAGACCTCGAGCAAGTGGCGGCACAAGTGCGTGAGTGAGAAGCACACAAGCATGCACACACATACACACACACGCGCACACAAGGCAAGACAAAGAGTGAGAATCAATGGAGCTTTTTAGATTACTTTCAAAATGCTCTTACAAGTTCGTTTCAATTACAATCTAACTCAAAAATGAGCTCTCTAGCTCTTTTTATAGTTTTTGACTAGCTTTTGGCCCTGTCCAGACCTAGTGTCCGGCCTAGTTAAAAATTAGGTTCCAGGGCCAATTTGAGGGCTCAAACGGAGTCTAAAAAATACGAAAATTGATATGTAGGTACTTCTAAGGCTCCTCAAGCTCAAGGACTCCTTGGCTTGCACAAAATGGAGCTACAAAAATATGAAATGGTATTTACAATGATTGTTAGTGATAAGAATCACTGTTCAAAGATGTAGATTGGAAAAATTGAAGGGCCTATCTGCCAGATTTGCGTCGACTGCTTTGTCTACTTACTCCTTCACCTTGTTCTGACTCTCTCCGTTGGCTTCCTTGTCTCGTCAATCCTTGGGTTCCCTGGCTTCCTTGTCTAGTCAGTCCTTGGGTGCCCATACTGCTCTCAACACCCCCCCCTCTCTCGCGTCTGTCGTCCCTGACAGACCCTTGTTGCTGGGGGTGTTGGATGTAATATTCCACAACCTGAGTGGCAAGCTGATGTTCTTGTAAGCGTAGTCCTCTGGCCAAATCTGTCATCATACGATCCCAATCGATTGGTCCTGGAACATCCGGATGTGGCAGACGTAACTGATCTGCATGGATCGCTTGTTCTACTGCGAATAGATGTAGCAAATGTGTGGGTCTGGGAATGAAAATTTCGGAATTGTATTCCCAGAAGCCCGTAGAGAACATTTCCTCAAATGTTTGCTTGAAGCATGCGGGCAAGTACTTGATTCGTGCATGCCAAGCAAAGATAACAGTGACCGAGGGGGTTTGGCTCATGTCGTAGACTAAATCCTTGTTGCCTTGAGCGAATCCAGGAGCGGAGATGTATGGAGCTTGGACATTCCGAAAGGTTTTGAAGACAATGGTCATGAGTTCAAATATCTTCATACACATTTTTGCTGCTATATCAGGTACATTGTTTAGGCGTGCGGACCAGTGCCGAATAGTTGATATCATGTAGGCTACGGTTGGAGGTCCTCGAGGTGGAGCAAAATACGGGTAGTTAACCCAAGCCGAGCACTCTTTATTGTTGCGTACCTTGATTGCAAATGCTTGCCAGGATCTGCGACGTACCACTGGACAATAGCATGGATTATACTTGATATAGAGTGGCATGGTAGCCCAGGTACTCATCATCTCTGGGTAATCGGTGAGTAAACGTGCACGCCAATTAGGTTGGAAAATCGAGCCAGCACGTGCATCGGTCGGTAAATCCCCTATCTCAAATTGAGTAGCGAATGTGGGCTCCTTCCCTGTATGTCTTTTGACTTCTGCATTATAATCATGTAGTAAGACAAAATAAGGCATGTATTGCGATTCTGATGTTGTGATTAACCGTTGATGGGATAATTGTTGAAAGTAGGAAGACCGAAGGACCGTTTCTTCCAGATTCGTGAGAGATTGCATTTGCACGGCCACACGATCATCATGTGTCTTACCCACTTTCTCGACCCTTCTGACCCAATCTGGAACTTGAATTTCTAACGTGTCTTGTCCTTCTTCTGTAGTTCGACCACCAGGCGTCGGCATAGGCTCGTATGGCTCTTCGTAGCTGTCCTCGACAGGGATTTCCACTACTGTTTCAGGTTCTGGTTCTTCAATGGGCGAGGGGGGTCGTTCATATGGTAGGAGGCGTGCTTGTAGTTCTGCCACCTGTTTCCGAAGGGTCTCCATTTCTTCTGTAGATTGTTGCAAGATTACCGGCTCCTGTTGAGCAGGATGTGCACTGGCTAACTGTTTCTTTAGATCGGCACATTCAGTCTCTAGTTTTTCATATGACTCCAGGAAATTTGCATGCTCCTCAAGTAGGATGCGGATGTCTTCTGATGGAACTGCTCTATATCGGGTAGGGCTAATGGTCGCTCCTACGGTTCCTTCCATAGCCGCTTCAAAGTTGTCTTGATTTTGTTGTTGAAGTCGTTTGTTCTCCTCTAGTGCTGCGGCCATATGCTTCCTTAATAGCCCAATGTTGCGTCTGAGTGTGGCATTAGATATCATTTGCGCTTGAAGCACTGTTTCTAGCTCCTTAACTGCTTGGTCATCTACAGTTGATGCCTTTGATTCCAATTCGGAGTGAGCCTGCTGTAGTGTGGTATGCTCGTCTAGGAGCGTCAGGTAGTCAGCCTCAATAGTGGTGACTCTAGCTTGGAGACGTTGAGATTCTGCCTGGAGGGTAGCATTGCGTTCTTCTAATTGATGGAAGTCTTGTTGTAGCTGATGTGCACACTGAAGTAATGTGTCGAACGTACTATTTACATTATGAGATGCAAGGGAAATAGTTTGAAATGCAGAGGAGGTGGGATTGGGTAGGGGTGTAGTGAATGCTGTGTGTGCCACTGATGTGAGTGGTGAGGTGGGGGGCAAGGGAGGGGAAGGTGGGGAAATCGTGGGGAGAGGTGCTGTGGTTGGTGAAATGTCCATTGGATCAGACAAGGTGGTGTGTGCAGGGGCTACCATATAGGTGGGTATGGTAGGTGAAGTGAGTGTGGTGTCCGTGTAAATTGATGTCGTTGCGAACATCGGAGGAAGGTGGCTTTGAAACATGGGAGAGCGGAAGAACTGCTCCACAAAGGACGGGTATTGTGGTGGTGAGGTCCGGTTGAAAGAGGTGTAGGGGCCAGCTGGGAAGTGAGGGTTATGGAATGGAGGTACTCGTATTGGGGGGTAGGTCGGGAAACACAGGGTTCCTTCCGTGGGTGCTGGGTTTCCAACTACGCTGGTAATTATGGGATGGCCAGTCATGGGTTCAGCGGATAGATGGGACGAAGTGTACAAGGGGTTGGTGACGAAGGAGAAGAGGGTGTCTTGTGAGGTGGGTTCTCGAAATGAGAATGATTTGAATGAGGATGGATTATAAGTGGAGGTAGAGGTGATGACTGTCGTTTCTTCCAAGGTGGGAGGTGGTGGCGGGGGCGGAGAAGGTGGTGATGGAGGACGCTGGGGTGAGATGGGTGATGTCTGAACGAAGGTTTCAGCGGAGAGGTCAGTGGTGGTTGTGGGAGTGGCTGTGGTCTCAATAGGTACTTCTGGTTCTGTGGCGGGTATCCTGATAGTCTTACCTGCTCGTGGTAACGTGTCCACTCTGCGTTTGTCATACCTTACGGACTGGCGGACTGCGGTGTGGACAGCCTCTGGAACTCCTAAAGAGTCTGACACTAATTTGAGGGTGTCAATGAAATGTTGGTCCACTCCTTCATCTGATAGCATTTCTTGCATCAAAGCTTGGCCTGATACCAGAGAGAGCTGATGCCTTTCTTGTACTGCTTTGATAGTGTCGTATAGCCTTCGTAGTTGAGCTGTATATGCAGGTGCACCAACAAGTTCTGGCACTTCTTGTTGCTCCTCTTGGTGCTCTTGATCATACTCCTCCTCATCATCCTCCTGTTCTTCATCTCCGTCATCTTCTTCCTCCACTTCAACAGGGGTGACGGGGGCTTGGGAGGTTGTGGCCTGCGTTTGTACATTTTCCGCTTGTTGTGCCTCTGCTGTCTCCAGCTCGACATCTTGTAGTAGTTGTTCGAAGTCTTCATTAGTGAGTTCTTCCAAAGCTGCACCACTAGGAAATTCGAGATCCGTTGGGATGGGAGGAAATAGCAACGTGGAACCATCGGTGCTGCGTCTTGGAAGCCGGAGTGTGAATGGTCGGACTCTTCGGGGTGGCGGGGTGACCTCTGGTGTTAGGGTGGCTCCACGTGGCTGAGCACATGGGACTTGGACCGTGCCTCTCATCTTCTTAGAAGGGGGTCCAGTGGATGTCCTGCCTCGGAACTGCTCTACCCGATTCCACATCAGGGCTCGTTGGATTGGAATGTCATAAGCCAAACACCTATAAATGATTCTTGTCAGAGCACAGCAACCATATAAAACCTGTTTCCGCGGCCAGCGTTTGTGAGCTAAGTGTATCTGATCAATTATCCAGTGGGGTAGGTTGATGGTGAGGCTCTGTGTTTCTGCCAGATACAGGCTAAACCAAATCTTCTTGTGCGGCATGGTGAATCTATCCTGCGCCGGGAAAGCAAAGTGTTGCATGCACATGCGAAGGTGTATGGCAATATTAGGCGTCATGGATACCATGTCCTTGAGCTTGGTGAGACTTCGATTCTTCATGTAATCCGGTACTAGGGTTTCCTTTTCTGTAGGAATATGCATGCCGCGCATATCCAGAGCTTCTCTCACCAAATTGTTTGATAGTCTAAACCTCTTGAGCTCATTCCCCTTTGTCAGAGATGGAATCACAAATGAGCTTGCACCTTTTGGGTTCGGATTTGGAGTCAAGGTGTTGATGAGATAATAGCATCGCATGAAGTCAGGTTTTGGGAGTCGGGCACTGAAATAGGCACTCAATCCGGCTTTTTCCCATATCGGACGTAGACTTTCCGCATTTTGTAACTTCTCAAATTCTCTTGTAAAGAAATGGTATCTGCCTTGCTTTCCATTGTAGTCCAGCTCTGATTCCCAAAGATACGTTCCTTCCCCCAAGGGTCCTGCTACCTCGGTAAACCAATGTGAAGTCTTTCCCACGGGCATGGTGTGGCCACGCGGAGGGTCCGCAATAGGTATGATTTTGACGGCCTGCAACTCTTCTGGTCTTTCAACTGTCTCAGGCAAAACGGGTAAACTGTCCAAGTCCACCACTTGCGGGTTTGTTTCTGTGTGAGAGCTAGTTCCTGCTGCCTCCGCCATGTTGAAAATGTCGTAGCTGATTCTGTGAGAATATATGAATAAACGTTAACATTGCAATGGACACAAAAATGACATGGTGTCCCTTGTTACAATATTAACTTAAAGTTCTGGAGTGGTTAGGAGTTAATAAGTGCTCGGTGCTGGTGTGTGTAGTTAGGAGTTAGGTAGACCTAAGAACTAAGCGAAATGATGTGATAAGAGTGAAGCGGTTAGTAGGTGGTCATGGATTTACAATAGGGTCAGGGGGTTTGTTACAAGTCTTGGGCTGCCAAATGCAGTGGATGGGTTTTACTCGTGGTTCCGTGGAGATGCTCGAGAGCTTTCTAGGTGTGTCAGCTTTAACCTGAGGCCTCTTAGGGGCCCATTTACAACTGATTCTGTTCGTGTTCATGTGCCTTGATGTTGAAAGTGAGTGGATGTAGGCTGTGCGAGTGAATAGATCATGCTGTGTAGAGTGTGTTCTTGGTATAGCTATCTGAGCCCGCAAACAAGCCTTAGGCACCCAAATTTGTCTTGATTGTGGGCTAGCCTTCATCGACCTTTTGGGCACCCAAATAGATTTCACTTTAGCCAAAGAATTTCCGGACGACCTCTTATTAGTGACGTGTCGATGGTTATTAATAAGAGGCTTCCCATGTTCTGTTGGCGTGGTTGCAACCGGGTGTTCGCCTTTTCGCACCCACACTTGGTTCACTTGTTGGAACATTCTGCTGCGCAGGTTCTTTTGATGTCGGGCATAGGTAGTACTCTGCTTCTTTTGCCTTTGCTCCACCTTTGGTCGTTGCCTCCTTCTGGCCTTTGGAAAAGAAGGGAGTTCCGTTGCATCCCTGACTCCTTTTTTGCAAATATCATTCCTCTGCAACACAGGGTTTTGAACAAGAACAGCATGGTCATCTTCATGTGTACCCCTGGAGGGACCAGGAGTCCGTGCCTTTCCTAGTTCCTTGAGTGTTCCTTTATCCAACTCTATTGTAATTCGACTATGATTGACCCATACGTGAAGAAGTCCACTTCTTAGGTTTAAGTTGACTGCTTGGTCATAGATCCAGTCTTGACCCAAGACAAGAGGTTCAATGAGATCCTCATCTTGACACACTAGTGCTTTAACTGTCATTGCCTCATCATGAATGTAGAGGGGAAGTTCCACCTCGCCCATGCAAGGGGTTTCCACGCCTCCCAATCCTATGAGATATGCTTCCACAGGATTGACAGTTAACTGTAACTCTTGACAGTAAGACACTCTAACAGCACTAGTGGCGGCACCTGAGTCAATCAAGGCGGTTACAGTCCTTGCACTCTTTTCTTGTCCTATTTCTAGGGTTACGAAAGGACGTCGATCAGTTATCCTAGGTGAGCTGGTTCCTGCAACTTCACACATTGCCATATGATATCCTTGGTCTGCATAGTCATCTGTCCTAGGCTGCTCTCTACCTTGCCTTCGTAATTTCATCCTTCTGATGCGTTCTAAAGCTTCTGCTTGAGCTTCTTCTCTAATTCGCTTCTCTTCCTCTTTGCGTTTCTTAGCAGTGTTGAGTCGGCTGAGCATTTCCTCCGTGAGGGGTTCCTGATACAACTTGACTCTGCATCCGCTAATATAATTAGGGAGAACATCACCCTCTAACGTGGCTAATTGTACTGCTCCACTCGTGGAGATCCTATTGATGATCATAGGTCCGTAGCCTCTCTTTTCTAGCTTCCTCGCGTGTTGTTTTAGTGTATAGACTAAGACTAGATCTCCTGCTTTCAAACCCTTATCCTTTACGTGGGCATCAAAGTATGCCTTCTGTCTCTTCTTGGCAGCATATATGCCTGCAGCAGCTCTCAGTCTTGTTTCTCCTAATCGTTCAAGGTCAAAAATTCTAGAGGAGAGCTCATGACCTGTCCATTCGTGCTCTTGTGCTACTCTCAATGTAGGAATCAGGAAGTCCAAGGGTAGCACAGCGTTTTGGCCAAATACCATCTGAAAGGGGGTGGCTTGGAGTACCGTTTTGTAGGCAACTCGGTACGCCCAAACAGCATGGTGTAGCTGTTTGTCCCAATCAGAACGTTTAGTGTTCACTAATTTCGTCAGCACATTGCATAAAATCTTATTAGTGCTCTCAGCTTGTCCATTAGCTTGAGGGTGATAAGGGGCAGACTTCTTGTGTATTACCAAGAATTCTTGGAGTAGATTTTCAATTACTTCATTCAAGAAATGAGTGCCTCTATCACTTACAAGCTCTATAGGTAGCCCATATCTCATGAATACATTCTCAAACAAGAATTTGGCAGTTGTTTGAGCATCGTTCTTTGTCGTAGCCTTTACCTCTACCCACTTGGTGAGATAATCTGTTGCCACAATGATGTATTCCGCATGAGAACCCTTAGCTGGGGGATTAATAGGACCTACAAAGTCTATTCCCCACTTAGAGAATGCACGTCCACCCATCATAGGTTTCAGTGGCATCTCATCTTTGCGTATAGGATACTGAGTCCTCTGACAGACATCACACCGTTTCACATAGGTATGTGCGTCCATGTGAAGTGTAGGCCACCAAAAGCCCGCAAATAGTATTGCCTTGATCACCCGATCTGGTCCAAAGTGTCCTCCTGCTACACCTTGGTGAGCAGTTTCTAAGATCTTAAGATACTCACTTTCATGGACACACAGTCTCAGGTAACCATCCTTACCGCGTTTGTATAGATTATCACCAACAAGTGAATAATCCTGGGCTTCTTGTTCCAAACTCCTTTTTCTAGCTAGAGTCATGTCTGGAGGGAATGTGTTTGTTCTCAAGAATGATACTAGAGGTTCACTCCAATCTGGCACAATGGATACTTGATAGAGAGTGGCATGTTCCACAGGTGGTTTATTGCAACAGATTGGGCATTCCTTGCACAACTTTTGGACGTCCGCTTCCATAGTTGGCCAATGCACTCCGAATCTCTTTAGAGTCTGCAACGTTCGTTGCTTTGAATGGTGTTGCTCTAGTGCACCTACATGTGCTAGTTGCACCCATTTAGCGTACTCATCCTCTTCTACGCAACAAGCCAAGATCCCTTGATCTGTGTGCTTGTACATGCTTCCTGCTATAATGTGATATTTTTGGGCTTTTACTATCTCTCTATTCCGTGTGTTCACCACTGGATGATTAGGCCCGTATGTCAATACTGGTACTATTGGCTTGGCCCACTGCGGCACCACTTCCAAATTAAACAAGTAAGCATCAGGAAGGTCATCTGACACTCCTTGTGGGGCTTCTCCCGATGTGAGCCTAGAGAGATGATCTGCTCTCAAGTGGGTTCTACCTTTTCTTACCACAACCTCAAAGTCATATTCCATTAGCAAGAGAAACCATCTTACTAATCTACCTGTATTGCATGGTTTGTTTACTAAGTACAACAATGCCTGATGGTCCGTAAAAAATTTAAACTTATTTGCAAGCAAATAATGTCTAAACTTTTTGACTGCATATACCATGCCTAATCCTTCTCGTTCAGTAGTGGTATAATTTCGTTCAGCTGCATTCAATTGTCTACTGGCATAGGCGATTGGAAGATCCATATTACCTTCACCAGTAGGTTGCGCAAGCACACATCCAATAGCATAATTGGATGCATCCACATGAACATGGAATGGCTTATTCCAATCTGGTGTGGTCAAGATTGGTGCTGAACATAATCTTCGTTTAAGCTCTTGGAAGGAATTCTCACATTCATCCGTCCACTCAAAGTTTGTCAGAAGTCCGTACATGGGCTTTGCAATGACAGCATACATGTGTATAAATCGTCGGTAATAACCACAGTGCCCCATGAAAGCTTGTACTTCCTTGACATTCTTTGGCCTAGGTAGCTCTGCTATGGCTCTCACTTTTTCTTCGTCCGTAGATATGCCATTCTTTGACACTATGTGTCCTAGAATCTTGCCTTGCCTGACCATAAAAACGCACTTCTCTGGGTTCAGGCAGACTTGATATTCTCTACATTTGTCAAAGATCTGTCTGAGTTCCGGGATATGAGTTTGTCTAACATTGGAATGAGCACAAAGATCATCAACATAGACTTCTAAACTCTTCCTCAGGAATTCCTTAAACACATGGCACATCAACCTCTGGAAGGTAGCTGGTGCATTGGTAAGCCCAAATGGCATTACTCTAAAAGCAAAAATGCCCCATTCTGTGGCAAAGGCTGTCTTATGCTGATCCTCTGGAGCTATGGCTACTTGATTGTAGCCCGAAAATCCATCAAGGAAGCTGTACACTTCCTTGCCTGCCACTCTTTCTAAGAGATGCTCTGTGATGGGAAGCGGATAGTTATCTCGAATTGTGGCGGCATTAACCTTTTTCAAGTTAATGCACACACGCAGTTTGCCATTCTTCTTGGGCACCACTACGATGGGGGATACCCATTCAGTGTGCTCAATTTCATAGATAAATCCAGCTTCAACCAGTCTATCTATCTCTTCTTTGATCTTAGCAGCGTAATTATCGTTATATGTATAAGGCTTTTGCTTAGAAGGTTTAGCATCTGAGGTCATGGGAATAGTGTGTGAGCATATGTCCGGGTCAACGCCTTTCAAGTCCTTGTAACTCCAAGCGAATACATCTCTGTATTCTCTTAGCAAGGCAATCAATTCGTGCTCTTCTTCTTCTGTCAGGTCATGGCCTATATACGTGCATCTCTCCTCTCCTTCTTCTATGGCCACTACTATTTTCTTGGTGGTTTCTTTGTTATCATAGGCCTCTCCTGATTGTGCCTCTCGCTTAGGCATTCTTATCATGACTCTCCGGTCATCTATCTCGTACTTCTTAAAATTTTCTGGGACCTCAAACAAAGATTCTCCCTCCTCTGGTGAGACTTCTTTCTTCTTTCGTTTCTTTCCTTCTTCCTTCGGGGTCACATGTGTTGCTAATCTTACGTCATTTGTCACTTCTCCATGCCTCTGGGGTTGAAATTCTACTTCATGGAAGTATTCTTCATCTGATGCAAATGGTGGGTCCATAATGATTGACTCTAGATCGGAGTCACTTGCATCCTCAAATGCATCAGGGCTAGGTTCGCATTCTTCTAGAACTGCCTCTCCCATGATTGGCTCTATGGAGAAGACTGAAATATCATAGCCATCCTCATCACAGTGAGGTGTCCATTGTTCTTCATTGATGGCTACGTCCATTGTCGCTAAAATTTCCGCCCAGCCATGGGGTTCAAACTCCTCATCTGGGAAGACTATAGGTGCATAGGCTGGGTCTTGAATGGGTCTATGGGTTTCGTTTGCACCTATTTCTCTGGCCTTTTCTCTCTTCTCTTCTTCTACTGCTACCTTGCACATCCATAAGTGAGTATCTTCATGCATCCATGAGGATCCAGACCCTATGGAATGCACCGATTCTGTATCATCTTTGGCTCTATGGATGGGATTCCATTGGATAGGAGGGACATCTCTATGAGAATAATCCTTGAGATTGACTTTGGTTGTAACACCTAAGTGCTGCAGGTACAAAGAATTGGTTCCCCAATCCTGTACCACTTGCAACTGTCGCATGAATGGTCTTCCCAAAATCATCTCATAGGCATGATTTTTGCTGAAGTCACATATGGCAAAGGTATGTTCAAACTCGACACCACAAGTGGTGAGAGTTATTCCTTCTAGCAATCCTAGGGGTCTCTCTATGTGACCATCGGCCATCTGCAATTTCATCCTCGTTGGCCTGAGTGCCGGCTTGCCCCAACGCTTCCAAAGGGAAGTAGTGGCAATTGCAACTCCTGCACCTGAGTCCAAAATTGCCTTAGTGGTGTAGTCCTGGTAGGTAATGGGAAGATAGGTGTTCCCTTCTTCACCTTCACACATATCTCCTATCTTATCCAAAGGAATTTCTGGCACTGTCCTATGGGATCCTACCCGGGAATGAGGTTTTGCAACTTCAGTTACTCGACTGGCTGCACATTTCCGCGCGTTTAGTCTATTCTCAGGCAGTTCTTCCAAAGTGCAATCGCGTTGCATCTTGGTGTTCGTTACTGCCTCCGTGTTCCTTGGTATGACTGAGTCGTCATTCCTTACCATGACTGTGGGTGTTCTCATACATGTGGACTTTGCTTCCCATGGGCCTGTGAAGTGGGGTAGCTCTTGTATGGAATTAGACTCAAAGTCCAATCTCTCGTGAGACTGAGTACTCTCATGTTCCCCGTAAATGGATGGGATGTCTTGTGGGAATTGGTCGTGTGCATCGTCCACAAGTTCAAAAGGAGGGGCGACCTCACTTTCGTTATCCCATTTATCTTCTTGAATCTCTCGTAGGAAGTCTGGTGCAAACCGATTCATAGAAGAAGAAGTGTCTGGCTCCGTAGAATTGGGCACATAAGCAATCTGGGAAGGAGGGCTTATTCTATCGTTGGCTCTCTCCTTGTTCCCATGGATGGCTGGAGCACAAGCTTCTTGGGGAGGATTACTTATTCTATTACTTTTCCGAACAGGCTCATACGCTCTCTGAGAAGGAATGTAGGTCACCTGTGGAGGTACGTAAGCTTTCGGGGGAGGCTCATGTGACTGTTGGGGGGGAAGATAAACATCTTGAGGAGGCACATGGGCTTCCTGAAGAGGCTGGCTTATCCGTTCTCTTGCCCTCTCCTTTCGTTGAGGGGCAGGTTCCTTCTCTGATTGTGCAATCAACTTCTCTATTCTTTCCAGCAGTCCATCAAAGTGTAACTGCGTCTTAGCTGAACTAGAAATGTTAAATAGGCGACTGGCCTCAAACATGGTCTGAGCCAATTCCACCATTTTGGCACAAATCTTAGTTCGTTCAAGCTCTAGCTCGGCTCTAGGGTAGCACTTTTCATGATCGGTGATGGTTGGCCCTTCTTGGATTCTGGCCTGATATGCTTTAAGCATCATATTAAGGTCCTCGGGAGTGGGGTCAGCTAGGACTGATCCTACTCTAGGGGGTGGTGGGATTTGATGAGGCGGTGGGGAAGGTGGTGGGTCGGATGGAGATGGGAGTGGTGGAGGCGGGGTAATGTGAGAGGGAGTTTGAGCTGTGAGTTCAGTTATCCTCGCTTTGGTTTCTCTTATGCTTTCCTCAAGCTCACTCATCTTTTTGGCCCATTGTCTTTTCATTCTTTCTCGACTATCTTTCCACGCTCTAGTCCTTTTCTTTGTCACGCTCTCGGTTTCACTAGCCTCTGGGCCCTTTTCCTGGCTTGCCTCTTGGTTTTGCTGCAATGCCTGAGCTCTAGTAACCACCTGCACTGGTGCAGTGGAAGTGACACTTCCTGAGGCATCCACAACCAACCCAATCACATTGATAGGAGTGATTTTTGGCATGTTATTGGGGTTCTTTGGGCAATCTCGTAAGAGGTGTTCTTTTCCACAATCTTGGCAGAAACCTTGGATAGTCACTGACTGGGGTTGTGTAGGTGGAGGCAAGGGACAATCACGAATGAGATGATCTCCTTGGCATCTGTAGCACGGTCCTCTTGGGAATGGAGGTCTTACTTGCCTAGGTTGAGGCCTGGGGTTGGGGTTTGCATACATGACGTTCGTGTAATCCGATTCCCAACTAGGTTCACTTGGTTCTTCACTATAGTATGACTCACCATGTTCCGGAGACTGCATGTAGTAAGCTTGGGGACTCTCGACATGTGTAGAATCAAAGCTATGGTCACTCGGGTCACTTTCTGAGATCAATGGGGTTACTGGTACTATGGCCCTATTCAGGTTTTCTTCTGCAACAGCATACTTTACTAGAATCACGTTAGCGGGGTTTGGAGGCTGTTGAGCTAGTACCGGTTGGGGTCTCTGTTGGGCCTGATATGGTTGCTGATAGGTTTGTTGGGGTCTAGCATATTGTGGTGGTGGAGGGTACTGGTTCTGGTATCTGCCTTGTTGGTAGGGCTGTGGGTATGGTTGCCTAACTGCCTGCTTGTTGTATGGGCAATCTTGTGCGGTGTGATTGGTGTATCTTCGTTCTATGGTGCAATATTGGCTATTAGGATTGACCTGGGGTTGAGCCATAATGGGACACACGTTTGCCATGTGGTCACCACCGCATGTATAGCACCTCTTCGCTGGGGTAAACCTTGGGATTTGTTTGCTAGTTACACCTAATTTCTGAGCTACCTTTTCGGCAAGTTCCTCAATTGATGTGGATTGCGAGGAAGAGTGACTAGATGCACTATCTGAATCTTTGTAGATTTTGGAAAGCTCTAGCTCTTCCCCTAGGTTATCTTCAATGTCAATGCACATGCGTACACATTCTTCTATGGTCCTAGGGTCCTTCAGATACACATAGGATCTCAATTTCGTACTCAGCAATCCATCAAGGAATAAGGCTACTTGTTTAGCAGATGTGGGTAGTTCCGAAATAGGGCACCTTTCAAGATATTGTCTAAATCTTCTTCCGGCCAATCTGACAGTCTCTTGGGGGGTCTGTTTGAAGCTGTGAATCAATGAGGAGGTATTGTGTCTTATGCCGCTTTTAGAGAACTCTACGACAAATGCCTCTAGGAGTTGGTCTATGCTCCTGAACTGACGCTCATCTAATGGTTGAAACCATGTGAGTGCTGTGTTCCTAAGGGTTAGACCGAAGGCATTGTACTGCGTGAACAGATCTTCCACTTGTTCAGCTCTCAAGACTTGCTTGAATTCCGCCACATGATCATAGGGATCTCCTGTGCCGTCAAAGTAATTCTTCATGGACTTAACTAGCTGGGTGGGTCTCAAAGTTCTTGTGTGCTCTCTAGGTCTCGGCAGAGGGAATCCATCTACATTTCTTTGGTTCCTGTGGGCTCTATGCATCTCAGGTTCTACCCTATTCGTCTCTGTTCTCGTTCTTTCTCTGCCCACTGGGTTGGCAAAAC
Organism: Ceratopteris richardii; assembly: GCA_020310875.1. Classification (NCBI taxonomy): domain Eukaryota; kingdom Viridiplantae; phylum Streptophyta; class Polypodiopsida; order Polypodiales; family Pteridaceae; genus Ceratopteris; species Ceratopteris richardii. The sequence goes on from CM035406.1 coordinate 100,557,701, forward strand.
TTACTTCTGGTCTATCTCTACTTTTGTCTCTTTGCGTACCATGAGCTTGGGAAGTTCCAGCCCCAGGGTGACCATAGGAGACATTTGATCTTGGTTGAGGGAAAATAAATTCACCCTTCCAAGTGTAAGCATGCCTATCATTTTCTGTCACCACAAAGATCCGTTCTGAAGCATGATCTAAATAGGTCACTCTGCCTGGGCTATCCGGATCCTTAAACTCGTAGATCATGATATTTCCTATGTCTGTCGGCTGATTAGACTTATACCTCCAAAAGGCTTCATCAGTTTCTCGATTGAGGAGCAACTCTATGCTCTTGTTGTCTTGGGGGACCCATTCAGGCGTGATAATCCTAGTGAGAACTGATTTACCTCGAGGGGTTCTAGGTTCTGCACCCATGTTCCCTTGTTCCAGGTCCCCTAAGTCCGCTTCTGAGATTACGTTCCCAAAGTCATCTGTCCTATCAGGGTGACTAGTGACTACATATATAGTTCCTTCTTTGTCCAGATATGCACCATTTTCAAACTTGACAGCTGGGTGCTCTAGTCCAATGGATTGGTCAGGGTTTTTAATCTGGACCACCGATCTTCCTAGGCCGTCCTCATAGATGCTAGCACCTAGTCGGTTGGTCCTAAGATATTCCAGCTGTGTTTTGTAAGGGCCTTCTACCCTGTACAAATAAGGCACTCCTGAACTTCCCGTAGGTCTGTCCATGCCTTGAGACATCTCTGACTCACTGGTATCAGAGCTAGGGTAATGAGAGTGGCGACTCAACTGCTGGGCCCAAGACCTTGCAGTGTGGTTGACACTAGCCTCTGAAGACCTAAGGCTTTGTCTTTCCCTTGCTAATTGTCGTCCTGATCTAAGGTTCATATGCCTAACTGATTAGCCCAATTTTTTTTCAGAGTACAACCTCGTTGCCGATTAATTGGTACCAGTCACTTGATTCTTTTTAGTTAATTATTGTGTTTATGGTCTTGTCTGATATCACGTCGTCGGAATACTTGAGTGTTCTTCGTAATTTCAGGTTGATCGTTCCACGTTAGGTTCTTTTCCTTTAGGTTATCGACAGTACAGTAACTAAGTTTTTAGCTTGAACTTGAGTTCCTTAATAGTCTTCAACTTGATAACTGCCTATCGTCGCCCTGACTTACTCCTATCTCTACTCGTTCTTAGCTTGAGCTAGGAAATGACAGAGGGAGTTGAGAATAATCCAACCTTACTTGTTGATCCCTTGCTTTATGGTGCTCAAGAACCCGGTTCTCAAGCTTGCAAGGAAACCTTGCTTTGTACGCTCTCAGCTGCTCTCAAATGACCTATAAAAGACCCACGGTTAGCTCAATGCTTATATTCAAAGGACAAAACCAACCACTTTCATTCATGTAACATAAACACACATGTGCATTCTGACTTTTAGGAAAATAATTCTAAAGACCCCTGACTTTGATCCCCCTGGGTATGGTCAACTTCAAAATACCCTATCTAAAAATCAATGCATTATCTTTATAAAAAACAGTTGAGGGCGTGTAGTATATGCTACGAGCTTTCCAACAAGCCCTAGAGCTCAAAAAATGGATCTCGTATGAAAAAGTTGTGACCGTTCAGGGTTCTAGGGTTACGACAGGGTTCAAACAGGATCACTGTGCAACAGGTTTTCCCCAAGTTGTTTTCCTAAGGCTTCCCCATGTGCTCAAGAGCATAATATTTGTGCCCAAAATTAGCCCAACTTTTCAATTAACAAACCCTAAAAATTTGGCTAAAATTTGGCTGTCAATCGCGATGGATAGGGCTGTCAATCGCGATGGACACTCAGTCAATCGCGATGGACAGAGAGTTCAGTCGGTCGCGATGGACACCCAATTCAATCAATCGCGATGGACAGTCAATCAATCGCGATGGACAGAGACTTCAGTCAATCGCGATGGACAGAGGGTTGAGTCAATCGCGATGGACAGGCAGTCTGTCGCGATGGACAGAGGGTTGAGTCAATCGCGATGGACAGGCAGTCTGTCGCGATGGACAAAGGGTTGAGTCAATCGCGATGGACAGGCAGTCTGTCGCGATGGACAGAGGGTTGAGTCAATCGCGATGGACAGGCAGTCTGTCGCGATGGACAGAGGGTTGAGTCAATCGCGATGGACAGGCAGTCTGTCGCGATGGACAGAGGGTTGAGTCAATCGCGATGGACAGGCAGTCTGTCGCGATGGACAGGGCTGTCAATCGCGATGGACAGGGCTGTCAATCGCGATGGACAGGAATTTTGCAAGATTTTCAAAAATTTTAGTGGAAATGTGGTGTGCAGGGTCTCTAGTCCACTGTGGTGCACTCAGATTGACCAACAAGTGAAAATTTCTGTCAATCGCGATGGACAGAGGGCGGCGACTGCGAGACAGCTTCGTCGAGTTCCGTACCTGCGCGGAAAGCTGGAGATGGTGATGTGACCTGTACCTGCAAGACAGCTCAGAAAACATGCAAAAACAGCACATGCAAATTCGCTCTCTCGCTCTCTCTCACAAGTGAAATGAGGGAAATGAGGTGGAGGTGGGGATATAGTCAAAAAAACTGAAATTTTCGCGATGATGGATATGGAGGTGGTAGGTGGTGATGATGATGATGGAAATGAAGACGGTAAAGAAAGTAAAAGAAAATCGATGAGAGTGAAGAAAATACCTACAACTCCAACGTGTCAACTCTACGTCTTACCATCACACGCTCGTCCTCAAAGCTCGATCCCCGGCAACGGCGCCAAAATTTGGTGTAGCTCAATGATGAGTAGCACCTCCTTTAATGTCAATCCGGGAAGACGTGAGGATGGTATGAAGACCTCGAGCAAGTGGCGGCACAAGTGCGTGAGTGAGAAGCACACAAGCATGCACACACATACACACACACGCGCACACAAGGCAAGACAAAGAGTGAGAATCAATGGAGCTTTTTAGATTACTTTCAAAATGCTCTTACAAGTTCGTTTCAATTACAATCTAACTCAAAAATGAGCTCTCTAGCTCTTTTTATAGTTTTTGACTAGCTTTTGGCCCTGTCCAGACCTAGTGTCCGGCCTAGTTAAAAATTAGGTTCCAGGGCCAATTTGAGGGCTCAAACGGAGTCTAAAAAATACGAAAATTGATATGTAGGTACTTCTAAGGCTCCTCAAGCTCAAGGACTCCTTGGCTTGCACAAAATGGAGCTACAAAAATATGAAATGGTATTTACAATGATTGTTAGTGATAAGAATCACTGTTCAAAGATGTAGATTGGAAAAATTGAAGGGCCTATCTGCCAGATTTGCGTCGACTGCTTTGTCTACTTACTCCTTCACCTTGTTCTGACTCTCTCCGTTGGCTTCCTTGTCTCGTCAATCCTTGGGTTCCCTGGCTTCCTTGTCTAGTCAGTCCTTGGGTGCCCATACTGCTCTCAACATACCTCATGTTAATGTTGTAACGGGGACAACGGATTTATTATGTCCATTACGATGTTAACACGTGGTTCTATATTCTCACAGAACCAACCAGCAAACAGGGCCATGGCAGAAGCAGGTGCCAGTTCTCAAGCCGGATCCGGTGCCCAGATTGTGGACATAGAAACACTCCTCCTCGAGCCACATCTCACCGCAAGGCCGCAAGAACTTCAAGCCATGCATGTGCTCCCCATTCAGGATCCTCCTCAAGGGCACACTTCTCAAGTAGGTAAACACGCTCACTGGTTCAGTGATGTCGCGGGACCATTGGGCGATGGAACCTATTTCTGGGAAGCTGAATTGGAATTTAATGGTAAATGGGGACGTTACCACTTTTTCACGCGCGAGTTTGAAAGCTATCAAAACGCCGAAGTCATGCGATCAGTTTGGACCAAAGCCGGTGTGGACAGTTATTTCAGGGCCCACTTACCAAAGCCGGATTTCTTACGATGTTCATATCTTATCAGTACCATCATGCCAAGCAGGGCCAAGGGAGGCGACAGCACCTTTGTGTTGCCCTCACTGCTGTCGGGTCATGAGCTTAAAAGATTCAAGTTGACCCTCAATCTGGTAAGAGAAGCATTGGGTATGTATGGCATGCACATCCCCACAGAAAAGGAAACAATGGTTCCAGGTCGAATGAAACACAAAGATCTTAATAAGCTGAAGGATATGGTAGCGATGACACCTACCATTGCGCTTCACCTGCGGACCATCATGCAACATTTTGCTTTCCCCGCCCAGGAAAGATTCACAATGCCCCCAAAGAAAATATGGTTCAGCTTGTATCTGGCAGAGACGGAAGGCCTTCCCATCAATGTGCCACACTGGATCATAGATCAGATCCACCTAGCCCATCAAAGGTGGAACAAGAAACAAAAAAATGTGCTTCATGGATGTTGCGCTCTAACCAAGATAATCTACCGATGTCTGGCCTATGACGTGCCTATTCAGAGGGCACTCATATGGCCCCGCGCCCAGGAATTTCAGAGAAGACTATCAGCAGCAGGTCCCCCATCAAAGAAGATGAGGGGGGGAGTACAATTACCCTGTGCTCAACCAAGGGGAGCCACCACTACACCAGAAATTACCCCTCCCCAGACACGACGCGTTAGGCCATTCACAATCCGGCTACCAAGACCAAGCACAGATGGGCCTAATCTGGTATTCCCACCCGTCCCATCAGATCTGGAATTCCCACAGGGTTTTACTCTAAATGATCTCACGGATGAAGAAGTAGCCCGATTGATCTATGATTCTAATCTCGAGACAGAAACAGAACGTGCTCAGGAACCACAACCCCAGACAACCACAGCAGCCCCCACCCGACCAGAAGTGGTAGAAGTGGACGCCGAGGAACAAGAGACAGAACAAGAAGAAGAAGCCTACGAGGAACAAGAATATGACGAGCTTTTCGAGCTGGCAAGTGCCCCTGCGTATTCGGCACAAATCAAAAGACTATATCGAACCATGCAACTAGTTCAAGAACAGCATAAGATGTCACTGGAATCGGGCAAGAAACTCATGAACCAGTTGCTAGCTGAGGAAGGTGTGGACGATATGTTCATTGAGTCCATAAACCTTCATGCCGACGCAGTAGGAGTGGATGAGGCCATCCATGAGGCAATGGCTTACATTCACAGATTTGAGAAAAGGGTTCCCGTTCGTCCCAGGAGGTCCGGGAAACAAATTCATATCAATGTATCAGCACCAGGAGAGACAACGCAAGCAGACAAACATCAGGAAGCACCACTGTCACCACCATCCCCACCTCGCACTACACAATTCACTCCACCACATGACACTAGCACCACCACGTCCACTACCACCACCATTGTCATGGGTATCCCACTCTCTCCGGGAATCCAATTCGGGGGAGTCACCATGCCCACTTTCACCACTCTTTTCACTGACGTCACATCCACTCCACCCACGATCCCCATCTACACTGTCACTCAAACAATTGACACTATGGAAACATCACCTGCCACAGCACCGCTCCCTCCCCCCATGCCACCTTCATCTCCCATACCCCCTCCACCCACATCTCCACTTGCATCCACATCATTCACAACTCCCTCTTCCGCCCCCATTCCCCCTGCATCTTCACCCCTCCCAGCATTATTTAATGTAAATAGCATATTTATAGCATTAAATCAATGTGTATATCAGCTTCAGAATGAGTACAGAGCTCTGGACGGCCGGTATCAACAACTGACAACACACCATCAGAACTTACAAAGGCAATTTCACATTCTACAAGAGGAAAAGGCAGAAGTGAATCAACGCTACACAACGCTTGAGCAGGCTCACCAAACACTATTGGAGGCACCCCAACCATCGACAGAATCAGGTGTCAAACAACTAGAAGCGTTGCTCGAAGTATACCAGGCCGATAACCTACGAGTCAGACGCAACTTGGCGCTACTAAGGAAACATATGGCCACAGCACTGGAAGAGAACAAAAGGCTGCAAAAACAAAATGAAGAGAATCTGGAAGTGGCAATGGAAGGCTCCCCTCACGAGATAGATCCAGAGCAGTTCAAAGCAGTTCCCACGGAGACGATGAAAACCATTTTGGAAAGCTATGCAGATCTCCTGGAAGCCCATGATGACTTGGAAAGAGAGCGTGACACACTTCAGAGCAGGCTTAAGGAACAGGAAGAACGACCGAAGAGTGTCCCATCAACCTCCACCTCAGACGAAGTAAAGGCCTTAACTGAGCAGGTAGCAGAATTACAAAAGAGGTTACTGACATACGAGAGGCAGCCATCTCCAGTGGTCGAACCAGAGCAAGAAGAGTTGGTCCCTATTGAGGTGGATGATTCGTACGAGGAACCATATGTTCCTATGCCAATGCCAGGCGGGCGACGAACCTCAGAGGGACTAGACACATTGGAAGTGGAAGCACCCGAGTGGCTTCAGACACTGGAAAGAACAGCGAACACTCACGAAGAATGGGTGGCCATTCAAATCCAATCACTAGCGAACTTAGAAGAAACTGTCATAAAGTCTGAATACTTCAGAAGCATGTCTCACCATAGATGGATCGGCACCAATAATGACCAGTATGTGCCATTCTGTATACTTTTAGCCGATTACAATGCCGAGATTCAACGGCAATGTGGCAAGCCTCCCACATTTGCTACACAATTTGGTCCAGATGATATACCGGAAAGTGCTCAGCGTGGGTCCATCCATCAACCCACCTGGAGAATCAGGCTTTTGGAAACGTATCCTGAAATGGTCCGAACCTGGAATAATATGCCGTTGTTTATTAAATATTATCCTTGTTACATTCCAGTTCTTCGACGACGCACCTGGCCTGAATTCACTATTGCCGTCAGAGACATTAAAGCCTGTGCAAAATGGTTGAATTATGTTTACCTAGCACCTCCACGAGGACCCCCCACGGTCAACTACATCATTTCTACAATCCGTCACTGGAGTACTCGGCTACGCAATAATCCTGATGTGATGGCCCAAATGTGTATGAAAATATTTGAATTAATGCTGATCACTTTTAGGACGTTTAAGAACATTAAGGACCCTCACTTCTCAGGTGCAGGCTTTATGACAGGAAACCAGGATCTAGTGTACGATATGAGTACCACCCCGTCAATTGAAGTAATATATGCTTGGCACGCCAGAATCAAGTACCTCCCAGCCTGTTTTAAACAGACATTTGAGGAGATGTTCATCACAGGATTCTGGGAATATCACTCCGAAATCTTTATACCCAGACCATCACATCTCCTCCAATTATTTGCTGTGGAGAGAACTATTTACTCAGAACAATTGAGGGTGCCTCATCCAGATGTTCCCGGACCTGTGAATTGGGATGATTTGCTCACAGATCTAGCACGCGGCTTGCGACTCGAAGAACACCACCTAGCCTCCGATGTCGTCCAATACTATGTTCAAAAATCCTCTAGACAAGGGTCTGTCAGGGGCGACAGACGCGAGAGTGGGGGGGGGGGGGTGTTGGCAGCAGTCAGGGAACCGAAGGAGCCACAAGACGAAGAGAGTCAGAGCGAAGGGACAACATAGGCAGACATGGCAGTCAGAGAAGATCTGGCAAATAGGCCAGTAATTTTTCTCATAAAGAAACAAGTATGAGCATTCACGCAAATCTAGCACTTAGGCAACCCTTTAACTTTTCAAAAACCCTTACACCAATTAAAAGTGATTCTCATCACTAAACACCATTGTAAATACCATTTCATATTTTTGTAGCTCCATTTTGTGCAAGCCAAGGAGTCCTTGAGCTTGAGGAGCTTTAGAAGTATCTACCTGCCAATTTTCGTAATTTTTAGATCTCGTTTGAGCCCTCAAATAAGCCCTGGAACCTAATTTTTAACTAGGTCGGACACTAGGTCTAAACAGGGCCAGAGCTAGTCAAAAACTATAAAAGGAGCTAGAGAGCTCATTTTTGAGGCTAGCTTGTAATTGAAATGAACTTGTAAGAGCTTTTTGAAAGGAATCTAAGAACTCCATTGCTTCTCACTCTTTGTCTTGCCGTGTGTGCGCGTGTGTGTGTATGTGTGTGCATGTTTGTGTGCTTCTCACTCATGCACTTGTGCCTCCACTTGCTCGAGGTCTTCATACCATCCTCACGTCTTCCCGGATTGACATTAAAGGAGGTGCTACTCATCACTGAGCTACAATCGTACTTGTAGAGGTAAAATTGTCCGGTGGCAAGTAGTCAGTCACTTCAGCACTTGCTACTTCACATCTCCGAGGTGTGTGTGATAAGTTTTAGGTTTAGGTTTAGGAGGAGGGAAGAGAAGGAGGAGTTAGGGTTAGGTTAGAGGAAGAGGACTAGTGAGGATAGGAGAAGTAAGGGTAGGCAAAATCACCAAAAAAATTTCCCAAAATCACTAAAAATTACCAAAATTTCAAGTTCTGTCTAAAAAAGTATAAAAACCAAAAAATTTGACTCATTTGATACTTGCTGGAGTTCTGGTATCGTCTGCGAGAGCGATCAGTATCGTGGACTTGGTATCGTGTGCTTCCGGCCTTCCCAGCTAGAGATTGAGCTCCAAGTGCAAGCAAGAGTAGATAGAGGTGAGATTCTACCAAGAATATTTACACAAAACTCACCAAACATGCACAAACACGTGATTAAACAGGTGCGCAGTATCGCGGGGGGGTTAAACTGAACTCATTACAGATTTTTTGTGTGATACAGGGTCCTAGGAGAGAAGAGGGGAGTAAGGAGAGCAAGGGGGTGCAAAAAATTTGGAATTTTCTTGCATTTTGGCTTGAGTATCGCGATTGGTTGAGGTTTGGTATCGCGATACCAAAACTCCCTTGTATCGCGATACTCGCCGAAGTATCGTATCGCTTGATACCTGCTTGGTATCACGATACCATTTCGGTATCGTGTCGCCAAGATTGGTATCGCGATCGCGCTTACCACGGTGATATCGTATCGCCTCCTACCAAGGATTGTATCACGATACCATCTTGAGATCGTATCGCCTTGAGTCTCTAGTATCGTATCGTCAATCTTCGTCAGTATCGTATCGCCATATTTCCTAGTGAAGTATCGCGACACTATACCTGGTATCGTATCGTCGGACTTTTGAGATCGTATCGTATCCTTCTTGAGTATCGTATCGTGTCTTGTGAAATTTGATATCGCGACACCACCTTGATATCGTATCGGCCACTCACTTGGACAGTATCGCGATACTGTCATAAGTATCGTATCGTTTGGACCTCTGGTATCGTATCGTACACGTGGTATTGTATCGCCTTCTCCTCGAGATCGGTATCGCGATACCACACTGATATCGTATCGGTATAAATCCAGTATCGTATCGCCTGAAACTTTTGAGATCGTATCGTGATAATCCTAGTATCGTATCGTCTGCTCCCCGAGGTAGTATCGCGATACCAGGTTAGTATCGTATTGTCTTGGTGTGTGGTATCGTATCGCTGGCAGTATCCAGTATCGTATCGTTTGAACCTCTGGTATCGTATCGTGATCAAAGCAGTATCGCCCGAGAGCAGTATCGTCAGAAAGTGGTATCGTCCAGATTGACCCTTTCTTTTGTCAAGACACATTAAGTCATAAGGAGAGCCACCCAAGGAGAACCTGTGGGACATAGAGAGAGACTTGGGGGGGTGAATGAACTTGAGATCAGGAAGAGTGTTAAGTAGTCGAAGAAGTGTCATATCTTCGGTAGGAAGCGCTGCCCAGGCTAGTCACCACTCCCTCTACTCAGAAACCTCTAGTGATGCGGAAGAGGAATTACACATGGCTTCGGAAGACATGCAAGGTCCAATGCCAAATAGAAATTTCATGTCCACTGTTGAAGGGGATTACCGTACCTCCTTACAATATGTGTCCACCAACGCCCAGGAGATCCCAATCTACCTGGATGGGTTAAACAGATCTGTTGCTAGGATGATAACTTCCCAGAATGCCACAATTGTGCCCCGACCTGCTGTGAAGTATGAAGGAGGAGCATATGTAGACAAGATTGGTCATATCTATATTGTGACTGAATTTCCCGAGAGAATCAATGACATAGGAGAGTTTGTGGACCCAGACAACTCCGAAAGAACACAACCTGAAGAGTTTGTGTCTACTCCGAGGGGCAGGTCTCAAGTGTCACGGGTCTTGAGAGGAGACTTGATACCTCAAGATGATTACCTGTTGGAAGTTTATATGATCCATGGATCAGACCTGTTGCTTCAAACTGACTTACCGGCTCCAGGGAGAGAAGAAAGCCCCATGACATTTTATGAGTTGAAAGACCCAGATGATGAAACTAGGCTCACTTACTTGGATAAGGACCAAAGGAAATATTGGCCAGTGAATGCCTTAGACAGGGCTCGACTAAGATACATGGGTACGCCTGTATTTCCTCAGAGAGGTCAGGCAACTACTTCACAAAATCCTTTTGGGAATCAACAAGAAACGGAGCAAACCACATCAGGACAGACCAGTCAACGAAGTGTGCCCAACCATGCTCATGTACAGTTTGCAACTCCAAGAGTGCACACACACAATCAGGCCCACGTCGGGATAGGAAACCAGTACCGACCACCAGTAAGACCACAACCACCGATAGGAAGACAGCCGGGAGTGCTGCCATTACGACCAGCTATCCCAGTCTTCCCTATGATGCCCAGACCACCTGAACCAATGAGAAGGCTGAGACCTATCCAAGTAGCTAAATGTGTAAGAAACCATTATGATGGGCTGGGAGAGCCATATGATCATATCGCAGAATTTAAACAAGTTCTAAGAGCAGAGCAAGTAGAGGACTTCTTTGTGCAGTATGAGTCTTTTGGGCTCACCCTCACGGGAACTGCTCTAACTTGGTTCCAACCCTTAGATCCGAATCAATTTGGAAACATGGAACAATTCTTTCAAGAATTCATTGGAGAATTCACAAAGAGAGGGATTAAACACAATTCTGCATCTTTAATCCATAGCTTTAAACAAAACCCTAATGAAACCGTGAAGACGGCGGCCCGAAGATTCAATCAGTACGTGGATAGATGCCCAGCAGCTGAGAGACCCACTCAACAAAAGATGATTTCACTATTTCTAGATGGACTTACTAACGGAACCCTAAGAACACTAGTGTATGTGAAGAGATTACAAACACTGAGTGAGTGTCTTCAAGAGTGCATTGATTTGGAAGACAACCTGGCCCAGGATCTCAAAGGTACGTCCGACCACACTAAAACAGAAGATCTAAAGAGCACTATCACGTCCAACTCCAGTAACATGGAAGAATTAGCAGAATTATTAGCAAAGAAACTAGGAGTCCAGGGACAGAGAGCTTACCAAAACCTAGCACAAAGATTGCCTGTGCTACGAAGATGTAATTTATGTGGAGGAGATCACCCCACACACTTATGCGTCAGAGGAGGGACCGGTGCACAACCTACGTATCCATACTACAGACAACAACAACAAGGGACTTCATCATACTGCCACATTGAGCAAAAATACACCAATCACACCACTGAAAACTGTCCCTTCAATAGGCAAGTACGGCCTATCCAACCACCTCAATACCGACCATATGGATATCAACCGAGAGAGCCGGGTAGGGAGATGCCTAGATACAATCCTTATCCAACACAAGCAGGGGCACCAAGACAATATGAGCAAGCACCATACCCACCACCACAGCCAGTACTGGGACCCCAGCTATCACAACCTCAACAAGTCGTACCAGTGAAGTATGCTCAACCAGAAGAAAACTTAGAGAGAGCCATAGTACCAGCATCAATAAGGACCAATGTGGAATCAACCAACCCAGGGTATGAACCTCCACTAGGGGAGTACTATCAATATGAAGCCAACATGATGGAATATGAACCAACATATGACACGGCTTATTATGGTTATGAGGGCTATGATCAGACATATGGAGCAGAAACCACCACCTTAATGTATACGGCTCCTAAAGCACAGCAACCCATGAGACCTCCAGTGAGACCCCCGGTGCAGAGAGGACCATGCTATAGATGCGGAGGGGATCACTTCATTAGGGAATGCCCTCGACCTTATAATCCACCACCATCCAGAGTTTGGGAAGGGTACTGCAGTGATTGTGGAAAGGAACATCTTTTTAGAGATTGCCCTAAAAACCCAACCAAATCCCAAGACACTACACACATTAATGTGATAGAGGTCATTGAAGGATCCGGAAGTGATAAGGAGTACACGGTGCCACTAAAGGCCATTACCAGAGCCCAAACGAAACAACAAAAAGAACAACACTCGGAAGAGGAACAAAAAAGGAACAAGAAAATAAGCCCTTCAACTCAGATAGTGGAAGATTCTGAGGACCCATGTGAAAATTCCCACAACACGAAAGCTCAGAAATGGAAGGAAAGACGAGAGAAACTCAAGGACAAATGGGCAAAAAACAAGAGTACAAACAGTAAAAAGCAAACCAAAAAAACGAATAAACACAAAGAACAAGGGAATCCTAAGGAGACCCCTGAGCTAACCGAACCTAGCTCAGATAGAGAGAAGCCCGGATCAATTCTAGCAGACCCAAAGCCAGATGACTTAGACATGTGGTTGAAAGCCTACCAAGCTAGAATCAAGATGGGCCCAAGCGTTGAACAACATGAAAAAATCTACCCTAAAGGGGAATTAGAAAAAGAAAGACTAACCATATGTAGAAAACTCATAGAAGTAGCACAAGCAACCCTAGAAAAGCCTATCCCAATGCTACCAGAGACCAGGATTGCACCTAGTCTGTATGAAGAATGCTTAAAGCCCAATAACGAAGAACCTAGGAAAGAAGATGACCAAAGCGGCCAGATAACAACCCGAGAGGAATCGATGTCAATAATCCCAGATCTAGAAGCAGATTGGCCAAAAGACTTATGGAACATAATACGAGAGGAGCAATGGAAGAAGAATAGAGATAATACACCTCCTTTTGAAGAAATAGATGGGGAAGATTGTCAACTTCACCCCAACTTGGAGGAAGTGTACGAAGAAGTGTCAAGACTTGACAGAGGAAGAGAGGAAACCATAAGCATTTCAATGTTGCCCAATTACATGGGAGAATACGAAAGGGAGTCAGTAATAATACGAGCACCCACAGTGCATGGAAAGGAAAAAGAAAAAGTAGAAGAGAGTTCACACAATTTAACAGAGTTAAAGAAAACAAAAGTACAATGCCAATTGACGGTGGAAGAATTGCTTCAACTTAAACCACAATTATGGAAGCAAATGGCAAACCAATTAGAATCACAGCCAGAGATTGGAAAACCGACAGAAAAGGAGAAGGAAAATAACTCCACAATACAAGTTCCTGTTGACAAAGTGGGAGAGTTTAGTGAAGGAGATGAGGGTAATACTTGTCTGCCAGTCACACACAATGGGTACATGACCAAGGCTATTCTAGATACGGGAGCTGGGGTAGGAATTGCCACTAAGGAAATCTGGGAAAATGGGGAAAACCTGCCTTACGACCCACGCGCATGAAACTCCAATTAGCAGACGGTCATGTAGAAAAACCCTTAGGAATATTGCAAAGGATCAAACTAACCACTTGCGGTGTAGAATTCGAACACACTCTAGCCATCTGTAAATTCGAGAAAGCAAACAACTACGAGATGATATTAGGACGACCCTTCATGAGACAAATGCGGGTAGTACAGGATTGGGGAAGAGATTCGTTGTACCTGCAACATCAAGGAAACACCACCAAAATAAATTTGCACACATTTGCTTATCGAGATGTCCCTCCACTACAATGGAATCCAGTACACCGAGAAGAAGATGACTTATCCATTCACAGTGCTGGATCAAGTGATCAATCTTGGATGCATGAAGATGCTCAGTTGTGGATGTGTAAGGAATCCAAGAGAGAAGAGAGCAAACGGCAACCATGGCCTATAGGACATCCTAACCATAGACCCGTAGAGGATCCCACTTACACACCTCAAATTTTCTCTGATGAAATCGTTGAGCCACATGGATGGATGGAAATCTTGGCGACTCTAGATGTGTGTGTAAATGAGGAAGTTTTGACAATGAATGAATGCATAGACGAGGTGGGCTATGATGTAAACCTCTATATGGTTGTTCTCCAAGAAGTAGAAGAAGGGGAAATCCTGGAAAAAGAATGGAAAGAGGAATATGAAAGCATAGAAATGGAACCAGAATTTGATTACGAAGAAAGCTGCGTAAATGCTGTTCAGAACCAGAAGGAGCAGGAACCAACAAAGATCTTTGCAATTGGAACTGCTACAGCAATACACAGACAGGAGGAGAACAAGAGTAAAGCAGGGCCGAACCCAGATCTTTTTGAAGTTCCTGAACACTTTAAAAAATACGAAGTAGAGGAAAGAAAAGTGGCTATTCAAATGCCTCGACGAGAGGCACGAGACGGAGAAGCGTACGACAACAAGGAACAAACGAAAAAAATTGTTGTGACAATTGAGGAAGGAGAAGAAAGATGCACATATATTGGTAAAGATGTGTCTAAAGAAGAGGAAGAGGAACTCATATGCCTTATTAGGGAGTACCGAGATGTATTCGCATGGACCTATAAGGATCTTAAAGGGGTAGAACCCACCATTTGTTCCCATCGAATACCAATGACAGCAGATGCAAAACCCTCCAAACAACGTCCTTATACATATAATGAAGTCTACGCAGCAAAGATCAAGGAGGAAATAGACAAACTACTAGCGGCAGGATTCATATATGGATAGAACATACCGAGTGGGTATCGCCACTAGTAGTAGTGCCTAAGAAAAATGGAAAATTGAGAGTGTGCATAAATTTGAAGAAGGTGAATGCAGCCACTATACGTGACAGCTACCCACTACCTATCACGAACCATTTATTAGAGAGAGTAGGAGGTAAGGAGGTCTATAGTTTCCTAGATGGATTCTCCGGATACAATCAAGTAGCTATTGCGACTGAGGATCAACACAAGACAGCATTCGCCACTGAATGGGGAGTATATGCATTCAGAGTGATGCCCTTTGGACTCACCAACGCTCCAGCCACCTTCCAGAGATTGATGTGTCATGTTTTCAAGGAATTTCTGAAAAAAAGCATGGAAGTATATGTAGATGACCTTTGCACGTACTCCAATCAAAGACCCGATCACATTCCCGAGCTGAGGAAGATATTCAACAAATGTAGACAGTACCGAGTCTGCTTAAACCCTGAGAAATGTGTCTTCATGGTAAGGCAAGGGAAAATTCTAGGACACATAGTTTCGAGAAATGGAATATCAACGGATGAGAACAAGATTAAAGTCATCTTAGACTTACCAAGACCCAAGAATGCAAAGGAAGTGCAAGCTTTTATGGGACATTGTGGATACTACCGTAGGTTCATTCACATGTATGCCATAATAGCAAAACCCTTGTATGGTCTCTTGACTCAATTTACTTGGACAGAAGAGTGCAAAAAGGCTTTCACAGAGTTGAAAAAGAGACTTAGTACTGCCCCAATTCTGAAATCACCCAATTGGCGCAAGCCTTTTCATATTCATGTTGACGCTTCTAACTATGCCATTGGATGCATCTTAGCCCAGCCGGCTGACGAAGGCAAGCTTGATCATCCAATTGCTTATGCGAGTAGACAATTGAATCAAGCCGAAAGAAATTATACCACTACGGAACGAGAGGGCTTAGGAATGGTATACGCCGTGAAGAAATTCAGACATTATCTTTTAGCCAACAAGTTCAAATTCTTCATAGACCATCAAGCTTTGTTGTACTTAGTCAATAAACCTTGTAACACGGGAAGGTTGGTAAGATGGTTTCTACTACTAATGGAGTTTGACTTTGAAGTAATAGTTAAAAAGGGGAACACACATGTGAGAGCAGACCACCTTTCGAGGCTAACACACGGAGAGCCACCAAGTGGAGTACCCGATGATCTACCAGATGCTTATTTGTTCAATCTAGAAGTTTGCCCAAAGTGGGCTGAGAAATTGATCCCTATACTCACTCATGGACCTCAACACTCAATCAATAGGAATAGCAAAAAGGAAATTCTTCAATCGAGGAATTTACACATTGTGTCAGGTAGTGTATACTACAAGGAACCCAACGGTGTGTTACTCAGATGTGTTGATGAGGAGGAACAAACACAACTAATTGAGCAAGCACATGTGAACAAATGGAGAACACACAAAGGGATTCATGGAACTATTCGAGAACTGAAAAAATTAGGAGTATATTGGCCTGACATGCCAAAGAGTGTTCACGACCACGTAGGTAAATGTACAGAGTGCCGAGAGACGGTTCCCGAAGACCATATGTCTCTACCTTTTTCGACCATAGCACCCAATTGGAGTACAACATTAGTGAAATTCTTAAAAACTCAAGAACATGAGTTAGGAACTAGCTTGGCAAGAAAGCCATCCTTAGAGGAAATGAGCAAGGACTACATTCTCATAGGAAAACAATTGTTCAAACGAGGGAAGGATAACCAACTAAGATTATGTGTGCATGAAGGAGAATATCTACCCATATTAGAAATGGCACATGCAGGTGCTGCAGGAGGTCATTTTTCGGCTGAAAGAACTGTTAAAATGATTCTCTTTGCGGGCTTGTGGTGGCCAACTCTACATATGGATGCTGAAACGTACGTACGAAGTTGTGAGACTTGTCAGAGAACTAAATACCCAATTCGGAGAGATGACATGCCACTAAGACCAATGATATGCGCGAGAGCCTTCACAAAATGGGGAATAGACTTCATTGGACCTATCAACCCACCTGCCAAAGGATCACATGCGGAGTACATCATAGTAGCCACGGACTACTTAACTAAATGTGTAGAAGCAAAAGCCACTAGGAAGAATGATGCTCAAACTACCGCAAAATTTCTCTTTGAGCAGATCTTCACCCGCTTTGGCTTGCCTATTGAGATTGTTAGCGATCGAGGAACGCACTTCCTCAATGAGGTAATTGAGTCATTAATGAACGAGTTCTTAGTGATTCATAAAAAATCAGCACCATACCATCCCCAAGCCAATGGACAAGCTGAGAGCTCTAACAAAGTATTATGCACGGTGCTGACTAAGCTTGTCAATAATGGAAGATCGGATTGGGACAAACAATTGCATCATGCAATTTGGGCATTCCGAGTTGCATACAAAACGGCCATTGGAACCACACCTTTCAATTTAGTGTATGGGCAAAATGCAATTTTGCCAATTGACTTCTTGGTACCTACATTGAAAGTGGCCCAGCAATATGAGTGGAACGGTCATGAATTATCCCAACAACTAGATCAAATTGAGAAGTTACATGAGACTAGATTGCAAGCAGTAGCAGGCATTTATGCTGCTAAACGGAGACAAAAGGCATATTATGATGCACATATAAAAGACAAGGGACTTAAAGAAGGAGACTTAGTCCTAGTGTACACCCTAAAACAACATGCCAAGAAGCTACAAAAACGCGGATACGGACCCTTGATCATAAATCGAATCTCCACTAGTGGTGCAGTCAATCTCGCCACGCTAGACGGAGACATTCTCCCCAACTACATCAGTGGATGTAGAGTAAGACGATTCATGGAGCCCTTGACTGATCAAATGCTAGCACGATTGGTAGGTGCTCAAAATAGGAAAAAGGAAGAAGAGCGAATTAGAGAGGAAGCTCGACAGGAAGCACTAGAACGCATTAGGAAACGGAAAGAGTGGATCAGGCAAAGAGATGAACGCTATCTCCAAGGAGAAGAGCCCATCCCTATGGCAAACTATCAGGTCAAAAATCATGATACAGCGGGTATGCGTAAAACGCAACCTTACCTAAACCTAGGGATTGGCAAGACAGAGTACAAATTGATAGATGCATTGATAGACTTAGGAGCAGGCCCTAGCTGCATGCGAAAGAGAATAGCAGAAGAGCTGCAATTAGAATTGAATCCCACAAAAGCCCAATTAATAGGAATTGGAGGTCACACCATAGAATGTATTGGAACCACGAATGTATCCCTCCACCTAGGAAATTCCTCAATGGAACAAAGAATCCTAGTGTGTGAGGATGAAGATTTGATAGAAGACTTCATTCTCGGACACGACTGGATCATTGAGACAGAGGCGTGTATCCATCTAGCTCAAGGTTATATTTCGGCTACGATAGGGCATAAGGAGATTTTCAGCTTACTTGAAGAGAAACCATGTAATCAAACAATATTAATGCCAAGATCAGAGGAGGTCCAGAGAACGACATTAGAAAGTATCAACTATGCTCACAATTCAGAAACCAAACGCATAGAAGCTGAAACTTCAATCCTAGCGACGTCAACAATAGAGTGGAAGTTATCCAATGCAATTGTGGAAAAGCCAACCATTGAGGAGACGTGCCCTCCTACGCAGGCTCAAAACATCCAAAGATCGCACTATTGGAAACCAACAAGCAGATACTCGAATCAAGACCCACCCAAATATAAGTGGGTACGCAAGGATCAAATACAGAGTCGAGAAACGTCCGCACCCACTCTTAAGAAGGAAACAGGAATCACCAAACCAGCTGCAAGGAACTACAGACGAAAAGAATCAGTGCAGTATGGATCCCTAAGACCTTGCTCGAAGCTCAAAGATCGCGACTCCAGATATGGATTCCCAAAAAGCTCACACAAGCCGCTAAACAGGAGTTAAAGACAAAAGAAGAGGTACGACATCAGACAAGGCAAAAGACAACAACACGCAGGAGTCAACCGAGAAACTGGGAAACCAATGCCAATTTCACTCGAACAATGGAGGAAGCAAATAGAACACAAGGCGCTGCACGGATCAAGGAGCCGACCCAAACTCCCTTAGTGTTCACAAAATGGATCTGGAAACCAAAGCAACCAGGAGGAACTGAGGATCGAAGAGATAAAACTTTCCAGTGCACTCATAAAGTTTCTAATGCACCTCAACTATGCATGATAGGGCCACATTACAAGGCCAAGCATTCGGCACATCCTTATTCTATTTCAAGATAGTCAAGCACATTTTCCTAATGGAGAAATAGGAGAGCACTTGTACATATACTAAGAAAATACTCCAAAAAATTTAATGACCGCTTCGGCTATGAACTAACTTTTCTGTTTTCCTTTTCAGATGAAAATATAAAAAATACATAAACATAAGAAAAATCTAGGTATTACCTTTCTCACACACACGGGAAAGGGACGACACCGATCACTCGGCTCAATATCGTGCTTATGACAAACAAATAAAGGAGGATTTCTAATAATATATGGCCGCTAATTCATACTCTAAATTGAGTGCAGATGGCTTCTGAAGATTCTGAAGCAACAGTACCCGAGGAAGTGATGGATTTTCCTCCCCAAAGTATCACAAGGGCCAAGGGACACTGGTTCTGAGACGACCAGCCTGCAGGGGACTACTTGTTCCTCGCAACCATCAAAATCATGGACACAGATCATATGTTTCCAATAATGTCCCAGGATTTTCGCGTACAACATACACTTCCTTCTGTGGAAGAGACCATGAAGAAAGCAGGCATACATAAATATTTTGAACTGCCAATCTATAAGCCTGATTTTCAAAGATGCACTCAAGTCATGAATACGCTACAGCCAGCACTACATGATCCTCTCGTGCCGGAAGCTAGAGTCATGGATAAGACAGGAGAATGGGTGATTATTCAATTCACTCATGAATTAATCAAGGAAGCTTTTGGATGGGAGAAGGATGGGGTCACCATAGTAAAAGAAGAAAGTAAAGGTGCAAAGACCCGAACCTTCATCGACATCAACCGGGTGGACATAGAAGATGAGGTCAGATTGATCCACCAACACTTTTGCTTCCCGAACATGCATCGATACACAGCTCCACAAAAGATCATTGTGCAACTACTGTCCCATGCAATCAAGCAAATTGGAAATCAAATCAATTTGACTCCTTATGTTCAAGAAAGATTGTTCGAAGCGAAGAAGCAATGGAAGAATAAGAAGTTCCTAAATGGCAGTGTGGCACTAACCATCCTGATTTACCATGCCTTAGGAATGAGGGAACAGTTACAAGAGATGCCATCATCGACCGTCATTACCCAGTATGCCAAAATGGCGACTGTCCCTAAGAAAAAGAAAGGAGCAAATACTGTGGAAGCGGCAGAAACAAGCTCTCAACCTAGAATGAGAGGCACAAAAAGATTCCAGGAAGTAAAGCTAAATGATGAAGACACACCAACTACTAAGAGGATCCATGTACTGCCCAAAAGTACTATTGAAGGAAGGAAGGAAATAACGGCCAAAGACTTGACAGATGCTCTGGAACAGACCCATCGATATACAGAAGGACAAGTCAATTTACCGGTTCAGGGTCATCACTATCAGCAGTCCGAACAAGCTAGGGAAACAAAGAGCAAACTCACCAAAGTACATAGATATCGGGAAATTGGGCTAGATAACTCTAGTTTTGGATCCGACGGCCAAGAGGAACCCAATACATCATTATTGGATGTAGATATTCAAAGCGAATCCAAGGATGACGGCCAATGGGAGGAATTAAATGAGGTAGACTATAACGAAGAGCACAAAGACCTCAAGCGGGAAGATCACGTGACACAAGAAGATCAAGGTACCAGGAGCAAGGAAGCAAACATGGAAGGTCACCTCACTTTAAAACTTAATGAAACTTCCAACATCCAAATCAAGGAGGCCACACCTCCCAGAAAATTACGCCTGAAGACACCAAAGCAGGAATGTCAGGAAACACAAAAAGAAGACGAAGAACCCTTTACACCTATAAGGGTGGTGGCAGAACCGTCCCCCATGGATGTTACATTTCAAGGGAGTGCCACAAAGGTTCTTGACGTGGTGGAAGATGACGCAGAACCGCAAGTCAATCTACAAATCAGGCAACCACACAATGAAACGATCCATAGCGAAAAAGGAAAAGATGTACAAACAGGAGAAACCCCGGATATACCAAGGACATGGCTAAATGTGGATAGGGCTCAGCTCAAGCCCGTGGTGCAGGACATGATCAAAACTGCCCTAGATACACAGCAACTTATGGCTGATGCTGATGAAGATTATGACCAAGCCATGCGAGACAAAATCGAACTTCAAAAATGGGGTAAGGACCTCTCCACTGAGCTAGAGACAGTAAAAGAACAGGTAGTACAAAAAGAAACTGAACTGAAAGAAATCAGAAGCAAATATAGCATGCTAGAGACAAAAAATGCGCAATTAAAAGCACAACTACAAGATTTCACCAAAAAACTACAAGCAAATGAGGCTGAGAAGGCACGCATGACATCCAGAAGTAAAATTTTTGAATCACAGATTAAAGTGTACATGGATGAAGCAGAGGCCTTAAGACAACGAAACAAAGAGCTTATGACTGCTCTTTTAAGTGATCCACCAGTTGAAGTCCAAGCACAACCGGAAATAGACATCAAGGGATTAGAAGAGAAAGTGATTATGTATACAGATCAGCTCAAGAAGGAGCAAGAGACAATTGCTGATTGGGAAAAGAGATATATGGAGGACACAGCTGCACTCAGAACGAAATGGAAAAAAGCAGAGAATAACTACCTGCGACAGTGTAAGGAAGACACAGAGCACATGAATATTGTGGCTCAGGAACTAATTAAACACCAGGCAACCATTGCTAAGGCCGAAGAGGAAAACAAGCAAAAAGATGATTTAATCAAACAGCTTCAGGAGCAATTAGAGCAGCGAGCACAACAGGGGACACCAGTAGTTCCACCAGACACCACGGCTACTGTGGAGGAAGAGGTACGTCCTCTCTCTCCCCCCTCGTATCATTCACCAATAAGGGCGGAAAAGGAGGTTCCATTAGAACCTAACACACGAGAAATTGCAGAACTGAGCAGACCAGAAAGGGCACTACTGGTGTCCCAGCTTACTGCAGAATTTGAAGATCAGATCATCAGGATCATGAAAGAAGCTCAGATAGATAATAAACAAATGGAACAAATTTTGAAGCCATTCAATGTACCATACGGACTACTTAAAGAGCAAACTAGATATTATATAAAGTCTGCAACGAATAAAGATCCGGACCACAATCGTCAATTCAGGCATGACACTTTTAAATACACTCAAGAGGAGTTCGAGAAGGCGGATCTGATATGGCGACGAAAGATTTTGGAGAAACATCCAACGTTGCGGGTACAGTGGGAAGCATCACCATATGAACTTCAAGTCAATCCATCTTTTTGTCCTGTACCCCGTAGACGATCTTGGACGCAATTTTGGGAAGGACAGCGCCAAGGCAATATCAATAGTCAGTGGCTCAACTACCCTTTATTACCTAGTCCGCCACATAATTACCTACCAACCGAAGAATATATGGTAAAGACAATGGAATTTTGGATTTCCAGATACGCTTCAGTGCCAGATTTAGCGGTCAAAATGACCAATAAAATTTTCAGCATGCTACTAACAGTGCTAAAAGTGTTCCAACATGCGTAGTACACATTTTTGAATTTCATCGGCATTACGCAAGGCTCAGAGGCCTTGATTTTTGATTTATCTACCATTCGCAGCCGACTTACCATTATGGCATATTATTCTCGCCTTATGTTTTTGCCATCGCCGTATATGCAGACCTTTGAAGAAGCATTTTTTATAGGCTTCTTCGAAATTGATTCAGAAATTTTTGTTAAAATGACTTCCAATTTGAATGCAAGGCTGGTGGCCTATGGAACAAGTTTCTTTGCTGATCATAGACAGGCGCCAGAAGACGGAGTAAAGTCTCAGCAATGGAAGGAATTCATGCTGTGTCACGCGAATCTGCTAAATCAAAGAGAGCGACAAGCCATACAAACATACACACGTCGCCACAAAAAGCCTGTCGGGGACGACAGAGTTCAGGAGGAGGGACGTGTAGAGGGACAATCAAGCAAAAAGAAAAGAAGAAGAAAATCAAAGTCTAAGACGGTGCAATAGATACATATCTCTGCAAGAAGCCCCGCAGGGGCGCATTACCCATCTCTGCACAGAGCCCCGCAGGGGCACGCATCAGGCAAAAAGACAATGCATCTAGGTCATGCACGGGGGAAAGAAGCAAACAGCCTCAAAGCAATACAACAGGGTCAGATGTGTGCAACCAGGACAAATCAGAGGATCAAAAGTTATAAAGGGGTAGAGGCTGAAAAGTTTAAGAGGGTGACTAAGAACAGCACATTCCTAGTCACTGGTGGCGTGCGTGGCAACCCAAGTCAACAGGCAAGACAAGTGCAACAGGCTCTCGAGTAGTAGAGCTTGAATCAAGAAGGCCATCAAATCTGCATGTCTGTTAAACTACAGACAATACTGACCACTGGATGCGTGCGGGAAGCAAAGTCTGTCAAGGGACGACAAAGACGAAGAGGGGGAGAGTGTTGCAGAGCTAAAGAAAGTACGAAGCGGAGAAAAAGACGGGCCCCAAAATTTTTCCGATTTGGACATCAAACTTTTGTATCATATTCATTTTTGTAATATAGTTTCCCTTGTAAATGCACTAGAGGAGTCCTCTAGATGCATCCCCACAGAAAAGTAGAGATTACCCATGTACAATAGTAGGAAATTAGTCTCTTAGTGAATAAAGTGCCGGTCACTTGTGTGAAAGGACCAAACTTAGGGCTCATGTATATAAGTCACTTTGTGACTCTTTGTAAAAGACTCTTGCCATTGTGAACAAGGAGCTCTTCAGAATTTTCGAGTTTGCCTCTTTCTTGCTGATTTTGATCTTCATTTTGCTCTTATATGTGTGTGTTATGCTTGAAATGCATGTGTAGGACTGTTATCTACCCCTTCCCCTTGATTTTGAGCTGCTGTAGTGCATGTGTAAGCTAGAAGAAGCTGTGGCGCGGGTAATTGTGATTCCCGTCATTCACTGTTTTTGCCATAACTTGAAGCAGAGTGGTCAGAATTGAGTGAAACCACAACCGTTGGATGCGTCTCGTCGAGAGCTTCGAAACGAGTACCCTATTGCCTATATTCAGAGTTCTGGGCTGGGAGAAAACCTCAAAATACCAAAATTGCTGAAAAGAGGCTTGCGGCAAACACTTTCAGTATTTCAATAAGTGTGAGTGGTAGTAGTCTTTCCTCATGCATGCTAGCTAAACCACTTCATTTTCCATCACGTGTGCATACGTCTTCATACACTTGGTAAGTCGTTCCTTAGGATTGACATTTAAATGTGTGTTAAAGTACCCACTATATGCACTTGTGTGGCAATTGAGGTATAGTCTCATTGGCACAAGTCCTTGAGTCATATGGCTCAAGTACACACATGTTTGCATGTATGTATGTGCATGCATTATATTATATGTATGTGTGCAATCATACATGTATGTAGATATGCATGAAATTTTTTTAAAAATAAGTTTTAAATTAATTAAAACGGGAAGTATAGTTGTAATCAGTTGTAACCTTGTTTAACTCTGTTTTGTGGAGTACGAGGAATTCCGTGGGTACTATGCCCATTTATTTGTATAATTGTTTTTTCAAAATTAAAGTTTGGGAGAGTAAGCATCGAACCTCCATGTAGAAAAAAACGAATGCTAGTGACGAATACAACGAAAACTTAAAAAATTTTTGTTCCTTTCATGATGTTCACGTACTTTTTAGCTTATTGTTCTCAAAATAAAACATTCAATGGTGTGTGAAGGGAAGGGATTTCTTACAATTACAAATTTTGTTACTTAAACATTCGAGGGATTTTTCAATAGAGCACTTTCTATAAAGGTTATTGAACTTAGCCACACATCATCCTTTGCAAATTTTCAAAAGAGATTCTCCGATCATAGTATTTCACATAGCTTAAGAGTAGCCGATCACTTCCCAAGAAATGTATGTTTCCAATTACTTTAATATTGCAAATCAAGAACATAACCAAAAAATTCTTGAGGCATGAAAAGAAGAGATATTTTAGGCATCGCTTTCACCACAAAGGAACTCCAAAAATCTTGTTAGACTTGATATTATTGCAAATTCCATGATGGAAGATGAGCTTCATAAGAATAAATTTTTATCTATATACGACTTTTTTTGTTCTTTATAAAAAAGTGGAAAACGAATTTTTTTTGTAGTTTTTTGTTTGAGGAAGTTCAATTGAAGCCTAATCTTCTTTATAGTTTGAATTTGATTAAAATATATATATAAATATATATATATATATATATATATATATATATATATATATATATATATATATATATATAAGTGAAGAGACATAGTACATGGAGCTTCTCGTATCTCACAGAGGGTTTAAATTTCTCGAAGGCAATAATTGGAAAGAAATGTCTGAAGGCAACTAGTTTAAATCTATCTAAAGGCAATACATTGTCCTAGGGCCTTCAATTGTCATGTCATAGAGAGGGGTTGGACCCTCACCCCTGCCTCAAGAGTCGAAGTGTACAACCAAACAACCTAAGGTGCACAAAATTCTTATTTTGTAGTTTTTTTTTAGAGAAAGTTCGGTCAAAGCATAATCTCTCTTTGCTTCAATTAATTGGAAGTTGAATTGTATAAGTAAATGGGCTAGTATGTTGGAGTTTGAGATCTGCAAAAGCATGCAAATAGCACAAGGAAGAAGAAGAAGCTTGGAGCACAACACACAATATTGAATGTATTACCACTAGAATGTACAAAGATAAGTGACCGTTAGGGTTATAGGTGTACATACAAGCCGAGGGAAAATACCTCCTAAAAAGGGAAAAAAGTGCCCCAATGGTCCTAGTGTGTTCACACACATCACTACCTAAGTATATCAACAAATCCCCCTTGGGAGTGATGCGGTGAACAAGGAGTTGGCACTCATGTATAAGGAAGTGCCAAGCTTGTGGAACCAATCCACAAAAGGAAGTAAGCCCAAAGCTTTGCGGAAAGCTTCAAACTTCTCCCTAGCCAGAGCCGTTGTGAAAAGGTCTACAATGTCCTCCTATGTGGGCACATATGCCAAACTAATCTCTCCAGCAAAGAACCTCTCCCTGACATAATGATAGTGCACCTCAATGTGGTTAGTGCGAGCATGGAACACAGGGTTCCTTACAACTACCAATGCACTCTGAGTGTCAGTAAAGATGGTGGTGGGAGAAGACCAACACCCAAATCAGCCATAAGGCATCTGAACCACATACACTCAACAGTCATTGTGAAAGTTTCCCTATAATTAGCCTCACAACTAGAAGTAGCCACACTAGGCTGCTTCTTGCTCAACCAAGATATGCATGAGCTATTGAGCATGAAGCAAAAACACTAGTGGACACACGAGTTTCATAGCAAGTAGCCCAATCCGAGTCAAAAAAAGCATGTAAATCTGATATACACATGCATGCTTGGAAAAATCATCAATGAAAGTCACGAAATAAAGATAGTTTCCAAAAGAGGGTGTCTGCATAAGACCATTAACATCACTATGAACAAACTGCAATTCCTGAGTAGCTCAAACTGAACCATCTTTTAGGAACGAGGAATGCTTCATTTTGCCCAAAATATAGCCTTCACAGACATTTTTACCAGGTGCCTTAAGTTTGGGCAAAGAGGACACCATTTCAAATTTCTACAGGTGACTAGCAAAATTCAAACGACCAAAGTGTGCATGCCAAAGCTTTGCATCTAACAAGCCTGAGAACCATGTATGGCACATGTTGAATAATTCATAGATTTCTCATAGTCTATGAGCTAATAGAGCCCACGACATAAACTGCTAGAAGCAATAATGACGTTGCCATTTGATAGATCATGAACTTTGCATCTGTCATTAAAACATTTCACAACCAAACCAATCTTGGCTAAATTTGAAACTAATAACAGATTCTTCTTGATCCTTGGCACAAATAAAGCATTCGATAATGTAAAAGAACTATCATCGGTTGTGGTCTGGATTATCTTACCAACTCCTCTGACCAGATAAGAGGAGTTATTGGCACATGTGATAGTATTCCCTGTAGGCGAAATCTCGAGTGATGTGAAGAAACTGTGGTGTGAGGTAATATGTTTGGTTGCCCCACTATCAAAGTACCAAACATCTAAGTCTACTGCAGACATACACTGTTCATGAGAAGATGGGTCATAATTGCAAGCACTGGTAAATGACCAGTCTTCATTTTGCACAAGATTAGCAAACTCTGTTTTGGGTGTAGGGGCCTCTATAACAACCATTCCAGCCTCTTTGTTCCTTGCCTCTTTACCAGCCAGTTTGGGAAAACTCTTTATGACGTGATCATTTTCTTTATAGTATTTGCAAAAACAATTTTTGCTTTTTTGTTTTCTTCTCGTCTTTGTCATCCTTCTTTGATTGTGCATAATTAGCAGATTTATGCTTACTAGTAGAAGAGCTCCATTTACCTTTGCTTTTCTGATTAGAAAAGAAATCTTGATCTTCAACACGCATAATGGACCTATTTTGCCTAGATAGATCTTCTTGCAACCGAACTACAGACTAAATCCTCAAATGTTAAAGCATTTTTCACATGTTGCTTTTGGGTAGTTTAACCTCTGCTTTGTGGGAAATGGAGGTCCTATGGGTACTATGCTGATATATTTAGGTAGTGATGTGTGTGAACACACTAGGAATATCGGGGCACTTTTTTCTCTCTTTAGGATGTCTTTTTCCCCTGACTTGTATATATGCCTATAACCCTAACGGGTCACTTATCTTTGTACATTCTAGTGATAATACATTCAGTATTGTCTGTTGTGCTCCAAGTTTCCTTTTCTTCCTTGTGTTGTTTGTGTGCTTCTGCAGACCTCGAACTCCAACAATTGGTATCAGAGCAGGTCGTTGCTTCATCTAGGGCATCCTTGATACCCTACCAATCACAGTCTCAGAATCGCACAAAGATTGGTGAGCATACTCAGGGTGATTAGGAGATCAAAACAGTTTTGCTATGTGGTGCCAAAATCACGATTTGAGCTCATTTCAGCCTCCGAATGCACTATCACAACACTTATGGGGGCAATTTTGTCTTTTTGTACCAAATATATATACAAGTTTTGGTTTGCTAGTATAAGTGTCTCGAAGTTTGCTTCAGGTTTAGCAGAACTTGACAAGGTAATTCTGTTCAACTTTTTGAGATAGAGCCTTTTTTTGCATCAAGGTATTTTAGTCAATGGCCATGGCTAAAAGTAATGATGTATTCCGTATGTTGGTAGGATAAGTTGGACGGTACCAATTACCCATTATGGGCTTATATGATGCATCATGTATTGGTTGCTGTTGATATATTTAGGTAGTGATGTGTGTGAACACTCTAGGACCGCCGGGGCACTTTTTTCCCTCTTTAGGAGGTTTTTTTCCCCCGGCTTGTATATACGCCTATTGCCCTAATGGGCTACTTATCTTTGTACATTCTCTAGTAATACATTCAGTCTTGTGTGTTGTGCTCCAAGCTTCTTCTTCTTCCTTGTGCTGTTCGCGTGCTTCCGCAGACGTCTAACTCCAACAATTGGTATCAGAGCAGGTCGTTGCTTCTTCTAGGGCGCCGTCGACACTCCTCCATTTGCAGTCTCAGATTCGCACAAAATTTGGTGACATACTCAGGGTGTTTCTGAGATCGCGATCTGAGCTCGTTTCGGCCTCCGAACGCACTATCGCAGTGCTTGTGCAGGCTATTTCGTCCTTTTGTGCCAAAGGTATATACCAATTTATGTTCGCCAATTTAAGCGTCTCGAAGTTTGCTACAAGTCTAGCAGAACTCGTCTGGGCAGTTCTGTTCAACTTTTTGAGATACAGTCAATTTTCTGCATCAAGGTATTTTAGTCACCGGTCATGGCTGAAAGCAGTGATGTATTCCGTATGTTGGCTGTTGAGGATAAGTTGGATGGTACCAACTACCCATTATGGGCTTATATGATGCGACATGTACTGGTTGCAAAAGGATTTTGGAACATTGTGCAGGGTGTTGAAAGACGTCCTATTACACCTGTAACGACAGGTACTGCAAATACAGGTGTTGGAGCTGATGAAGATGGTGTCAAAGATGATATTCCATAGATTCCTGTTCGTGCTGCTGTTTCTGTTGCACCTACTGCAGAGCAGATTCGTTGGGATGGCAGAGATGCCCAGGCACATGCATTGATAGCTTTGTCTGTCAAACGTGCCATTATTCCTCACATTCGCTCTTACAGAACAGCAAAGGATGCTTGGGATACACTTACCACTTTGTACCAGGCTAGGAATGAGGCTTGTGTTGCTTACCTCCGAAAACAATTGGAGAGTGAGCACATGAATGAAGGTGATTCGATGGACAGTTTTCTTACAAAGATCAAAGACCTGAAGGAACAATTGATTTCTGCTGATGAGGTTATACCAGATAGCTCACTTGTGCAGACCGTTCTGAATGGCCTTCCTGATTCATATCAGAGTTTTTCCTCTACTCTTCGATTGATGATGAAAGGCAATCCGAATGCCTTGTCATTTGAGGAATTAGTCTCTGTTCTGTTGCAGGAAGATCAGTCCAGGCAGAACAGGTCCATTATGCGTGTTGCAGATCAAGCTTTCCTAGCTAGTCAGAAGGGCAAAGGAAAATGGAACTCTTCTACTAGTAAGCAGAAATCTGCAAATGCTGCACAATTGAAGAACCAGGATAAAGATGAGAAGAAATCAGAAAAGCATAAATTGTTCTGCAAGTACTGTAAAGGAAATGATCATATTATAAAGAACTGTCCAAAACTGGCTGCTAAAGAGGCAAAGAAGAAAGAGGCTGGAATGGTTGTTGCAGAGGCCTCTACACCAAAAACAGAGTCTGCAAATCTTGTGCAGGAAGAAGAATGGGCGTTTACTACTGTCTGCAGTTTTGACCCATCTTCTCATGATCAGTGCATGTCTGCAGTAGACTCAGATGTTTGGTACTTTGACAGTGGGGCGACCAAATATATTACCTCGCAGCGCAGTTTCTTCTCTTCACTCGAGCCTACCCCTACAGGGAATACTGTCACATGCGCCAATAACTCCTCTTATCCTGTTATGGGAGTTGGTAAGATCATTCTGACTACTGCTGATGGTAGTTCTTTCACTTTGTCAGATGCTTTATTTGTGCCAGGGATCAAAAAGAACCTGTTATCAGTTTCTGCATTAGCCAAGATTGGCTTGGTTGTGAAATTCGTTGATGACAGGTGTATAGTCCATGATCTCTCAAATGGCGATGTGATTATTGCTTTTGGCATTTTATGTCGTGGGCTGTATAAGCTCATAGACTATGAAAGATCTGTGAATGATTCGGCATGTGCAGTTCATGATTCTCAGGCTATGTCAGATGCAAAGCTTTGGCATGCACGCTTTGGTCATCTGAATTTTGCTAGTTTGTTACGCCTGCAAAAATCTGAAATGGTGTCCTCTTTGCCCAAACTTGAGGCACCTGGAAAACATGTTTGTGAAGGCTGTATTTTGGGAAAAATGCAGCGTTCTTCCTTTCCAAAAGATGGTTCAGTTCGGGCTATGCAGAAATTGCAGCTTGTACATAGTGATGTCTGTGGTCCTATGCAGACACCCTCTTTTGGAAATTACCTTTACTTCGTGACTTTCATTGATGATTTTTCCAGGCATGCATGGGTATATCCACTCAAAGAAAAGTCCGAAGTGTTCATGTGCTTCAAACAGTTTTTGGTTTTGGCTGAAAATCTGTCAGCATGTAAAATGGGCACCCTCCGTTC
This sequence comes from Ceratopteris richardii, assembly GCA_020310875.1. Classification (NCBI taxonomy): domain Eukaryota; kingdom Viridiplantae; phylum Streptophyta; class Polypodiopsida; order Polypodiales; family Pteridaceae; genus Ceratopteris; species Ceratopteris richardii. The sequence continues at coordinate 100,588,256 of CM035406.1, forward strand.
TGATCGAGGGGAGGAATATATGTCTTCAGATTTTAATGCATTTCTGGCTGAACGTGGGATAAAACACCAGTGTACAGTGTCGTATACACCTCAACAGAATGGAGTTGCTGAACGAAAGAACAGGTCACTCATGGAGATGGCGAGGTGCATGGTCAAAAGTCAGGCTTTACCACATAGTTTTTGGCTTGAGGCTGTCATGTGTGCAACATATGTACTGAACAGGTGTCCCACCAAAGCGTTGCAGTCTATCACTCCATATGAGGCTTGGCATGACCGCAAGCCATCTGTTGCTCATCTGCGTGTTTTTGGTTGTTTGGCATATGCATTAGTGCCTGAATAACATCGCAGAAAATTGGATGATAAAGCAGTAAAATGTATTTTTGTTGGGTACAGTTCTGGAAGTAAAGGCTATCGTCTGTATCATCCACAGACTAAACGCATTCTGATTAGCCGTGATGTTGTCTTTGTGGAAGATGCTATTCAGCCATTGCTTTCATGTACTAAGGAGACATCTGTTAGCTCCAAAGACATGTATGATACTTTGATGCCTCTTTTTACAAGTGGACAGGCTAGCGCTGGTCCTAATGAGGCAACTTCTCAGCCTTTGCAGGTTTCATATGATGATGTAGATCATTCCATTTCTGATGCAGATTTACATGATGCACTTGTTGATGAGAGAGCTGATATTGAACAGGCAAAAACTATGCCAAAATGGCTGGTGCAGACTTTGCGTGACAGTAAATTAGATGCACCTTTGTCATATCGTACTCGTTCAGGCTCTCATAGTACCTCCTTTGCATCAGATTGCTATGCTATGGCTGCATCTAGTCTCTGTGATGAGAATGAGCCTGCTTCTTTTGATGAAGCACAAAATTCAGAAAATTGGATGGCTGCTATGCAATCTGAATATGATGCTATAATGAAGAATGGTACATGGTCTTTATGTGACTTGCCTCCTGGCAAGAAGGCCATTGGCACTAAGTGGGTATACAAGCTGAAGCGTAAACCTGATGGTACAGTTGACAGGTATAAGGCTAGGCTTGTTGCAAAGGGTTATGCGCAGGAAAGAGGCATTGATTTTGATGAGACCTTTGCACCTACATGCCGTATGACTACTGTTCGGAGCATTTGTGCACTTGCAGCCCATCATGGTTGGAATGTATATCAGTTGGACATTAAAACAGCATTTCTGAATGGTGACTTGCATGAAGAAGTGTATGTTTTTCAGCCCCGTGGCTTTGTGCAGAAAGGGCATGAAAACCAGGTGTGCAGGTTAAAGAAGGCGTTATATGGTTTAAAGCAAGCACCACGTGCTTGGTATGAGAAAATACATGCCTATCTAATTGCACATGGTTTTGAGAACAGTCCAACTGAAAGCACCTTATATGTTAAGCGTGCTAATGATGTGCTTTTGATCATTGTTGTCTATGTAGACGACATGCTGCTCACTGGTCCTCTTGAGAAGCATATTGCTGATTTCAAGGCTGATTTGCATGCCTCATTTGAGATGTCTGATTTGGGGCATTTGCATCACTATTTGGGCATTCAGTTTATGCAAGTTGATGGTGGAATGGCTTTGTGTCAAACGAAATATATTGACACATTATTGCAGCGTTTTGGCCTTGAAGACTGTAAGCCTATTGCCACTCCTATGGAGACAGGTTTACGATTGAGTCTTCATGATGCTGGAGATTCATTTGATGCTGTTCTCTATCAGCAGGCTGTTGGATGCTTGATTTACTTATGCATTACTCGGCCAGATATTCAGTTTGCTGTCTCACAGATGAGCAGGTTTATGCATTGCCCAGGAGTCACGCATTGGAAAGCGGTTAAGCGCATCTTTCGCTACTTGAGTGGTACTCGGCTTCTTGGGTTGTTTTATCCCAAGGGGGGGATCACTACCGCCAGATTTGCATGCTTTTTCTGACTCAGATTGGGCTGGTTGCTATGACACTCGTGTGTCCACCAGTGGTTTTTGCTTCATGCTTGGTAGCTCTTGTATATCTTGGTTGAGCAAGAAGCAGCCTACTGTGGCCACTTCCAGTTGTGAGGCTGAGTATAGGGCAGCTTTCACAGCGACTGTTGAGTGTGTGTGGCTCAGACGCCTTATGGCTGATTTGGGTGTTGGCCAGTCTTCTGCCACCACCATCTTCACTGACAGTCAGAGCGCATTGGCAGTTGCGAGGAACCTTGTGTTCCATGCTCGCACTAAGCACATTGAGGTGCATTATCACTATGTCAGGGAGAGGTTCTCTGCTGGGGAGATCAGCTTGGCATATGTGCCCACGCAGGAGAACATTGCAGACCTTTTCACGAAGGCTCTGCCTAGGGAGAAGTTTGAAGCTTTCCGCAAAGCTTTGGGCTTACTTCCTTTTGTGGAGTGACTTCCACATAGCTCGGCACTTCCTTATACATGAGTGCCAGCTCCTTGTTCACCGCATCACTCCCAGGGGGGATTTGTTGATATATTTAGGTAGTGATGTGTGTGAACACTCTAGGACCGCCGGGGCACTTTTTCCCCTCTTTAGGAGTTTTTTTTCCCCCGGCTTGTATATACGCCTATTGCCCTAATGGGCTACTTATCTTTGTACATTCTCTAGTAATACATTCAGTCTTGTGTGTTGTGCTCCAAGCTTCTTCTTCTTCCTTGTGCTGTTCGCGTGCTTCCGCAGACGTCTAACTCCAACAGTTGCAAATGCAGACGACTTTGAAGATGATGATATTCTTCAGATTCCTGTTTGTGCTACGGCTCCTGCTGCACCTATTGCAGAGCAAATTCCTTGGGATGGCAAAGATGCTCAGGCACATGCATTGATAGCCTTTTTTGTCAAATGTGCCATTATTCCTCACACTTGCTCTTGTAGAATAGCTAAGGATGCTTGGGATACATTTATCACTATCTACCAAGCAAGGAATGAGGCTCATATTGCTTACCTCCGAATGAAGGCAACTAGTTTAACTAGTTAAATGTGCTCGACGACAATACAGTAGCATAAGGCCCACAACTATCTTACTGTAAAGAAATATTAAACCCTCACCGTTGCTTCAAGAGGCAAAAGGTCACCAATCTAATGCACAAGAACGTCTTCTGCACTTTTATAATTGCTAAGAAAACAACATTGATTTTATGATTATAGTCCATATAATAGCATCTCTTTTGATATCGCAAAAGAAAGTAGCTCTCTTTATGTTTTTCACGTTTTCGACAAGAATACAAGGAAAGAAGCTTCAAAAGAAGCCTTTGTTTATAATGTACCCCTCAAGCTTTCTCTCTCTATCCTCATTAATTTAATCTCCCTTTGTGCATACATTTTATGTCTCTCTCTATCCTTCATTTATTTTATGTCTTTCTTTGTGCATAGATTGCACGTGTTGCAAACAACTCCTTTCTATATCTTTCTACGCGTACGTATGCATGCACATACACATAAAGACATTTTCACATAGAGTGCATATACACTTGTATTCATTCACACGTGCATACATACATGCGTACACATATACATACAAAGATAAATACGTTCATGCATGATGGATACATACATGTATACGCATAGAAATATATGCGTGCATACACATACACAATATGCATGCCTGCACACATACATACAAACATATGTACATACATACATGTATACATCATGCATGCATGACACAGAACTGCATACTCATGTACATACACACATGCATGCATGCATAGTGATAGGAATGGATCCTCATATAACATATATAGAAATGTACACCTCTTCCATAATAACTCGTTTTGCGTAACACTATCACACAAGTTACAATTAGTTTAAATAATCATAACATACTAAGAAGGACCTAACTACAATGTAACTCGAAGGCCAACTCATATGAGACCCGAAGGCTAATTAGCTACCATAACTTGGTTTAATCATGTGAAGCATCCATGATATAGTGGTACAACATTGGACCTTTGGATTGTGAGATTGAGGATTCAATGTGCAACATGTCGTATAATTCTTGAAAAGCATAGGGACCTTTAATGTGTATTTATTATTATTATTATTATTATTTAAGAAATCTTAGTTAGCTTGAAATTTAAAATTATAATGAAAAAACGGGTATAATATCCATGAATCCCCCCGAATTCTAGAAAGCAAAGGTTGAATACTTGGCAATTACTAGGGTGCATAGCTCGAAAGCTTGTCAAATTAAACATTGAGAAAGGATGATCTTAAGGCCGGATGAGATTTCTATTTTGAACTAAATAACTCCAAGATCTAAGTATCTTTAAAGGGTTTGGTTTTAACACCTCATCACCTAGATGGTGAAGGATGTCCAGCTGCAACCCAGAGGGCTCGAACCCCTCCGTAACGTTGAAAGACAAAGGGCTCAACCAACAGAGCAAAAAACTCAACCAACTTAGCTAATACAATTGGAGAGATGTGTGTGTTCTTCATTTTAATCTTTCAAACATAATTGAAACAGAAGGTAGACTTTTGTTCTAGTGGTTGAGTCTTTGGTGTCTTGAAGCGGAGGTCCAGATTCAATCCACGAGCTAGATATGTTATTTAAGCTTTTGACTAGTTTAAACCAGTTAAAACTAATTGTAATCTTTGTCTAACCTCTACTTTTTGGGATACGTGAGGTTCGCGGGTATTATGCCCATTAACTTGTATAGTTGTTTTTTCAAAATTAATATTCTTGGAGTAGCTCCTTGCCGAACCCCCATTTTAAAAAGAAAACTTAAAAAACAAAATACGGTTTGATAATTAAGCCGTAGTGTCAATTGATGATAATTAAGCCGTAGTGTCAAATGATGCGTTGCTTAAGAAGGTGCATTTGGTCGGCCCCTCCCATCGTTTGACAATCGAAAGCATAAAAATGATAACAGGGAAGACGATGGCAATGAGTGCACGTTGCTTGTAGAAGGTGACTTGTACGAGGTGACTGGAGTCTAGGCGTAGGCAAAGCTGCCAAACTGCACAGCGGACCCAGCTTTTTTATCTGTGTGCATTCTGCTGCTTCGAAGTAATGGTCTGTTGTCTTTCGGGACGTAGTAAGAAGGAATTGAGCTATGGGCAATATTCCTTGTTCCGTCGCTCGGAAGCAGCCTTTGGACACGGAGAAAGCTGCCGGCTTGTCCATCCATGACAAAGAAGCTCGGACCGACCACATCCGTGGCCATCGCCGAAGGCCGTCAGCCACTCTCCAGTTTCAGGCCTGGTTCCTCGTGGCGCAATACCTCATCGGTGCGGTTCTGTCGCTTCCCGTGCTCATCAGCGGTGCTTGGACTGCCAGCATCAGCCTGCACCAGCCGGCGGAGCGTTGTGCCTCCTTCATGCACATGCCTATCCTGACCATCGGCACAGTTCTTCTTCTCTTTTCCGTCTTCGGTCTCGTTCTCATTCTCCTGGAGTCGATTTTTAGGTCACCACGGGTAGCCACTCTAACCTCCTGGCTTCATCTCATTCTCCTGTTCTGCGGGGTCATCATCCTTTTCTGCTTCGCCATATTCTCCCTAGAAGTTACCAACGAGAATCTTGGACACTCCGTCCATGCCTACGGCAATAATTACACAGTAAGTTCTGCCCTCACTCCATTTCCAGGGTCCAGGTTTCGTTTTTCCTCGCGTTGGATTCCACCTACATATGGACGCGTTGGCACGGATAAATATTTTAGGTTTCGGGCACACATGTTTTCACTCTTTTCACACACAAGTGCACCTTCCACGAACCGTATGTATTCTGCATAATCTAATATTTTATCGCTTCGAGGCTCGAACGAGTATGTATTGTATTGCTCTTCTGATTGAGCATCTAATCTTTCATCGCTTCGAAGCTCGAACGAGCATGTATTGTATTGCTCTTCTGATCGAGCGCCTGTAGATAAAATTTACGCAAATCCTTTCTTCTGCACACACACAAAAGTTCTTGTTTACAATGTCTTCCATGCCGTGCTGTCTGAACACAGATATAGATAAACCTATGTTGAAGGCGAGGACTTCTTTCAGTGTCATTCATAACATCCTTTCCAAATGCAGCGCCATGCAATGTCGAGAATTGACAGACTCATCTACCCGTTTACTGCAAGCTCGAACGTCTTTGAATGGTACTAATATATAATCTAAGCTCTCATCACTCCGAACATGCATATGGTGATGACTTCTCATTAGTCACTCACACACATGTAAGTGCAGCATAGAAAGATAGACATGTCCATCTTAATGCTGTGTAGAAACGTGAACATATCGTTTCTTCTGGAGATGAAAGTGCTTTTGCTTTGGAGCTCTTGGCGAAATCAATTCTCCTCTTATTATCATCCACTTCCTCCTATTTAAATGATGCATCATCATGCAATGTTGAAAAGTACTTTAAGTTCATCTCCTCTTCTGTATCCGCATCACTCCGAAAACACAGATATCATGGCAAATCTGTCTTAGATGCATCATACCAGAATAAATATAACTCCATCACCTTGCAGAAATACGCACATAGCTTTGCCTCTCCAGGCATACATGCTTTATGTCCATCCAATCCACACCTTCCTGCAATGATGCACCACCTTGCAATGTCGAAAGCAAGTTTTGTGTCCATTTACTCTTTACAAAAGAACTGCCACAATCTATTAGTAGAATGTATGCAAAATTGAAGGGTTCATTAGTTCGAGAAAACAAATATAGCTGTGCACTCTTAAAGACATAACCATCGATATAACTACCATATGTACATATTTTTAGTCCAGCACACATACATGGTCGACAGATATTGTTTCATCTGAATACGCTACATAAATGACGAAAACTAATAAAATCACACAAATCTTTATCATACAGACTTACAACCAATGCACTTCTGAAGGCACGGCGCGCACGCTCTTAAAACAAATAGGCGCATATGTTTTTGTCTGCAGGCATATGTGCTTCTCAGCTCTTTCTCCTTGTCTTAGTGGCATCCATACATTGAGGTCTCAATGCAACACCATGCATTCTCAAAAATACATCAAATATGAATGCAAACACTCATGATGCTTTCTGAAGCGAGGTAATTGACCCAATAATTAGGCACATTCCCGCAAGCGAAACCGAACTGATGAATTAGTTCCTGTTTACCTGATTGATCAAACTCATACCGCATCATCTATCACACATAACATAAATGACTGTACGGTATATACGAACTCCGCTTAATAAGCCCGGCATGTGTACACTCCGCTTAATAAGCCCGTCATGTGTAGAATGCGAACGGACCCACACACACACAGAGATACGGACAGATAAATGTATGTATCTCTCTCTCTCTCTATATATATATATAAAATATATATATATATATATAATATATATATATATATATATATATATATATATATATATATATATATATATATATATTATATATATATATATATTTTATATATATATAGAGAGAGAGATGTACTCTTTTACATAAACATGTACGTATGTCTCTCTGTGAACATCTTTATATACATAAATCTATGTGCATGTGTATGGTTATGTATATAAATATGTTCACGGATAAACATGCGTATATGTTTATATAAACGATTACATCTCTCTCTATGTTTATATAAACATATACGCATGTTTATCTGTGAACATATTTATATACATAACCATATGTGCATGTGTTCACCGATAAACATGCGTATATGTTTATATAAACGATTACATCTCTCTCTTCTGTGAACATATTTATATACATAACCATATGTGAATGTGTATGGAAACGTGATACGTAAATATATATTATGTGTGGGTGCGCGCGCGTGTGTGCGCCTGTGCGTGTGTAAAAAGGGAGCGCTTTTGTTTTATCTATTAGATTAAAAAAGTAAAAAAAATCGGGTTTTCACATGTAACATTTTTTTTCCTGCACCAAGGAATATCGAATCTACGAGTACCCAAAATGGATGCAACACAGAGTTCGCAATCAAAACTACTGGCAAAAAGTCAAAAAATGCATAATTATGTCGTCAATTTGTATCACCAGTGGAATTCCTGATTCCTCTAGCAACACAACTCATCGTATTGCAATAGAAGGCCTCACGCCCATCCAGGTTTGCGCATTCTGTCAACCTACCTACAACAACATGTTGCGTTGTAAAAATGAAAATGAAATGAAACGAGATACCCTTATTTAGTTCGAGAAAAGCGTTGCACCTGATCTGCTTTATGAAGAAATATGCTATTTTACATGAATAATAACACAATAACCTCACCATTGTGATATATATATATATATATATATATATATATATATATATATATATATATATATATATATATATATATATATATATATATATATATATGTGTGTGTGTGTGTGTATATGTGTGTATGTATGTCTGTGTGTGTAATGCATGGATACATGTATGTATGTATGTATGTATGTATGTATGTATGTATGTATGTATGTATGTGTGTATGTATGTATGTATATATGTATGTATGTGTGTTTGTATGTATGTATGTATATATGTATTATGTATGTATGTATGTATGTATGTATGTATGCATGCATGCATGTATGTATGTATGTATGTATGTGTGTGTGTGTATACTTACACATGTAGGTATGCTTATATCATGTTCAAATGGATTCCTGAAGAGTGCAAGGCTAGAAGGTCAACTTGGTTGTTAAGTTGGGTCAAAGAAGTGCTCTTCGGCTCATAACTCATGTGGAACACGGGAGGTCTATTTTGGCAAGACTTGTATAGAAGTTTCTTAACACATGCAACAAGAGTTCAATTTAGCTGAATGAGGTGGAGTAGGATACATGGATAATAGTGGTAAAAGTCAACTCCAATAAACTAGGAAAGTGGGATGGTTGTGTTGCGCTTGCACTTGCCAACTCAAATGAACTTGAGTTCTCATACCAAAACCTAGGGATATATAACATGAGTTGGTTGTGATCCAAACATCACCTCCTCTTAATGGTTGCCTATTGATAATGCGACTTTAGCATTATATCCATATAATTATCTTCCTAGATATTAATACACATAGGTTTCATGCTATAAGTGAGCAATCTGCCATTTGATTAAGATTCTCAACGGTGCTCAACTTTGTCAAGTAGCTTATAGCCAAAGATTGAGACAATCCATGTGGAAAATTATCTCCATTGGTAACTATTGGAAGTTCATATATGAGATATATAGATCCCATTCTATAGAGCCATGAGGATTCATTTCCTAGAATCTCTTACTAGTTTGAGATTTGCACATGAATTAGTTTTCACTTAGCTCATCCTTTTGAGCTATTCAAGACATACTTCTCTTGTAAATGGGACATAAAGTTTTTGGGAATAGTTCCACCTTTTCTTAGATGCAATGTACCTAGTTATCTCATCTATTGGAGCTCATCCATGCATTCTTACTCCACTTTTAGAATGAAGCATTATATCAAGTGAAGAGATTAAGTTTAAGGACTTATTTGTTTCAAGCAAGGATTAGAAGAGAAGGCAATTTCTTTCCATACATATTTCGTTAAGATATACATAAGATGAAGGATAAACTAGGAAGTGCACATGAAAAATCGTGAGTTTTTTCAAACATGAAGAGGAAACAATAAATTAAATTTTATCGTTAAGCCAAAGCAAGTAAATAGCCATAAGAATAGGTGGAACAAGAGAAACCCTTATGCACGATTACTAATGATTGGAAGTGGACTATTGCATCAGATATGATGACTTGGTTCCCAATTGCAGGTATCATGAGAGTGGAATTTGAAAACTTCCAAAGAGCTAGAAGGCTTTAGAACAAAGGTTTTGATATGTGGGAGAAGCTTTGGAACCAAAGACATTGATAAGATTTGAGGACATTGACTAGATTTCTAGCTCTTTGCCAAGCTCAAGTATGGCTTATATTGATGCACCACATCATCCTCAATTTTTGGTGAGCCAACAAAGAAACTACATGAGTTCTAACTAATTGGATGAACTCAACTACCTTGAATGGAGAAAGTCAGGAATCATCTTGGAGGTTCTTTTGAACTCAAGTATGAACCTAAAATTTAGCATTATATAATCAATCATTTGAAGTCATTCATGGGTACTCATTTATGTACTTCTCTCCAAGTATACACTACCCCTTATCCAAGCTACCCCCTAGCTAACTCAATCTCTGCATATGCAGAGAACTTTCCATAGCTATATCTCATTGTATGTTGCTTGGATTTCTAGCCAAGTTAATTCATCTTATTGCTACTATTGTAAGGATCATTTCCATTATAATGTTATCCTTTTTTACTTCCTATTATTGCATGTATAATGTTTTATACCTAATTGGTCTATTCTCTACATACTATGAGTACTTAGTGAGTGTGAGACACATATGTGCACATATCTTGTCTAGATACTAAGTAGTATGTCTTCTATGGGAAGTTTGACACACCTCCAAGAATCTTTTTAGAGTTACCTATGGATTTTGAGAAAGCTTTGAGGGTCTATTTTATGTGTGAAAAATCTTAGAGGTTCATTCTTCATGAACAAAAAGAAATTTTTTGGTTGATTGTGGTAGCCTTCTATGAGATCCTAAGAAGGAACCAACACACTTTTGCTACAAGTCAAAGATTATTTTCTCTATCAATGGTACTATAGATCATATTAGAGCATTTAAGGCATCAAGAAGATGACTTGAAGTTGGAGGAAATCCAAAGTTTGAAGCAAAAACTAGGAAATCTTGGAAGAAGATTTGAAGCAAGGGGGAGCTTCTAGCATCATCAAAGGGTCAACCGAAGGCTCTTGTGAAGAGGTATTCATTATATCATTCCTTTTCAGTTTTACCACATCCATGGAGGCATTAGGAGTCATTTGGTATTCCCAAAATTATGGGAGATTTCAATGCACAAATTGAGAAGCTTGAGAAGAGCAACTACCAACCATGGAAGTTCAAAATCTCAAACTTCCTTATGGGAAAAGGTCTATGGGGATTGGTTAGTGGTATAGAGTTTAATCCATACGTAGATCCATACACACCTATAAAGAATTGAATTAAAGTTACTACCGAGTGAGAAGAAAGGCATAGAAGAGCTACTTTCATATTATGACAACACATAATAAACTCTATGATAGGACATATCTAATATCTAGACACATCGAAGAAGGTATGGGGGTGTCTAAGAGATTATATTCTACCTCCACAAAGGCTAGGAAGATCCAGATCAAGAATGAGGTTAATTAACCTTCGGAAATCACCAAACCAACACATTGATGACTTCATTCTTAGATCAAAAATGATTTTTTTGCACGGATTAATAGAGTGTGTGGTAGATGATGATGATTTAGTTTCCCACACAATAAATGGCCTTAGGGAAGATGATAAATGGAAGACATTCACCACCTCTATCTATGTAAGGGATTCATTACTAGATTTTGAGCAATGCATCTCTCTTGTGGTGAATAAAGAACTCAACCATGGAGTCACCAAGTCGAAGACCAGCCAAGATCAACTCTTGTATGCACGAAAAGGAGGAAGAGACAAAGGCTATAGAGGTGGATCAAGAGGTAGACATAGAAGCAACTACCAACAAGGAGACCAATGCAACCAAGGGAGCCAATTAATTGAATATAAAGCTCACTCCTCATGAGGAAGAGAAAGGGGTAGATGTAGAGGATGCAGATATAGAGCTAGAAGCAATGATAACTCCAATGAATGCTATAAATATGGGAATCATGTATTATCCCAAGGATTACTATCAAAAGCAAGGATGGAAATTTTATAGAGGTCAAGCTAACTATGCTAGCTCATAAAAAATATTAGATAATGAGCACTTGTTATCTATCAAACATAGTAATGGAGCTTAAGCACATGATGAAGCATGGTACATAGCTAATGGATGTAGTAACCATAATGGAGGAGTTCTTTAGCAACCTTCAAGAACCCAAGCAAAGAGGCTTTGCATAGATAAGTGATAACTGAGAGCATGAGATACAAAAAATGGGAGATCTCAAGTATGAAGACTGTAAGAAAGTAGCTACACAAGAGAACTAGCAGAGAAGATAATAGATATATTAGAATCTCAAAAAAAATGCTACTAACAACAAGTATAAAAGTGATGGCTTTGTCCATCGGTGCACTAAGGTAGTGCTTAAATGGTGATCTAGAGAACTCTAGATAGAGAGTTACAAGCTAGAGGTATCCTTGCTCAATTTGATATCTAGGGTAGTGCAGAGGTCATGTATATATAGGCTAATGGAGAGATATGGCCTTTCGCAGATAGCTACACATGGGTGGTAGAATGCAGGCAGACATCGGGCCCAGCATAATCCGCATACGTAGCTTAGGTTGGTTCAATCGATCTAACAAATATGAAAGATTTCTATCTTTCACACTAAATATTCCATGGAATATTCCCTTTATCATCACGTCAAGGATGCTTCCCCTAAAACCAAGCTAGGGGGCCCACTAACCAGATTGGTGACCCTTGTAATTCTCTTTCCTTACAATACCTTACATGGTCCAATGTGACCTTCATCCAACATGCAAGTTGGGATTCCCATCAATCGGCTAATGCATGCTTGGCTTCTCCTTATAATGGGGGCCTTTCAAAATGCACATAAGTACATACAATCATGAAGGGTAGACATTGATCATATACTGACACCCCCCCTCAATGTTTATCAAATGATAAATCAAGTAGGTTTGGGTCCTGTACCCATTTGTTGAAGATGTCATTTGAGCTCCTCTTTTGCATTGGCAAGTGCTTTAGTGAACACGTCAGCAAATTTGCTCTGCTTGGCAATGTCCTAGCTGCACAATTTCATCCTCAATTAGTTCACGAACATAATGGTATTTTACTTCTATATGTTTGGTGTAAGCATGAAATACTAGCTTCTTTGCAATGGCCATAAAACCTTGATTATCACTCTTAAGTATAGTCACCAATTTTTATGGAAACCTTAGATATGCAAGGACTCTCCTTAATGAGACTACTTCACAAGAAGCAAAACAAGCTCCTTTGTACTCTTTTTCAATAGAGGAAGTGCGAAAGTTGGTTGTTTCCTACTTAGCCAATAAAATATTCTTGAACCAAGTGAGAAAGATTATCCAAAAACTTATTTCTAGAATCACAATCTCCACCTCAATCTGAATCACAATATCCTTCATGTATCACCTATGGTATAAAGAATACCAAAATCCAAGGTTCTTGGAGTGTACCTTAGAATTTGGGTTTGAGCATTCCAATGACTCTCCATAGGTTTGTAGAAAAACTTGCTTAATACTCAAACAACATAGCATATGTTTGGTCTAGTGTTGCATAGAAAAATAAGACTTCCGATGAGCTTCCTATGCTTCATAGCATCTACATAATGCCTTAAGGATTTCTTTGGCATACTTTTGTTGTGAGATGAAAATGCCATACTTCAATTCCTAGACAACAATAGAGTAGGTCTAAGTCTATCATTTCAAACTCAGTTCCCAAGTTGATTTGAGTGCGATTGATGAGTCCTTCATGATCTCCTGTAATGATTAGATCATCTACATATACAATTACAACAACTTGCTTGCTATCCTTTTTTCATTACATACAAGTTAGCATTAGAAGTACTTCTTTCAAGACCCATATTTTTTAAAACGAGTATCTATATATTGTTATCACGTTTATGGTGCTTGCTTAAGTCCATAAAAAGATTTATTCAACCTACAAGCTTTATTTTCTGAATTGGGCACCTCAAAACCTAGTGGTTGAGATACATATACTGCCAATCTATCAAGATACCAAGTTCCAAATCTAAAGCAAGTCTATTAGATGGATGTGAAACACATGAAGACTATTTTGATGGTTGCTGGTAAGGAATGGTAGTAGGATATTGTAAAACCTCTTCATGAAGACTTTTTGTGCTAGACTATTTTTCATACTAAGAAGAGTGACATCTTTCGATATAAAGCTTCTTACTTTAGCCTCTTGTATGGGATGTTTATGAATCTAAGTATCAAAAATTAATGACATCACTAGTTATTATCATTCAACATATTTCAGGATCCCATACATGATGTCCAAATTGACCGTCTTGTCCATATGCAAAAGCAACAAAATCGTTTTCTAGACTTATAGTACAATTTCTATTTTAGATGCTATGAAACATTACCATGCGCTTCACAATCAAAGAGTCAAAGGTGATCATATTGTGGTGGCTTTTTAATCCATAGGCCTTGTGGCACTATCTATCATGGCCACAATGGAAACCATCTTGAACCTTAGATCCTATGTGAATGTCTATATCTCATGATTGGTCCATGATTTTGAGAACATAATCCTAACACTGCATCCCAAATGTGCCAAAACCCTAAGATTGACTATCTATTTGCCTAATTTTTGATACTTGAAGGTCTTGTTTTGAGTTGATGACATCATCAATTTGTACTACCCTCGAAAACCTATGAGCGGTTGGCCACACATATTTTTATTCTTGGGAGTTCAAGGAGTCACGATCTAAGTAAGTACTCTCCAAGTTTCAATTCGAGTTCTACTGTTTTTCTTTGTTCTAGTCTTCTCTAGTCATGTCTAGTATTGTACCCTGGACATCCTGTCTTGTCTTGTTGTAATCTCGTAGTACGAGATCATTTCCGTTTATTCCTTGTATCTAATACATCTTTGTAACGGGAGTTCTTGTAATCCAAATATCTTGTTTCATACCTATGGTCCCAAGTTTTGGGATCCCTTGTATAATCTCTAGTCAAGTTATCCATACCTATCAGTCCCGGGTTGTGGGAATTCTTGTATGAATACATATTCTTATATCATTTTCCCTATGTGGGTGATCTTGTAATCAAAAGTATAATTCTCAAATCTTGTCTGGTCTAGTCAGAGGGCACAATCTAGTGCTCCTATAACATTTTGACAAGACTACCTTTATCAAGACCAAGCACCATGGAGATTATTCGTGAAGAATTTTTTTTGCAGTTAAAGTCATTCAACATCAAGTTCAAGAGATATGAGAAAACCAAGAATGGATTCAACACCATAATATTCAAGATGTAATAAGAGAACTTCAAAGGAAAATCTAGGAACTATAGATCATAGTAAATCAATCGTCTTCAAGTACTCCCATGGCAAGTAATATGAAGAAAAGACCATTTCAAATCCATTAGAAGTAAATGTAAAACCAAGTACTCATGAGGGTGAAGAAGTGAAGGATTTGACCATGTATAGGTCAATAATTGGTGTTCCCTTGTATGCTACTATGACAAGACAAAATATTGCATATGTATTTGGAGTGTTATCTCAACTTTTGCAAGCATCGAGCACCTCAGCTTGTTGTAGCCAAAAGGGTACTTAGGTACCTCAAAGGATCAGTGAAAAAAGGGTAATATTATCCATTTGATGATGGATTAAATGTAAAATTTTAGTGTGATGTTAATTGGGCAAGTTCCAAAGATGCCAGGAGGAGCACTAGTGGATATATTATTATCGTAATGAAGAAGACCATCTCATGAATGTCAAAGAAATAACCAACAGTGGCTCTCTCCTCAACCGAAGCTGAGTATAGAGGCTTAGCACAAGTCTCATGTGAGATTATGAAACTCAAGAAGTTGTTTATTGATCTTGATTTGCATATTAAGCAAGTACCTATTTGTTGTGATAATATAAGTAGCATATGCTTGGCTCAAAAATTTGATGTTCCATGTAAAGTCGAAGCATATAGAAGTGCATTACCTCTTTATCAGAGATAAGATCATGTAAAAGGATGTCAAGGTGGAGCATGTCAATACAAAGAACCAATATATTGAAATGTTTACCAAAGGTTTGGATGGAGTAGAGCTACAACACTTCAAGACATGCATTAGAATGAAGGACCTAGGCATTGAGACTTGACGGGGAGTGTTGAAAATCAAGTCTCAACCATGAAAAAAGACTCATCCACAAGTTTTGCAAGTGGAACAATAGAAAAGGAGGACCCAAAGTCGTGGAGTCAAGTTATAAGCTCCACCAAACTCAACCAAATTCAAATCTCATCAATCATCCACCAAAAAGTGCACCTACAATGATTGGTGGGTGGTTAGCTAGATTGTAGGAAAAGTAAACCATCCCACCTTTGTTTCTTGATTTGTATGCATTCCATGAGTTTCCCACTTAGTTTAAGGAAGTCATAAACTCCAGCAAGCAGCCCTCTTGCTTGCTTAGCACATTTTCTCATGATTTTGATCCTTTCTATCTAGAGGTGTTGCTTGTGGACCTAGTGGAGGGCATCCATATTTCATTGTTGCATTGGGATGTTTGAATCAACCCCCATCAATTCACTATGTAGGTTTCCATGTCAATACTTGTAGTTTTATGAGATTTTAACATTGGTCATATGCTCATTTTTTAGAGGAGACTGGCAAAACGTTTTCCAGATTTTCTTGGTTTCTCCAACTATAGAGTGATTGATTTATGCCTTGATACACTTACTGATGTCAACACATTCACTCTCACATAATCCTTTTATTGGTCATTACTGATCAATAATCCATTTTTTCTACGGAGTTTGTTGATTGTTTTCCTAGAATTCGACACTTGGTCATCCTTTCTTGAGCCTTAGGGGTGGACTATTCTAACTCCATTTTCATTCTTGTCACTTCTCTATCATCATGGCATCAGAAATCGCAGGCACATCTAGTGGATTTGGGTCTAGTGCTAGTGTTCCCAAGAGGAGCTATAACTTGCAAGGCAAAGACCATTTTGAGATCCAAAAATTTGATGGCACAAACTTTGCTCTATGGAAGAATCAGATCAAAGATGTGCTCATTTAGAGGAGATAGAGGAGGCCAGTAAATGGAATCTCAAAGAATCATGTTGATATGGATGACAATGATTGGGATGAGGTGGATGAAATGGCTAGATCTACCATTTGATTGCTCATGACAGATAATGTTTACTTTACAATATTGGACTGTGAAAGTGCAGAGGAGTTTTAGAAGAATTATGCAATACATATGAAAAAGAAATGGCATCAACTAAAGTATATCTAATGAGAATATGAACTTTGCATAAAGGATGCAGATAGTGTTGTTTCTCATCTAAATGAGCTTGATGCTATATTCTCCTAGTTATAGGCTCAAAAAATGGAGATGGATAATGAAATGAAAGCAGTCTTATTGTTATACACCTTTTCATAATCATGGGATACATCTTGATGAGCTATTAGCAATAGTGCACTTGGTTGTAAACTGGTCTATGATGACATATGTGGAGCACTCTTGAGTGAGGATAGTTGTAGAAAATCTATAGCTGGCGCTCAGAGTGGAGATGCATATAATGTTTGTGATCCTATTGAGAAAGAATCAACAATGTGGCAAAAGCAAGAAGAAAGAATGGTCAATATAATAAGACTAGAAGTAAATCAAGGAAGAGGGATATCAAATGCCATTATTGTCATAAGAAAGATTGCTATGCATTAAAGAATGCTAAAGGTAAAGGGCAGATTGTTGATGGGCATGTTAAACAGCTACCTACCCCATCTACTACGACCATCAAGATTGAAGAAATCATATCTATTTGAGATGATGTGGATATGTTGGCACTTGACAGCACTATGCCTATTGAGGCTCTTATGCGTGATTCTCTTTCCCACATGCGGCTGCTAGATTCTGGTGCTTCTTTTGATGTGAAACCACATGAAGATTGGTTCTCTATTTGTGCAGCAAAGTGTCTAGTTACTGTAAGACTTGGTGACTCTTACCAGTGTGACGTTGTTGGGACTGGAGATGTGGTTGTGCCGTTCATTGATGGTTCAATATTTACTATGCATAATGTATGCCATGTACCTCAGTTATCACATAGTTTTATGTCAATTGGTCAACTTGATGACCTTGGTTACAAGGTGGTTTTCTATGCTCAGTCCTTTTGCATATCAAAGGGCAATATGGTTATTGCAAAAGGAAGCAAAGTTGGCTCACTTTATCCTTTATTCACTTGTTAACTATCATTGAACACCCTTTGGCTTGTATTTGGCATGGCCATTTGTTCCATATATCTTGTAGTGGAATGGAAAATTTCTCTCGTTCTGGCTACTTACCTATGTTATCTTTCTTTGATTTTTCATTTTATGAGCATTGCCAATATGAAAAGAAAACTAGGAATATGCATAAAATGCACATTGACTCTTTAATTGAGGCTTTAGATCTCGTTCATACAGATGTGTGTGGTCCTATGCCCACAAGGTCATTAGGTGGTTCTCTTTACTTTTTCACTTTCGTAGATGATGCTACTAGAAAATTCTAGGCATATCCTATCAAATCAAAAGATGAGATATTCCCTACTTTTTGAAAATTGCTTGCTTCAGTTGAGACTGAAAAGGGAACTAAGCTTAAGGATTTACATTCAGATAATATGGGTGAGTATACCTCTAGGGAGAAGCACTATTGATTGCATTTCATGTAATTAGCCTTTCACTTAGTACTGCCAAAGATGTGAAAGTGGCACAAGATTCATGGACAGTGAAGCCACCATATTATGATCATCTTTGAGTTTTTGGGTGTGAAGCATATGTTCATATACCCAAAAATCGTGGAAAAAAGCTAGATCATAAGTCAAAGAAATGCATTTTATATTGGATATGATCAAGAAGGAAAATTTGGATATCACTTAAGGGATCCTGACACATTGTCAATGATCAGAAGTAGTGATGTCATTTTCAATGAGTCTAAGATGCATAGACAACCCATTAAGGAGGTTGAAGTGAGAAGAGTGATGTTTGAGAATACTAGTCCTACAATAAGCATGCATAAAAATGTTGCAAAGAGGGATGTTCAAGACAATGTCTGATCATATATGTCTGTGAATGTTCCTACTCAGCGACCATTGAGATGCTTTACATGCATCTCACATCCACCTCATCGATATGTTCTAGGTTTGAATTTTGTTATGCTAACATATGCTGGTGAGTCTCCTCGCTACAAAGAGGCTATGCAGACAAAGGATCATGTCAAGTGGGAGCGTGCCATGAAGAGTGAGTTGGATTCTATTCAGAAGAATGGTACTTGGGATTCAGTGCCTTTGCCAAAGGGCAAGAAACCTTTACCATGTAAATGGGTATATAAGTTGAAATTCACATCAGATAGTGCTTCTCCAAAGTATAAAGCATGACTTGTTGCAAAGGTTTTTAAGCAAAAACATGGTGTTGATTTTGAGGAAATCTTCTCTCCAGTGGTCAAGATGACTACCGTGTGCATGATGCTTGGATTCGTTGCAATGGACTTAAAGCTAGTCCAAGTGTATGTGAGAATTGCTTTCTTGCATGGAGATCTTGGGTTTTTCCAAAAAATTGGATATCTAATTGAAAAAAAAAATAAGAAATTCAAATTTTCATATGTCACTTGATAGACGAGTGTCAAAAAATCAAGTATGGATCCACGATGAGCCCTTATATTCTTCAACTATGAAATATAAATGAATATCAATAGATTATCCTCTATGAACAGAGCATGCGATCGTATAAAAATAATAATATCACCACCAAAAATAACATCGAAGAATGCATGAAACCACAAGTACATAGTATTGCATTTATTTCTTACTACATATATCCAAAATACCAAAAGCCAAATTGGCTATCATGCATCTATAGATCCATTATCATACATGTCTTATGGTGATTTTAGGGTATGTCTTCCACTTGCATGAATGAAATGATCCCAACATTCAAGTGTCGCCTAAATAGGAAAATTTCAACATGACCCTCTTGAATGCATAAAAAGAATTTATGCAAAGTTCATTTTCCACGTCAAAAACCACATGGATTTACATAGACAATATCCATATAAATGTACATAATGAACGCTTAATATGATCTATATGCGAACCAAAAGACACAATATGGTTGAACTAAATCTAAGCTATATGCAAAAATGTGCCCTATAAGAGACTTTGTACACTTACGCATACCATGGAGAAAAGTTATAATAGTAACGATTGATCCCTACACAATTAAGCCTTGTCTAAGAAACCTTTCAACTAAAATTAGAAATCCCTAAGAATTCTAGAAATCCTATATGGAAGAAGCATAAAGAATAATCTTCTTAAATATCTTAAACATGTGTACTGAAATAATGCAATAAAGGACTTAATACTGAAATAATCCAATAAAGAACTTCAAATTACTTGCATCAAAAAACAATTTAAGAGGGTAGCAAAGATATTTCAAGAATAAAAAAAATGCTCAAGAGAGTTATTAATCATGAAATTTTTCACTTATGAATAGGTACAAGCTAGTACATGAGACAAATCTTGAAGAATGGTAAAGACGCTATGACAAGTTAAGCATAACACTATAAAATCACTTTCTTTAGTCATGGAATACTCATAGAAGTTGCCAATGAATCAAGGAATTTGGTAAATTCTTAGGTGATCCATTGGTGAAATTAATCGATAAAGGTGCTAAGTTTCTTGAAAATAGACAAAGAATCAAGAACATGGGAAGGCTTAGTTGATTTTGGTGAAATGAGTTTCTTTGATAAGAGATGTTACTATATGTTTCTTAATCAAGCATTTGAAATAAGTTGTCATTATCCATTTTTGGATAGAAAGACAAGGGTTGGATGCCAAGATATTATGGATAAGGAAGCATAGCGGTTATATATCTCAAGGAATTTTGAAACCTTAAAAGAAAACTCTAAAGAGCACCTATAGGTTTAAGATATAGAATAAGTATCTAATACAAGTTTATGGTTGAGTATCATGATTTTTTAGATACCATAAGTTTATGTTTATACTTTCTTTGGAGACAAATTTGGATGATTTGCTTGAATTCATCATGGTATGGAAAGTATTGGAACTATCAATCAAGAATCTTTTTATATGACAGTTGCATGATGGTTTTCAATGCTAGTCTCACAATTTAGAGGATATAAAACAAAAAATTTCACCTTACAAGAAGTAAAGGCTTAAAAGTTTTGGATTGGTGTCAAATCAAAGTTTTCTAGAATTTCAATTAGAAGAGTTCAAAGATTAGTGTGGGAAGTAGTGTGAGAACTTTGGATATTTTAAAGTTGAGATATGGACTTTAGATCCACTAATCCTCTAGAGAATCATGTTCATACATACATACATACATACACACATACGTACATCAGTATGTACATCCACACATCGTACATACATACATGCATACATGCATATATAGCTATGTAAGCACTAATTCACTCATTATTCATTGATCTAAGTGAATAAAATGGCATGAGTATAAAGGACGCATAAACATAAATGATTTTAAAAAATATATTAATACGTAAATACATGTCTAGGAAGTGTAAGTTAAAACGCATTTGTTGGTGCTGTCTGTAATATTTTTGCATCAGGTCAAGTTTGGATGGAATCTAAATGCTAACTTGTCTTGCTGATTTCTTTTTCTTTATGATGAACTGACATTTTTTTGGGGGTTTTGTAGAAAGGATGCTGCCTCCCTCCAAGCGCTTGTGATATACAGTATACAGGTGCTCAAGTTAGGAACCATATGATTATGGGAGGTCCATATGTGTATGGGGTGACCAATGATTATGAAGTACCACATGTAGATGGGCACCATATGGGCATAGATATCCATGCATATACAAGGGACTGCCCGAAATGGAACTCAGATCCCTATCAATTGTGCTACAATTGTGACACATGCAAAGCAGGAGTAATACAAGCAAATATGAGCAGATGGAAAAAGATCGGAATTATGTATGTTGTGCTGGTTATGATCATGGTCTGTAACTATGCCTTGTTCTCTTGCTATGGCTTTGTCCGTGAGAAAGCTGATAAATAACTAAATATGTATGTGCTGAGATTGGAGTTTCAATATGTTGACCTTGAAAAATGAGCTCTCTCATTTGTCAAGTTTTGGGGGAAAAAAATGTATGCCTTTTTGAATGTCCCATCTGAGAGCTTTTTGGGTGAATAAATTATCTCCTCCTTGGATACATGACTAGAATTAAGCTGATGAACCTTCTCAAAACAATTTTTCTTCTCTGTTTGCAATTCTTACTACTTTGATATTCCATGAGCTAGTTGTATTCTGATGTCTGTTTTTGGTTATTACCATACACAGCCTACTTAAGATCATCAATGCCATCACTATAACTTCTTTTCCTTCATAATCCCTAACAGTCAAACGTGCTGATAAATAACTAAATATGTATGTGCTGATATTGAGGTTTCAGTATGTTGACCTTCAAAAATGAGCTCTCTCAAGAATTAGGCTGATGAAACTTCTCAAAACAATTTTTAATTTCTCTGTTTGCAATTCTTACTACTTTGATATTCCATGCACTTGTACTCTGATATCTTTTTTTGGTTATTGCCATACCCAGTCTACTTAAGATCATCAATGCCATCATTATAATATTTTTTCCTTCATAATCTCTAACAATCAAATGTGTCGTTATTTTTTTGAGCACCAGCATGCAACAGAAGTACTAAGATTTATGCTCATATCAGTAGCACCATCACCATCTACATCCAGAATAGCTCCATTTTCATCACTAGTGCAAGTTACTACGACACTGAATTTCAACTTCTAACACACTAGGAAACATATTATCACCATCATAGGCATGAAAATTGAATCATTTAGTTTTCTATGCGAATTTGATATTTCGAAATCTTATTGGAAAAATTGTTTACGTTTTTGTAAACAAGACATCAAGAATTCTAACTCTAGATTTTCATTTGAGGACAAGTTGGTGAAATGGACCCAATTGGATATGAAGTTGAAATCATCTGTGCACAACACTTCAAGAAATTTCAAGGGATCAAGATTACACTTGTAGAATAATTTACCTGATGAGCTTTAAGAAATATATGCAATTATATGATATTAAGAAAACTTTCTATACGTTTATTTTTTGTAAACATACATCATATACAATTTTTGCATCATCAGAACATAAAAATCATCATTTTTTTTTTTTTACAAACAGGAGTAAAAGAAATATTATTTCTCTATCCTTTACATATCTATAAGTTATTCAACACATTTCTAGCGCATTTCTTGGATAAAGGCATTGACGTTGTTTGAAGGTTATGTATTGGAAAACTAATACAAACGTGTTAAGCACATTCAATTGTTCGTAAAAACTATTTTCTTATCAACTTACTGACTCTTTAGCTGAACCACATAAAATATACACGAGTGAAAATTCTAGGAACTCCAAGTATTGAGAGCGATAAGGACGATTTTTGTGCTGATATGTTTTATTATTAATATAAGATATCAGAGGGATATAGATGTTGCCATAGTTCTACCATGATTCAGAATTCCTATTGTTTTCTTTCATGAACGTGGACTAGAGAAAGGAAAAAGAAGTATCACCTTCTTGCCCTTGATTTTCTTCATCTACTTGAAATGAAAGAGAGAGAGAGAGAGAGAGAGAGAGAGAGAGAGAGAGAGAGAGAAAGAGAGAGAGAGAGAGAAGAAGGGAGATAGAGAGAGAGAGAGATACTCACATTAATTTCTTCCCTTCGATGAGATGAATCAAATAAGAATAGACACAATGTATTGCACATTCAAACAACGAGAGTCCTATGATAAACTTGAAAAAGCATTTACACAATTATGATTCAAACTTATAGACCTACAAAAATTCATACATTAAAAAATATATTAAATGAAATTCAATTTCAAATACTTTGAAATGGGGAAAAATGGCTTTTTTAGCAAGGTAGGCCTCTTTTGGAGTTTCTCCATCAAGCACATTAGTGCGGATTTGACTCAAGCTGTAGATAGAAGTCTTGATAGCCTCTCCTAAAAATTGATTTGGAAAAACCTTTTGCTTCAACATGCACCTTTCCATTTCCATGATGGTTTGATTTCGACACTCTGCTACACTTTTTTATTGAGGGCTAATTTGATGCTCAATTCATTTACTCTTGAAACAATCTTCAAACTTTGTTGATGTAAATTCACCACCATCTATCAAGTTGAATTTCTTCATGTTTGTCTTATTTCTATTTCAACAAGTTGAAACCATTCTTTAAACTTACCAAGAGCTTGAGCCATATCATGAAAGAAGTACACCCACATCTTCCTACTATATTCATCAACACATAACATGAAGTAGGAAGATCAGTCCAAGGCTTGTGTAGGCATCTTTCCACTCAACTCAGCATGCACCAATTCTAGATGATAGCTTTCTCTATTCTTGCTTTGTTTTTGGAAACACCTTCCTCTATCGCTTGCCCATCATGAAACCTTCACATGGTTCCTTCATGTCTATAATTGATGGTAGTTGTGCAACCATGCATTTGCAGTGCATCTCCTTTGCTACATGGTATCCAATGTGGCAAAATATCTCATGTCATAGCTTTCTTGTTTCCACAATCATAGTGGTTGTACGAACAAACTCTCGTATAGGTTATTCCTCCCTATGCTAGTCTCCAAAAAACAATTACATAGCACCAAATCTACTTGATTTGGTGCACATAGGTGTGTGGGACCTACGAAAGAGGAAAGCCCTGAAGGGAATGGGTATTATCAAAAATTTATTGATGGTCACACAAGGAAATTATTTCTTTATTGTAAACACAAATAAAATGTGTTTTGAAAGGAAATTATTTAATCCTTAGGATGCTCTTGCTCCTTGCTATGCTTCCTCGCACCTCCCTTCCTGCACCTACTACCCACCTGTGTTCTCCCCCTCCCTCTCCCCTTCTGCCATTGACATCACCCCCCTCTCCTCCCACTCTCGCCCCCTCTGCTAACCCTCACCGTGCCCCCTCCCCTCTCTGCTCTTCATCTCTCACCAGCCCCCCTCCCTACCCACTCCTGCTACCCACCCTCGCCCCCCTCTCCCTCTACCTAATTCATTTCTTGGCCCCTTCTCTCTTGCTTCTTCTCTTTCATCCCCACCTTCACCCCATCCCTTCCTTCTGCCCATCTCCCTCCGCCAACCTCTCACCCTCCACCTTTTTCCTCCTCCTTGTTGGAGGAGATGGTGGATAGTCACAAGAGATGAAGTGGTGTTGCTAGATCCTCATTCACATCTCCTAAGAATGATGGGTGGAGAGTGTAGCGGGCCTCTTCAACTAGCTAATGACCATAAATAATCATATATGCTATTTGGAAGATGATTCACTAATCAATGGATCAAAATAGATAGGTAGGAGTTGATCCAAGAACAAAAACTTGCTATTTTTGTTCCCACACATGTTCAATGTTTTGAACACTTCTCTGAACACAACAGCAGTTGGCTTAGTTCCTTTTGAGAAACTCTAATTAACTTAGTAATCTATCAATCATGAGTGATTTTATCAAAAATGATGGACTACACATAGAGAAGGATGTTTACCAAATCACGGCATCATCTAGACATTACGGGCTGCAACAGTCAACAGACTAGTGAGCAAAGATGTGTTAATTTCTCATGTTCCAGAAAAGCAATGCTAATGAAACTTTGTAACTGTGTAATAGACAGTATGCTAAATCTACCATGCTTTAAAACATGAAAAATGATCAACTAAGCACTAAGAACAAGCTCTAAGCAGATCATTGTTCTGATGGAGTTTTAACAGAGAAGTGAAATGAGAATGTAATGATCATATATGTACTAAATCATATACAAATACAATGCCATTGGCAATCATACATTGCTCAATGTGTGAGAGGTGAATAAGCTATGAGATGAGCTATCACTTCACAATGAATCTCTTTCAAAATGATCTCATGGGCTCGAGATGACACGCGGGTCTTTTGATCCCCTTCTTCAAGCCAAAGTTTAAATTCAAACTTAAACATCTACCTAAAAGGTGAATCCTAAAGTATAGGATAGATTACCTCATCATTCAACAACCAAATGATTCATAATTTAGAGCTTCCTAACTCCACGTGGATGTGAACGACTTTTACAAAGATAAATGTGATGGATTTTTACAAGAGGTTGATCATATGAGGCCTTGCATAAGTTATGTCAATAAATCAAGCATGAGCTAATTAGCCAAGTATGTGGGCTTGGTTTTAGTTGCACCAACAGCTCCCCCTCAAGCCAAACATGCTTGGTCTTCATTCCTCCTTGATTTCCTACAAACGGATCATCAATTTGAATTTGTTCAACTTTGTTCCATCCAATGACTTTGTGAGTATATGTGCACATTGTAAATGACTTGATACATAAGATAGTTGAATATCCTTGCTAAGCAATTTCTCCCTTACATAATGATAGTGCACTTCAATGTGCATAGTCCTTGCATGATATACAGGATTAGCAGCCAAACGAAGTGAGCTAGTGCTGTCTCCAAAGATTATTGGAGTGTAAGATTTTATCTCCAAATCTGCATATAGTTGCTTAAGCCACATACCTTCTTGAGTTGCATTTGCCAAACCTCTATATTCTGCTTCTGTGGAAGATAAGGCCATAGTTGGTTGCTTCTTAGATGAACATGATATAAGCTTTGAACCTACAAAGGATAGGTACCCTGAAGTGCTCCTCCTATCATCCTTGGAGCCAACCCAATTTGCATCAAAATACATCTTTATATCTATTTCAAAAGTGAAGGGATAGAACAACCCTTCATTCATTGTACCCTTTAGATACTTAAGCACCCTTTGTGCAGCTTCCATATGAGGCTTCCTTGGTGCATGCATAAACTGACTCAATGTACTTACTCCATAGGCAATGTCTACTCTTGTTAGAGTAGCATAACAGTGAGACTTCCCACAAGTTGTTGATAACCTGTAACACAATCAAGTAGTTCTCCTTCATGAGAACTCAGCTTATGATTGAGTTCCATAGGAGTACCTGCACTTTTAGTGTTCTCCATTTTGAAATTTACCAACATATCATGTATATACTTTCTTTGAGTTATAAATATACCCGAATCTGTGTACACAAGCTCTAAGCCAAGAAAGTAGGTTAATAAACCAAGATCACTGATTTTAAACTCTTCCATTAATTGAGCCTTGACTTGCTTGATGCCATTAACATCATTTCCTATAATGATGATGTCATCTACATAAACACATAAGTAAATAACTTCTGATTTGTTATTCTTAACAAATAAAGAAGAATCTGCCTTGCTAGCCATAAAGCCTTGGTCCTGCAAATAGGTAACAAGCATATGGTTCCAAACTCTAGGAGCTTGCTTGAGACCACAAAGTGCCTTCCTTAGCTTGCATACATAACCTATTTTATCTTCATCTTCAAAAACTGATGGTTGTGCCATATACACTTCTTCTGATATCCATCCATTTAAGAATGCATTCTTGACATCTAATTGATATAGATTCCAATATTTAGAAGTAGCAACACTTACCAAAACCCTAATTGTTGGCATCTTTGCCATAGGTGAAAAGGTTTCTTCATAGTCCACTCCATGAGTTTGGGAAAATCCCTTTGCCACCAACCTTGCCTTGTTCTTGTTAATAGAGCCATCTGAGTTCTTTTTTATCTTGTATATCCACCTAGATCGAATTACCTTCATGCCTGAAATTCTTGGGAACTAGATACCAAGTATGATTTTCCTGAAGGGCTTCTACCTCTTCTTGCATGGCTTCTCTCCATTCTTTCTTCTTCCTAGCCTCTTCAAATGAAGAAGGCTCTTTTGTCATAGAGTCTTTGTGATATACACAGAATGCTTGGTGACTAATGATGTATCATGTCCATAGCTTATGGGCTTCTCGCTTTCTCTTTGTGATCTCTTGAGTGGTTGATTTGAAGACTCTGGTATGTCTTCTAATTGCTTGAGTTTGATCTTGCCTCTTGACTTTTGGGCCTTGAAGTCAATCTGCTCTCCATCCTCTGAGTTGATGTCTTTTGCTATTTGTTGATCTTCTTGAGTGAGGGTTGGAAAATCATTTTCCAAATCATATGGTAACTTGACTTTCCTACAATCATCTTCAAACCATGAATTATTTTCATCAAACACTACATCCCTACTAACTATAAATGCTTTGTTAGTGGGATTGTATAGCATGTATCCCTTTTGGTTTTGATCATATCCAATAAATATACATTTCTTAGCCATAAGGTCAAGCTTTCCTCTAATTTGTGAAGGAATGTGTGCATAAGCAATGCACCCAAATATTTTACAATGGTCCAATGAGGGTCTTCTGCCATTCCATGCTTCATTGGGTGTCATACCATCCAATGATTTGGATGGAAGCCTATTGACCAAGTAGGTGGCTATGGAAACAACCTCTGCCCATAGGTAATTAGGTAGTTTTTTCTCATTCAACACAGACCTAGTAGCTTCAACAATTAACATGTTCCTTCTCTCTACCACTCCATTCAATTCAAGAGTATATCTTGTCGTTACTTCCCTCTTTATGCCTCTGTCTTGTAGAAGTGAATCAAATTCATGTGAAAAATACTAACCACCTCCATCAAATCTTATCCTCTTCAAGCTCCTTCTTGTTTGGTTTTCAACTAATTCTAAGTACGTTTTGAAACATGTAAATACCTCACCCTTATGCTTCATGAAATAAAGGATTTTCCATCTATTGTAATCATGAATAAATGAAACATAGTACCTTGAACCTGAGATTGATGGATCTTTGCTAGGACCCCACACATCAGTGTGTACAAGTTCCAAATAGGCTTCATGAATGTATCCCTTCCTGTTGAATGGTTGCTTGTGAGCTTTGCCAAATTGGCATGCTCCACATTTGTATATCATATGTTGCTTGGTCACATTGGGAACTCCAAACACAGTTTGATCCCTGCATATTTGCTTTAGAGTCATTTCTCCGATGTGTCCTAGCCTTTTGTCTATAATTGAATAGTGATATGTTCCTTGTTTCTTCAATCTCAAATGTGAATAATCTACCAGACTTCTCACCTTTAGCAATCCTTTTGAATCCTTGTTGAGGGTCTTCCACATATGCTCCATGCTTAGTAAATCTAACCTGTAAAGCTTTCTCAACAATCTACCCAACACTAATTAGGTTTTTGGTTATAATTGGCACATACAGAGCTTTCCTCAAAAGGTTGATGCTACCATCAGATTTTTTGACATTTCCAATTTTCTTGATTGAGTGTTTAGTATCATCACTTGTTTGTACTTCATGCTTCCCTTTGGGTTCTTCAAGATCAGATAGTAAATCTACATTTCTAGCCACATGATTAGAACAACCTGAATCAATATAGAAAAGATGCTCATCATATTTACCTTGCTTGGATGTCACGTTCATGATGAGTAATGAATCTTCTTGGTCTTTAGTATAGTTGTTGTAGTCCCTTCTTCCTCTGAAACCTCCTTGATAATTGTTGTTGTTGTAGCCTTGATTGTAGTTATGGTTGTAATTCCCTCCACCATTATTGTACCTGCCTCTTGATTGTCCATAGTTACCTCTATGGAAGCCACTTCCCCTTTGATTCCTTGTATTCTTGACCAAAAATGTTGCAAGGTGAGTTGTTGTAAGGTCTCCCCCTACCTTGCTTTCCTCCTCTGCCCCTTCCTCTAACACTTCTTCCTTTTCCTACATAAAAGATTGGTTACCTCTAGAGTTGTCACCATTCTTATTGAGCTTTATCTCATGGGTGAAGAGTTGACCCATCAAGGTGTTGAGGTCAGGTAGATCCATTGTTGTGGTGAAGGACTCCCACTTATCATCAACCTTGATTCCATTAATGATTTGCCTTACTATGTCTTCTTTGTCTATCTCCTCTCCAATGATTGCAAGCTGGTCAGCCACATCTTTCATCATGGTTACATAATCAGCCAGTCCTTGCTTTGGTTGTTTCTTTAGAGTTATAAATTCCATCCAAATATGTAGTAACAAAAAATCAGAGATTGAATTTCATAGATATGACTTGGCAAGAGCATCCTTTGCACGCCATGTGGTCAACCTTTCTTGGTCTTCCCTTGTAGTTTGATTCTTGCTCCTGAAGATTGGCATCTCTTCATCTCTTGAGATGTATCCATATAGACTTCTCCCTTGAAGGTAGGCATGCATCCTTAGTGACCATGTTGAGTAGTTGTTTTTGTCCAATTTGTCAATGAAGGATAGAAATCCATCTCCCATCTTGCTTTTTGTTGCTCTGATACCACTGTTGGAGGAGATGGTGGATAGTCATAAGAGATGAAGTGGTGTTGCTAGATCCTGCTTCACACCTACTAAGAATGATGCCTGGAGCGTGTAGTGGGCCTCTTCAACTAGCTAATGACCATAAAAAATCATACATGTTGTTTGGAAGATGATCCACCAATCAATGGATCAAAAGAGATAGGTAGGAGTTGATCCAAGTACAAAAACTTGCTATTTTTGTTTCCACATCTGTTCAATGTTTTGAACAGTTCTCTAAACACAGCAGGAATTGGCTTAATTCCTTTTGCGAAACTCTAATTAACTTAGTAACCTATCAATCATGAGTGATTTGATAAAAAATGATGGATTGCACACAGAGAAGGATATTTAGCAAATCACAACATCATCCTGACATTTATGGGCTGCAACAATCAATCGACCAGTGAGCAAAGATCTATTAATTTCTCACCATCCAGAGAATCAATGCTAATGAAACTATGTAGGCGTGTAATATAGTTTAAGTTGGAGCCAATCTTTGAATTCAAATTCAAATGCTCACCTAAAAGTAAGTCCTAAACTATAGGATTTATTCTCTCAACAAATAACTTGAGATTTTGATTTCATCTAACTCCTCATGGAATTAGTACATCTAACATATGCACTTTTACATGAGTAAAAGTAATTGATTTTACAAGGGACTGATCATATGTGATTATATGGAATACATGCTAATTATCCAAGTATGTAGGCTTGGATTCTCTTGCACCAACATATCCACTATCCCTTAACCATTTAATAAAGTCGAGAGACCTATACAATTTCGATACTTCTGTGGCAACTTTTGAAATACATAGATTTAAATAGTTATCTTAGTGATAGAAATAGGGTTTATAAGTTTAAATATGCTTTAGAACTAGCATGTGACAAAGACGCATCAAAAAGAGTAGAAATACATGAATTACTTAGAGTATTCTCGAATCTAGTTTGGTATCGTTTAAAGATATCCATTACGGATGGATTAAGACCATACTGAAAATGATGTGTATTCATTTGAACTGTGTATTAAATTATATGGATTCATTTGAATTAAGTGGAGTGAATGATATGGATTCATTTCTAATATGTTGATTAAATGATATGGATTCATTAGTGGAGTAAAGGATGTGGATTTATTTGAATTAAGTGGAGTAAATGATGTGGATTCATTTGAATTAAGCGGAGTAAATGATGTGGATTCATTTGAAGTAAGTGGATTAAATGATGTGGACTCATTCGAACTATGTGGATTAAATGATGTGGATTCATTTGAATTAATTGTATTAAATTACGTGGATTCATTTGAACTATGTGGATTAAATGATGTGGATTTATTAGGGCCAAAAACGGCCAAAAAGAAGCTGTTTGCTAATGATAGATTAAGGAACTTCACAAATAGAGTATTTCCACATGTACAAGAATATAACATTGATGACTCCTTTAACCGTATGAAGAAATTCTTTTGTTGAGACAATATGCTCTAAAAGCGCCACTAAAGTGATGAAGATTCTTGTATTCAGTGTACAATTTTTTGGGTTTGATGCAAAAGAAGATATTTTTACACACCACACAATGCATATTTTTAAATTTCCAAGAAGGAATTGGTTTTTGAAGATATGAAATATTTTTGGCTTCACAAAATTCCATGGTTCTTCGGTGACAAGGTTTATATCAAATCAAAAGTTTCCACGTGTACAAAGCCTTTTTATCTATAAATACTCAAAAAGTTTGTGAATGTCGATTTCTCACTTTGAGCATTCTTCTTCTTCTCAATTTGAATGGCTTCTTCTTCTCGTTGTCCTTCCAATCATGTAACCTCATGTGAGGTTTACAACAGAAGAGAGGATTCTTTGTGGAAACCTCTTTTTGTGAAGGTGAATGAATGGATAACTATGCTTCCTAGCTGTAGAGGTGCCCATAAAGTGAAGCGTGCTAAAAGAGATGACACAAGAAACCATTGGAGGGGACGTATTCTCAGTTTCAAATTGAAGAGATGCAGTTGGTTTGCAAGAGTACAACATGTGTACAATGCTAAGTTTCTTGTTCTAAGAAATCATCTACAATTTCCTTCGTACTGTAAGTGAAGTTTTACAATGCTCTTCTATCATTTCAATTGTTTTTGTATAACAATATATATATTTTTGTATTGTAGATATTTTTCCTTCCAATAATGTGGAGTGGAAACCTGTTGAATGTTTAATAGGAACATTCAGAGTTCTTCATAAGGAATATACAGAACTTATGTAAGTAGACAAATCTGTTCAATTTTTCAATAGCATAGAGTTATTTGTCCATTTTATAGATTATCAAGTGCCATCAGGGAGGAGGTCTTATGGAAATCTTGTACATCTGCCTGCTCCTTGCATCTCTTCATTAGATTGGGATGCTCCTGATCATTCAACAGTTTCAAGTTTTCTACGCAAAATGAAATTTTACATCCAAAAGGTAATGTCAGCAAGCCGAGTTTCGAGAAGGATAAAGTATTCAATGGTTTTTGCCTATTCATGTTTTTGTAGCATGCTTTAAAAACATGTCATTATAGAAAACAAAAACAATGTGGTTGAATAGGAGAGTCTCTATTTTAGAGATTAATGATGTTTTAGGTAGGGAATGGGATAGCGAAGAAGTTCAAAAGCTAGGTGACATCATTTTATGTAAAGTTAGTCCAAATTCTCTTTCAATCTCATATCAGATATCTCGACAATCTCTAGTTTTAGGATATGACTACAGAAGGTGGGAAAGAAAGCTTGGACTCTAGATAGCCTTGGACTCAGAGGAGAGTTGTCCAAAATTTGAGTTAGAAGTATTGATTCATCCAGGTTTTCAATCTAGGAAAATAATTATCATTGCAAATTGGAAACTCAAAAATGTAAGGGAGATCCTACAATACCTTGATGAGATATCATCATAGTTCAGATCCTCAGTTGATGATGCAATGGTTAACATTAGATCAAATAAAATATCATCTTGCATAACTTGCGTGCCACCCAGGGTGATCAAGTTCCGACCCTTAAGATTTTAACAAGTCTAAAAAAAGTTGATTGAATAGAAACCAAGACATACTTACATAATTTATCTCCCTCTTTTAGAAGCTTTTCTTCATACTTTCATTGATTTTTCTTTGCAGGATGGTGACTAAGAATGTCACTGATTACATCACTTCAATTATGTCTTTTTATGGACTATATTCATATTGGAATTTTTTTGTTTAATTTCAATATTTTGATGAGGTTTCTATTGTGCAATGATTATATAGGAACTTGCATGAGTAAATTCTAGGCGACTAGACATTCTTACATAATATATCTCTCCTTTTTAGAACCTTTTTCCATACTTCCATTGATTTTTCTTTGTAGGATGGTAACTAAGAATGTGACTCATTACATCACTTCAATTATGCATTTTTATGGACTATATTCATATTGGCATTTTTTTTGTTTAATTTCAACATTCTAATGAGGTTTGAATGGTGCAATGATTATACAGGAACTTGCATATGAGTAAATTCTAGATGAACAATACTTTTACTTTTCAATAGCTTGTTTTAATTTAAGTATTTGAGTTGATCCAAAGTGCACATTAGAAATTCTCCATCTCAACTCATATTATGCATAGTTGCCTTAAGAGGATGGTATGAAAAAATGGAAAAGATTGGATGACACCATCGATACAAGTGATACGGGCCATCGGAAATTCTCTGATTGCCCATATCGCTTGTATCAGTCATGTCATAAAAACTTCTCTATCCTCTTCACATTTAAGTTTTCAACAAGAATCAATAAAAGAACACATGAAATACAGACATTTTGATGACACGACCAATTCAATTTTGCTTGAACCATGCAATGAAGTCACTTTTGATTAGTTCTCAAGAGGATCAATTCAAGATTATATTACTCAAGACATATAAATAGAGTTACAATGACCATCCTCTAGATGAAGACTGGCAAAATTACATACAATTTGTACATAAATAAATCTTCCAACATATGTTGGTTACACATTAGATTACAATCTTACATTCAAAAACTATATTGTTTCACCCTTCTTTTCTGTCCTTTTTGGAGCCCTCACCTCCGTGCTGCTTGTGGCCCTTTTTGGAGCCCTCACCTCTACTCTTATTCTTTGGCCCATGCTTCAATGGGGAGTGAAGAAGAAACCCTTTCTTCTTTTCTTTAGACTTCTTTTTATCTAGTGGTGGTGGTGGTGGATGTGAGTCTAGATCATAAGGGAAGACTGCATGTTTCATAATGGCATTTATTGCTCTCTCCCTGATTAAGATGACCCGTGCATCTAGATAGTCTTACAAGTTTAACTCAAGACTATAAAAACTTCTTTCCAAGAACCTTATTGCATTTGCAATCCCTCTCCAACCACATGAGGTGCTATCTTTTTGTAATGGCACATGTATTTGAATGTATCCAAACCTTTTTCCTTCATTCACTTTAGGAACTCCTAGAAAGTTCTGATCAATATGCATTTTGAGAAGCTTAGCAACACTACAAGGTAAACTTAAATTCAAAATGGATGGCAAGGCTTTAAAACAAAACACAACAAAATGTATGGCAAGGCTTACACTTTGCAATTTCCATGTTTTGATAGGACATAACTCATGAAAAGTGCTTGATATTCATTGAAGTCAATGATAATAAGACTCTAGTAGCCCCTATCAATGAGTGGCATGTAAAAATAAGTTCTCTATTGAAAACTTGTCATCTTGATTCTGGCCATTTTGCTCTTGACCCTGAGGGTACAACTTCCTTGTTGTCTTCTTTGTCCTGGCCATAACCTACATAAAAAAAGAGTTTAAAAGCTTGGAAGAAATTTAAAAAGCAAAAAAACTAATGTAAAAAAGATTTCACAAAGCACTCTACATTCAAGAAACATGACTCATGCAAGCGATTAGGATCATTCGGAAATCCCCAGATGTCCCTAATCACTTGTATTGGTTGTGTTGTAAAACGATTCATCATGACAACTGATCCAAGCGATTAGGGGCATCTGAAACTTCCCGATGCCCCTAATCGCTTGGATCGATCGTGTACAAGCTTTTTTGATCCATCATACCTCACACAAAATGTGGTCTATGGAAAGTTTTGAAAAGCAGGTAAAAAATTTGAAGGCAATGGTAAGTTGGCGCTAGCAAGGAGTTCACAAAAATATGAAAAAAAGTGAATAGAGGAGCTTAAATAGGTCTCTGGAATGAGTTGACCATTGGTGAGATGTGACAACCTATGATTGGTCCACATCATCTAGCCATTATGAATCCCAACATACAATGCCATGTGGCATCATTTGAGTGGGCCATGTCATCTAGCCGTTGTGATTCCCAACATTCATTTGCCACGTGGTGCTCACTTATTGATCCACATCATGTGACCACTACCCGGTCCTCCTCGACTATAAATACCAGTTCCCTTCACCATTTCACATTCTCAACCTTCATAGAATTTCTCTCTTCATCACCCTGCATACTTGTGCTTCATACCCGATACGATCGATACAAGCGATTACACATGTTTGACCAGCCTTTAACTA
Organism: Ceratopteris richardii; assembly: GCA_020310875.1. Classification (NCBI taxonomy): domain Eukaryota; kingdom Viridiplantae; phylum Streptophyta; class Polypodiopsida; order Polypodiales; family Pteridaceae; genus Ceratopteris; species Ceratopteris richardii. Next base: position 100,623,740 of record CM035406.1, read on the forward strand.
GCTTATTTGGCTTGCATCGGTCATGTTCTCCACTAGGACACACTAGAATAACTAGAGTTGAGATGGAGGAAAAGAATGTGATCCTAAGTGTTTTTCCATCTGAAAAACTACTGGATTTCATGGTTCAAGAGGGTTTAACAGTGGATTATTTTTCAGATGCAATGAGGATATTCAATCCCAAGATAGATTTTGAAGTACTTTTGGAGAAAACAAAAACCTTTTTGAGGGATGAGTGGGAGAGCTCATGGGTGTGGTCAATGGAAAGGAGCTTACTATCTCTAGAAAAGCCTATATCCATCCACACATCTTTGGAAAGAATCCATTGGATAGGGAAAAAATCACTAGAAAGTGCAAAAGGATATCCCCTTTGCCAAGAAAGCTAGATTTATGCCTAGAGCATGAAAGGAACTGCTAAGGGAGAAAGAAAAGAAGAATTTTTGCACCTAGATTTAGCATCGTCAAATGAAGAATTCCAAAATTTATTAGAAGCTCTTTCAAGTTGTTTTGAAAGAGCTATTTTGGAGAAGCCAACATTTGCTGATGAAGACTTTGATCAGCACCAGAAGGATCTTGGTATATACTCATTTGGGCACAGCTATTCATTTTTGGAAGTTGTTGAGGACAAAGGAACCATATCTATTGACTCAAAAGAGCTCATTGAGGAGGAAGATGAGGTCAAGATATGTAAAACAAAGTTTCTTGTGATGTGTTAGAGGTGACCGATTCAAGCGATTAGGATCATCGGAGAATATCCAATGAGTCTTATTGCTTGAATCGATTGTGCCTATGACTTGCATGCAGCATTGATAATTAACATCTTACTATGTGTATAAATACTATTTTCAACATTAATTATATGTTTCTATAAAGTTTAGGGTGAATAATCGAACATGACCGATGCAAGCAATTAGGCCCATCTGATATTCTCTGATGACCTAATCGCTTGAATCGGTCATGTCTCATGCTTTGCTTCTGCTTGTGTTTCCAGTTATTTCTATAACTTTAAAAGTTTCCTTGGACTTCTTTTGACCTAGGTTTTTGATATTTTCCATAGTTATCTATATTGGATGAAGACAACTACCTTGGCAGGGGGAAGGGAACAAGGAAAACCATAGAGGAAAAAGGAAAGACAAAGGTGGATATTCATTCAGTGATCCACTATCTTCCAAAAATTGAATCCAGAATTATTTTGTGTTATTCATAAGCACCATAGTGAAGAGCCAGATTTTGCACTATTCTCCTTGAGGACTCTTTCAAGATACATGGGTTTTACTTCAATACCCTTTAATGCATACAGAGTTTTACTACTTGAAAGAACAATTGCACTTACAATTTTTGGATATGCCCCAGGATTCAATGTTTCAAGGGTAGGCTACTTCCTTTGTTACTCAAGCTATGCAATGGTTGCAGGGGTGTCAGATGCTAAAAGTATTGTTGGCTACAGGAGAAAAGAGTACCTCAGATACAAAGGATGTTTGCTAGAGCAAAGCTCATTCAAAAGACTCAAGAAGGATTAAATATATTTCTTTTCAAATCCTATTACTCATGAAATGTACATAGATACACACATTTATTGCCCAAAGGGATACAAGACATTGCAAATATGAAGGATGTAACCCTTTTTTGTGTAATTGATCCATGTCCTAATATTAATCCTTATTGATCCATGATCTATTTTTCTCTAGTGAAAGTCCTATTTATCTGATGATAATATTTTGCATGAGCTCTTTTGTAATTGTCTTCTCAAGAATCAATCAAAAAGCTCTTTGAAGGTAGATTTGCCAAATTCAAGCTCATATAGAAGACTCAAAAAAGATGTATATACATAAACATATTTCTTTTCAAAGCTTATTACATCATGAAATGTACATAGATAGACATGTTTATTTCTCAAAGAAATAAAAGACATTGCAAATATTAAGTCTTACTTTGGAATGTAATATTGATCCATGATGTTTTTGTCTGGTGATAGTCCTAATCTTTTGAGGACAATATTTGGCATGAGCTCCTTTCTAATTGTCTTCTAAAGAACCAATCAAAAATCTCTTTGAATGCATTACTTTTAGTTACTCCTCCTGATTTCCTTGTGCAGCTTAAGAAGCTTGTCCTTGCTTGATAATGAGATTTTTCCATGCCTTGGGTGTTCCATAAGGCAAGTGTTTCCTTTTCTGCAAAGAATGCACCATGCACAAGAAGAATATGCTGGAAGAACATAAGAGTTTCATCAGATGTTTATTTCAATTAAAGAAAAGTAAATTGAGTAAATTATCTTTGAAACTCACCAATTAGTATGTTATGTCTTTGGCACTCCATGCCTCTATGATGGTTTCTATAAGCTCTGTGGTCGCCTTTCTGAAATTTGTCACATAGCTATTTGACGTTACCTGCTGCCTCATGATCTTTAAAAAATTATCTAGTTTGACCCACACCTCCATTCTCTTTTTTGTTGTTTTTGGTTTGCTTTTTACATTAATCATGAACTCACAAAACTTTTTCCAGCAATTCCACATGGCATTTAGTTGTATTTCATCATGGTTGCTGAAGAATCTCCTTGCTTTTGCACCTCCCATTGAGACATCCTGTAGTACATTACCTGTATTTTGTGAAAACTTTGGATCTTTTCTTAGATGACCATTTTTGAAAGTAGAGATTCACATTTTTTATGCACTCATCTGCAAGAGTTGTAGGCTTGATAGAATATGCATAATCCAAGTGGAGATGGACCAACTTATCAATGATCCTTAACTCTTTATGATTTAGAAAATCAAGTGAAAATTTCACAAATATCTCTCAATGCATATGAGAACAAATATGGAAGAGAAAAAATATGGAAGACTATCAAAGGCATAATCATCTTTTGATTGGTTCACTACCAATGAATTATTCAATCAACAAAATACTAAATAGACAAGCCGCTTTTTGTAATCAAAGACATCACTTTATGATAAAGACATCATTTTTGCAATCGAATCTAACCAAAGTATTCAAAGTACATCATTTTCTTCATTTTGAATATCATCATCTATTACAGGTACCATGTCATCGATTTCTTCCATGTCTAAACCATAGTTATGATCTGCATCTAGATCATGATCACTTCATGAATCATTTGTTAAACTTTCATGAGTTTGAAACTCTACAAGATTTTGTTGTGTTGTTGTAGAAGCTATCTTGGTTGGAGCATGTAACAAATGTATATTACAAAAAACGTATACCAAATCATTGCACATTATACACTTAAGAAATTTCTTCGTTTTGAATGAAGAAAATCATATGCACTCCAATTATGTTGATAAAAAATCACTCTCATAGCTATATGTTGCAACTCCACTACTTCACCTCCATACTCTTTCCACCATATAGGAGGTGGATGCTTTTGAATCGCTTCAATGTGCCATAAATCTCCAAACCATGTGGAATGCATCTCCACCATTTGTAACTAGAAGTAATAACAAACATCTGGTTTCAAAATTTTCCAATGGCCATGACTTCTTTGTTTGATGCTTGACCATTGAGTTGAAATTCTAGATCCAAGATGAACGTTGTTCCATGTAAATGAGTATGCATTTGCATCCATCTTTTTTCTACTAACAATACAATTTGTGTTTTTGCTCCTAATGAAAATTGATTAAAGTCTTTCACTTTTTGAATAGCTTTAGACATAATCCAATAAATGTTTCCCATATTAAACTTACCAATATCAACAATTCGTGAAAGTTCCACAAAAGTTTTATTGATATGGGTGCTTTTTTCAATATTACACCAAAAATTTTGTGATTGTATTAGAGACATACCCTTCGAAGCCGCAACTTGATAAGAAGAATACTTCTCTAGCCATGCCTCCCATCTTCAATCCATAGTCATTTCTACAAGAGCTGTCTTGACTTCCAATAATCCACTGAACATAATATAGGCAGTGGCAAATTGTTTATTACAAAATATATGAAGTGCTTTATTGGGAGATTTTGAACGGAAGAGTGAATATGAAAAGTGATGCTCTCTTATAAATTTGAACACATGATTTTCATCTAATAAACATTTTTTAGTGAAAGATAATCTACCTATATCTTTCAATAATAGATTTAGTGTATCAGGTGTGCATGGAACCCAAGTAATGCCTTCATACTTGTTTTATATTGCAATTCCAACACTTTGAAAATTAGATGCATTATCAGTCACTATCGTAGTCACATTCTTTGGACCACCAATGTGCGATATAGAATGTTCATATATCTTTAGAAGAAAAGCTAAACTTTTCTCTTTAAGAGAAGTATCAATAGCTTCCAAAAACATGCTTCTTTTTGGAGATATAATCATGATATTAATCAATGGCTTCTTTTGACAACTTGGCCATCCATCGACTGCTATTGTGCATCCATACATGGGTACATAATCAAGCATTGTTCGTTTTAAAATAGCTTCAGTACTTTTCTTCACTTTATCTACATAGTATGTTCGCATTTTATCGTAATCTAGCATGGTGAATCCTTTCCGTGCAGTTGATGGCAAAGCATCTTTGACAATAGGATTATGAATGACATTGAAAGGTATCCCACATTCTAAAAATGCTTGAGTCCATTTAAGATGAAGCTTAAGACAATCTTGCTTTTGAAAAGCTATAGGTATTGTATTTTGTGATTTAGTATGAACACAACATGGTGACACATTATTAGATCCATCATTTTTACTACATTCACTGGGTTCACTCTTTCTTGATGTAGCAAAAGAAAATGGAGTACATGTATCTTGATTATTCTCAAAAATAGTTTGTGATACTTGGTTCAAAATATCATGAGGATCCTCTCTTGGTATGCTACATCTACTTATTCTTGCCTTACACTTGGACTACTTCGAAAGTGTTGTGAACTACTCATGCTTTTAAATATTTTTTATGTGATACATTGAGATTTACATTTGTTTGCATAACTTGCAAAGTGTGCCCATATATCACTATCTTGATTAGAGCAACCTGTCACATTATTACATGTACTAAAAAGATGTTCTTGTATCCGATTTGCATTTCCTACATAACGATGTCCACAACATTTTCATTGTATTGTGGAGACTATTTTACCCTCTTTATGAATAATCACATATGAACATTCTTTTCCCTTTCCCATAATGCTTGCTTTATGTGACTTTATATCTACAAAAAGACAACATAAATCAATATCAAATAAGATATACATTCCACTAAATATATATCTTAAAATATATACAAATTACTCTGAATCTCTCTTACATTTTTAAATCTATTAATCTATGTATTTAAATTTTCTATCTATTAAGTTTCTCAATCATACACACACATACTATTGTGAAGTAAGAATCAATGTCGAGTAAGAAAATCACAATAGATTTTAATTCTTTATCATATACACACATATAGTTACACATACCATTGTGAAGTAAGAATCAATGTTGAGTCAAACAATTATAGTAGATTTTAATTCTCAATCATACACACACATACACTTTCACATACTATTGTGAAGTAAGAATCAATGTTGCATGAAACAATCACAATAGATTTTAATTCTCAATTGTACACACACATAAAGTTACACATACTATTGTGAAGTAAGAATCAATGTTGAGTCAAACAATTACAAAAGATTTTGATTCTCAATCATACACACACATCCAATTACACATACTAATGTGAATTAAGAATCAATGTTGCATCAAACAATCATAATAGATTTTAATTCTCAATCATACACACACATACAATTACACATACTATTGTGAAGTAAGAATTAATGTTGAGTCAAACAATTACAATAGATTTTAATTTTCAATCATGCACATGCATACAATCATACATACTATTGTTAAATAAGAATCAATGTTCAGTCAAATAATTACAACAGATTTTAATTCTCAATCATACACACACATACTATTGTGAAATAAAAATCATTGTTGAGTCAAATAGTCACAATAGATTTCAATTCTCAATCATACATGCACATACATTTACGCATGCTATTGTGAAGTACGAATCAATGTTGAGTTAGACAATTACAATAGATTTTAAATTCTTGATCATATGCACATACACGTACAGATACTAGTGTGAAACCGTGAATGTATGTCTTACATTTTTCTTATCCTGAATAATTGGATCATGTTTCACATCAATAATTTTTTTAGTACTTCCTTGAGGTAATGGTTGAGCTATGGGTTTGATTTCCTTGTCTATTATTTTGTACTTTGTTTCAACTAAGGCATCATGTGTTTGGTTCAATTTTGAGCACTTGTCAACATTGAGATCATACTCTTGGATTAAAGCATACTCATCAAGGGAAGAAGGGAGAATAATGTGGGAATTAGAATTTTGTTGAAGACATAACTCTAACTCCTCGAGAGTAAAAAAACAATGAGATGTCTCAATCATGCTCAATGTTCTCATCATGTTCCATGATTTTATTGGTTTAATAATTTTTTTGGGTTTTCTAGATAAAAGACTTGGATACTTGACTCTTATGAAAGAAATCTAATCTAGAATGTTGGAAAAAAGTGACAAACTATTGTACAAGTTGGTTGGTTGCAAGTGTCAAACCAATGCCCATTGTTGTCTTGCTCAACAATGGATGCTATCTGAAATTTTGATTATATGTGGCTCCAAACTTGAATGGAGGTGCACAATAACTACAAACATGCTCATGACCATGAGTACAATAGGCTTCTTTCTAATTTATAATGGATTCCAAGGATGATTTACTCCTACCATCATGACTTGAGGTATTGCATTCCATCCTTAGACTTAATTCTAGCATAGGTGGACCCATCATCTATGGCTGTAGTTTCCATAGGACTCTCACAAATAAAGGGTTGACCTAAGAGAACTTCCTATGGATATGGGCACACTAGCACAAGCACCATACAAGGTACCTACACCATTATCTGGAGTTCTCATACGCCATCCACAATCTTTATCTGTCGGCCATCAAAATTTATCATAGACTTCTCTTGAAATCACATTGATTTTGAAGCCAGAATCTACTAATGCATGTACAATGATAGCATTCATTCTTCCACTCTCAACACTTTCTTAAATTCGGCCATGTGATCATAAGGATCTCTTGTGACATCAAAGTAGTTCTTCATAGTATTAACTACCTTCAAGGCCTCAATGTTCTCAAGTTTTCTCTCTATTTGGGTAAAGGGAAATCATTGTCATCATCTTGGTGTGACCAATGCCCTCTAATCCTTTCTCTTTCTCACCTACTTGTGCCTTATTTTGACCTGCATCTCCCTAGATTGTGCATGAAACTTACTTTTGGAGTTTCTCTTGTTTTATCTCTATGAAATCCTAAGGATTTAGCTTGATATGCACTAGCCAAAGGCTTGTGTAGGGAGAAGACCTTTTGGCCTTGCCAATATGAGTTTCTTTACTATATTCACAAACTTGATACATTTGTTTCGAATCATGACTCATATAGGTGGGTTTCCTTGGAACATTTGGGTCATTGAATTCATATACTAAGTACTCTTTCTTAGTATGAGGCTTGTCTGACTTGAACTTCCAAAAAGCCTCTTCACTAGCCATGTTATCATAAAGCTCCATGGTGTCATTGTCTTGAGGTATCTTTGTAGCGGTTATGATTCTTGTTAGTATTGATTTTTTCCTAAGAGTGGACGGAGTCTCCTTCGAATCATCCTCTTTTAAATCTCAAACTTTTGACTCTAGGAGAACGTTCCAAAGTTGTCCATTCTCTTAGGGTGGCTAGTAACCATGTACGTATTTCCTTTCTAAAATCTCCATAGGATCTATTTTTCTCTCAATTTCTTGAATCAAGATGGCTTTAAGTTTTATCTTTGGTTTCTTTTGTTTTTGCTTAGGATCTTGTTTTTGTTCATGTTCTTGTGTTTGGTCTTGAGTTTGTTTTGATTGTTCTTGTTTCTCTAAAGGCTTTGGTTTCATTTTTTTTTTTTGAGAAGCATATTGCTGATTTTAAGGCTGATTTGCATGCCTCTTTTGAGATGTCACATTTGGGGCATTTGCATCATTATTTGGGCATTCAGTCTATCCAGGTTAATGGAAGAATAGCTTTGTGTCAAACAAAATATATTGACACATTATTGCAATGTTTTGGCCTTGAAGACTGCAAACCTATTGCAACTCCTATGGAGACAAGTTTGTAGTTGAGTCTTCATGATGTTGGAGATGCATTTGATGTTGTTCTCTATCAGCAAGTTGTTGGATGCTTGATTTACTTATGCATTACCCAACTTGATATTCAGTTTGTTGTCTCTCAGATGAGCCGGTTTATGCATTGCCTAGGTTTCAAGCATTGGTAAGCGGTTAAGCGCATCTTTCGCCATTTGAGTGGTACCCGACTACTTGGGTTTTTTTATCTAAGGGGGGATCACTACTACCAAATTTACATGATTTTTTTAACTCTCACTAGGTTGGTTGTTATGACACTCATGTATCCACATGCTTTTCACTTTATGCTTGGTAGTTCATGCATATCTTGATTGTGCAAGAAGCAGCCTACTATGGCCACTTCTAATTGTGAGGCTAATTATAGGGTAGTTTTCACAGTGACTCTTGAGTGTGTGCGGCTCAGATGTCTTTTGGTTTATTTGGGTGTTGGTCAGTATTTAACAATCCATGCTTTTGACGAGTGGGTAGCATAATCCATCCAAGTGAGAATGTAGCGATTATTCATGAGGATGGTAGGTGGGGTGATGGGTCCAATGAAATCCAATCCCACTTATAGAAAGGTTTTAGAGCGGGAAGAGGTTGAAGGGGAAAATGATGTTGAGATAGTGGTTGGCCAGTTCTTTGGCAAGGATTGCAAGTCCAAAAATATTGATGAGCATCCCGTTGCATCATAGGCCACCATAGTCCACTTTGCAGCAGTTTCTTTTAAGTTAATTCAGCCAAAAAGTGACCAACAATTGAATCTGAATGGGCCAGGGCCAAGAGAGAAGGAAACTCATTAATGGAGACACATTGGAGCCATGCTGCTGTTGAATGTAATAGTATAACTATCCTACAATTATGTGGAAGCGACGGCTATAAAGGGCTAAATTTTTGCAAGCAGCACTAGGAAAAGAATATGGGGGACAACTAGTGGTTAAGAAATTCAGGAACATATCATAATTAGAATCAGTAAAATCTAAAGCAAATGAGGGAAACACTGGGTTGTGTTCAATAGATGGCACAAGTTGTCCACACCGATCAGAGCTTCATTGGAATCCAAGCAAGAGAAAAAATTAGCTATTACATGAGAGGAACTAGGTTGATGAATAACATCATAGTCAAATTCCTGAAGAAGGAGAACCCATTGTACTAATCGACCACCCCAAGTTTTTTTGTCGTACGAAATAGGTCAATGTAGAATGGTCCACGTGAAAAGTAAATTTACAGCTTAGAAGATAATAACCAAACTTCTTAATAGTATAAATAAGATGGAGACACTCACATTCAATAACGGAGGAATTCCTTTCTATAGGTGCTAGTTGCCAACTTGCATAATAGACTAGATGATACCATTTCTTATTTAATTACATCAAGGCCTACCAATGGCAATATCAAAAGCATCAAAGAACACATGAAAAGATAAATCCCATTGAGGGGCTTGAAGAATAGGAGCCTACATCAACAACTGCTCAAGTCGGAGAAAACTTGTGTGATGCTCATCAATCCAATAGAACTCATGAGGATCTACCATAGTCAAGCGGGTGAGGGGAATAGTTAAGTGAGTGAGTCAACAAAGATGATGGCTACTCCATCAAGGATTTTGGTGGTGGAGCATTGAGTATATCTTGCACTTTATCGGGGTCAACATGTATGCCTTGGTGGGAAATAATATGGCCTAGTAATTTACCACAAGGCACTCCAAAAATGATTTAGCAGGGTTCAGGCACAGTCTATATTCTTGACACTTGAGAAAGCATAAAGAAGGTGCTACAAATGATCCACTTTGGCACCAGAGACCAAAAAATCATCCAAGAACATGTGCATGAAACTTGTTAAATATGGGGAGAAGATATTATGCATACAGTTTTGGAAAGTACTAGGAGCATTACAGAGATTGAACCACATGACAGTACAGGCATAGACTCCCCAATTGGTAATAAAAAAAATTTTGGGAATATCCTCTTCAGCCATATGCACTTGATTATATCCACTATACCCATCCAGAGAAAAATATATTTGGCACCCTACTACTTCGTCATGCATACTCTCTAAAAATGGTAATGGAAAAGGATTGGGGATAGTAGCTGCATTTATTTTTTGGTACTCCACATAGATCCTAAGTTGTTTATTTTTCTTTGGCACGATCACAATTGGTGGTTTCCATTCCACATAATCACTAGGAATAATAAAACCTACTCAAAGTGGTCGATCAATTTCCTCTTTTAGTTGCTTGACATACTTTGTGTTCATTCTATTACTCTGTTGTTTGGCTGGATAAACATCTAGTTTGAGTACCACTCGGTGTTGATAGATTTTGGGATCTAAACCTTTCATATTTTATAATCCCAAGCAAACACATTAGTGAATTCGGTCAATAACAAGACTAAGGCATGCCGGAAGAATGCTTCTAGATCAGCTTTAATCTTGATTATTTGGGCGTTACTATCCTTGGGTACATAAGATTGGTGACAAAGATGATCACCAACTCCATTAGAAACTTTTTGTTCTAACTCGGCTAAGTCCAGTACCTTTTCAAAACATTCTCTAGTCGCATCAGCACTTGTCTAAACTGCACAAGATGTTGGTCCACTACGTGTTGTAGGTCCATAGCACCTAACGATAATAGATCCTAGTTAGCCAAAAGGAAGGTTGTTTCTTTGTCATCAAATAGTCCATCCAGCATATGAACATGCTCTACCACATAAGGGCAATCATTTATCTCACAAGGCTTGAATTCAACAAGGGGGATAGTATATTTCCAATGGTTACATTTAAACAGTAGTTCATGTGATGACTAGTCTTGTAACACTATGGCTTGTTTGAGACAAGGTTTACCAAACAGTAGGTTATAACCTAAACTAGACTCGAGAAGGTTAAGGACTACAAAGATCATATGAAAAAATGCACCTTGCAGTGTGATTGGGATATGGTTGAAGAGGATATGGCTATGTGATTCTACCCTGATTTCTTACACCCTGAAGAGGATATGGGTGGAATCATATTGAACCCTGATTTCTTACAAAAAGTTGCAGTAGCTATGTTGACTCTAGATCCACCACCAATTAAGACCTTCTATATTCGATGATTTTGTACCACACTATGATCAAGGGGACCACATGGTCTATGGTAGTGTTGGGTTCTGGGTGTATAGTTGTTGTAGATGGTGCTAGAATCTAGTCAACTCATACCTACTATTGAAAAAGCTACTCGATACCAGGTACTAAGGTTCATAACTATCGGAATAGTAAGGTGATAGGGGCTCATGATAAAAGATCCCATGACATAGTATGGGTGGGTTCTTTCAATGGGCTATCCAATTGTGCTGAGAATTTTGGTATGCTTTTCGATGGTGTTTCATTCATAGGAGCATTGATCGATTTTGGTGTAGGGAAGATCAAGGCTTTAGCTTGAACCCATTTTGCATCCTTAGCTAACATTCTCTATTGCTCTTTGAAACCAGGTTCAAAAGCTTCTCGAGCTTGCTATAGCATTTTACCAGGTCGTGTCTATACTGTAGCGACATGTGCTTGTGCAAGTGTAATAATAACCATGTTTGTCATCGGATTTTTCTTATACTTTTTCCATTTATCATACTCATGTGCATCTTTACAATGTTGTCAAATGTGTCCCATCTCTCCACAAAAGTGGTGGCAGAACTATAAAGCCATTTCTATGACTACATCCAAATCCATACCACCAATGCATGTGATTATCATGATCTAGCATAATTATGAGTTTAGTCCATTGATAAACCACTGTGTAATAACATCTATAGATAAATTTTCATTTATTGTAGGTAATTGTCTGAGGTGGGTCTGAAATATTGTTGCATATTCTTGCACTCCTTGATTAGGTTTTTGCCTATAATTATGTAAGAAATCAAAGATTTATGCTAGATTTTCTTTAATGTGAATCTTTGAAGAAAAGCATCATGGACTGCATCATATTGTTGAAAATGATCTAAATCAAATTCTTTCAACCATGTTGCTGCTTCATTCACCAGGGTTGATTGAAAGACTTGAGCCTTGTAGGCATTGTCATCTAGATTATCTAGTACATTGTAATTCATTTCAAAAGCATGAACATGCATGTCTAGATCATTGCTAGGAAATCTGCCAAATTTGGCATAGTTCATTCCGTTCGGATATTGTCTCCTTTGTAATCCCAATAAATCTGCCATAGATCTTGGACTAAAGTCCTCAAGTGTATTTGCTACCTCCTCATAGTTGAAACTAGTGGGTGATGCATGTCTTGTGGATTATACTATCTTTCTTGGAAATTCTAAATTCAACTACTATATAGATTCTAGTTCACCAGACAAAGGTACTTTTTTACTACTCCAAAATCTTAGGAACAATGGAGTAATTCATCACTCAATTGACATTCTCCAACCTTCACTAGTACTGACCAGTTTGTTCAGCAACTCATCTGTAATTTTGGAGATATCCATGGTTATTTCTTTTCAAAGTTTTATCTACACAAATCGGGTGTTCTACATGTTATCATTATGAACCATTATCTCCAAAGTAGCCAGACTTTTACGAGACACCAAAAGTTCCCCAAAAGGCACCAAAGAAGTTTTTGGTACTTCTTGCAGATTGGAAACTAAGAAATGTGTTTGTTTCATACCACGACTCATTGCAACCTTCTCATCTGATGTTGTTGTTTCTCTCGGTTTTTGTTGTGATTTGCCTAATGCACTATTCACTTGTATAACATGTTTATCACTTTTATATTTTGGGTAGGTTTCACCAGACTGCCTTACCAACATGTAGGCTACAAACACCACTCCCCAATGGGATCACTAGTATCCCACCAGCCATGCTAGTGTTAGGCTGTTGAGATATTACCTTTTGTAAAAGCTTTGGTGTGTAATTTCAGTGAACAGTCTTGATCAAAAAGGCAAGACTATACAATGTAACTTTTCACATAGTAATAGAAAGAATTCTTTGGGTGTAGTATGCAAGAAACAGGTACCGGACCTACTCGACTATCATGCCAGTAGTTGTAGGCACTTGTTTGATACCTATTATGCACTTTCTTGATTACTTAGTCTATTTTGTGTGCATTGGTTGTTAACTATAATCTGGTGCAAGTAACTAGTGTAATTCAAGGTCTATAATTAAGTACAACATGACACAAAGTTACTGATTCGGTGATTGTTGAGTGAATTTTGTAGAAATTGTCGGCATACTAAGTGGGTACAAAAGATTCCATGCAGAGTATGATAGTGCTCGATTATGTGTAATCTAGGTGACTTTGAGTGCAAAATGTAGTGATTAGAAAATTGTTAGTTTAACTTGTAAATATCCTAAATTCAGTTCTCAAAGATAGAACGAGAAGAGGGAAACGCAAGAATTTAGAGTAATCTAAATTCTGCCACCCAGGAACCCTCTGTTGACCTACTCCCTTCCTAATTGGACTGGAGAGAAGAGAGGTTGACATATGCAATTGGAATATGATGCTATTATGAAGAATGGTACTTGGACTCTATGTGATTTTCCTCTAGGCAAAAAGGCCATTGGCACTAAATGGGTATACAAGTTGAAGCATAAGCTTGATGGAACAATTGACAAGTATAATGTTAGGCTTGTTGCAAAAGGTTACTCTCAAGAGAGAGACATTGATTTTGATGAGACCTTTGCACCCACATGCCAAATGACTACTGCTCATAGCATCTGTGCACTTGCAACTCATCATGGTTGGAATGTACATCAGTTGGACAATAAAATTTCATTTCTCAATGGGGACTTACATGAAGAAGTGTATGTATTTCAGCCCCATGGTTTTGTGTAGAAAGGGCATGAAAACAAAGTGTGCAAGCTGAAAAAGGCAGTATATGGTTTGAAGCAAGCACCACATGCTTCATATGAAAAGATACATTCCTATTTGATTGCACATTGGTTTTGAGAACAGTCCAACAAAGATCACCTTATATGTTGAGCATGCAAATGATATGCTTCTTATCATTGTTTTCTATGTTGATGACACATTGCTCATTCTTCCTAATGAGAAGCATATTGTTGATTCTAAGTCTGACTTGCATGCCTCTTTTGGATGTTAGATTTGGGGCATTTGCATCATTATTTGGGCATTCAGTTTATGCAAGTTGATGGAGGAATAGCTCTATGTCAAACAAAATATATTGGCACATTATTACAGTGTTTTCGCCTTGATGACTTCAAACCTATTGCCACTCCTATGGAAACAGGTTTATGGTTGAGTCTTCATGATGTTGGAGATGCATTTGATGTTGTTCTCTATCAGCAGGTTGTTGGATGCTTGATTTACTTATGCATTGTTGGTGCAGGGCAATCAACAATTGATGTTTTGATGAAGAATTGAAGCCAAGGATTGAAGAAAAGATCAAGTAATGAATCTTGAAAGAAGTGCATATCCAGAAGATGAAGATGTGTACACATATGTACATTAATTCAGAGATAGTTTACTTATACTTTTATATAGTCATGAGCTTGTAAATATTTGCCTATATATACAAGGAAAAATGTCGGGGCAAATATGAGAGAATGTAGAATACAAGAATTGAGAAGATTTAGATGTGATTAGACACTTGAGAAGTGAAGAAGATTAGCTCTTTCATCCAGATGTAAAGTTTTCTAGTAAAGAAGAGAAATTGCGCCCGATGTTTCTGTGTATTCTCCTTCTATGCTTGATCATTTCAAGAATCCTTCTGTAGGCATCTAATTCCATAGTTAATGAGTCTATGGTTAAAGTTTGAGAGCCTAATTGAAAATAGGTTGTGAGAATTCTGAGTAGGAACATTCATATGTGAAGAAGTGTTCACTATTTCCTGAAACAAGCACAAAATTTGATGCTAACGTTTTGATCAGTTCTCCTTCCACAGTGTAAAGTTTTGAGCAAGCAAGCACTCAATCTTTAAGTTGGAAGGTAAGATACTTGTGAATAAAAGCATTTTCATAAACCGGTTCTAGATTAAGAGAACCACGTGTTAGAAGTTACAGGTGTCTAAATCGACTTCTCAGAAGAACAGTTTTAGACATAGGTGACTTATTAAGATCATTTTCCAAGATCTACTGAGTCTTTTGGAATGGTTTAACTTTGAGGAGGTGCGCAAACTATAGGTGACACCTTGTGCAAAGTTTTATAAAAAACTTTATACATTTGATAAGTCAATGAGAGAAATATGTGCAGCAGACTTTCTGTAAAATCATCTTCTTCACAGATTATCCAAAATCTTTATAATTGATCATTAATCCTCCAAGTTGGGAAAGTTTTTGAGTTACTCTTGATATAGAGGTGCTCTTATTTCAAGAGTAGCTTGTTCTTTTGGAAATTAACACTCTCGATCAGTGGTATCAGAGCAGGACGTATCAAAATTGAAGAAAGGAGGACCCCGACTGCTGCAGCTGTAAAGAAATCAACACTTGAAGGTTCAAAAGGTGAAAGCTTAAGAGAAAAGCTTGAGAAGGAAGCCATACGACATCAAATAAGACAAAAGGAGTATCATTCGAAGTAAAGGTACATCTATTACTCATAAAGTTTGAAGAATTCAATACACAGGAGAAGAAAGGATGGGAGATTCTCCTCAGATAGAGAAGTTGGATAGAGAGAACTATCCAGCATGGTCAATGAGGATGGAAGCTCATCTCATTAGGAAAAAAGGTGAACCCTGGATGGGCCTTTTAGCTCAAGGAGTGATTAGTGATGGACCAATCAGAAGAGGGTGGTGGCCACAGTCTATACCCTATAAAATACTAGGCTGAAGGGGGAAGAGGGGACAAGATTCCTCTATGTTCAGGGTTGTCTTCTAGAGAGAGAAGAAATCTCGTAATCACGCTGGGCCCAAAAATTCAAAATTTTTTAAAAGTTGTAAAACTCATCATAATACCATTAAATGACCTCCATATCACTTTTCAGAGTCAAAAGTGCTATTTTTGACTTCTAATTCAAAATCCGTGCATGTTTGTGGACTAAAAAAGTGACTTTTTTCAAAATGACTCAAAAAACTCTATTTTCCCTCTTCAAACTCCCATTTTCATACCCAAAACCCAAAAAGTCATATTTTTCACCTCTATTCCCTCCATACCATACAACAGAAGCATTGTTTCTCCTCCTACCATTCTCCCAACTTCTGCAGCAATGACAACAACTCTTACTCCCATGGGAAGCTCCAGAGCTCGTAGGAGACCAAAGGACAAAGTTCACACAATGACGTGCCACAACATCAAAACAATGGAAGGAAGTTGGCTACCACAAGAGTTTTGCAAAGGTGCATGGGTGTACATGCAGCCATCTAGACTTGGTCCTCATCGTGTTCGAGATCGTGGAAATTTGGATCTTCATTGGAAAGGTAAGCTCTTAGGCTTCAAGCAGCAAACATATGGTGGGATGGTTGCTATTGTACAACATGTCTTCACAGTTTCAACCATGAAGTTAGAAAACTCCAATAGAATTAGATATCCAATCCATTGTGAGTATTTCTATTTTCTCAATGCTTCATGGTGTTAAATGTCTTAATTACTCATCTCATATGTTTTTCATTGCTACAGTCATATTTCCTTCTAGTTTAGTGGAAGAGCAACCACTTCATAGTCTCACAGGAACTTTCAAAGCATTACATGCAGACATTGGGGCATTAGTGTTTCCAGATGTACCTCCTGCTAAACTTATTCGTGAAAGGATCTTCTTTTACACTCACAAGTACATTGTTCCTTCCACAGATGGTGAATATGGAAGGTTGGAGATTATCAAAGTTGACTCTCTTCTTAGTTTAGAGTGGCCAAAACCTGATTTTTGGTCCATATCATCTTTCAAGCGTAAGATGGTGATGGACATACATAACTCTTTGAAATTCACACGAGTATCTAGATCAATAGGTCTTCATTGGACTCTACCAATCCATTGCTTTGTTTTCATATTTCAAGGCATTCCTTTTGTAGAAACTCCTACAATGTTCCTATGTAAAGATATTACATACGAAGCAGTAGAAGGATTGTTAGGGGAAAACTGGGGTTATGTAGAAGGATTGTCAAAAGGGGATAGATATCGTTGTAGAATTGGTGACACAGGTATAGGGTTTCGCTATTTAAAACATCGCACCTCATTGTACATCAGATTTTATTATGATCGTTGGATGTGTAAACTAGGAGAGTGGATACCTTTGCAAAGCTTGGAGGGATCTTTAGCTTCATTTGAAATTAATGTGAAGTTACCAAACAATGATATGGAGGTGGTTTTAGTTAATCAACATTGGAACTTGGCCAACTTGAGAGAGCACTTACTTATCATGGGATATGACGATCTTCATGATTTCAAATTTCGAATACGAGGGAACAAGGTAAGAGTTGTATTCCATATATACATATAGATATATATATATATATATATATATATCTTATTCTATCACTATTGTTCATGATTTGAAAATGTTTTACTCTTTTATGAATTGTCCACAGATTGGAAAGAGATTGGAAGACAAAATCAAGGTTCTTGCAGATTGGAGCATGGATGGAACTGACATTTCATTGTCATAACTCTTTTTTGTAAAGATACTGTGAAACCTGTAAACAAACCTATTTTTGCAATGAAAAATTTTTCACATTTGCTTCAAGGATATTTTGGCCACATTCTACTTGTATCTGTACATTCTCAAGGTTTTTCTTGAAAGAGCATTGTTATTGTTTATTTCCTTTGATGTGATCTCAAATGTCAAAGTTTTCCTTTTCAAGACTCTTATGTTTTAATTTAAGGAAAAGTCACTTCTATGAAAAAGTGGGACCCATCACTTAAAAATTCTAGAAAAGTTATAAATAGGAGTCCTCTCTCCTCATTTCTCACTTTTGCAACCACATTGAGTGTTAGAACAGTCTGCATTTGCAAGCTATGGCTTCCACCTCTGTACCTACTAAGAGTGCACGCCACAAGTTTCTAGAATTTTTGGAGGATTCAGATTATAAAGGTCAACATGACCTATATGATCTTCTCTCCAAGGTTCCTGACCTCCATGGAACCGTGCAAATGAATGCCGATGCTTTGGAGGAGCTACTTCAATATATGCAAGTTCATATATTGCGTTTCTCCATTGAAATACCACCATATGATGGAACTTGGGTTCCATGTGACCTTCTCACCTACATTCACAAAGGTGATGAGGCTTTTGCAAAACGATTGAAACGGTTCCAGGCAATTGCAGAGGAAGCAGGGCACCTTCTTGATGAAACTGTGCCACTTATAAGGAAATTGAATAGGAAACACAAGATGGGTGCAAAATATCTTTCATTCATTGCTGCCACAGTTTTCTTTGTGAATGAGGAACCAGAACCAATTCCTCATGAGATCCCTCATCTTCTTACAGGTGGTTTTGTCGAGGATAAAAAGGAACCACCTCAAGAACCCTTGAATCTCCTATTAGAGAGAGAAGCTATTGAGAAAACTTATCCTCTTGGTGTGGATGATAAGTTGAAAGAAGTGCCTAAGCCATCCACCTCTTCGGAGCCAGAAGCAACTATTCCAGAGGTGGAGATTGAAACTTTTTCAGTGGTTCTTGTCGAGGGACAAGAATATTTGTTTTTACATGATGTAGAGAAGGCATTTGGGCTACGGCTTGATGAATGCCTAAGTTTGTTTTGTACTTTGTCAGAGTGTCCTTTGGATAGTACCTCTGAGTTGTTGGAGAAAAAGTGTTTGCCATTTGGTGACTCAGTGGCCGACACAATAAAATTGGTTTGCAATGACATACTCACAAGTGAACATGAACATATCACAGAAGAACAATTTAATAATGCACAAGAAAGGATATTGGAATCAAAAATTCCCGCCTCACCAGTAATCGAGCAGAGTGGGATGTCCCACTCCAGCATTAATTTACAACTTCAACAGAGCGGAGAAGAAGAAGATAGAGTTCAGGATGTAAGTATCTTCAATTCATGTCATTCATTCTTACAAACACATGCAGCTACTAATCATAAAACTTTGTGCAGGAGGTGATTGAAGTCGACAAGTTTGCAGTAAGGAGCGGAGGTGATCGAGTGGCTGTGGAGGTGGCTCATCCCTTGCAAACTACATTGGGAAACTTCCCAAAGACCATTTTGTAATTATCCATAAAGAGTTCAGTCCTCAGGGCCACTTCATGACATGGTGTCTAAAGGCCTTAAGTAAATTGCTTTGTTTATCAACCATTACACAGGGGAGTAATTGTATCTTTTTAGTTAAGAAATCCCTTGTAAGTACAACCTTAGGTTCCAACTTCCGTGGAAAGGTCTTAGGCCAAATAGGTATATCTCTAGGTCTAGGTGTTAGAAATGTTGATCAAATAGCAAACTCAATTTCGACTTACACCCTACCCATGGCTTTGGAGCGTCGAAAGAGAGTCATTGAGAAACTCAAAGCCAATTGATGTAAACAATTGAATTAATATCAAATTTTCACTTTGCTTTATTTACATTTGTCTCAAGTATTTCTTTTTCAGTATATTATCTAAAATTCTTTTGGACCTGCATGTGATGTATTGATGTCATGTAGGGCATTGGGAGGACCTTTAGTTTCATTCTTTTGGACTCTTGATCATTGGGTATGGCGTCCATTAGGTCTTCTAGGGCATTGGGAGGCCAAATAAGGCCCTGCCACAGAAACGCGGGAGAAGGCCCTGCAAACGTTTTGCAGGGCCTTCTCCTGCGTTTCTGTGGCAGGGCCTTATTTGGCCTCCCAATGCCCTAGAAGACCTTAAATGGGAGAAAGAAGGTCCAAAAGAATGAAACTAAAGATCCTGACATGCCCAAGGTTACCTTACATGAGACTGAACCTTCACTAGATGGATATTTTCAAGAATGAAAATGTTCTAAGTTTCAAAATGCTCTGCTCATATGTTTCAAAGGTATAAGGAGGTCAAAATTTGTTCATATTAACTACCCCTGAACTAGCTTTACTAGTCATGATCCCTCTTTCATATTTCAAAGGTTTTGTAGGGCATTAGGAGGCCAAATAAGGCCCTGCCACAGAAACGCGGGAGAAGGCCCTGCAAACGTTTTGCAGGGCCTTCTCCCGCGTTTCTGTGGCAGGGCCTTATTTGGCCTCCCAATGCCCTACAAGACCTACATGACCTTAAATAAAAAAGAAATTTCAGTACAGGGATATTATCACTAGATCAAAATGACAAGATAAGAAAACAATCATTCATATATGAGAGATTATCACAAGAAAACACATGGAAATGTAAAATGACTGCTCATGTTTCATTCTAAATAATGAGATTATAAATGGAATAGAGGAAAAGTGCTAATGTTTCATTGAAAATGGCAATATTTACAAAAAATCTCTTGTCCATAGAGATCAGTTACAAAACTTAGCTACGATCACCCCTAATTCTCCTAGCTAACTGTATGTCCTTCGGTTGTATAGTGACTCGCTTAGCATGGATGGCGCACAGGTTGGAATCCTCTAGCATTGATATCAAAAATGCTTCAGCTGCCTCTTGTAAAGCTTCTAAAGCTAGAGCTTGGATCCTTAACCCTGCACAATACCTTTGTAACTCTTCTTTAACCACCCTTGCAAAGGGTCTTCTAGGTATGAGAAGTTCAGCTGTCTTTTGATAGTGCCTTATCTCTGCAAATGCCTTCGTATATCTTCTTCTTCGTTGTGGTGCTCTAGCTTGTGGTGGTGGTGGTCTTCGTTGGACATTTTCTTGTGGTCTTGGTTGGGGTGGTCTACGACGAGGTTGAAAGAATTTCTTCTTCCATTGCACGCGTCTTGAGCTTTCTCCTTGTTCAGGATGTTGTTGCTGGCTTTGCTCTCTCTCTTGATCATTGGGTATGGCCCCTTGATTTGATGGTAGAGTCTTTCCCGCTACAGTAACCCTATGATTTATAGGTATTTCTTCGTTACCCCATGGTGGCAATGTTTGACTCTCCTCACTTGATTGTGAACGTTGTTGAGACACATCCTGATGCGATTCATCAAAATCATCATCAGAAACTACCTGTCTATGAGCATGCTCCTTCACCCTTGTCTTTGTTGGTCTCTTTGGTGATGGAGGCTCATCATATGATGATGGTGGTGATTGGGGTTGATTTACGGCCTTTTCCCTGGATTGCCCATGTTCCACTTGTTCATGCAACTGTTCACTCCCAGAGGTATGGCCACCACCTGTTTCGCGATGGGATGCAGAGCGCGAGACACTACGTTGCCTTTTGTGGTGATTTATCCATGGTGGCTTCTGAGTGCCTTGCACATAGCTAGGAAAGTTAATGGGATCCTTCCTTGCAGTTTGCTTTGTTCGTGCCATCCTCTATAGTGCTAGAATGTTGAAATGAGACAATGAGTCTCCTTTTATAATGTTTCACTTAAAAAGGTTCTGTTCACATCTGAATGGACAAAAAATAGTTTAAAAATTAAAAATTACCTGAAAAAATTGCAAACAAGAGATTAGTGTGTAGCAAACCTTATGAATTATTCAAAAAATGCCATGAATGTATTAAATGACTTCACTTCCATGATGAACCCTGTCGTGTTCTTGTAGCCCGCCATTGAGCATGACGTAAAGGTCCCAATGATGACTTCCATTTTTCACTAGCTAAGTTGTGTTGATTAAATCTTGCAAGTTTTGCAACTTTCGACTCCTTGGCTCGTTCCATTGCATATGTCCTTGAAAATGCAGTACGATAAAACCAATTAAACATCTCTTCCATATAGTTTGATTGCATTGCACCACCACCATGTCGTGTGTTCTTGAAGTAAACACCTCTAGCCTTGTAATGTGACTTCTCCATTTCTTGTGTACTAAAAATCTCCAATGAACCATATCGATGCATAAAAAATGCTCCATGTGCAAATAAAATATGCTGAAATGATATAAGTACATATAACACAATCTTATCAACAAGAAAATTGAAAAAATAAGAAAACTTACAATGTAATGTGTAATATTGCTCTCTCCCCAAGATAGGATGAAACACTTTGCAAACTCCATTAATGTATCTTGAAACAACTGACGCTCATTTTTGTTGGAGCTATTAAGACTCATTAAACCTACCAACTTATCTAAGCATGACCAAACCTTCTTTCGCCTATTACTAAGGTCAATTTGAGAATCATTATCAGTGGTGATCATGCACAAGTCTTTCCATAGCTCCCTGCATTCATTTTTCTTAGGGCTTACACCTGTTCTGAAAAATTTTCTTGCCTTCTTCCCTGTCATTGACACTTGTTGCAAACTATTTTGCGATTCACCAGGTTTTTTGACAACTAGAGTTACATTACCACCATGACAACCAATCGAATTAAGCAACTCTTCCAATTTTTTGATTGCTTGTACAGATTTATCAATTGGCTTCATGGAAAATGCATATTCTATGTGGAGCTTCAATAATCTATCAAATATTCTCATGAAAGCATGCAATGTGCAAAAGTGAACATTAACTAATGGAAATGGAATAATGGGATTCCAATCTTTATCTAATGTGTCACGGTTAGGTAT
Organism: Ceratopteris richardii; assembly: GCA_020310875.1. Lineage (NCBI taxonomy): Eukaryota > Viridiplantae > Streptophyta > Polypodiopsida > Polypodiales > Pteridaceae > Ceratopteris > Ceratopteris richardii. The sequence goes on from CM035406.1 coordinate 100,646,350, forward strand.
TTCTAACATTGGACACCTTAACAAAGGTCTATCCCATTCCGTGGAAGTAGGTGCATCTATGTATTCATCTAAGCTAGATAGTACTTTTTGTTGTCCCTTTGTTACTTTGTAGCCTCGAGTACAAAATGGACATGGATAACGAGCAGATGCACCTTGCTTGCAACCTAACATGCATTTGATAGTTTTTAAATCCCCACCCAAGTGCCAATCTATCTCAAAATCACCAAAGTTTTCTATGTGGAGCTTTGCACCATGAATTTGAGAAAGTATTACTTTAGTGATCCATGGGGTCCTACTAAAAATCCATGAAAGAACATCATTGGATTCTTTAGCTACTTCAATAGCACCTAACCACCATATTTCTTTCTCCGATTGAACACTATATGTAGACTTAGAGCTAGAGTTACAACTTTCATGAGATATGGCATTTCTCATAGCTTCATTCATGAGTGTCAAACTCAATCTCTCCATTCGTCGTCCCTTTATAATCTGGCATTCATCTAACTTCAATATAAACTGTAATTTGGTATTACAATCTGCATAAATTAGCAAAATCTTTATAACATCAAAATACAATGTATATCAAGGTAACAATAGTGCACATACCTGGTATAGTAGATTTGTAAAATTGAACCATTGCCTGTTGAAGCCTCTCCAAATCCACGAATATGTTGTTGTACTTTGTGTAAGGAAATCCATTTCCAACTACGCTTTTCAACTCTTTTTTGGATGTAGATAAATGATAAATAGACATAGGCATAATATCCTCTATATATAAGTAGTTTCCAAGAATACTAGTTATATCTTCATTGGACATTGACTTCTTTAGCAATACCTTGTAAGGAGATGGAAACATATTCTGTAAAATACCTTCTCTTTCTAATGAATGCTTCAAAAGGTTGTACAATGCACTGTATCCTTTAGTACTAATTCCTGCTTCATCACATACCATCTGCACGTCTCTAGGAGTGATAATATCTTGTAACTTTTTTGTGAAATCTTTAATCACTTTCTTCTTGATAAGGTTTCCTATCCGTGACTCCAAAATACTAACCACCTGCTTGTTGGTCAAACAAGAATTTAATAACTTGAATTGATCCTCTGTTGTTGATGATGCATTAACATCTTCAACGAATGACCTACATAACAAGAAATATATATATATATATACATATAAAAGTCTTCCAAAAAGAGAAACAAATACAAGCCAAACCTTATTGCAAAAACTCGTCGTTTGCGTGCTCCACCACCAATTGAAAGAGAGTCAAAGGATGTTAATGATCGTCTCCTACGTCGCATCCCAAGTGGAGTCTCTCTCAAGTGTTGGACAGTGTTTTTAAATGTCTCAATTGTTCTCTCCTTTTCTTCCATATGCTTTTCAAGCTCTGCAAGCTTTTCTTGTAAAGATATGATTGTGCTTTCAAAAGTGACCAACCTTGTATGATTTAGTTGATATTGTTGAATCCAATACTTAGTAATGGCAGTTGAATGTGTAGATAATCGTTGACAATAACCTAAGAGCCCAGCTTTACAGGCACCGATGAACTGAAGTAAAGTTGAGAGGTTATGGAATGTTGGATGGTAAGAAGACATTGGATCAGGATGGTATAATGAACCATGAGTCCAAAGATCAATATTCTTTTCTCCAGCTTCACGACGCTCATTTTGAGAGTTCACATCATTGTTGCATTGTGTATTTGGAGCAAACTCTCTGGGCACACGAACATGGATACTTGTTGATGCTGGGGCATGAGGACATCCTAATGTGAGGTTTGTAATAGGTGTCAACACCATCTTTTCCAACAATTAAACAATACTGAGAAAGAGACTAGAAATTTGTTTGGAAGAGATGCTAGAGCATGATTTTCTCAAGAAAAGTTTGTTTTCTTGGATGAGGATGGGTCACAGTGTGTTTTTCCACTGAGAATAGCCAAAAATGTTGAAATTTTGAAAAAGTCATTTTTTGGGTGAAGAGTAGTTACGGATTTGATGATGTGGCACTCTACTTTTGGAGGGATTTTAAAAATATTGCTTTTTCAAAAGGAAAATTAAAAACTAAACTCAAAAAAGGTCACTTCTGACATATATATTAAAAAATGAGCCCTTTCAAGTAAATAAACACTGAAATTGAGACTTTAAAAAAAAAATCATTTTTTTATTCCCATACATGCTCGAGTTTGATGATGTGGAAAGTAGATTCCCTTTCTCTCTCTCTAAAAGAAGAGAGAGAGGAGCCTAGTAAACCTTAAAAAAAGCCTACTCCAGCCTACTAAAAAGTGCCCTATTAAATGCACTTTGTCCCCTTAGACAACAGCAGAATGAGGCTTAATCCCTAAAAATTAGGGATCCTTAGAAGGCCCATGCAGGGTTCACCCTTTTTCCTAATGTTATGAGCAAAGACTTGATAAGTTGTATTACAGGTGAAGAAGAAAAGCCTCAGTTCAGAGATCCTAGTGTTCCAACTAGGGAGGAACTATCAGATTTGAAGACTTGGATGAAGAAAGATGCTCAAGCCAGGAGCATTATCTACATGGCAGTTAATGACTACTTGCTACCTCACATTAGAGGTCTTGAAAGTGCAAGTGATATATGGAATGCTTTGGAGGAGCATTTCCAAAACACCACAAAGTCTAGGAAGGCATCCTTGTGGGTAGAATTTACCACATTCAAAAAGAAGGCCTCTCAATCTATCTCAGATTATGTAACAAGAATGAAGGACATTGCAGATGCATTAGGAGCAGTTGATGAAGATATTGAGGAGGATAAATTGGTAAGGCAAATCCTCACAAGTTTGAGAGGTGATGACAAATGGAAGCCATTCATTTTGTCTACTTAATTATCACTTGATCATTTCACTCGTGATTTAAATCGGTTGCTAGGATATATGCTAACCTTTGAGCAGGATGTCAAAGGAGAAAGTGATAAAAGTACAGGTAATGCAATGTATTCAAAGGATAAGAAGAAGAATAGTAAAGGGAAGCAACAAGCAAATGAAGATGAAGGTACAACTAGCCAAGCTAACTTCTTAAGAGGAAGAGGAGGTGGCAAAGGTAGAGGAAGAGGAAGGATTAATAAAGATGGAGTCAAAGCTTGCTGGATTTGTGGTAAGACAAATGATTTAGCTAATGATTGTTGGCATAATACTCAGAATAATGGCGGATATAATCAGAATTCTAATTCAAGAGGAAGAGGTTTGCAGAGGGAAGTGTGTCTAGGTATAAAGCTAGACTTGTTGTGAAGGGTTTTGCTCAGACATATGGTATAGATAATGATGAGACCTATAGTCATGTGGCAAAGATGACAACCATAAGGACACTCATAGCTATTGCTGCATGTAAAGGTTGGAAGTTATGCCAACTAGATGTGAAGAATGCTTTTCTAAAGTGTTATATTTCAGATGATGTTTTCATGGAGCAACCACAAGGATTCAGAGATGGAAGGTATCCAAATCATGTGTGCAAGATCAAGAGAGCTTTTTATTGTTTGAAGCAGGCCCCGAGGGCATGGAATTATAGACTTGTGAAGTTCTTGAAAGAACTTGGTTTTCAAGTATCTAAAGCAGATAGTAGCTTGCTTGTCAAAGCAAGTGAAGATGGGTTCATTTATATGTGCATATATGTTGATGATATAATTCTTACAGGTACAGATGAGAAAGGCATTCAAAGTCTAAAGAAGCAAATGGAGAAAGAGTTCAAGATTAGTGACTTGGGAGACTTGTCATATTTCTTGGGCATGGAGATCTCATACACTCAACATGGAGTGTATGTAACTCAAGAAAGGTATTTGAGAAACTTGCTGATTAAGTTTAAGATGAATGATTACAGGATAGCACCTACTCCAATGGAGGTGAATCACAAATTGAGCAGATATGGACGAGAAGAGTTCAAGGATATGAAGTTATATCAAAGTTTGGTTGGTAGTCTGATTTATGCTACATTAACTAGGCATGACTTATCATATGCAGTCGGAGTATTGTCTCAATTCATGCATTGTCGTAGGAAAGAACATTGGGTTGCAGGACAAAGAGTGTTGAGGTACATTAGGGGTACTCTCAAGGAAGGTTTGTATTATGGTTTTACATCAGATACAAACATCAAGATATATAGTGATACAGATTGGGCAGGTAATCCTGATGATAGGAGATCAACATATGGATACTTGTGTTATGTGGGAGATAAGTTAATTTCTTGGTGTTCAAAGAAGCAACACACAGTTGCTTTATCATCCACAGAGGCTGAGTACAAAGGTATGGTGGAAGCCGCAAAGGAAGTGATATGGCTTAAGACTCTAATGAAGAGTTTTGACATCATTCAGAGTACACCCACTATTCTTGGAGATAACATGAGTTCATTGTATTTAGTTGCTAACCCTGCTTTTCATGCCAGGACTAAACACATTGAGATTCAATATCATTTTCTAAGAGAGAAGGTGATGGATAAAGAGATTGAAGTAATACATACTTCAACAAAAGATCAAATAGCTGATATGCTAACTAAAAGCTTGGATGGACCAAAGCTATAGAGATTCAAAGACATGGCAGGTATAAAGAAGATAGAGAAAACCTCAATTGATGATTGAGGGGGAGCTGTTGGTGCAGACCAATCAACAAGTGATGTTTTGATGAAGAATTGAAGCCAAGGACTGAAGAAAAGATCAAGTTATGAAGCTTGAAAGAAGTGCATATCCAGAAGATGAAGATGTGTACACATATGTACATTAATTCAGAGATAGTTTACTTATACTTTTATATAGTCATGAGCTTGTAAATATTTGCCTATATATACAAGGAAAAATGTCGGGGCAAATATGAGAGAATGTAGAATACAAGAATTGAGAAGATTTAGATGTGATTAGACACTTGAGAAGTGAAGAAGATTAGCTCTTTCATCCAGATGTAAAGTTTTCTAGTAATGAAGAGAAATTGTGCCCGATGTTTCTGTGTATTCTCCTTTTGTGCTTGATCATTTCAAGAATCCTTTTGTAGACATCTAATTCCATAGTTAATGAGTCTATGGTTAAAGTTTGAGAGCATAATTGAAAACAGGTTGTGAGAATTATGAGTAGGAACATTCATATGTGAAGAAGTGTTCAGTGTTTCTTGAAACAGGCGCAAAATTTGATGCTAATGTTTTGGTCAGTTCTCCTTCCACAGTGTAAAGTTTTGAGCAAGCAAGCACTCAAACTTTAAGTTGGAAGGTAAGATACTTGTGACTAAAATCATTTTCATAAATGGGTTCTAGATTAAGAGAACCAAGTGTTATAAGTTACAGGTGTCTAAATCGACTTCTCAGAAGAACAATTTTAGACATAGGTGAGTTATTAAGATCATTTTCAAGCTCTAATGAGTCTTTTGGAATGGTTTAACTTCGAGGAGGTGCACAAACTATAGGCCACACCTTGTGCAAAGTTTTATCAAAAAATTTATACATTTGATAAGTCAATGAGAGAAATATGTGCAACAGACTTTCTATAGAATCATCTTCTTCACAGATTATCCAAAATCTTTATAATTGATCATTAATCCTCCAAGTTGGGAAAGGTTTTGAGTTACTCTTGATATAGAGGTGCTCTAATTTCAAGAGTAGCTTTTTCTTTTGGAGATTAACACTCTCCATCATGCATTACCCGGCCTGATATTCAATTTGTTGTCTCTCAGATGAGGAATTTTATGCATTTCCCACATTTCAAGTGATTGTAGGCTCTTAAGTTCATCTTTCACTACTTGAGTGGTACCTAGCTACTTGGATTGTTTTATCCCAAGGGGGGATCACTATCGCCAGATTTACATGCTTTTTTAGACTCTCACTAGGCCAATTGCTATGACACTCATGTGTCCACTAGTGGTTTTTGCTTCATGTTTGGTCATTCATGCATATTTTGGTTGAGAAAGAAGTAGCCTATTGTGGCCACTTCTAGTTGTGAGTCTGAGTATAGGCCAGCTTTCACAATGACTCTTGAGCGTGTGTGGCTTAGATGCCTTTTGGCTGATTTGGGTGTTGGTCAGTCTTCTACCACTAGCATTTTCACGGAGAGTCAAAGCTCATTGGCAGATGTGAGGAACCCTATGTTCCATGCTTGCACTAAGCTCATTGAGGTTCACTGTCATTATGTTAGGGAGAGGTTCTCTACTAGAGAGATCAGTTTGGCATATGTGCCCACACAAGAGAATGTTACAGACCTTTTCACAAAGGCTCTACTAGGGAGAAGCTGGAAGCTTTCCACAAAGCTTAAGTCTTACTTCCTTTTGTGGATTGATTCCACATAACTTGGCAATTCCTTATACATGAGTGTTAGTTCGTTGTTTATCGCATCACTTTGAGGGGGGATTTGTTGATATATTTCAGTAGTGATGTGTGTGAACACACTTAAGACCATTCGGGCACTTTTTGCCCTCTTTAGGAGGTTTTTTTTGCTAAGCTTGTACATATGCCTATAACCCTAATGGGTCACTTATCTTTGTACATTCACTTGGTAATACAATCAGTATTATGTATTGTGCTCCAAGCTTCTTCTTCTTCCTTGTGTTGTTCATGTGCTTCTAGAGACCTCAAACTCCAACATGTGAGGTTTGTATAGTCCTTAAACTATTTCTTTTTCATTTTCACTTACTTTAATTTTAGCATTCATTGAAAACGTCGAAATGATCCATAGCATGCGCAAAACAGATCTTTAATGAGGGAGAGACAAGCATTTTTTTTATTCCATTATGCAATTCTCTCGGTTAGTTTTTGGTGATACTTTCTCCAAATTTTCATTAGCAAGTTCTTGGTTTGAAAGCAACAAGAAATGTTCATGAAGATTCCATCATGAACATGGTACTTATGGTTTGGAGGAGTTCTCAATCATGATTGTGTTCAACTCTACTTGACCATCATGATTGCTAGTAGAGGACTCGACTTATCTACTCTTGGATCATCCAGATGATCATTATTGTGCTCTAATGATCATCCACGCCTTGGAAGGATCCTCAAGCTAAGAACTTAGTGGCATGTGGAAGTTCGGGAACTAAATCATGAATCAATCTTCTTGGAGGTTCTCATGATGGTGTACTTCTACTACTCAACTTGATGCCCATCCATCCCACCTGCTCGTGACATCAATTGCAACTAGATCAAGGTCTACTCTTTGTAGATTGATGAAATAAAAGTGTACTGCCATGCCCTAGATTAGGAGAAGACACCATCATATCTTCATCCTTGTCCTATGCCAAATGGCTTGTTGTAGAAGCCTCTCTTTGAATATTATAGTGTAATTGATCACATAGGACCCTTCCTTCTCATGTAGCTATCAAAACATAATTCCTTTGAAAGGAAAGGGATCTTTCTTGGTAGTGCTACCTAATCAAGATTGAAGAAGTGACATTCTGCATTATACAATGATCTTTATGGTATTCTTCATTTTAGGTAGTTCCTATGACTGATCTCCTTTCTGATCTTAGATCCTTGATTAGTTCTCCTAATTCAATGGATTTAATTTCCTCCACAAATGTGAATTACAAAGTAGGGAGAAAAACCTCCAAGTTTCTAGTTAGTTAAGGATTTTTTGTTCTTTCATAGCTTCTAGCTTCTCATCTCATACTTCAGTTCTTCCATCTCTGATACTCACTACTTGGGAAGTGTTGGAGCAAGTCTATGACAAGCCTAAGTATTGGCTTGAGTCTCACAAAGTCTTAGAAGAAGCTTTAAAAAGAAGACTATGTAAAGTTCACTTGTGAACTACCTCTTGTAACTTTTGAAGAGTTTACTTAATGTAAAAGTAAGAGAATCTTAAGTGGTTGAGTCCACTTGATCAAGAATGGAAAGAGGAGCCACGAATTCATTATTTGTGGTAGGTAGAGAATCAAATCAATCATCGACTGATTGGAGAGTGATTGAGGGAAGTTAGCCTCCCAAACTCAACTATAAATAGATGGAAGTTTTAGTCGTGGTTAGAGAGACCTATGTGAAGACATCCAAGAGCTGAGCTTTATGCCATATCAAGGTGTGATTACAAGGCACACATATGTATCAGTAAGTCATTGTATTGTACAAGAAATATACTTTCATTTTCATGATTATTTGGTTTCATCTTTCCATGTTCTTGTGAAGTGTACTACTCACTACCATTACTCTCAGTTTTCTTAGTCAGCTTGCAGAGATGCTTTCTCTGAGCTTGGTGCATCATTTTCAGTGATTTAACTTGGTAAAGTTAGCTCTATAAGTCTACTATATGCTCATAAATTTTCATGTCATTTGGATGTTGCAAACTTCAGTTATGTTCATTTGAAGTCAACAGGGTCTGTTCATCTTCACCTCTCTGTCAGGTACCCGACTTTTTCACTCATCTTGTCAGAGGTGTTTCTCAGTGGTTACTTATCCAAATTCAGTGATTTAAAGCTTGTTGGATCCAGCTTACTGTCTAGTATTACCATACAACGTTTCATGATCATTGGATTTCTACATTTTGAGTCATGGTGATTTTTCTGCTCACTGGTCTATTTCTGTAGCAGCCCGTGAAAATCGGGATGATGTCATCACTTGTTAAAACTCATTCTCAGTGTGTGCTTTGTTATTTTTGATGAGATTACTCTTGAAAGTTAGCTCTTTAAGCTACCTAGACTTCCCCAAGAGGAATTAAGCTAATTGCTGCTGTGCTCAGAGAATTATGTAAAACACTGGACAGGTGTATGAACCAAGAAAAGCAAGTTTTCACCTCTGAGCTAACTCCAACTTATCTGTTTTGATCTATCTTTTTGAGAGTGATCTTCCAAGGTACATAGGGTGTCTAATACATCCATTGGCAAGATAAAAGGGCCCACCATCTACTCCTAGAGTTCATTTGGCTAGTGTAGATCAAGGATTTTGCAACACCTCTTCATCTTCAAACACATACTTATCCATCTCTTCACAGTGGTATCAGAGCAAGGTTGGACAACATGGCAGATGGATTTCCTTCATCAATTGACAAATTGGACAGAGGTAACTACTCAGCTTGGTCATTAAGGATGGAAGCTTATCTCCAAGGTAGAAGTTTATATGGTTATGTGGCTGGAGATGAAGTTATGCCAAGTTTCAGGAACAAAAGTCAACCAACACAAGAAGAGCAAGAAAGATTGAGCACATGGTGCTCCAAGGATGCACTTGCAAGGTCTTATCTCCTCAACTCTATCTCAGATTTTTGTTGCCTCACATTAGAAGTTGTAAGACATCTCAGGAAGTGTGGGATGCACTTGAAGCTTTCTTTTCTTCAAGTACCAAAGCTAGGAAGCATCAACTATGGCTGGATTTCACAACTCTCAAGAAGGCTCCCAAACAAAATGTGACTGATTTTGTCACAAAGCTCAAGGACATAGTGGATCAGTTGGGAAGCATTGGAGAGGTAATAGATGAAGAGCAAATTGTAAGGCAGGTCATCAATGGCTTGAAGGCAGATGATAAGTGGGAAGCATTCACCACAGCTATGGATTTGTACATGGACATGCATGTACCTGATTTCAACACACTCATTGGACAACTACTTATCAAGAGGCAAAGCTTATCAAAAATGGAGAAAGCTCTAAAGGTAATCAATCTTCAGCTTTATACACGGATAAAAGCAAGTCTAAAGATAACAAAGGAAAGGCAAAGAAAGTGGATGATGAAGCAGGTACATATCAAGCTAACTATGCAGGTAGAGGAAGACATGGCAGAGGTAGAGGAAGAGGAGGTAGACAAGGCAGGGGGAGACCCCAAGACTCCAACTCATGTTCTATTTGTGGATTAACTAATCATACAACTGAAAATTGCTTTAGGAATTCCAGGAATCAAAGAGGCAGAGGATACAATAGAGGAAGTTATGGCTACTCAAGAGGAAGGTTCAACAACTACCATGGCAACTACAACAACTACAATCATTCAAACTATCAAGGAGGCTACAAAGGAAGGAGAGACTACAATAACTACACAGAAGACTCAAATAAAGAGGATTCATTATTGATCATGAACATGGCTATGCCACAAGGTAAATCTGATGAGCATGTTTTCTACATAGATTCAGGTTGTTCAAATCATGTGGCAGGAAATGTGGCTCTCCTATCAGATTTAGAAGATCCAAGGAATAAGCATGAGGTACAAACAGGAGATGATACAAAACATCCTGTGGAGAAAATAGGCAATGTCAAAGCACCTGATGGAAACATCAACCTACTCAGTAAGGTACTCTATGTCCCTACCATTACAAAGAATTTGATAAGTGTTGGGCAGATAGTAGAGAAAGGGTTGCAAGTCAGGTTCACAAAAGCAAGAGCATTTGTTGAAGATCCAAGTCAAGGATTCAGAAGAATTGCAAAAGGTGAAAAGACAGGTAGATTGTTCACATTTGAATTACAGGACACTAGAAACATTGCTCTCTTTAATTATGGTAGTCAGACACTCACAGAATTGGAAGTATGGCACAAAAGGTTAGCACATATTGGTGAAAGGTCATTAAAGCAAATCTGCAGGGACCAAAGTGTACTTGGACTTCCTAATTTGTCAAAACAACATATGATTTATAAGTGCAGTGCATGTCAATTTGGAAAGTCTCACAGGTTACCATTCATGAAGAAAGGTTATATGCATGGAGATCTCTTGGAGTTGGTTCATACAGATGTATGGGGACCTAGCAAGGAAGCTTCAATATCTGGATCAATGTATTATGTTTCCTTTATTGATGATTGCAGCAGATGGACTATCCTATTCTTTATGAAACACAAAGATGAAGTTTTTTCATGTTTCAAAAGATATTTGGCTCTTGTGGAGAATCAAACAGGTAAATCACTAAAAAGGCTAAGGTCAGATGGAGGGGGAGAATACTTCTCCCATGATTTTGATTCTTTTCTTCAAGAAAGAGGAATCAAAAGAGAGGTAACTACAAGGTACACTCCTGAGCAAAATGGAGTGGCAGAAAGGAGGAATAGGACAATTGTTGAAGCTGCAAGGTCTATGTTAAATGAAAAGCATTTACCTAATTACTTATGGGCTAAGGCTGTATCTACAGCCACTTACTTGATTAACAGGTTGCCTTCAAAATCCCTTGATGGGATGACTCCATATGAGGCTTGGAATGGAAGAAGACCAAGCTTAGATCATTGTAAAATTTTTGGATGTATTGCTTTTGCTCATGTTCCTTCACAGGTTAGAGGCAAGATGGATCCAAAGGCAGAAAGGTGTGTATTTATTGGATATGACAACAATCAAAAGGGCTACAGGTTATACAACCCTACCAACAAAGGATTCTTGGTAAGCAGAGATGTAGTTTTTGATGAGAACAATTCATGGTATGAAGATTCATGCAGGAAGGTCAATTTACCATATAATCTTGAAGAAGATTTTCCAAAGCTTGGTAGAGAACAACCGAAGATTGAAGAACAAGACACCTCAGAGGATGATGAAGAATCTCAGATGGAAAAGATCAAAGCATGGAAGTCTAAAGGTAAAGCGAAATTGCAGGAACTTGGACATGAGGCAGAATCATCACATCATGGCCTAAGAAGATCTATGAGGGAAAAGAAAAAACCAGAAAGGTATGGGTTTGACACCTCATTAGTAACTAAACATTCTATCTACATAGCACAGGACATAAAGCAAGAGGAGCCATCATCATTCGAAGAGGCCAAAGCAAAAACAGAATGGAAGCATGCAATGAACGAAGAGATTGAAGCACTTGAGGAAAACAACACTTGGGATTTGGTGCCCAAGACTTCATCCATGAAGGTAATAGGCTCAAGATGGGTCTATAAACTCAAGAAGAATTCTGATGGTTCAATTAACAGGTATAAGGCAAGGCTTGTAGCAAAAGGCTTTGCAAAAACTCAGGGAATTGATTATGAGGAGACCTTCTCTCCTGTGGCAAAGATGCCTACTATTAGGGTTTTGCTTAGTATTGCCTCTTCCAAGAATTGGAAGATACTTCAACTAGATGTAAAGAATGCATTCTTGAATGGTTGGATAACAGAAGAGGTATATATGGCACAACCACCTGGTTTTGAGAATCAAGTTTATCCTGATTATGTGTGTAAACTTAACAAAGCATTGTATGGTCTCAAGCAAGCTCCAAGAGCTTGGAATTTCAGGCTTGTTTCATTCTTGCAGGGCAAAGGCTTTCAACCAAGCAAGGCAGATCCTTCACTCTTTATTAAAAAGAGTAATTCTGAGGTCATCTACCTATGTGTATATGTAGATGATATTATATTGACAGGAAATGATGCAGATGGTATGAAGAAGATCAAAGATCAGATGAGAGAAGAGTTCAAGATAAGTGATTTGGGTTCACTTACCTACTTCCTAGGTTTGGAAGTTGTCTACAAAGATCATGGTTTGTTTCTCACTCAAAGGAAGTACATTAAGGACATGTTGGCAAAATTCAAGATGCAAGATTGTAAGATTGCAGGTACTCCAATGGAGGTCAATCACAAATTGAGCTCACATGAAGGTGAACTCATAGAGGACATCACATCATATCAAAGTCTAGTGGGTAGTCTCAACTATGCCACATTGACAAGAGTAGATATATGTTACAGTGTGAGTGTGCTAAGCCAATTTATGCACACACCAAGGAAACCACATATGGATGCTGCCAAAAGGATTCTCAAGTATCTCAAAGGAACCATAAATGAAGGACTTTATTATCCTTATGTATCTGATTTAGGTTTGAAGCTATTTTCTGATGCAGATTGGGCTGGCTCCAAGGAAGATAGAAGGAGCACTTCAGGTTATCTTACCTTTGCAGGTTCAAAGCTTATTTCATGGTCATCCAAGAAGCAACCCACAGTTGCTCTCTCTTCTACTGAAGCTGAATATAGAGGTCTTGCCATAGCTACACAAGAAGCTATGTGGATGAAGACATTGTTCAAAGATCTTGGATTGGAGTTTGGAACTCCAACTATTTTTGGTGACAATATGAGTTCTATTCATTTGGCTACTAATCCTATTTTTCATGCAAGGACTAAACATATTGAAGTTCATTATCACTATGTACGAGAGAAGGTTCTAAGCAAAGAGATTCAAATATCATATGTGTCCACTCATCAACAATGTGCAGATATTCTAACCAAAGCATTGGATGGTACAAAGCTTTGCAAATTCAAGGCTATGATAGGTTTGCAGGTAATCTTGGAAGATTGAAGACCTCAAGCATACTTGGCTTGAGGGGGAGCTGTTGGAGCAAGTCTATGACAAGCCTAAGTATTGGCTTGAGTCTCACAAAGTCTTAGAAGAAGCTTTAAAAAGAAGACTATGTAAAGTTCACTTGTGAACTACCTCTTGTAACTTTTGAAGAGTTTACTTAATGTAAAAGTAAGAGAATCTTAAGTGGTTGAGTCCACTTGATCAAGAATGGAAAGAGGAGCCACGAATTTGTGATTTGTGGTAGGTAGAGAATCAAATCAATCATTGACTGATTGGAGAGTGATTGAGGGAAGTTAGCCTCCCAAACTCAACTATAAATAGATGGCAGTTTTAGTCGTGGTTAGAGAGACCTATGTGAAGACCTCCAAGAGCTTAGCTTTATGCCATATCAAGGTGTGATTACAAGGCACACATATGTATCAGTAAGTCATTGTATTGTACAAGAAATATACTTTCATTTTCATGATTATTTGGTTTCATCTTTCCATGTTCTTGTGAAGTGTACTACTCACTACCATTACTCTCAGTTTTCTTAGTCAGCTTGCAGAGATGTTTTCTCTGAGCTTGGTGCATCATTTTCAGTGATTTAACTTGGTAAAGTTAGCTCTATAAATCTACTATATGCTCATAAATTTTCATGTCATTTGGATGTTGCAAACTTCAGTTATGTTCATTTGAAGTCAACAGGGTCTGTTCATCTTCACCTCTATGTCAGGTACCCGACTTTTTCACTCATCTTGTTAGAGGTGTTTCTCAGTGGTTACTTATCCAAATTCAGTGATTTAAAGCTTGTTGGATTCAGCTTACTGTCTAGTATAACCATACGAAGTTTCATAATCATTGGATTTCTACATTTTGAGTTATGGTGATTTTTCTACTCACTGGTCTATTTCTGTAGCAGCCCGTGACGGGATGATGTCATCACTTGTTAAAACTCATTCTCAGTGTGTGCTTTGTTATTTTTGATGAGATTACTCTTGAAAGTTAGCTCTTTAAGCTACCTAAACTTCCCCAAGAGGAATTAAGCTAATTGCTGCTGTGCTCAGAGAATTATGTAAAACACTGGACAGGTGTATGAACCAAGAATAGCAAGTTTTCACCTCTGAGCTAACTCCAACTTATCTGTTTTGATCTATCTTTTTGAGAGTGATCTTCCAAGGTACATAGGGTGTCTAATACATCCATTGGCAAGATAAAAGGGCCCACCATCTACTCCTGGAGTTCATTTGGCTAGTGTAGATCAGGGATTTTGCAACACCTCTTCATCTTCAAACACATACTTATCCATCTCTTCACAGGAAGTACCTAATGCCTCCATCCACTCTTGCTTCAAAGAGTAGCTAACATGAGGAGGTTCTTGATAATGAAATCCACATTGTAGCAAAGATCAAACTTGAATGGCCTTATTGTGCCTTAACCATGGCTTCTAAATGAAGAGAGGATATCCATCCTTTGCATAAGGTTGATTTTCAACTATCCCCAAGGGCTAACCTTACTCTCATCTACTAAAGTTATTGAAAGAAAGCATGTCTAGTTGGAGTGAGGTCTCAAGAGTGTATGGTGTAACTGTAGCATCAGATTAATCCTGAATCATCCATTTAATGTGACACCGTTAAGAATATGGACAAATACTATCTCATATTTGAGGCTTTTATAGTTTGTAAGTGTTATAGATGTGGTCATACATGTGGTGGTTTTGTCTTTTTTGTATATAGGCACATACTTAGGAATAAGAACCATGGGAGGAAATTTCCTTCCATTGATAGGGATGTTGAGAGAAAACTAATCATGGCTAGAACTTTACTTCAAAATTTCAAATCCATGTGAAGAAGATGATATAAAGGTACATTTCGTAAGCATCCTTCAATACCTCCTAAGCCAAAACAATCATCGAACAACTGACAACTCCAAGTCCAAATGCTCCAATAGAAATTGCAATGTTTGGTCTCGAGCATAATAACCCATACATAAGACTCTCAAATGTTGATGAAATATGTGCTATCTTATCTAACCTAAGCATGTTATTTATGCATGTATCGAAGGCATCCAAATCACCATCATCAAGACCAACATAGCTTGACACATCCCTATCAACATCTGGCATGAGTGAATCCAAGAATGAATACATAATTGTTGATTCATCAACATCCAAATCAGATATCCTCTCAACTAAGGATGTATCTAGTTGTGCATCCAAATAGTTATTGTGTTCTACCACACCAAGTGTATCATCATGCTCCACATGAGCTAACTGCACAACATCAACATGAAGGTCCATCGAATGACTAAGCTCTAATTGAGTGTCATCACAATGCTCTGTTGAGCATCCACATCATGATCCAAAGCATCCAACTAATTATTCAAAGTGCGCTCCATATGAAAACGTACATGATCATTCAAACCATGCTCTACATAATCATCATGAGCATCCAAAGCATACTCTACATGTGCATTCATGTGAGTATTTGAATCCTACCATACATGTGCATCATGATGTCAATAGACTTATCTGTAGGTAGATGAAATGAGACATGATAAATCTCACATTGCGCATAAGGCCAAACTCCCACCAAGAAAATATTATCTCTCACATGGAGTACCTGCAGTGGATACTTGTGCCAAATCCTAGCACCTCTGACAAACATAACTTGTCCCAACTGCAACTAAAAATGATGCTGGACAAGGAATATGTAACATCTTCTCTCTTGAAACTAGCTAACTAAAATCAAGCTCAAAAGGAATGAATGCACATAAGGTACATGTCTAAGTCTAAATGATGCTCTACTAGGTAGTATAAGGCATATATCTCCTGCACTCTCAACATTCATATGTTATACCATCAAGCATGTGCACACATCCATGACTCTCATATAAGAATTGACAAAACCACTCACAATGTGGTGTAATGATAATGGGCTAAGCCATCAAGAAACCAAGCCATATGTGTGTTATCTAATGAACAAAGCCAATCTTGAGATGAACCATAGAAGAAAGTGACATCGCCATCATTGGTAGGCACATCAAAGTTTTGAACCAAATTCTTTGCTCTTCTATGAAGTTGTAACTCCAAGGAGGAGAGAGAGAGAGAGAGAGAGATAGAAGAGGAGAGATGTACACATTTGCATGAGAGCCTTGAAACCCACACAATGATATTCTAAGGCAATGCTCTATAAATGATATATGTATATGAACATAGGGGTAAGGTTACATGACCCATACATCTCCAATAATTTCTAAGTGAAACCTTGAGCAACCAATTTCTCAAGTAGTAGATGACCAACCATACCTCCTAGAAATAGCTTAATTTGAGCAACCACCCATGTGTTATCTACTCACCTTCAATTTGGATGATCACCCCTTTGTCATCTTCCCTCCTTCAATTTGAGCAACCACCCGAGTTTCACCTTCCCTTCGCTACTTTTGGGCAATGACCTAGGCGTTTTCTTTGCTTCTCCAGTTTGGGTTGCCCTCGCATTACCTTCATTCTAATTTGGATGAACATCCCAATGTTAAATGCCCTTCTCAAATTTGGGGGGTGATCCCTGCATTATCTGCCTCATCCGATTTGGGTGATGACCAAGTATTATCTTCCCACCCTTGTGTCACCTTGCCTTCTCCAACTTGGATAAGCACCCCTCTCGCCCTTCCTTCTCCAATTTGGACGACCACCCTAGTGTTTTCTTTCCTTTTCCAATTTGGGAGACCACCCCTATGTTACCTTCCCCTTTCCAATTTGGGCAACCACTTCAATGTTATCTTCCCTCCTCCGATTTGGGTGCCCATCCCTATGTTACCTTCCCTCCTCCAATTTGGCTGACCACCCTAGTATTATCTTCCCCTCTTCACTTTGGGGTGGCCATACCTATTTCATCACCATATGCACCTATGGGTGACCGCTCTATTCATAAAATTTTTGGGGTGACCACTCTATTCATAAAATTTTTGGGGTGACCACAAACTTTTTTTACCTCCATAGTTTCTCTCATTGCACCATCTATTTGTTTGATATCTACAAAGTACATAGGTAAAAGTGCATCATAAAGAAAAGGAGTGATAATACATATGAAATTTTATGTTCTAGAACTTGAAAGGATAGAGATCATGCATCCCAAGGTGTAAATGATGCATTTGAGGAAATGCATGCAAAATCACTCCAAAAAGGTAGTGTATATCTCATATGTCAATTTCATGTTTTGAAATGAGGAATTTTATGCATATGGATATGGAAAAATTAGAAGCATAAGTGCATCATGTAATGTTGCAAATGAAACTACATATTTGCATGTGGTGATTAATTAGTTGCATGTGTATAGAAAAGAGAGAAAAAAATCAAACATAGATTTTTCAAGGCATGGGAGCTCAAAGCAAGGGCTGGTGCAAATAAATCTTTGTGTAGGTTTCTCTTCACTGAGGATATTTCATTTTGAAAATTAAGGATTCGTTTATTGAAATTGTTGATGCAATAAGGAGAGGTGGACCTTCTTATAAACTTTTGTTGCATCATTTTCTATGCATTCACTATCTACATCGATAGGTTAAATGCATAGAGAATGATTTGTTTGAAATGCATGAAAAATGGAAATAGATTTGGATGGAGAATTACATTATGTGATTGTCGTCTCAATGTTGAAAATTGATCAGTCACCAATATTATGGTTTCATGGAAGCATGTTCTTGAAGCCCATTAGTTCATAATATGTGAATTTTAGGTGAATATATATTTGAAATAATGAAAAATACTATAATGATTGTTGGAAAAGGAAACCTAATCCAAGTATATATGGAGAATGTATTCAATTATGTCAGGTTTAGATATTTATTTGAGCAATAACAGACAGATACCCTTTCTTTTTTGTCTAACTTTCTTTTTGAAGACATTGATGGAATTATTTCAGAGAATTTAGTATTGATTCAAGATTTAGTTCTTAGTTTTATGACCATAAAGTCCATTGTAATTGCCTTATTCAAAAAAATAACGCAATTGAGATGGACTTTAAAATGCTATTACAAGAAATTTTTGTACATGTTTAAAATGCTATTAAACTTGCTTGATGAGCACATAGATATTGGATTCCAATCCATGATCATATGACTTGAACATACTCAAAAAAAGTGTCAAACCAAGAACAAAAGAACTCTTTTATTTTCATTCTATATTTTTGGAGAATTGAAAGAGAGCTTGTGAACATATGTCTATAATCTTGAAGATATTGTGTTTAGCTAATAGAGAAGGGAACATGAAGGACCCTCACAAATAAAACTATACTAATAAAATGGTTGAGAAAATTATAGATAAGGATGGTATTGATGGACCTAGTTTGAGACAGTGTATAAGGTAGCGACATCTTTTTGCCTCTACGCAGTAGTCTTTCCTCGGCCTCCACGCAGCCATCCCAAATGATACACAGAGATATATCTTGTTCGAACCACCCGACCTCGTCCGATGCTTCTTTTGTCTTGAGTCTCTCGTAAAAGGCTCCTTTTTGCTCCTCTACCATATATGTGTGTACTCCCAAATTGATGCCAAGTGGCATGAGTGCCACCTCACCCAAGGAGGGGTGCATCCCTAATATGACATTTCCTTCCCCTTGAAAGCATTTTTGTCCTCGAAAATGTAAATGAAATGTCCATAATGGTAGAAGAACTAAATGATCGATTGCCCTCCTACCACTCTAGGTCTTCATAACCTTGAGTGTAATCACAAGTAATAGTTTAATCTAAACTACCTTGTGAACAATGCAAATCGATCATCTAGCTCATAATTTCTTAGTAGTAAAATGTAATCTCTACATTTCACCAGCCAATAATTCTGTCGTTTGTCATCCTTAACCTTTGGACTAAATTCTATTGGAAGAGAATCTATTGGCACTAGTGCAAACTCTAAAATTTCTCTTCCCTGTAGTTTGCCATATGAATGCAGAAAGCATTCCCTTTGAGATTCAGATAATCCCTAAGTACCCATCCTCCTAACTGATGTTTACTCATCATACTCATGATGTAACACCAGCTAAGAGTTTGGTACCCTAATAGGTTAGATATATCTCTATCTCCTATAAACCCTAAAGAGAAGAGTCGTAACTCTACTCGAGGTCTAACTAATGTCAATAACTAGATCATCTCATCTAGTCAAAGACCATCACTGGAAATAAACATAAATACTTCTCTCTAGAGTCTACAAGTGAGACTCAATCTAACCATCATGATTAACTGATCTCCCTCTTGTCTTTGATAGAAGAGTGTCCCTTCTATCTGGACAACCTAAAAGTGAGAAAGTGAAACTCTCTCTCTCTCTCTATTCAATATCTTTTAAAGAAAAGAGCTTTAGCAGTGGAACCTATTCCACTTTCCCTTTCCCTTTGAAAGAGATTATGTTGAATCCATTTTCTCTACTCATCCATAGCTGAGAACATGCACATAAGTTCTCCATACGTTTCCTTCCAAAATAGTGGAGCATCATACTCCCATATGAAGGAAAATTACATTGAAAAGTAGAGGAAATGAATTCCTTCTGAAATATAGACTAGGAGATGTTAAAAACATCAGAATGATTATGTGATATCCATGGTGATAAAATCACCTATCACATTCTCTAGTGGAAGAATAAATCTTCCCTAAACTATGAGGGATAACTCCCAATCCTAAGGAGATGTCTACTAAGAGTTCTCCTCTGATCTAATGAGACATGATGCCATGAATGATGAGTCCTTTTCTTCTTGGCCATAGAAGAAGAGTGCTCAAAGGGAAGTCATTTCCACCGTCCCATACCAATGAAAACTTCTTCCAATTCATAATGTCATACCTACACTAAACCGAATATATATTCCATGTAATGGAATATACAAGTGGACTCTAATGAATCCGATATCCTAAAATCATATCAATGGACTCAAATGAGTCCCATGTCCTTGAACTAGTCAGTTTGGTTCTAGTCAACAATGTGACAATGGATATCCCCTTCTGTTCCAAACCAACTTGTTCCTAGGTACCAAGACTAGGTCTAAGTACCTCTCTATAGATC
Source organism: Ceratopteris richardii (assembly GCA_020310875.1). NCBI lineage: Eukaryota > Viridiplantae > Streptophyta > Polypodiopsida > Polypodiales > Pteridaceae > Ceratopteris > Ceratopteris richardii. The sequence goes on from CM035406.1 coordinate 100,666,492, forward strand.
CCGATATACATATATATATTGGGTACCCCAGCTATTTCTTACTAAGGGATCTATGCTCTAAGACATAGAGCTAGTGCCATACCTGTGGCCTTCCTAAGCATCACTCGAATCACATAAGCACCTTTCGATGCTATCTCATGAAACCCATCAATGTGATCCCATCTAATTGGTTTCCTTTACTTGCTCAAGTGATGTGCGTGAGTGAAACTAGTCACTCTTTGGGTATTCCTAATAATACCCCATAGTCTCCTAATCATACTGTGAGACTCTTATTAAGATAAGTAAATCTTCACTTCTTTGGAGAGTATCAGATATGTATCTCCCATTGTTAGAAGAAGCATTTTTTGAAGAAGAATTATTTGAAAAATATCAAAAACTTGTAAAAATATTTATACAAATGATGTAAAAATGAGGAAGAGTCTTCCTCATGTAAATTAGAATCATATGTATTTTTTCTAGAATTTTTGGAAGCTCTTTGATAGCATATTTTTAGAATAGAAGGAAAGAGGACCAAAATTCAAGTGTGAAAAGGGACACTTGAAAATGTATAAAAGATAATTTCCTCTATTTTGAGAGGGTTGGTTGTATTATTTTTGCTATCCAAGTAATGTGAAGAGCTCTCCTGCACAAAATCGTGTTTCTTCCTTTCATGTACTTTCTTTGGATTTGTTGAATCTATTCATTGTGAAATCCATGGAATTTGTGAGCTTCAATTGTGTGTTTCTGAGTAATGTGTATGAAGAGAGGTGATTCTCAGTGTATTCAGTAAGAAATTGTAGAAAAATCAAGCTGGACATGGAAATTCTCAGTTTTCACAGAATCGTGATTGTCTCGTCTGTGTGATACAGGTATCATTTTTGAGATTTGACTTCATAATTGTGTTCTGCTGAGAAAGTGGCACACTTTAGGCACCAAGATCATTGAAAATACTGTTGCTTAGCTCAAGATAATCAAAACCCTAGATATTTCTCTTCATCTTCATAATTTCTCAGAAAAACAGTCATTTAACTCTTGTTCTTGGATTCCATTAACTAGAAGGGGATGTGGTCTTTGCATACTTCCCGGATTGACAATTTAAAGATCTGTAGTTGATCCTTTATGCTAAAATGATTGGAGAGGACAACTCCAAAGGATAACAAACATTTTTTGGCACTATTGTCGAGGAACAAAGCAAAAGCTTCATTGAAGTTTTGGACCTTGCTGGATCTTCCATTGTTGATGGTATTTGAACACATTGAGAAGGTACTACTCTATAATCAAGAAAGAAAGATGAAAATGTAGGTTTCTTTGCTTGTCTTTTGGGAAAAAAGAGCATGAGTTAACCTTTTGACATTAAAGAAGTTGTGAAATTCTTGCAAATTGATAGTTTCTCATTCCTTTTAAGAGTAAAGTGCAGGTGTGAGGAAAAAATTGAATCAAGATTATTAGAGGAAAGGTAAGATGTGACTATCTTTGCATATGTAGAGTGCTTTTTGACTAAGTACCAAGCAAATTTGTTAATCTTGGAAAAGATGACATGATTGCAATGAGGAAAGTCAAGTAAAGTAGCTACGTGCAAATAGATTGATTCGTTTAGAATAATAATCTTGAAAAAAACTTGTTTGGCTTTTGAAAAAAAAAGGTAAGTGAGTTTATCTTTGCATGAATTGATACTTGTACTTCTTGCACAAATTTTCTTGGGAAGCTTTACTTCTAAACTGATTAGATTGTAAGCATAAAAGAGTATAACCAATCATGAAACAAAAGATCAATGGATCTTGAAACAAGAAAACCCTAAGTGAAGTGTTTACCTTGATTTAGGGCAAAATACTAAAAAAATTCATAAAATTCATTAAAAATTTAAACAAATTTGTTTTTTTTCTTAGAAAGTTGGACAGGAGGATTGGTTTGAAAGTGGAAAGGAAAAAGTGAAAGAAAAAATCTAGAAATTGAAAGAAAATTTAAAAAAAAAAATGTGTTTACAGTAAAAGTTGTTGTTTAAATTTTTCAAAAATCTCTTTGAATGGGTTTGCTGGTGCATAATTGCACATGACAAGTGATCTGGAGTTGGTGAAGAACATTGGAGAAGACCAGGTGGAAAGAAAAGTCAAAAAGTGCAGAAGCTGGAAGTTCAGAGAAAAACACAATTCTCTTCATAGGATCGCGATTTTTTGTAAGATAAAGAATTTGACTTAGTTGCACTATTGGGTTCAAAGGTAAGTGATTTTAAGAGGTTTCATAAGTTTCATGAGTAAAGGAAATCAAAATTTCAAAATTCGAGTAAGAATTGAGTGTCAAATGAATAGATTGGAGAACTGGGTACAGAATCGCGATTTTCATCAGAAGGATAAAGAAAGCAAATTTTGTTGGAAAGGATAGGAATGGTAAATTAAAACCACAAAATTGCTAAGGGACAAGAATCATACAGTGGAAAGTTAAATTTTGTAAAAATCACACACAATCGCGATTGTCTGAAGACTATAAAAGCCTGAAAACTCAGAAAAATGTTCATTTGAGTGAAAGAGAGAGTGAGAGGAGCTGAGAGAGTCGCGATCTTCTGCAACAACAAGCTTTTTGGACATTACTTGATCAGGCAGCAAGGTAATTGGCTTATAATAAGTTGTTGTATAATTTCAAGTTAATATTTTAGTAAAAGCAGAAGAAAATACAAAAAAATGTTAGAAAACACGGAATCACGACTTTCTGATTTTTTTGAATTTTTTGGAAGAAAAATCATTGTTTTGACAAAAATCTTTTATTGCATGTTAGTATTTTAATAAGGCACTTCTAATAGAGAAAAAAGAACTTAAAAAATCAAAAACCAAAAAATTATAAGAATCTGCTCAGAATCGCAATTCTGAGAACAACCACAAAATCGCGATTCTGAATAGAAAATCGTGATTCCTAGGATACGATATTCATAAGAAAATCGTGTTTTTAACAATTGTGAGCAATCACGATTGTCTGAGAACAAAATCGTGAAAATCACGATTTCCTTCAGAGGATCGTGGAAATCACGATTGTATTCTCAAAATTGTGGAAAATCACGATTTCCTTCATAGAATCGTGAAAAACACGATTCCCTTCATAGGATCGTGGAAATCACGATTCCCTTCACAAAATTGTGAAAAACACGATTCTATTCACAGAATTGTGAAAATCACGACTCTATTCATAGGATCGTGGAAAACCATGATTTCCTTCACATGATTGTGGAAATCACGATTGTATTCACAAAATCGTGAAAAACACGATTCTATTCACAGAATCGTGAAAATCACGACTCTATTCATAGGATTGTGGAAAATCAGGATTTCCTTCACAGGATCGTGGAAATCACGATTGTCTTCATAAAATCGTGAAAGAACACGATTTTATCCACAGAATCATGAAAAACACGATTTTATCCACATAAACTTGAAAAGAACACTTTATCCACAAAATCGTGAAAGAACACGATTTTATCCACAGAATCGTGAAAAACACGATTTTATCCACAGAATCGTGAAAAACACGATTCCATTCACAGAATCGTGGAAAATTTAGAATATCCAAAGAATCGTGAAAAAGACAATTCTTTTTCACAGAATCATGAGAAAATCTAGAATTTTCTCAAGATCATAGAAAAGAAGATTCTATTCACAAGATCGTGGAAAACACGATTCTCTTCACAGAATCGTGATTTAGTTGGATGATTCTGAGATCTGGTAATATATTGTTCACACCTGATAAACAAAAGTTAAAAAGGAAGGAGAGAGAGCCAGTAATAGGAGATTTACAAGAAAAAGATTTAGAGCAGGAAAATAGCATGGAAAACCTAAATGAAACCAATGAACCTTCTGAAACTAGTGATTATAGAAATATTCTCAAATACATGTAAACAAATAGGTTTGGAAAACCTATGTGTATCAGGATGCGATGCATAAGTTTCTTATTAGGTTGGGAAACTTAGAAGTTCCCTTAAATATAACACCAGTGGCACAATTTAAGGATGGCAGATATGAGGATAGACAGGGATGTGTATACATCTTCTCACAGGATCCAGAAAACTCTAATGATTTAGGGCAATGTGCAGACAAGAGACCTTGGGAACAAAACCTAGGGCAACCAGACTTGCGAAGACAAAATTAAACTCACAATAATATTGAACACCAACAAGGTAGGAGAGTACACACTTCCCCAAATCCTTTTGAAAGAGAAGTAGAAGGAATCAATGATTTTCCATTCAGAAGGAGACATCAGTGGCAAAATCAGGGAAGAATGCTTAGGCCCTATCAAGTAGCTAAATGCATGAAGAATCAATATGAAGGATATTCGGATCCTCATGCCCATGCCGCAGAATTCAGACAATTAATTAGGACAGAAGAAGTAGAGGATTACAAAGTACAATTTGAAGCATTTGGTCTAACCCTAACTAGACCTGCACTATCTTGGTTCATTCCCTTGAGAAAGGAAATGTATCCAGATATTGAATCTTTCCTTGAAGCCTTCATAGGGGAATTCTCAAAAACTGGAATAAAACATAGTACAGCTACCTTGATACATAGCTTTAAACAGCAAAAAGATGAAAATGTCAGAGGCAGCTAGGAGATTCAAGCAATACATTGATAGATGTCCCAGAGAGGAGGTACCATCCATGGCAAGACAAGTATCTCTATTTATAGAAGGACTTAGAAGTGCACAATTAAGAACCTTGGTGTATTATAGGAGATGTCCTGACTTAGGAGCATGTGTGAAAGAGGCAATAGATTTGGAGGATAAAAGAGGACAAGATTTATTAGCATTTGATCAACCTAGAACAAATGAAGATAAAATCCCACCAGCAGAAGAATTAGCACAAGCCATTGCTAAAGCCCTAGAACTTAGCACCAAGACAAATTTGATAAACACCAGGACAGCAACAAATAAGAAATGCTATAACTGTGGAGAAAATCATTTGGTTCAACAATGTCCTTATCAAAAACCACAACATTTGCAAGATAGAAAAACACTTAGATACTGTACATTGGAAAGAAAATGGACAAATCATACCAGAGAAGAATGCTTCTACAATAAACAACCCATTAAAGAAAGAGAATATGTGAACCAACACAACTTACAAAGAGAATCTAGATTTATTGAGCAACCAAGACCTGTACTTGGACAACAACCACCTTTACCAACAAATGTAGTACCAGTGAAATACACACCAATAGAAGAAGAAAGCTCAAGACTTAGATCATCTTATAGAGAGGATTATCATTGGAATGAAGGATATCAGGAAGAATGGGAAGGATATGAACAAAGAGAACCAGAACTGCAAGCCCTAGACTTGGGAAATGGGAGAATTGAAATGGACACAACCACATTCATGTATATAACTAATAATTACATGTCCAATCAGAAACCTCAATTCAAAGGGAGTCAAAAGATAACTTGTTATAGATGTGGGGGAGAACATTTCATTAGAGACTACCCACAACCTCCTACACTAAGAATAGAAGGAGCCTATTGCAAGGATTGTGGCAGGGAACATTTAATAAAGGATTGTCCGAGAAACCCTCAAAAACAACAGAACACATCTAGTAACATACCATAAAAAAAAATTAACATAATGGAGCAAGAAGAATTGAGTGACCATGATCAAGTAACTGTAAATGCTATAACAAGAGCACAAGCTAAACAACAAGAAACAACAAAGGATACTCATACACAGGAACATAAGAAAATTCCATTTCCAAAAGAAAAGAAAAACGGACAAAAAGGAAGATGGGAAAGGAAATTGAGAATGGGTAAAATTTTGGAAGAAGAAACTGTGGAACAGTCAAACAATAGCCAACCAAAAAATAGCCAACCACAAAACACACAGACTAAGGATTAAGTGTAACAGAAACCAGAAAACTTCTTGATCAGGAAGAAAATTCACCAAATAACCTTCCAAATTAATATAGACAAACACTATACAATTTTATACCACACGACAATGGAGGAAATAGTAAAACAAAATCCTCATTTACAACACAACATGAAAAAGTGGGAAACAAAGTCAAAGAACCTATATCCACAACAACAAGAATTGGAAGAGTTGTTGTACATACTTATTGACAAAATAGGAGGATATTGTGAAGGGGGAGAAGGAAACTCAACTCTGAGAATACAATTTGGTGAAAATCATGCCAAGGCTATATCAGACATTGGATCAGGAGTGGCTATCATGACCAAACAAACTTGAGAGAAATGGGGAAAAAATGAGTTAATACCCACTAAAATGAGATTACAACTTGCAGATGGACACATAGAAAAACCCCTAGGAATATGGGAAAAGGTGATTGTGGAAATATGTGGAATAGAGATAGAGCATACTTTTGCCATAGTTGAATTCCCACAATCCACTTCATATGAAATTATCCTAGGAAGACCATTTATGAGACAAATGCAAATTGTGCAAGATTGGAGTAATGATTGCCTATATCTTCAAAGCAAAGGAAGGATAACTAGGGTAAATTTAAGAAATGGTCAATATTGTGATATGTCCCCTCAAGAATGGTTCAAAGTACATCAAAATCAGGAATTAAGTGAAGAATCGGGGAGTGAAGATCAAAATGAGACAGAATCATCAATTTGGAAATGTAATATGATAAGGAAACACACAGACAAAAGAAGGATGTTAAGAAAAGGAGATTGTCAAGGAGAAAGGAAATCACAAGATGAAAGATACATACCACAAGAATCTAAAGATGAAGAATTTGAGCCTTATGGTTGGAATCAGATTTTGACCACCATGGATCTAGCTAATGATGAGTATGTGGGAGTAAAATTCCAAAATGAAGAAGGATATGATATCTTCCACATAGGAATACAAATGATAAAGGTGTCAAAAACTGAGGAAGACCACGAGAAAGGAATAATAATAAAAAATGGAAAAACACAATATTTGGAAGAAGTAGAAGCTACAGATGCTATAAAAGACAAAATCTCAGGAAAATATAGAACAAACAAACACAAGGAAATAGAAAAAGATCAAGAAGTAGAAAAAGATAAAAAAATAACAAACAAAGATCAACAGTTTGATGTACCTTCAAATTTCAAGACCTATGAAGTGGAAGACAGACTACTTCTAAAAATGAAACCGAAAAGAGAAAAGAAAAAGGGGGAGGCATATGACAATGAGGAACAAACAAAGAAGGTGATGATAACTCAAGAAGAAGGGGAAGAGAGACATATTGTAATAGCTGATGACATGACAAATCAAGAGGAGGAAGCATTAAGGAATTTGGCCAGAAACTATAGGGATTTGTTTGCTTACAGTTACAAGGATTTGAAAGGAATTGACCCTAAAATCTGTGAGCATAAGATTCCTATTACACCTGATGCGAAACCTATCAAACAAAGACACTATACATTTAATGACAAATACTCTGCAAAAATAAAGGAAGAAATTGACAAGCTGTTGGCTGCCAATTTCATCTATGAGATTGAGTATACAGAATGGATATCTCCTATAGTTGTGGTACCTAAAAAGAATGGGAAACTTAGGGTATGTATTAACTTGAAAAAGGTGAATGCTGCAACTATAAGGGATAGCTATCCATTACCCATAACAGACCATCTTTTGGAAAGAGTTGCAGGTAAGGAGGTCTATAGTTTTCTGGATGGTTTTTCAGGATATAATCAAGTACCCATAGCTTTGGAAAACCAACATAAAACTGCCTTTTCCACAGAATGGGGAATCTATGCTTTTAGAGTTATGCCCTTTGGTTTAACTAATGCCCCAGCAACTTTTCAAAGATTAATGTGACACATATTCAAAGAATTCTTTAGAAATATAATGGAAATTTATGTGGATGATCTTTGCACTTTTTCATTAAAAGACAAGATCATTTGAAGGATCTGGAAAATATATTCAAAAAATGTAGAACATACAGAGTATGCTTAAATCCAGAAAAATGTGTGTTCTTTGTGAGGCAAGGGAGAATGTTAGGTCACATAGTGTCAAGAAATGGAATTTCAACACATGAAAGAAAAATTAAGGCCATAGTGGAACTTCCAAGACCAACAAATGTAAAGGAACTTCAAACTTTCATGGGACATTGTGGTTATTATAGAAAATTTGTACACAAGTTTGCAGACATTGCAAAACCCTTGTATGCCTTAATCACAAAATTTGAGTGGACCAAAGAGTGTGACCAAGCTTTTGAGACTTTAAAAACTTGTTTGGTAACAGCACCAATACAATGGAATAAAATTTTTCATGTCCATGTGGATGCTTCAAATTATGCTTTGGGATGTGTGTTAGCACAACCAATAGAAGGGAGCAAACTAGACTTTCCACTTGCTTATGCTAGTAGGCAATTGAATTCAATAGAAAAAAATTATACAACCACTGAGAGGTAAGGGTTGGGAATAATATTTGCTATGAAAAAATATAGACATTATCTTTTAGCCAACAAGTTTAAATTCTTTGTGGATCACCAAGCTTTACTCTACTTAGTAAACAAACCATGTCACACAAGTAGGATAGTCAGATGGTTTCTCTTACTGATGGAATTTGAATTTGAGGTAGTGGTCAAACAAGGAAAAACACACTTAAGAGAAGACCATTTGTCTAGAATCCAAACCAAAGAGCCAAGTTCACCTTTAGATGATGACTTACCAGATGCTTATCTATTCAAAATAGAAGGTATTCTTGAATGGGGCATGACTTTAGTACCTTTGCTAACCATGGGACCTTGCAGAACATCTGGAAACAACACACATCTGGTTTTACAAAGTAGGAATTTTGTGCTGCTAGCTGGACATTTGTATCATCTCAATCATATGGGTATATTGGAATATTGTACTGTAGAAGATGAGTAGCAGGAGTATTTAAGAAGATCTCATTGTTGGAATCCCTATATTCATGCTTCCATGATAGTCACCCTAAATAATCTCAATAGGATGGGAGTACATTGGCCTAATAAGATTCAAGATGTAAAAAAGTATATTTGCAACTGCTGGGAATGCCAATCCTTGCAAAATTCAAAAATTATACCTTATATTGGTTTCAAAAAAATCCAGATTGGAGTGCAAATATAATTGAGGAATTGAAAAGAAACAAGAAAGGAAAGCTAGTAAGGGCTAGTGCAGACTCAAAGAATCTACAAAAGATTTCTGAAGAGTATCAACTAATAGGAGATCAATTGTACAAGAAAGGGATGGATGGATATTTAAGAATTTGTGTTCTTGAAAATAAATATATGGAAATGTTAGAGATGGCACATTCTGGAGTGGTAGGAGGACATTTTTCAAGTGAAAGAACTGCTAAACTCATATTATATTCTGGTTTTTGGTGTCCAACTATATTCCCTAATGCAAGAACATATGTGAAAAGATGTGACATTTGTCAAAGAGTGAGTCAACCAAATAAAAGAGACAATATTCCATTAGTACCACTTATTTCAGCAAGAGCATTTAGCAAATGGGGGTTGGATTTCATTGGACCTATACACCCTCCAGCAAAACAATCCCATGCTGAATATATAATTGTAGCCACAGATCACTTGACCAAATGGGCAGAGGTTAGGGCTACAAAAAGGAATGATGGTCAGACTACTGCAAGATTTCTCTATGAAAATATTATCACCAGATTTGGATTACCAATTGAATTGGTAAGTGATAGGGGGACTCATTTTTTGAACCAAATAATAGAAAACATAACTCAGTATTTCATGATCAGTCATAGAAAATCCGCTCCTTATCACCCCCAAGCCAACGGATTAGCAGAAAGCACTAATAAGGTACTGTGCACTGTCTTGTCAAAATTGGTAAATACAAATAGGAATGATTGGGATTTGCAAATTAATCATGTCTTATGGGCTTATAGAGTGGCATACAAAACTGCACTTGGAACCACACCATTTAATTTGGTATATGGACAAAATGCAGTTCTGCCTTTAGAATTCCTTATTCCAACACTAAAGGTGGGTAGTCAGTACAAATGGACTAGACATGAGTTATCTGAAAGAGTGGTGGAATTGGAAAAACTTGGAGCTTCTAGACTTCAAGCAATCATGAGCATATATGCAGACAAGAGAAGACAAAAAGCTTATCATGATGTTCATATTAAAGAAAAGGACTTACAAGAAGGAGATCTAGTTTTGGCATACACAGTAAAAGAGCATCAGAAAAAATTTCAGAAAAAAGGACATGGGCCTTATATTATCAATCAAATAAGTAACAGTGGAGCTATCCAATTAGCTAATATAGATGGGAAAATCATGCCAAATTTCATAAGTGGATGCAGGGTAAAAAGGTATGATCTTCCATTAACTGTTTCTAAATGGAGAAGAATACATCAAGCTCAAAACAAGAAAAATGAAGAGGAAAAAATTAGGTATGAGGCTCAACAGGAGGCAAAGGAAAGAATAAGGAAGAGTAAGGAGCTTAGAGAAGTCCTTTTGTGTGAAACTTCTTTAAGAGTGAGAGAGCATTTGCTTGTTATAACAATGAATGTTCATGATGAAACAATCAGGTTTTGATAGATTCAAGTGCACACGTAAATTTGATCAGTTCAGTTTTGTTGAATAATTTTAACTTAAAAAGTACTGAAAGTAAAACATTTATCAAAACCTTAGAAGGGCAGATGATACAAAGCTTTTCTTCACTATCTATTAAAGTTAAATTCAATGAAGAATATATGAAGATAGATTGTGAAGAATGGCCTGATCATATGATGACTGAGAAATTGATTTTGGGACAACCATGGCTCAAGCAAGGTAAAGTAATTTTGGATTTTGAAAATATGAAGCTTAAGTTGACAATAAATGACAAAAGGTTTTTAATGTTTTTATTGAGTGTTGAAGAACAGGAAGATCAACAGGATATTCATGACTCAGACTTGGAGGGATTTACTTTTTCACTAGAAGCTACAAAGGAATTACAAACAAAACTTCTTTATGATCAAATCTACTCCACTCGAGAAAAGGAGGAACTTGAAGAAACCAAAGGTGTTGAAAAGAGAGAAGTGTGGAATGATCAGAAGCATCCAGGCATCAAGGTAGAAAGAATGTGGAAACAAAGTACATATAAGCACTGCTCATCAAAACAATTTTCCAGAACTAAATGCATTTGGAAGCCAAAAACTTCCAAGAACAGTTTATCAAAAGAAGATTCTTTTATTCCTAGAACAAACTCAACAAGAATCAAGTATTATTGGGTAAAAAAACCAGATCTGATTCAATGGAAAGAAAACAAGGAAGAAGATACTAAAATAGTTCAAAAGCATAAAGAATTACAGATAAAGGAAAAGGCAAAATGGTCATCTGATACACACATGGGATTCTTGGTAAAGGATTCAGAATTTCACCAGAAAGGAATTATGGCATCCTGGAAATTATTTCCATATAGTTTACCTCATTCCTTTTCTAGGAAAAAGAATTAGGAGGGGAAGAAAGAAAAGAAGAAATTGGTATTAAAAAAAAAAGAAGAGAGAAAAAAAGAGAAAAGAGGAAATCATTATTTAAAAAAAAGAGAAAACAAAAGAAAACAAAAAGAGAAGAGGGAAAAAAAAAAGAAAGAAAAATCATCAATTCTTTTGTAATTCTTTTGTAATTCTTTTGTTTATATAAGTTATATAGCACAAGCAAGATATAGGTTGTAATTTAGCAAGTGTCTATTCTTTATTCATATTTCGTTTTTTCCTTTTATTGTTAAAAAATATATAAAAAAGAGCTATTAAAAGGAAGAGAGCACTAGACATCTTGCTACACATGTGATGATCACTTCAATTGAGTTTTATCTGTGATACAAATAAGGAAGTCAAGAGTCATCTGAGATTTTATTTTCATTCTTTTCCATTACATCTCAAGACAAATGTGATTTCATTAATTTTTTGAGACTCATGTGGGTGGAGTTATCTTTTTTGTGATGTTATACTTTCTTCAGAATGGTGAATCCAAAGGAACTGCCAATTCATGATTTCAAAGCAGACTCAGTAACTTTTCATAGAGGACATTGGTTCTTAGACAGTGAAGCAACAGTAGAAAATTTGGAGCTGGAGTCTGATGAGGAACAGGAGATTCCAGAAGCAGAGAAGATAGTCAAGGAACTAAAGGAAACCCTTAGTATTATTGGATAGCACATCTTTACAGTAGGAGTTGGAGGCCACAAGTATACAATGATGTGCCAAGAATTTTACCAATTCCAAAAAATTGCACTCAATTATAAAAGATGGAAAGCAGTGGGATTACACAGACTACTAGATGAACCTTTATTTTTTATAGACTTTGAGAGAGTATCACAAGTAATGAATAGTCTGTTGGAAGTTGGTAAAGGTAATGAAGCATACTTCAGATGTTCAATCAATGACAAAGAGAACAAAGAGGTGAATATTACAATAAAGGCAGAGCATATCAGGGCGGCCCTCCAGTTCTATTCAATGGGAACCAAGTTGGATAACAGCTTTGTCAAGAAGAATAAAGCCACCTATGCAAGATATTCTAAATTTGCTGATTTCAAAGGAAAAGAGAATGAGGAATATGCCATCAGAATGTTTCTTCAATATTTTTGTTTTCCAAAACTACCTAGATACACCATGCCACACAAACCAGTGACATTAATCATGTTCAACAATAAGGACAGGACCAAGCCATTTGGAGTAATGGATGTAACTCCATACATCCATGATCAATTGAAGGAAGCAGCCAAACATTGGGAGCAAAGGAAGTTCATGAATGGAGCACAATTCTTAACAAGGACAATATATCATATCCTAGGAATGGAGGATCAATTGAAGTTGGCTCCAGAAGCTCAATACTTCAGAAGTTTGATGTCAGGAATCAAAACTCCTTCTAAGATGATGTCCATAAGGGAAGCAGAAGCCCAACCAAGCATGAGGGGAGCAGAGAGGAAAAGAAAGGGAGTTTCAGAAGAACTTGTGCCAGTAAAAAACAGAAGATTAGATCCTAGAAAGGTAGAATTGGAACAGGAGGAAGCCACAAAGGAAGAGCATGAAGCTGCTCAAAAGGAAGTACAGTCTTCAAATGAACCTCATCCACCCCAAAAAAGTAAAGAACAATTGTATACTTATCTAACTCAAGGAAACAATAAAAGGGCAATCTATGAAGCCCAATATCAGAAAATGTTGGAAGACTATTCATGTAAAGCAACTGACTGGATACAAGAAGAAGTGGAACACTATGAAGAGTTACATGATCAGATGATGGCTGCAGAAACTGAAGAAGTTTTTGTTAAAAAGGAAGTAGAACTGTTGGCTTATTTCAAGGAGTTACAAGGTCCTCCTGAAACCAGAACCACCGTAGTAGTGAAGAAGAAGGTTCAGAAGAAACCTATGCAGAAGAAGAAGTTGACCAAGAAGAATAAGGGAAAAGCAGTTGAACAAGCACAAAGGAAGGAGACAGAAAAATTGTCAGTAGAAGAGAAAAAGAAGGAGAAATCCATTGTATTAGAAGAGAAAAGAATGGACAAATCAGGGATAGCTAGTGGGATAGCTGGTTCGTCACAGTTTTCTTTAGATTCAGATAGTGACATTGAAAATTTTCTTTTGAAAAGTTTAAATTTCTCAGTACCTAGCACATCAAATGTGACAGTACAAGCCTCTGAAGACCATTAATGTTGATTTAAGTAGGCTTTGTCAAAGTTGGTTTTGAGAAAGTGAACATCTTGTAGGGATTCTTTTGCATAGACAAGAACTTCCCAAACATCATTGATAGCCTTGCGGATGGACCTACCCTTAATGAATCCTTTTTTGTCCTCCTTAATCCAAGAACGTAGGTGGCAAGCAATGCAATTAGCAAAAACTTAGCAAAAATCTTATAACACATTTACGGCATTGTAATAGATCTTCAATTTTCAATTCGATTTTTACACTTTTCTATGAATTAATTCAATTACACCTTTGTTGAAACAATCAAGCAATGCACCAAAGTTTGAGGATTCCTAATGAAAATTTAAATCGATGACTTGAATGAATGGATGCACAATTCCATATACTAAACATTATATGCATCTAGGTGAAGAGGTTCAAGAAATGCAAGAAAAAATAAAGAATTACAAAGTAACAAAGAAGGAAACCATTTGTTCCTTGATGAGAAATTTCAAGATCTACATGTTAGACAACGTAGACAATGATCATATGAAGTTTTGAGAATTCCTAAAACAAACAAAGCCTTATCCTCTCATGCAACTTGAAGAATACCAAGATGATGCATCTAAGGTCAACCTTATTGGAAACCTTCTTTACAATTAAGTTTTATCATGGTTTATTCCAATCTTACAAAAGAACATGTGACTACTTCATGAGTATGAGAGTTTCCTTCAAGAGCTTGCAAAAACTCAAGAGCTTACTTACACATCAAAGATATAGACATCAATTGGATAGAAAAAAAAAACTTACAAAGTTATCTCAAGGTATTCTTCCTACCTTTTTATGGGATTGATATGTGATTTCACATAGTAGCTCATACACTAAATGGGTTGAAAGATGAAAAAAAATGGAGGCCATTCACTACTTCAGTATATGAGAGACACTCATTACTAGCTTTTGAGCAATCCATCATAGTCATGGTGATCTAGGAGATGAACCTTAATGGAGTTCATCCAAAAGGAAGCAAAGCCTAAGTCTTTTATCTAGTTAAAGGCAAATGAAAGGAAGGTGGACACAATGGACAAGGCAAAGTTAGAGTAAGATCAAGCAATCATCAAGACATTTTAATTCAAAGCTATGGAGCAAGGGGGAGAGGAAGATCAATAGGAAGAGGAATTCAACCAAAAGGAACATACTACAGAAAGGAATGGTACAATTATGGTAAGTAGGGACACTTTGCAAGGGATTGCTACTCTTTTCAAGAAAATCAAGGTAACTTTGGAAACACTTCAAATACATCAGAGAATGATAATGTTTTGACCATGATGCAAAGAACTGATAGGAAAGAAGGCATAGACACCACATGGTACATCTATAGTGAATGTTCAAATCACATAAGTTGTAATAGGGGAATGTTTTGCAATTTGCATGAACCAAGCACACAAATGCATGTAGAAATACAGAGTGATATGCAATATAGTATCACACACATAGTTGGTGTTCTTTTGGATGAAGATTAAATTCCAAAATATCTCAAAGATGTATTACATGCATCCACAATCACAAAGAATCCAGTATGAGTCGAACAAATAGTTGAAAGCGGGTATGTAGTTAAGTTCAATAACAAAAGATGTTTTTTGGAAGATCCAAGGCAAAGCTACAAACTAATAGCTAAAGGAAAGAAGGAAGGAAGGCCATTAACCATGGAGGCAAGACCACTGTCATCATATATGGTCTACTTGACATTTGGAAACAAGAAAATAGCTTGTGGATTTGTGGAACACCGACCATATAATCCTTCAAAAGTTGAAGTATGTAAAAAGGAGAATGTTATGGATTGAGTGCTACAAAGTAGCACAACAGATAATACTCACGAAGAAGTGATGGACGCTATGAAGAGATAAGATAGAGATAGAGAGAGAGAGAGAGTATGATGCGTACATGCACAAATAAGGATGATAAATTGTGCCTTTCATTTTCATAAGTGAAATGATGTTCTTATACAAAAAAGGAAGGCCGATTGTCCAATCAAAATGAGATAAGGATTTTGCTTAGGATTACCCCTTGCTAAGAGGTTTTCACATGAAAATAAGCTCATCTCCAACAATCCCCCCTTTGAGCTTGATTTTGATTATTTTAGGGCTTACTGCCATGGGTTTTAGGACTTTTTGATTTTAGGGCATCCTAAGTGGGTTTTAGGATCTAGTGGGATATGGCACCATCTAGCATAGATTTTGGGTTTCAGTTTGGTTTTAGGACCACTAGGAGATTTTTCATGATTTTAAGGGCCTTTATAGACATAGGCCTTTTACAATTGGGTTTTAGAAAGGGGTTTTACAATATATCACTCTCATAGATCATAGAGTTGATTTGATCATGCTCTAATTCTTCCACAACATGAGCTTTACCTTTCTTATCCTTGGTGTCCTTGTTGTTGCCTTGTCCTTGATCTTCATGTTTGCTTTTGAAGAAGCACCGTTTGATGAAGGATGATTCGTCTTCTTGCAATATTTGCATGGTTCAAAGTTTTTGTTCCTTTGCTTTGAGTATGTTGCATAGGCTCCATTTGGTTGTATGTTTGTCTTATTTTCTTCTTCTTGAAGTGAATTTGAATTTTCTCCTTGAGGATGGTTTTGATATTGGAGTATTGCTCTGGAAGTGCTTTAAAGAAGATAGCCACTTTATCTTCATCATCTATCTTTACATCACAATGTGCTAATTGTGTACAAAGACTTTTAAGAATATTAGCTAAAGATGCAATACTTTCACCATTTTCATGCATTAGACTATACAACTGAATTTTCAATGACATTTTGGAATGTTACGCCTTAGAGCCAAATAAAAGTTCAAGTGTGCACCAAGCTTCATAAGAGGATTGGGTCTGATCTATGTGATGAATGTATTCATCATCTAATGAGGGGAGAATGATGCCCAAGGCTTGTTCATCTTTAGTTGCATATTGAGCATTTTGAGCCCTTGTTGTAATGGTTTCATTGGTAGATAAAGGCTTTACAACATTCCACAAGCTTTTGTTCATTAAATACCCTTGAAGATTGGTTTTCCAAGTATGAAATCCTACCCCTTTGAACTTATTAACTCCTTTGTTTTCACTCATATTTATGGAGAGGTCTTACCAAGAGTGACTCATTCTGGCAGTGTCTAACTCCTTACAAAATACTATTATTTAGTGGATTTACTTTGATGGGAAGATCTTACCACTCAATGATGAGGGTAATGTCTAATCCCTCAAAAAATATAGCATTAATGTCTTTGAAAATCGAATACTTTCTTTAGAGGATGTAATCTTAGATCACATGAAATTATAACTTGCCTAAATTTCCACCATGGGCTAAGAATAGAAGAATTTTAAATATCTTTCCATGAGGCATCATAAGAGTGTGGGAGTTGGACATTCTAAAGTTTGTACAATATGATGAAACAAATTATGTCCTATATCATCACATACATGTGTTTGTTGTGCACGATTCAATTTTTGGATGGGAATACAATATTCCAATTGCTATCGAAAATGAGTTATGCTTGCATATTACAAAAGAACACTCTCATGAGAACTCAAAATCTGAAACCTTTAAGTAAAATCTAAAAGAAAAATATGAAACCTTTTTCTTCTCAGTCAATCGCTACCTCTATCATTGACAGTATACCTGTAGAGCACTAGATCTTTGAATGGAAGCTTGATGTCATATCCCACCTTATATGAATACTATCTTTAGCACAATAGTTTAATTTGCCACTAAGTGCAGAAATCGTATGAAAGAAAAGAAAAACTATGGCAGCTCACGTACTGTCCTCCAAATGTGACAGCTCGCGTACTATCCTCCTTTCGAGAGTCAAAGTCTTGTAATTCTTAGTTTATGAGGTAGTTTTAGCATGAAAATTATTGGAAACAGTGCATTTGCTTATTGTGGCAATGAGCAGATGCAATGAGCACATGGACCACAACAATGAGCACAACAGGCAGTCTATGAAGATGGTGCCAAGAGAAAGGGATTGCCTTCGATGCTCGAAAGCATTACAATCAAAGTATGAAAAAAAAACAGTCCTTAACTGATGCGCTATCCATATGCTATAAAAGCATTTGCATTTTTTCAATGTTGATGGTGTGTTGAAGCTTAACATAGAATATATCATGCATTGATGTTGACGCTTCTTAATATGGATGAAAAACAAGAGTGTGCAAGTTTCCAATAGAGCAAGTGGTACCTTCTCTCCTATATTTGTTCGATCTTCTTCTATGTATAGATGAAGCATAATCTTTGTTGCACCTCGTTGCCTCACTTCCACAGAAGCCACCAGTGCTCTATGCTCATGCATAATCAAAAGACAATGATGCTCGTCAATTTGAAGAAGAAGATGCCACTTTGAGTGAGCATGATCATGTGCGACACAAACTCTAATACCAGTTGTTGTGCATTGAGTGCTACAGAGTAGCACAGCAGATAATACTCACAAAGAAGTGATGGATGCTACAAAGAGATAAGATAGAGAGAGAGAGAGAGAGTATGATGCATACATGCACAAATAAGGACGATAAATTATGCCTTTCATTTTCGTAAGTGAAACAATGTTCTTATACAAAAAAGAAAGGTCGATTGGCCAATCAAAATGAGATAAGGATTTTGCTTAGGATTACCCCTTGCTAAGAGGTGTTCACATGAAAATAAGCTCATCTCCAACAGAGAACTGTTAGAAGTGGTCTTCGAATTTTCCATTTTCAAAGTATGCAACATTTATGTGAAGCATGTCAATTCAAGAAGCAAGCAAAGCTTCCATTCAAGAAGAGTACATAAAGAATCAAATTTCCATTGAACCTCATCCACACTGATGTATGGGGACCAATCAAGGATCCCTCATTGGGAGGGAATATGTATTTTTTTATTTTCATTGATAATCACACAAGAATGAATTCAAAGGATGAAGTTTTAGTCACTTTGAAAAGGAGATGGCCAAGTATATGAAGACTCTTAGATCAAATGGAGGGGGAGAATACTTCTCCAAGGACCTTTTTTATTTTCTAGGTCATAATGGCATCAAGAGGTGATATACATGCACGTATACATCCCATCAAAGTGGGCTTGCAAAGAGGCAAAATAGACATATAGTTTAAGCAACTAGATCGATGCTCAGTGAGATGAATGTGCCCAATTGATATTGGACAAATGTAGCAAGTACAACCGTCTTCATCATATTTTGTTTTCATATGAAGCATGGTATGTTAACAAACCCTATTTGTCTCATCTCAAGATTCTTGGTTCTGTATGTTATGTGTATACGACTCATGAATTAAGGCATAAAATGTACATGTTTTGCTTTCATATGAAGCATGGTATGTTAAGAACCCTATTTATCTCATCTCAACATTTTTTATTTTGTATGTTAGGTGCATATGCCTCATTAATATTTGGAATAAACTTGAAGCAAAAGCTAAAAGGTTTATATTTATTTGGATTCAAGGGACAAAAAGGATTTTGGATGGTATTATCCTACAAATAAAGATTTAAAGGTGTCTACAGATGTTATCTTTGATGAATTGTTGTATTGATATTGTGTGAAAGATGCATTACATATTGAACACAAGCATAATGCCGGGATAAGACATATAAAAGACCAAGAAAGTATGGATATTTTAGGGCTTCAACTTTGACGAAATCACCAAAGGTCAACCACATATCTCCATGGAAAGGTAGGTTGATAAGCAAGACTACTTCAACTAGAGAAAGTTCTACAAGAAGCAAAAGCAAGAAGGAGGAAGATGATCAAGACATCCATTCATCCAAATGGATGACAATAGTGAAGGAGAGTTTGAAAGTATAAATACTCCATGTGGAAAGACCTCAAGAAATAAAAAGCTCAATAAGAGAAAGGTATATAATGGAGAGACTAATTTTTTACTCTCTCATTTGCAAACATTATGCATACATGAGTCAAGTAGTTGCATGTGAAGAGCCTAATTGTTTTGAGGATGCAAGGAAGCATGAAGAATGGAAGTAAGCCATGTAAAAAGAAGGGAAAGCACTCAAGGAGAACCAAACTTGGTCATAAGTGTAGGCCAAATAGTTGAAAAAGGCTTACAATTTAGGTTCACCCAACATGGAGCTTTTGTGGAGGACCTATGTCAAGGCTTCAAGAAGATACCCAGAGGTGAGAAGCATGGTAGGATCTTTACTTTTGAGGTAGCAAAAACCAAGAACATAGCTTTATTCAACTTTGGGTTTCAAACCCTAAGTGATCTTGAAGTGTGGCATAAGATATTTGCTCATGTGAATGAGAGAACCTTAAAGGATAGTGTTCTAGGGATACCAAGCATATCAAAGCAACACATGATCAATTGATGTGATGCATGTTAGAATGGGAAGGCACAAAGAAAACCGTTTAACCACAAAGGCTACATCCACAACAACCTTTTGGGCTTAGTACACACTAATGTGTGGGGACCAAGTCAAGAACCCTCATTGCCAGGCTCAAGGTATTATGTTTCCTTTGCTGATGATCATGGTAGATGGATCACTCTATACTTTATCGAGAATAAGAATGAAGTGCTTGAATGCTTCAAGAAGTACCTAGCACATGTGTAGAATCATATAGGTAGATCATTGAAGAAACTCATATCTAATGGAGGAGGAGAATACTTCTCCAAATATTTTGATGAGTTTTTGCTAGATAAAGGCATCAAAAGGGAAGTGAATACTAGATATTCTCCTCAATTGAATGGAATTGCAGAGAGAATAAACAAGACTTTAGTTGGATCAATTAGAACAATGCTTGAAGAAAAGAAGTTTCCACGCTATTTATGGGTAGAAGCAATCTCAATAGTTTTATATCTTTTGAACAGACGTCCATCCAAATCTCTTCAAGGAAGGACTCCTTATGAATCTTGGAATGGTAGAGAACCACGTTTAGGTCATTGCAAAGTATTTGGTTGTTTAGCTTTTGTAGAGGTACCTTCACAAATCATATGTAAACTAGATGAAAGGGCAACCAAGGAGGTATTGATTAGATATGATTCAACTTAGATGGGCTACAAGTTTTATAATCCTTCCACTAGGAAATTCAACACAAGCAGAGATGTTGAGTTTGAAGAACGTAGGTCTTGTTATGATGAAGACAAACAGAAGGTAAACCTACCATATGATCTTGATTTTGATTTCCATCCATTAGGTAGAAAGCATGATACATAGGTCTAGGATCCAAGAAGTGAATCTGATGATGATCAAGATGAGAAGGAAAGAGACTATAAGCTCAAGAATGTGGAGAATGCTCCAAGCATACTCCTAGAAGGTCAACAAGGGATAAAAAGAAACCTCTAAGGTATGGGTATCATTGTACGTTTGTTACAAATCATTCAATTTACTTGGCTAGAGACTCAATTTTAGAGGAACCTTCAACATATGAAGAAGCTAAGGGCAACCCTAATTGGGAGAAAGCTATGAAAGAGGAGATAGAAGCCTTAAAAGAAATGGAAACTTGGGAGTTGGTTCCAGTGCAAACTAATCAAAAGTTAATAGGTTGTAGATGGTTCTATAATTTGAAAACAAATTCAGGTGGATCAATTTGCAGGTACAAAGATGTGTTCAAACTCATGGCATAGACTATGAGGAGACCTTCTCACTAGTTTCCAAGATGAGTAGAATAAGGACATTACTAAGTGTACTAGATAAAGGAAATTGGAGATACTTCAACTTGAAGTGAAGAATTCCTTTCTCAATGGTTCGATAAGTGAAGAGGTATACATGTCACAACCTCCATGATTTGAAAACCTTAACTACACATCTTATCTATGCAAATTCAAAAAGGCAATGTATGGATTGAAACAAGCTCCTAGAGCTTGGAATTTCATATTGGTAACCTATCTACAAGATGAAGGTTTCAGGTCAAGCAATGCAAATCCTTCTTTGTTCATCAAGAAGGATCACAATGAAGCTATCTATTTGTGTGTACATGTAGATGACATAATTATGATAGGAGATTACTCAAATGGTATACAAAGGATCAAAAGGCATATGCAAGAGGAGTTCAAAATCAATGATTTGGGTACAGCTTTGGAAATAAATCATAAACATAGTGTTTACGAAGGTGAGAAAATTGAAGACATTAACGAGCATCAAAGCTTGGTAGGTAGCTTGATCTATGCTACTCATGCAAGCATAAATATGTCATATAGTGTAGGAGTGCTAAGCCAATCCATGCACTCACCAAGAAGACCATATATGGATGCAGCTAAGGGAGTAATCAAGTACCTCAAGGGAACAATCAATGAAGGTATATCCTATCCATACTCATCAGATTTGG
Organism: Ceratopteris richardii; assembly: GCA_020310875.1. Lineage (NCBI taxonomy): Eukaryota > Viridiplantae > Streptophyta > Polypodiopsida > Polypodiales > Pteridaceae > Ceratopteris > Ceratopteris richardii. The sequence goes on from CM035406.1 coordinate 100,688,342, forward strand.
ATCTAGATATGAAGATTGGATAGGATCTAAAGATGATAGAAGAAGTACATCTAATTACTTAGCATTTGTAGGTGTAAAGATAGTGTCACAGAGTTCCAAGAAGCAACCAACAGTTGCTTTCTCCTAAATGGAAGTAGAGTATAGAGGTTTGACCATAGAAACTCAAGAGGCAATATGGTTAAGAGAATTGTACTCAGATTTGGGACTTGTGAGTTCCAAACCTCACATATTTGGAGACAATGCAAGCTCTATGCACTTAGCAGCAAACCCTATCTTTCATGTAGGAACCAAACACATAGAGGTTCATTATCACTTCATTAGGGAGAAGCTCATGGAAAAATAAAGTGACATATATTTTGTTCCAACTGAAAATAGAGTAAGAAATATGATGAAAAAGGCACTTGATCAAATCAAAATTTGCATATTCAAAGCAATACCAGGTATTCACTCTATTAAAGATTGAAGACTCAAGGATACTTTATCTTGAGGGGGAGTTGTTGGATCATCAAGCTTGCATTATGCTTAAGGTAGATCATATCTACATGAAAACCATCATTTGGAAGGTGATAAAAATATCCATTGAATAAGTCTTTATTTATGTTCATGTTTTGATAGTTTATAATAACCTTTTATGAATCTCTTACTTGTGTAAAAGCCTAGAGTTTTTTACACTTGTAAAAGAAAAAGGATAAAGAGAAGACCCAATTTACACGAATTTGAGATTGGTGAGATTGCCAATCAATCAATCAAATCACCTAAATTCAAGTAATTAGATTTGGTTTCATCTTTTCCTAGATTATAGAAAAAGTGGTTTGTTCATCACAATAAAATCTAGCCCACTTGAATGTGATTTCAAATCCTTGTGAAAGAAGTTTTGTAAGACTCCAAGACTCTATATAAAGTCTCTCAAATACTTTTACATTACATTGAAGCAATATACATACATTTTTTGTCATCATTTTTTTCCTTCCTCATTTCTCTGCACCATCAACTTCAACTTCAATAATCTTCCAGAGGCTATTTCTCTCTCCAAAGAGGTCCAAATTCGGTGAATCAGCACTCAATGGAACTTTATTACTGTCTACTTTGTGTGTACAAATTTTGGTAGCATTTGCTTTAGTGGTTTGTGAGAAATCTGCATTTTAAGGTCTTGGGGTCTATCTTTGCATAGCCTTGAAAATTCACAAATGCCTCTGTTGAGTTTTAAGCTTATGCATTTGTAATCTTATGCATTTTAGATAATTAGCCCTATTTATAACATTCAACTAAAAGGAATTTTTCCAATTTTAATCATTATTGCTACTCTGAGCATTTGAAGTTGAGTGTTTCATTTCAAAATAGCAATTTGTTGAGCTAATCATTGTGTAAACTTTTCTATTTTGGTTCCACTATTCCTCATAGATGTTCCAAATTGTATATTGAGTTTCATTGCATTAATTGCAAGACCATAAGGTATATTAGACTTTCCAAAAGCTCAAGGGTTGGTCCTATGCTGAGTTGGTTGGACCAATCTTCATCACCTTGAACCTTACTTTTCTACCTCTGCCAAGCTTCTCCAGGTTCTCTCAAGACTCGCCAACTAGATATCAAGAATGCTTTCATGAATGGTGATCTAGAAGAGAGTGTTTTCATGGAGAAGCCTTAAGGTTTTGAAGATTAGAGGTGCCCTTAGTATGTTTGTAGATTAAATAGCACTCTTTATGGTCTCAAGGAAGCCCCAAGGTCTTGGAACCAAAGGCTAGTGAAATACTTAGCTAAACATGGCTACAAACAAAGTGATGCAGACTCATAAATAAAGAAAGAAGGTGATCTTTTTTTCTACATTTGCATTTATGTTAATGATTTTATTCTTACAAGAAATGATGAAGTAATCATTCAAGAGTTCAAGAAGAATCTTGGAGAATAACTTGATCTTTTATCTTGGGGAATTAAAGTATTTGTTAGGCATAGAAGTAATCTACAAGGAAGAAGATATATACATCATGCAAAAGAGTACATTCTTGACATACTAGCAAAGTATGACATGTAATTGCAAACCAATTGAAAATCCATTGGAAGTGAATGTAAAGCTAAGTTCACATGAGGGAGAAGATATTGAAGATGTTACTTTGTATATATCCATTGTAGGATCTTTGAACTATGAAACTCTTACTAGGCCGGACATCAAGCATGTAGTAAGAGTTCTCCCATAGTTTATGCAAACTTCCAAAAGTTCAACACTTAATGGTAGCCAAGAGGGTTCATAGATACCTCAAGGGTACTATAAATGAAGGTTTATTCTATGCTTACGATTAATATTTACAGGTGAAATAGTATTATGATGCATATTGGGTAGGCTCTGTTGATATATTTAGGTAGTGATGTGTGTGAACACTCTAGGACCGCCGGGGCACTTTTTTCCCTCTTTAGGAGGTTTTTTTCCCCCGGCTTGTATATACGCCTATTGCCCTAATGGGCTACTTATCTTTGTACATTCTCTAGTAATACATTCAGTCTTGTGTGTTGTGCTCCAAGCTTCTTCTTCTTCCTTGTGCTGTTCGCGTGCTTCCGCAGACGTCTAACTCCAACAATTGGTATCAGAGCAGGTCGTTGCTTCTTCTAGGGCGCCGTCGACACTCCTCCGTTTGCAGTCTCAGATTCACACAAAATTTGGTGAGCATACTCAGGGTGTTTCCGAGATCAAAACAGCTTCGCTTTGTGGTGCCGAAATCGCGATTTGAGCTCGTTTCGGCCTCCGAACGCACTATCGCAGTGCTTGTGCAGGCTATTTCGTCCTTTTGTGCCAAAGGTATATACCAGTTTCTGTTCGCCAGTTTAAGCGTCTCAAAGTCTGCTACAGGTCTAGCAGAACTCGTGTGGGCAGTTCTGTTCAACTTTTTGAGATACAGTCAATTTTCTGCATCAAGGTATTTTAGTCACCGGCCATGGCTGAAAGCAGTGATGTATTCCGTATGTTGGCTGTTGAGGATAAGTTGGATGGTACCAACTACCCATTATGGGCTTATATGATGCGACATGTACTGGTTGCAAAAGGATTGTGGAACATTGTGCAGGGTGTTGAAAGACGTCCTGTTACACCTGTAACGACAGGTACTGCAAATACAGGTGTTGGAGCTGATGAAGATGGTGTCGAAGATGATATTCCGCAGATTCCTGTTCGTGCTGCTGTTTCTGTTGCACCTACTGCAGAGCAGATTCGTTGGGATGGTAGAGATGCCCAGGCACATGCATTGATAGCTTTGTCTGTCAAACGTGCCATTATTCCTCACATTCGCTCTTGCAGAACAGCAAAGGATGCTTGGGATACACTTACCACTTTGTACCAGGCTAGGAATGAGGCTCGTGTTGCTTACCTCCGAAAACAGTTGGAGAGTGAGCACATGAATGAAGGTGATTCGATGGACAGTTTTCTTACAAAGATCAAAGACCTGAAGGAACAATTGATTTCTGCTGATGAGGTTATACCAGATAGCTCACTTGTGCAGACCGTTCTGAATGGCCTTCCTGATTCATATCAGAGTTTTGCCTCTACTCTTCGATTGATGATGAAAGGCAATCCGAATGCCTTGTCATTTGAGGAATTAGTCTCTGTTCTGTTGCAAGAAGATCAGTCCAGGCAGAACAGGTCCATTATGCGTGTTGCAGATCAAGCTTTCCTGGCTAGTCAGAAGGGCAAAGGAAAATGGAGCTCTTCTACTAGTAAGCAGAAATCTGCAAATGCTGCACAATCGAAGAACCAGGATAAAGATGAGAAGAAATCAGAAAAGCAGAAATTGTTCTGCAAGTACTGTAAAGGAAATGATCATATTATAAAGAACTGTCCAAAACTGGCTGCTAAAGAGGCAAAGAAGAAAGAGGCTGGAATGGTTGTTGCAGAGGCCTCTACACCAAAAACAGAGTCTGCAAATCTTGTGCAGGAAGAAGAATGGGCGTTTACTACTGTCTGCAGTTTTGACCCATCTTCTCATGATCAGTGCATGTCTGCAGTAGACTCAGATGTTTGGTACTTTGACAGTGGGGCGACCAAACATATTACCTCGCAGCGCAGTTTCTTCTCTTCACTCGAGCCTGCCCCTACAGGGAATACTGTCACATGCGCCAATAACTCCTCTTATCCTGTTATGGGAGTTGGTAAGATCATTCTGACTACTGCTGATGGTAGTTCTTTCACTTTGTCAGATTCTTTATTTGTGCCAGGGATCAAAAAGAACCTGTTATCAGTTTCTGCATTAGCCAAGATTGGCTTGGTTGTGAAATTCGTTGATGACAGGTGTACAGTCCATGATCTCTCAAATGGCGATGTGATTATTGCTTCTGGCATTTTATGTCGTGGGCTGTATAAGCTCATAGACTATGAAAGATCTGTGAATGATTCGGCATGTGCAGTTCATGATTCTCAGGCTATGTCAGATGCAAAGCTTTGGCATGCACGCTTTGGTCATCTGAATTTTGCTAGCTTGTTACGCCTACAGAAATCTGAAATGGTGTCCTCTTTGCCCAAACTTGAGGCACCTGGAAAACATGTTTGTGAAGGCTGTATTTTGGGCAAAATGCAGCGTTCTTCCTTTCCAAAAGATGGTTCAGTTCGGGCTATGCAGAAATTGCAGCTTGTACATAGTGATGTCTGTGGTCCTATGCAGACACCCTCTTTTGGAAATTACCTTTACTTCGTGACTTTCATTGATGATTTTTCCAGGCATGCATGGGTATATCCACTCAAAGCAAAGTCCGAAGTGTTCATGTGCTTCAAACAGTTTTTGGTTTTGGCTGAAAATCTGTCAGCATGTAAAATGGGCACCCTCCGTTCTGATCGAGGGGGGGAATATATGTCTTCAGATTTTAATGCATTTCTGGCTGAACGTGGGATAAAACACCAGTGTACAGTGCCGTATACACCTCAACAGAATGGAGTTGCTGAACGAAAGAACAGGTCACTCATGGAGATGGCGAGGTGCATGGTCAAAAGTCAGGCTTTACCACATAGTTTCTGGCTTGAAGCTGTCATGTGTGCAGCATATGTACTGAACAGGTGTCCCACCAAAGCGTTGCAGTCTATCACTCCATATGAGGCTTGGCATGACCGCAAGCCATCTGTTGCTCATCTGCGTGTTTTTGGTTGTTTGGCATATGCATTAGTGCCTGAACAACATCGCAGAAAATTGGATGATAAGGCAGTAAAATGTATTTTTGTTGGGTACAGTTCTGAAAGTAAAGGCTATCGTCTGTATCATCCACAGACTAAACGCATTCTGGTTAGCCGTGATGTTGTCTTTGTGGAAGATGCTATTCAGCCATTGCTTTCATGTACTAAGGAGACATCTGTTAGCTCCAAAGACATGTATGATACTTTGATGCCTCTTTTTACAGGTGGACAGGCTAGCGCTGGTCCCAATGAGGCAACTTTTCAGCCTTTGCAGGTTTCATATGATGATGCAGATCATTCCATTTCTGATGCAGATTTACATGATGCATTTGTTGATGAGAGAGCTGATATTGAACAGGCAAAAACTATGCCAAAATGGCTGGTGCAGACTTTGCGTGACAGCAAATTAGATGCACCTTTGTCATATCGTACTCGTTCAGGCTCTCATAGTACCTCCTTTGCATCAGATTGCTATGCTATGGCTGCATCTAGTCTCTGTGATGAGAATGAGCCTGTTTCTTTTGATGAAGCACAAAATTCAGAAAATTGGAAGGCTGCTATGCAATCTGAATATGATGCTATAATGAAGAATGGTACATGGTCTTTATGTGACTTGCCTCCTGGCAAGAAGGCCATTGGCACTAAGTGGGTATACAAGCTGAAGCGTAAACCTGATGGTACAGTTGACAGGTATAAGGCTAGGCTTGTTGCAAAGGGTTATGCACAGGAAAGAGGCATTGATTTTGATGAGACCTTTGCACCTACATGCCGTATGACTACTGTTCGGAGCATTTGTGCACTTGCAGCCCATCATGGTTGGAATGTACATCAGTTGGACATTAAAACAGCATTTCTGAATGGTGACTTGCATGAAGAAGTGTATGTTTTTCAGCCCCGTGGCTTTGTGCAGAAAGGGCATGAAAACCAGGTGTGCAGGTTAAAGAAGGCGTTATATGGTTTAAAGCAAGCACCACGTGCTTGGTATGAGAAAATACATGCCTATCTGATTGCACATGGTTTTGAGAACAGTCCAACTGAAAGCACCTTATATGTTAAGCGTGCTAATGATGTGCTTCTGATCATTGTTGTCTATGTAGACGACATGCTGCTCACTGGTCCTCTTGAGAAGCATATTGCTGATTTCAAGGCTGATTTGCATGCCTCATTTGAGATGTCTGATTTGGGGCATTTGCATCACTATTTGGGCATTCAATTTATGCAAGTTGATGGTGGAATGGCTTTGTGTCAAACGAAATATATTGACACATTATTGCAGCGTTTTGGCCTTGAAGACTGTAAGCCTATTGCCACTCCTATGGAGACAGGTTTACGATTGAGTCTTCATGATGCTGGAGATGCATTTGATGCTGTTCTCTATCAGCAGGCTGTTGGATGCTTGATTTACTTATGCATTACTCGGCCAGATATTCAGTTTGCTGTCTCACAGATGAGCAGGTTTATGCATTGCCCAGGAGTCACGCATTGGAAAGCGGTTAAGCGCATCTTTCGCTACTTGAGTGGTACTCGGCTACTTGGGTTGTTTTATCCCAAGGGGGGATCACTACCGCCAGATTTGCATGCTTTTTCTGACTCAGATTGGGCTGGTTGCTATGACACTCGTGTGTCCACCAGTGGTTTTTGCTTCATGCTTGGTAGCTCATGTATATCTTGGTTGAGCAAGAAGCAGCCTACTGTGGCCACTTCCAGTTGTGAGGCTGAGTATAGGGCAGCTTTCACAGCGACTGTTGAGTGTGTGTGGCTCAGACGCCTTATGGCTGATTTGGGTGTTGGCCAGTCTTCTGCCACCACCATCTTCACTGACAGTCAGAGCGCATTGGCAGTTGCGAGGAACCCTGTGTTCCATGCTCGCACTAAGCACATTGAGGTGCATTATCACTATGTCAGGGAGAGGTTCTCTGCTGGGGAGATCAGCTTGGCATATGTGCCCACGCAGGAGAACATTGCAGACCTTTTCACGAAGGCTCTGCCTAGGGAGAAGTTTGAAGCTTTCCGCAAAGCTTTGGGCTTACTTCCTTTTGTGGAGTGATTTCCACATAGCTCGGCACTTCCTTATACATGAGTGCCAGCTCCTTGTTCACCGCATCACTCCCAGGGGGGATTTGTTGATATATTTAGGTAGTGATGTGTGTGAACACTCTAGGACCGCCGGGGCACTTTTTTCCCTCTTTAGGAGGTTTTTTTCCCCCGGCTTGTATATACGCCTATTGCCCTAATGGGCTACTTATCTTTGTACATTCTCTAGTAATACATTCAGTCTTGTGTGTTGTGCTCCAAGCTTCTTCTTCTTCCTTGTGCTGTTCGCGTGCTTCCGCAGACGTCTAACTCCAACAGGCTCAAAGGATGAAAAAAGGAGTATGAGTGACAATCATGATTGAAAGCAAGACCTTCTCATGGAGCTCTAAGAAGAATTCAATAGTAGACCTATCTTAAATTGAATTTGAGTGTAGAGCATTAACCCTTATCATTTTTGAGCTTATGTGGATGAAGAATCTCTTTGAATATACCACTCTAGCACCCCAAAGTATGCACCAAGGTTGGAGCAAAGAAGAGCTCTCTTAGGCAAGTTGAAACACATCAACCCATTGAGTAGAGTGCAACTAAAAAATTTGGAAGAAAAATTGTTATGGATGAATACCTCAAAGGGTAAGCTTTACAAAGATCTTGGAGAATTATGGCACTAGAGAGGATCATAAGTAGCATGCTCATGGTACATACCATGATCATAACACTAGCATCATCTCCTTCTGGAATAAGGGCAACTCTTCTCTTCACCTTGCCAAGTGAATCTTCTTTCACTTGACCCCTCTATCTATGGTGATAACGCTTCTACTCAATGGACTCTTCTTCCCTTGATAGGAGACTCTTCTTCTCAAGTCATTCTCGCTAGTGATGAATCTTCTTCTTAGTGTGGCATGCACCTTGTCACTCTAGCACAATGGTGAGTACCAACGTGAGAAGATTCACCTCAAAGGGTAAGCTTTACAAAGATCTTGGAGAATTATGGCACTAGAGAGGATCATAAGTAGCATGCTCATGGTACATACCATGATCATAACACTAGCATCATCTCCTTCTGGAATAAGGGCAACTCTTCTCTTCACCTTGCCAAGTGAATCTTCTTTCACTTGACCCCTCTATCTATGGTGATAACGCTTCTACTCAATGGACTCTTCTTCCCTTGATAGGAGACTCTTCTTCTCAAGTCATTCTCGCTAGTGATGAATCTTCTTCTTAGTGTGGCATGCACCTTGTCACTCTAGCACAATGGTGAGTACCAACGTGAGAAGATTCACCTCATAATTGTCAATCCGTGGAGACGTGAGGACTAGTATGAAGACTATGAGCAAGTGAAGGCACAAGTGCGTGAGTGAGAAGCACACAAGCATGCACACACATACACACACACGCGCACACAAACAAGAACAAGGAGAGGAACAATGGAGTTTTTTGCATTTAATCAAAAGGTCTCTTACATAAGTTCAATTCAAAAACAATCTAACCCCAAAAATGAGCTCTCTAGCTCTTTTTATAGTTTTTTGACTAGTTTTGTCCCTGTCCAGACCTAGTGTCCGGCCTAGTTAAAAATTAGGTTCCAGGGCTTATTTGAGGGTTCAAACGAAGTCTAAAAATTATGAAAATTGGTACGATGGTACTTCTAATACTCCTCAAGCTCGAGGACTCCTCGGCTTGCACAAAATGGAGTCTATTCTACCAAAAACGGGATTTACAATGTTTGTGTAGTGATCAAAATCACTTGAGTTGTACATAATCCATGGGAAAAAATGATTTGGCCTTGTTGCCGTATTGTGCATGACTCCTCTGTTGCTTTGTATGCCAACACGCCCCCCTTCCTAGCGTCTGTCGCCCCTGACAGACCTTTGTTCTCTCGGGTGGTCGATATAATATTGGATGACATTGGTAGCCAGTTCATGTTCTCCTATCCTTAAGCCTCTTGCTAGATCAGCTTCCAATGCATCCCAATTTATTGCACCAGGGGTCTCTGGTTGCGGGGTGGTGTAGTACTCTGAGTACATTGCTTGTTCACAAGCAAAAAGTTGGAGCAGATGTGTTGGCTTTGGTGCGAAAATCTCCGAGTGATACTCCCAGAAACCTGATCTGAACATTTCTTCGAAGGTCTGTTTGTAGCAGGCAGGGAGGTATTTGATGCGTGCATGCCAGGCGTAAGCCACACGAATACTGGGGGTGGTGCTCATATCATACACCAAGTCGTAATTTCCATTGCTAAACCCCGGTAGACGTACCTGTGGTGCGGCTGCATTTCTAAAAGTCTTCAGGACTACTTGCATCATATCTAAGATTTTAAGCATCATTTGCGCTGCTACATCTTGCATGGGCTTCAAGCGCGGCATCTAGTGGCGAATGGTTCCCATCATATATGCTACCGACGGTGGTCCCTGTGGTGGCGCAATGTACGGGTAGTTCAGCCATTCCTTGCATTGCGCGTTGTTCTGTACCTTGATACTGAATGCTTTCCAAGACCTGCGGCGTGGGACTGGACCGTAGCATGGATTGTATAGGAGGTGTAGAGGCGCATTGTTCCATGTGCGTAGCATTTCTGGATATGTCTCTAGAAGTTTCTGCCGCCAGGTGGGTTGACGAATTTTGCCTTTTTGCACCTCGGGAGGAAGGTCTTCGGGTTGAAATTGGGTTGCAAAGGTAGGAATCTGACCCGTGGCTCTTTGTATTTCTGCATTATAATCAGCCAAGATAATATAATACGGCCTGTATTGGAGTTCAGATGAGAGGATCAGGCGTCTCGATGATAGGTTCTTGAAGTAAGCTGATTGTAACACAGTTTCCTCTATGACCCTCATGGCCTGATTTTGCACTACTGTGCGCTCTTCGTGCGAACTCCCGATTTCCTCCACTTGACGTAGCCATGGGGGCCGTGGTGCCTCGAATGTGTCCTGCGCTTCTTCTGTTTGTTGGCCTCCTGGGAATGGTTGCGGATCGTATTCTTCGTCAAACGTTTGTTCCACAGGAATTTGCACAACTTCTTCGTCCGTGGGAGCCTCTGGAGGGGAAGATGGTCTCTCATCTTGTAGTAGACGTGTTTGCAATTCAGTGACCTGTTTCTGGAGATCTTTTATGGCCTCTGCGTCTGTGAGAAGTGAAGCCGCGGAGGGGGTGGTTGGAGAGGCTGCTGTTGGTCCTTTTTGGTGTTCCTGCTTCAATTGTCCTAGTTCCTCCGATAGTTTATCATGTGCTTCAAGCAGCATGGCATAGTCTTCCAATATGATCTTGATATTATCGGGGGTCACTGCTTGAAACTTGGATGGGCTGATGGGTGCCCCTGGTGTGCTCTCAATAGCTGCTTCCAAGTTCTCTTGATTTTGTACTTGCAAGCGTCTATTCTCTTCCTGAGCGGCTGCAAGATGGCGTTTGAGTAGAGCCATATTTCGCTGAAGTTTTGAGTTGCGTTCCAGCTGTGTCCGTAGGTGACCTTCTACCGCCTGTATCGCTTCCTGATCTGTGTTCTGTAACTGTACCTCCAATATGCCATGAGCTTCTTGGAGAGTTTGGAACTGTGTGTGGAGGCGAGCATTTTCCTCTTCTAGTGCCGCAAGGCGGTGCTGTAGTGTCTCTGAGTGCTCGTGCAGGCGTTCGTTTTGTTGCTGGAGCTGAATGTAATCTGTCCTTAAATTTGATATACAAGCCAGCATGGTGTCCAATGCATTTCCTATAGATGAGTGGGTGGTGTTTACAGTGGGAGATGCATGGGAAGGGAATTGGGGAAGGGGAACAGTGAATGATGTGTCTATGGAAGTCGTGTGTGTGAGTGAATGTGGGGTCTGCCATATACATTGGGATGGTAGGTGGTGTGTGTGTGGAAGTGGTGAATAGATGTGAAGTGGGGTGGGAAGCTGAAAAGACAGGAAATGGTTGAGACCCTGGTTGAAAATCTCTAGCAAGGAGGTCATGGAGGGATTGTAGAAATGGAGAGAGAGGGGTCGGGGGTTGAGGTCGTAAATTTGAGGAGGGCTGGAAGGGTTGCGTGGTAGCAGGGAAACCCATGAATGTGGATCTAGGGTCAGGATGACCTATGGCTGAGGGCATGGGTGATGGTTGCCCTAGGGCAGGCTCTAGGAGCGGTTCGGTGGATTGTGTAGTGATGGGGGTTGCTTCAAAGATCGGGTTATCAGTGGTAGAGAATAGGGTGGAACTAGAGATGGGAGTACGGAAGATGAAGGTTGGGTCGGTGGGTTGAGTGGTTGAGGTGATTTCCACTGTTTCTGCTCTAGGAGGTGATGGTGGGGGTGTGGGTGGTAGTGGTTCGGTGGACTCCTCATGGGTGACTGGGTGTTGTTGGCTAGCCATTTCGGTTGCTTGGGAGGTTGTCCTGATAGGTTCAGATGTAATAGTTGGCTCTTCTGCAGTTGTGATGGGAATCTGGATATTCTTACCTGAGCGTGGTCGCGTCTGGAACCTTCGTGGGTCATATTGAACTGGAGACCTCCGAATGGCAGTGCGCACAGCTTCCACTACTCCATATGTTTCTGCCATCAATAAGAGACCTTCCCTATACTCTGAGTCAACTCCTGCTTCTTCCAACAACTGAGTCATGAGTACTCTGCTACTCTGTTTGGTGAGTAGTTGTTGCGATCGCACTCTTTCCATAATCTGATACAGCCTTCGGAGTTCTGATGTATAGGCTGGGGCTTCAGTGGTCTCCTCTTCATACGCTCCTTCTTCTTCTAGGTGTCCTTGTTGTTGACCTTGCTGAGCGTCACTCCAATGTACATGTCGACCGTCTGTAGACTTTCTTCTTCTTCGTGAGGATGTGCCTTGCTCCTCTGCCTCTGAATAAAACTCCACATCAGAGAATTGTGTACTTTGTAGGAATGCTTCGAAGTCCTGGGGGTCCATTCCTTCAGCATCTCCAGTGGCAGCAAATTCGAATTCAGGTGGAACAGGAGGAGCCGATGGGGTAGCTTGTGTCGTAGTTTCAGATCCCGACCTGGGTATCCTAATGGTAAAGGGAGGTACAGTGGCCTCCCTTCGTGGCGATACCTCAGGAGTAGTCAGAACTTCCCTTGTCTGGACACAAGGGATCGCACCCCTCATGCGCTTGGATTGATGTGTGGACGTCTTGAGCCTTTTAAACATTTGTAATTGTGCCCAAGTTAAGGCACGTTCAATGGGGACATCGTACGCTAGGCACCGGTAAATGATGCGTCATCCGTTCACCACTAATTTCCTAGAAGACCGTTTGTTTGCTTCATACAATTGATCTATAATCCATACCGGTAGCTTAATGGGTAACGCACCTGCTTCCGCTAAGTAGAGAGCGAACCAGATTCTCTTGTGTGGTTGTGTGAAGCGGTCTTGGCCGGGAAAGGCGAAATGTTGCATGCACATGCGGAGAGGGATGGACACGTTTGGTGTGAGTGCTGCCATATCTTTAAGCTTCAATAGTTTCCTATCCTTCATGTTAGTGGGAACAAGAGCATCCTTTTCAGAGGGTACATGCGTGCCGTGCATATTCAAAGCGTCGCTTACCAACTCCACCGTAAGTTCAAACCTCTTCAACTCGTTGTTGCCCAGCAAGGAGGGAAGAACAAATGATCCGGGTTTGTCCTTTTCTTCATTAGCTTGCAATGTGGAGACCAAATAGTAACAGCAGAGGAGATCTGGTTTAGGTAGTGGGGCTTCAAAGTATTCTGCCAGCCCTGCTCGTTGCCATATGGTCTGGAGATCCTCGGTGTTCTGTAAAGTCTCGAACTCCTTGGAGAAAAATTGGAAATCGAACCCATGATCTGTCATACTCGCACTTAGACTCCCATATATACTTGGCCTCTCCTAATGGACCTGGCATGCCATTGAACCAATGAGAATTGGCATGGACTCTTTCCGTGATCCCTGTAGGTGGATCCGGCACCGGGATTTGTTGAAGGTTCTGCAGCTCCGCTGGTCGTTCAGTTGGTGGCACATCCACAGGTAGATTATCCACATCAATTCCTGTAGTAAGTATCCCTACTTGTGAGCCCGAACCTGTCGCTTCTGCCATTTTACTTCTTGCCTTCTGATTCTGTGAGAATATAGAATCATGTGTTAACATCGTAATGGACAGAATAAATCCGTTGTTGTCCCCGTTACAACATTAACATGAGGTAGATGGTGAGTTAGTGGTTAGTAAGTGCACGAAGACAGTGTGTGTAGTTAATGCTTGGGTATTCCTAGGAGACTAATGCAGTTAGTAAGTGGGGGTGAATTTACAAATTGGGGTCGGGGGGTTTATTTCAGGCCTTAAGCTTCCAAATGCAGTGGATGGGTTTTTCCCTTGGTTTCGTAGAGACGCTAGAGAACATTATAGGTGTATCAGCTTGAACATGAGGCCTTTTAGGGACCCATTTACAAATGATTCTGTTCGTGCTCATGGGCCTTGGTGTGTTCGTGAGTGTTGAAAACGAGTGGATGCCGGTTGTGCGAGTGAATGGGTTACGCTGTATAGGTTGTGGCTTCGGCATAGCTATTTGTGCCCGCAAGCAAGCCTTAGGCACCCAAATTTGTCTTGATTGTGGGCTAGCCTTCATCGACTTCTTGGGCACCCAAATAGATTTCACGTTAGCAGAAGAATTTCCGAAAGACTTCTTATTAGTGTCGCGTTGTTGGTTATTAATAAGAGACTTAGCCCGTGTAATTGGCGGTGGTGCCACCGGTTGTTCGCCTTTCCGCACCCACACATAGTTTACTTTCTGGGACATTCTGCTGCGCAGGTACTTTTGATCTCGGACATAGGTAGTACTCTGCTTCTTCTGCCTTTGATCCACCTTGGGTTGTTGCCTCCTTCTGGCCTTTGGAAAAGAAGGGAGTTTCGTTGCATCCCTGACTCCTTTTTTGCGAATATCATTCCTCTGCAACACATGGTTTTGGACAAGAACAGCATGGTCATCTTCATGTGTACCCCTGGAAGGACCAGGAGTCTGTGCCTTTCCTAGTTCCTTGAGTGCTCCATTGTCTAATTCTACTGTAACTCGACTATGATTGACCCAAACCTGGAGAAGTCCACTTCTTAGGTTTAGATTGACTGCTTGGTCATAGATCCAATCTTGACCCAAGACAAGAGGTTCAGTGAGATCCTCATCTTGACACACCAGTACTTTAACAGTCATTTCCTCATCATGAATGTAGAGGGGAAGTTCCACCTCGCCCATGCAAGGGGTTTCCACGCCTCCCAATCCTATGAGATATGCTTCCACAGGATTGACAGTTAACTGTAACTCCTGACAGTAAGACACTCTAACAGCACTAGTGGCTGCGCCTGAGTCAATCAAGGCTCTTACGTTCCTTGCACTCTTTCCTTGTCCTATATTTAGGGTTAAGAAAGGACGTCTATCAATTATCCTATGCGAACTTGTTCGTGCAACTTCACACATGGCCATGGGATATCCTTGATCTGTATAGTCATTTGCTCTAGGCTGATATCTACCTTGCCTTCGTAACTTCATCCTTCTGATGCGTTCTAAAGCTTCTGCTTGAGCCTCTTCTCGAACTCGCTTTTCTTCCTCTTTACGTTTCTTAGCAGTGTTGAGTCGGCTGAGCATTTCCTCCGTGAGGGGTTCCTGATACAACTTGACTCTGCAACCGCTAATATAGTTTGGGAGAACATCACCCTCTAACGTGGCTAATTGTACTGCTCCACTCGTGGAGATCCTATTGATAATCATAGGTCCGTAGCCTCTCTTTTCTAGCTTCCTCGCGTGTTGTTTCAGTGTATAGACTAAGACTAGATCTCCTGCTTTCAAGCCTTTATCCTTCACATGGGCATCGAAATATGCCTTCTGTCTCTTCTTGGCTGCATATATTCCTGCAGCTGCTCTCAGTCTTGTTTCTCCTAATCGTTCAAGGTCAAAGATCCTAGAGGAGAGCTCATGACCTGTCTATTCGTGCTCTTGTGCTACTCTCAATGTAGGGATCAAGAAGTCCAAGGGTAACACAGCGTTTTGGCCGAATACCATCTGAAAGGGGGTGGCTTGGAGTACCGTTTTGTAGGCAACTCGGTATGCCCAAACAGCATGGTGTAGCTGTTTGTCCCAATCAGAGCGTTTAGTGTTCACTAATTTCGTCAGTACATTGCATAAAATCTTATTAGTGCTCTCAGCTTGTCCATTAGCTTGAGGGTGATAGGGGGCAGACTTCTTGTGTATTACCAGGAATTCTTGAAGTAGATTTTCAATCACTTCGTTCAAGAAGTGAGTGCCTCTATCACTTACTAGTTCGATAGGTAGCCCATATCTTGTGAACACATTCTCAAACAAGAATTTAGCAGTTGTTTGAGCATCGTTCTTTGTCGTAGCCTTTACCTCTACCCACTTGGTGAGATAATCTGTTGCAACAATGATGTATTCCGCATGAGAACCTTTAGCTGGGGGATTAATAGGACCTACGAAGTCTATTCCCCACTTAGAGAATGCACGTCCACCCATCATAGGTTTCAGTGGCATCTCATCTTTTCGTATAGGGTACTGAATTCTCTGACAGACATCACATCGCTTCACATAGGTATGTGCGTCCATGTGAAGGGTAGGCCACCAGAAGCCCGCAAATAGTATTGCCTTGATCACCCGATCTGGTCCAAAGTGTCCTCTTGCTACACCTTGGTGAGCAGTTTCCAAGATCTTAAGATATTCACTCTCATGGACACACAGTCTCAGGTAACCATCTTTACCACGCTTGTATAGATTATCACCAATGAGTGAGTAATCCAAGGCTTCTTGTTCTAAACTCCTTTTCCTAGCCAGAGTCATGTCTGGAGGAAATGTGTTTGTCCTCAGGAAGGATACTAGAGGTTCACTCCAATCTGGCACAATGGATACTTGATAAAGAGTGGCGTGTTCCACAGGTGGTTTAGTGCAACAGATTGGGCATTCCTTGCACCACTTTTGGACATCCGCTTCCATAGTTGGCCAATGCACTCCGAATCTCTTTAGAGTCTGTAAAGTTCGTTGCTTTGAATGGTGTTGCTCTAACGCACCTACATGTGCTAATTGCAACCATTTAGCGTACTCATCCTCTTCTACGCAACAAGCCAAGATCCCTTGATCTGTGTGCTTGTACATGCTTCCTGCCATGATGTCGTACTTTTGGGCTTTTACAACCTCTCTATTCCGTGTGTTTACCACTGGATGATTAGGCCCGTATGTCAATACTGGTACCAATGGCTTAGCCCATTGCGGCACCACTTCCAAATTAAACAAGTAAGCGTCAGGAAGGTCATCTGATACACCTTGTGGGGCTTCTCCCGATGTGAGCCTAGAGAGATGATCTGCTCTCAAGTGAGTCCTCCCTTTCCTTACCACAACCTTAAAATCATACTCCATTAGCAAGAGAAACCATCTCACTAATCTTCATGTATTGCAAGGCTTGTTTACGAGGTATAGCAATGCTTGATGATCCGTAAAAAATTTAAACTTATTTGCAAGCAAATAGTGTCTAAATTTCTTAACTGCATACACCATGCCTAATCCTTCTCGCTCTGTAGTGGTGTAATTTCGTTCAGCCGCATTCAACTGTCTACTGGCATAGGCAATTGGAAGATCCATATTACCTTCACCAGTAGGTTGTGCAAGTACACATCCAATAGCATAATTGGATGCATCCACGTGAACATGGAATGGCTTACTCCAATCTGGTGTGGTCAAGATTGGTGCTGAACATAATCTTCGTTTAAGCTCCTGGAAAGAAGTCTCACATTCATCCGTCCACTCAAAGTTAGTCAGAAGCCCATACATGGGCTTTGCAATGACAGCATACATGTGTATAAATCGTCGGTAATAACCACAATGCCCCATGAAAGCTTGTACTTCCTTGACATTCTTTGGCCTAGGTAGCTCTGCTATGGCTCTCACTTTTTCTTCGTCGATAGATATGCCATTCTTTGAAACTATGTGTCCTAGAATCTTGCCTTGCCTGACCATAAAAACGCACTTTTCTGGGTTCAGGCAAACTTGATATTCTCTACATTTGTCAAAGATTTGTCTGAGTTCAGGGATATGGGTTTGTCTAATGTTGGAATGAGCACAAAGATCATCAACGTAGACTTCTAAACTCTTCCTCAGGAACTCCTTAAACACATGGCACATCAGCCTCTGGAAGGTAGCTGGTGCATTGGTAAGCCCAAATGGCATTACCCTAAAAGCAAAAATGCCCCATTCTGTGGCAAAGGCTGTCTTATGCTGATCCTCTGGGGCTATGGCTACTTGATTGTAGCCTAAAAATCCATCAAGGAAGCTGTACACTTCCTTGCCTGCCACTCTTTCTAAGAGATGTTCTGTGATGGGAAGCGGATAGTTATCTCGAATTGTGGCTGCATTAACCTTTTTCAAGTTAATGCACACACGCAGCTTGCCATTCTTCTTGGGCACCACTACGATGGGGGATACCCATTCAGTGTGCTCAATTTCATAGATAAATCCAGCTTCAACCAATCTATCTATCTCTTCTTTGATCTTAGCAGCGTAATTATCGTTATATGTATAGGGCTTTTGCTTAGAGGGTTTGGCATCTGAAGTCATGGGGATGGTGTGTGAACATATGTCGGGGTCAACACCTTTCAAATCCTTGTAGCTCCAAGCGAATACATCTCTGTATTCTCTTAGCAAGGCAATTAACGCATGCTCTTCTTCCTCTGTTAGGTCATGGCCTATGTACGTGCACCTCTCCTCTCCTTCTTCTAGGGCCACTACTATTTTCTTGGTGGTTTCTTTGTTATCATAGGCCTCTCCTGATTGTGCCTCTCGTTTAGGCATTCTTATCATGACTCTCCTGTCATCTATCTCATACTTCTTAAAATTTTATGGGACCTCAAACAAAGATTCTTCCTCTTCTGGTGAGGCTTCTCTCTTCTTTCGTTTCTTTCTTTCTTCCTTCGGGGTCACATGTGTTGCTAATCTTACATCATTTGTAACCTCTCCATGCCTCTGGGGTTGAAATTCTACTTCATGGAAGTATTCTTCATCTGATGCAAATGGTGGGTCCATAATGATTGACTCTAGATCGGAGTCACTTGCATCCTCAAATGCCTCAGGGCTAGGTTCGCATTCTTCTAGAACTGCCTCTCCCATGATTGGCTCTATGGAGAAGACTGAAATGTCATAGCCATCCTCATCACAGTGAGGTGTCCATTGTTCTTCATTGATGGCTACGTCCATTGTTGCTAAAATTTCTGCCCAACCGTGAGGTTCAAATTCTTCGTCTGGAAAAACTACAGGTGCATAGGCTAGGTCTTGGATTGATCTATGGGTTTCTTTCGCACCTACCTCTCTAGCTTTCTCTCTCTTCTCTTCTTCTACTGCTACCTTGCACATCCATAAGTGAGTGTCTTCATGCATCCATGAGGATCCAGACCCTATGGAATGCACCGATTCTGTATCATCTTTGGCTCTATGGATGGGATTCCATTGGATAGGAGGGACATCTCTATGAGAATAATCCTTGAGATTGACTTTGGTCGTAACACCCAAGTGTTGCAAATACAAGGAGTTGGTTCCCCAATCCTGTACCACTTGCAACTGTCGCATAAATGGTCTTCCCAAAATCATCTCATAGGCATGATTTTTGCTGAAGTCGCATATGGCAAATGTATGCTCAAACTCGACACCACAAGTGGTGAGAGTTATTCCTTCTAGCAATCCTAGAGGTCTCTCTATGTGACCATCGGCCATCTGCAATTTCATTCTTGTTGGCCTGAGTGTCGGCTTGCCCCAACGCTTCCATAGGGAAGTGGTGGCAATTGCAACTCCTGCACCTGAGTCCAAAATTGCCTTGGTGGTGTACTCCTGGTAGGTGATGGGAAGATAGGTGTTCCCTTCTTCACCTTCACACATATCTCCTATCTTATCCAAGGGAATTTCTGGCACTGTCCTATGGGATCCTATCTGGGAACGAGGTTTTGCTATCTCTGGTACTTGTTTGGCTACATGTTTCCATAATTCAGGTCTAACCTTGAGTAGCTCTTCTAACTTGAGATTACACTGCACGTTAGTGTTCTTCACTACCTCTGTGTTCCTAGGTATGACTGAATCTTCGTTTCTTACCATGACTGTAGGTGCTCTCATACAGGTGGACTTTGCTTCCCATGGTCCTGTGAAATGGGGTAACTCTTGTATGGAATTAGATTCGAAGTCCAATCTCTCGTGAGATTCAGTGCTCTCATGTTCCCCGTAAATAGATGGGATGTCTTGTGGGAATTGGTCGTGTGCATCATCCACAAGTTCAAAGGGAGGGGCGACTTCACTTTCGTTATCCCATTTGTCTTCTTGAATCTCTCGTAGGAAGTCTGGTGCAAACCGATTCATAGAAGAAGAAGTGTCTGGCTCCGTAGAATTAGGCGCATAAGCAACCTGGGAAGGAGGGCTTATTCTATCGTTGGCTCTCTCCTCGTTCTCATAGATGGCTGGAGCACAAGCTTCCTGGGGAGGGTTACTTATTCTATTACTTTTCCGAACAGGCTCATACGCTCCCTGAGAAGGAATGTAGGCGACCTGTGGAGGTATGCAAGCTTTCGAGGGAGGCTCATGTGCCTTTTGGGGGGGAAGATAAGCTTCTTGAGGAGGCACATGGGCTTCCTGAAGAGGCTTGCTTATCCGTTCTCTTGCCCTTTCCTTTCTTTGAGGGGCAGGCTCCTTTTCTGATTGTGCAATTAGCCTCTCTATTCTTTCTAAGGAGGGGAAGTTGTCTGGTTGAGTGGAATTGGCCACATAAACTTCCGACGGGGGATGGTTCATGTCTTTGCTTGCTTTATCTTTTCCTTGAGTTTTTTCTTCCTTGGCAGATCTTGCAATTATTCCCTCTAACTTCTCTAGGAATCCATCCAAGTGTAATTGCATCTTAGCTGAGCCCGAGTAATTGAAAAGGCGACTGGCTTCAAACATAGTCTGAGCCAATGCGACCATTTTCGCGCACAGCTTGGTTCTTTCTATCTCTAGGTCAGCTCTAGGATAGCACTTGTCATGATCCGTGACGTTTGGCCCTTCTTGGATTCTGGCCTGATATGCTTTAAGCATCATGTCTATGTCTTCAGGAGTGCGGTTGAGATGTGATCTCTATGATTTTAGCCTTGGTTTCTCGTAGACTTTCCTCAAGTTCACTCATCTTCTTTGCCCATTGCCTTTTCATGCGTTCGCGGCTATCTCTCCAAGCTCTTGTTCTCTTTTTATTTTGGCTCTCAGTATCGCTAGCGTCTGGGCTCTTTTCCTTGCCTACCCCTTGGTTTTGCTGCACTGCTTGAGCTCTCGTGACTACCTGTACGGGTGCAGTGGAAGTAACACTTCCGCTGGAATCTACCACTAACTCAATAACATTGATAGGCGTGATCTTTGGCATATTATTGGGGTTCTTCGGGCAATCTCGTAAGAGATGCTCTTTTCCACAATCTTGGCAAAAGCCTTGGATCGTCACTGACTGGTTTTGTGTGGGTGGAGGTAAGGGGCAATCACGAATGAGGTGATCTCCTTGGCATCTGTAGCACGGTCCTCTTGGGAATGGAGGTCTTACTTGCCTAGATTGAGGCCTAGGATTGGGGTTTGCATACATGACGTTCGTGTAATCTGACTCCCAACTAGGTTCGTTTGTCTCTTCGCTATAATAGGACTCACCATGCTCAGGAGACTGCATGTAGTAGGCCTGGGGGCTATCCACATGTGTAGAATCAAAGCTATGGTCACTCGGGTCACTTTCAGAAAGCAAGGATGTTACAGGGACTATAGCTCTATTCAGGTTCTCTTCTGCAGCAGTATACTTTACCGGAATCACATTAGCTGGGGCTGGGGGTTGTTGTGCTAGCACAGGCTGAGGCCTTTGTTGGTTTTGATATTGTGGTTGGAAATTTTGTTGTGGCCTGCCATATGGTTGTGGAGGGTACGGGTTCTGGTATCTTCCCTGCTGAGGGTATGGCTGAGGGTGGGGTTGCCTAACTGCCTGCTTGTTGTATGGGCAATCTTGTGCGGTGTGATTGGTGTATCTCCGTTCTATGGTGCAGTACTGGCTACTAGGATTTACTTGGGGCTGTGCCATAATGGGGCAGACATTTGCCATGTGGTCACCACCACAAGTGTAGCACCTTTTCACAGGGGCAAACCTGGGAATTTGTTTACTAGTTACCCCTAATTTCTGAGCTACTTTCTCTGCGAGTTCCTCAATTGATGTGGATTGCGTGGAAGAGTGACTAGATGCACTATCTGAATCTTTGTAGATTTTGGAAAGCTCTAGTTCTTCCCCTAGGTTATCTTCAATGTCAATGCACATGCGTACACACTCTTCTATAGTCCTAGGGTCTTTCAGATACACATAGGATCTCAATTTCGTACTCAGCAATCCATCAAGGAATAAGGCTACTTGTTTGGCAGATGTGGGTAGCTCCGAAACAGGACATCTTTCAAGGTATTGCCTAAATCTTCTTCCTGCAAGTCTCACGGTCTCTTGAGGGGTTTGCTTGAAGCTGTGGATCAGTGAGGAGGTATTGTGTCTTATGCCACTCTTGGAGAATTCAATAATAAATGCCTCTAGGAGTTGGTCTATGCTCCTGAATTGGCGCTCATCCAATGGCTGAAACCATGTAAGTGCTGTGTTCCTAAGGGTTAGACCGAAGGCATTGTATTGCGTGAATAGATCCTCCACTTGTTCAGCTCTCAAGACTTGCTTGAACTCCGCCACATGATCATAGGGATCTCCTGTGCCATCGAAGTAATTCTTCATGGACTTAACTAGCTGAGTCGGTCTCAGAGTTCTTGCGTGCTCTCTAGGTCTCGGCAGAGGGAATCCATCCACATTTCTTTGGTTCCTGTGAGCTCTAAGCACCTTAGGTTCTACCCTATTCGTCTCCGTCCTCGTTCTTTCTCTGCCCACTGGGTTTGCAAAGCTTACTTCTGGTCTATCTCTACTTCTGTCTTTTTGCATTCCATGAGCTTGGGATGTTCCAGCACCAGGGTGACCATAGGATACATTCAATCTTGGTTGGGGGAAAATGAATTCACCCTTCCAAGTGTAAGCATGCCTATCATTTTCTGTCACCACAAAGATCCTTTCTGAAGTGTGATCTAAGTAGGTCACTCTACCTGGGCTATCCGGATCCTTAAACTCATAGATCATGATAGTTCCTATATCAGTTGGCTGATTAGATTTATACCTCCAAAAGGCTTCGTTAGTTTCTCGATTGAGGAGCAACTCTATGCTCTTGTTGTCTTGGGGAACCCACTCAGGCGTGATAATCCTAGTGAGAACAGATTTGCCTCGAGGGGTTCTAGGTTCGACACCCATGTTTCCTTGTTCCAAGTCACCTAAGTCCGCTTCGGAGATTACATTCCCAAATTCATCTGTCCTATCTGGGTGACTAGTGACTACGTATATGGTTCCTTCTTTGTCCAGGTATGCACCGTTTTCAAACTTGACAGCTGGGTGCTCTAGTCCTATGGATTGGTCAGGGTTTTTAATCTGGACCACGGATCTTCCTAGGCCGTCCTCATAGATGCTAGCACCTAATCGGTTGGTCCTAAGGTATTCCAACTGTGTTTTGTAAGGGCCTTCTACCCTGTACAAGTAAGGCACACCTGAACTTCCCGTAGGTCTGTCCATGCCTTGAGACATCTCTGACTCACTGGTCTCAGAGCTAGGGTAGTACGAGTGGTGGCTCAACTGCTGGGCCCAAGACCTAGCAGTGTGGTTAACACTAGCCTCTGAAGATCTAAGGCTTTGTCTCTCCCTCACTAGATGTCGTCCTGATCTAAGGTTCATATGCCTATCTAAGTAGCCCGATTCTTTGCCCAGAGTATAACCTCGTTGCTGGTTACTTTATATTAGTCGCTTGGTTCTTTTTAGTTATTTTATCGTGTTTAAGGTCTTGTCTGATATCACGTCGTCAGGAATATTTGAATGTTGTTTCGCACTTACAGTTGATCGTTCCACGTTAAGTTCTTTCCCGTTAAAATTCTCGACAGTAGAAGGATTATGCCCTTAGCTTGAGCTTGAAAGTTTAGGTATGCTTCAACTTGGTAGTTGCCTATCGTCGCCCTAACTTACTCCTACTTTTGATCGTTCTTAGCCTAAGCTAGGAATTGACGAAGAGGAGTTGAGAGTATTCCGACCTTTCTTGTTGAACCTTGCTCTTTAGTGCTCGAGAAGTTGATTCTCAAGCTTGCGCAAAACCCTTGCTTGGACGCTCTCAATTGCTTCTCAATAGACCTGCATCAGTCTCAAGATTAGCTCCAAGTTGACCTTTCAATTGACAGACACTTTTTTAATGACCCTTGTTCCCCCTTTTGTGTTGCTAGAAATTTCCTCTAGAGCTCCCTTGGTGTTTCTACCCCTCCGTGTGTCAACTTCCAAATATCCTATCTGAAAATCAACGCGTTATTCTTATAAAAAACAGTTGAGGGCATGTAGTATATGCCAAGAGCTTTCCGACAAGCCCTAGAGCTCAAAAAATGGATTTCGTATGAAAAAGTTATGACCGTTCAGGGTTTAGGGGGTTAACTAGACAAACAGAACCTTTCAGGGGTTTTAATGCATTTTTCTAAGGCCTTTGTAAGTGTATGAGTACTTGAGAGTGCAAATATGCCCAAAATTTAGCCTAAATTTCCAAAACTTTACCCCTTAATTTTTGCCGAAAATGTCTGTTTGTCGCGATAGACGGTGTCTGTCGCGATAGACACAAACTATCGTGGGGGCTGTCTGTCACGATAGACGGTGTCTGTCGCGATAGACGGTGTCTGTCGCGATAGACGGTGTCTATCGTGGAATTTTGGTCTGTCGCGATAGACGGTGTCTGTCGCGATAGACGGTGTCTGTCGCGATAGACGGGGTCTATCGTGGATTTCTGTCTGTCGCGATAGATGGTGTCTGTCGCGATAGACGCTATCTGTCGTCGATTTTTGGTCTGTCGCGATAGACGGTGTCTGTCGCGATAGACGGGGTCTATCGTGGATTTCTGTCTGTCGCGATAGACGGTGTCTGTCGCGATAGATGCTGTCTGTCGTCGATTTTTGGTCTGTCGCGATAGATGGTGTCTGTCGCGATAGACGGTGTCTATCGTGGAATTTTGGTCTGTCGCGATAGACGGTGTCTGTCGCGATAGACGGTGTCTGTCGTGGAATTTCGGTATGTCGGGATAGACGGTGTCTGTCGCGATAGACGCTGTCTGTCGCGATAGACTGAAAAAACGCAAATTTTTGAGAAACTTCTAGTGATTTAGAGTGCCCTAATGGTGTAGGTTACCGTGCTAAACATGCATTCACAAAATTTTAAGTTTTTTTGTCTGTCGCGACAGACAGAGGTCGTCGTCTCGGGACCTGTGCAGAGTCTGTCGTACCTGCGCACACTGCTGGAGGAGGTGGTACAGCAAGTTCCTGCAACAAAAGCTCAAAAACACACCAAAAACAGATAGCATGCAAGCTCTCTCTCGCTCTCTCTCACAATGAAATGAGGGAAATGAGGTGGGGGGTGTAATATGACCAAAAAACTGAAATTTTTTGTGGAGATGGAGATGGAGGTGGGAGATGGTGGAGATGATGATGGTGATGATGGTGATGCGAAAGTAAGGAAAAAATGAAGAAAAATTAAGAGAAAGAAGGATATTACCTATATTCCAACGTCTCAACTCGACGTCTTACCATCACACGCTTGTCCTCGAAGCTCTCTCCCCGGCAACGGCGCCAAATTTGGTGTCACTCTAGCACAATGGTGAGTACCAACGTGAGAAGATTCACCTCATAATTGTCAATCCGTGGAGACGTGAGGACTAGTATGAAGACTATGAGCAAGTGAAGGCACAAGTGCGTGAGTGAGAAGCACACAAGCATGCACACACATACACACACACGCGCACACAAACAAGAACAAGGAGAGGAACAATGGAGTTTTTTGCATTTAATCAAAAGGTCTCTTACATAAGTTCAATTCACAAACAATCTAACCCCAAAAATGAGCTCTCTAGCTCTTTTTATAGTTTTTTGACTAGTTTTGGCCCTGTCCAGACCTAGTGTCCGGCCTAGTTAAAAATTAGGTTCCAGGGCTTATTTGAGGGTTCAAACGAAGTCTAAAAATTATGAAAATTGGTACGATGGTACTTCTAATACTCCTCAAGCTCGAGGACTCCTCGGCTTGCACAAAATGGAGTCTATTCTACCAAAAACGGGATTTACAATGTTTGTGTAGTGATCAAAATCACTTGAGTTGTACATAATCCATGGGAAAAATTGATTTGGCCTTGTTGCCGTATTGTGCATGACTCCTCTGTTGCTTTGTATGCCAACACACCTCTTCTCCAAGTGTCATATCTCTTCTATTAGACCACAACTCCTCTTCTAGATATGATACTCTATGAATCCCTCCTCCCTTGAAGGAAAATCTTTTTCTTCCTCACCTATCTTTCTCCTCTCCTCTCCCTTCATAGTGACCTCTTTTCTTCACCTCTTCAAAAGTGACTCCCTCCTTCTCTTCAGTGGTGAATCTTTTTCTCTCTCCTAGTATGACTTCATCCTCTATGTGTATGTGTATCCATCTTCAAGATGGAGGGGTATTAGTGGTGGGAAATCTATAGGTACCTCTGGGTGACAATACTTGAGCACCAACTCGACAACCATAAATGAGCCCTTACTGGGCAACCATATTTAACCACCAACTAGGCAACCATACTTGAGCACCAGCAAGGTATCATACTTGAGCACCAACTGGGGGACAATACTCGAGCACTAACTCGAAGACCACACTTGAGAACCAACTTGATGACCCTACTTGAGCAACAATTGGGTGACCATACTTGAGCCCCAATTACACAACAATACTTTCGGAAACTCTACTTGAGCACCAACTAGGTGATCATACTTGAGCACCAATTAGACGATTGTACTTGAGCACCAATTGGGTAACCATATTTGAGCACCAACTAGGCAACCATACTTGAGCACCAACTAATCAATCATACTTTGATCACCCACTGGGAAACCACCTTCCCTAGGGAAACCATCATTATACTAAGCATGGGGCGACCACCTCAAGGCAACCACTTATGTATGGATGACTTCCGGGTCTTGGGCTAGTGCCCTCTAGGTGAGTGGATAACATGTTAGATATACTCAATACTCCACCCTCAAGTCAAATGATCCATGGTGCTCTAAGTTGTAAGACCCCCATTATGAGGAGATGCCACTCTAAGAGCCTAGACATTTGTGGAACCCTAACTTCCAAATTAGATGAGGTCTATGTGTGATCGTTGATGGTAATAGATGATCTTTGTGAGCCTAGCCATTAGGTTAGGTAGGGCACCACAACCTTTTGGGTCACTAGGGTGACATTCATGGCGAAAATAAAGGCCTCATGATGTTGTGTGTTTTCCCCATAGAACCTTAATGGGGGAAATGCAAAGGGAGGCTTGCCCCCTTCTCCAGGGTCTGAGGGGGCCTATCCCCTCAGCTCAAAGGGTCGAGATGGTAGGAATTATGGTCATGGAGATATTTTCATATTTTATATTTTACCAACTATTTTGTCTCTCCCACCTTCATTTATCTATACCGACTCCCATTGTAAAATCTATATAAGCATGGCCCATGTGTAGCTTTACATAGCATAGTGCAATAGTAAGCCTTTCATCTAGAGTTTGTCTAGATCCCATCAAAGCTCCATACTGGGAGCACACATGTGAACAACACCATCTATTCCTTTGCGCTATTATTTCTTACATGCCCAACCACTATGGAAGATCTAATTTCCTTATCTTGAATGAGCGCCTTTGGGCACTAGGGCCACCCATAGTCCATTCCATCCAAGCACCTAAAACCGGCAACTACTTGGATCATGCACACTTGACTACTCGGACAATGGAAACTACCTAGGCCATGTAATCTTGACCACCAATCGTTCCCTTTTTCTCCCATAAAAATATCTAGTCATCTTTCTAAAATATCCACTCCCCCAATTTATATACAACTGATGTCCACTTCATGTCAAGGAAGATAAATATAGATAGAAGGAAAGAAGAGGAAATAGTCTTAGAATTTAGGTCCTATAGGCTTGTAGATTATATCACTTGAGCTCTCTTAGCAAATATGTGTGCCAAGCTCTTCTTACATGACAAGGGATCCCCTATCAAAGGTGCTTGTTATGAGGGTAATCTTGGTGTTGGAAGGAGGAAATTGTACACCCATTTGATTAAGATCCTGTGTGTTTTCATATATTATTAAGAGTTGGTTGTGTGTTTCTCTCTCATATAACCTTTGGTTTTAAGTGACTCTATGTATCTTTCTCTATGTTTATTGTGTGGTCTAAGTATCAAGCATAGTTGAAGATGAATATTGAGCTCCTCTTGTCAAACCTATGAGTATTGTATTCCAATGGTAAGGCATGCTCCAAGATTTTGTGTGATCATAACCCTTCTAGAGGTGTTGGCTACGAGGGTAACCTTGGAGTTGATGTTGGGAGGAGGAACTTATACATCTATCTTATTCAGATTGTATGTATTTCCATCTATTCTTAAGATTTTTTTGTGTGTTTCTCGCTCTTGTATGTACTTTAGTCTTATGTGACTCTATGTATCTTTCTTGATATTCATTGTGTAGTCTAAGTATCAAGCATAGTTGAACATTAATAGTGAGCTCCTCTTGATGAACCTCCCTGAGTGTTCTATTCCAATGGTAAGGCCTGCTCCAAGAGTTAATGCAAACTGCACTCCTTGCAATCCACCAAATTTTCATCATCCACGAAGGTAAATCTTAAAAATTCAAAATATGCCATATAATAATTTAAAAAATTAAACTTATGATTATATTTTGGATAAAAGTACATAATTTTAAATTAATATAAATATCTTGGACATTTAAGGATCTGTAAACTATCGACAAGGGTAAACTTGAAAATTCAAAATAATCTATATAATAATTAAACTTATTATTAATATCTTGGATAAAAGTATATAATTTTAAAGTAATATACCTATCTTGGATCTTTGATCCATAAACTACAAAGCACTTGAAGGTTGGCCTTGCAATGGACCACTCGATAAAGTTTTTCCACACTCAGCTAATGTTTTATTTCGGTGTGCAATAGTGAAAATGCACTCCAATTCTATTCACAAGCATTCACAGAACGATCCTACATAGATAATACTAGATATTACATACATTATACAACTTATAAGTCCTAAATTTATGAATGTGGATCGATAGAATTGTAAATATAATTCTAAAAGAGTCCTCAGATAATCTAGAGAAATAGCAAGATGCCCATACCCATAGTAATTCCACCACTCAATATGTGGAGAGGTGACCTCTTGCTGCGATGAAGTGGTATGAACATAGGCAATGCCGAAGATCCCCATGTACACTAAGAACTCACTCTCGAATGCAATTTGTTCATTAGCAAATATGATAGAGTCATATATATGTCTTTCATATGTCACAATGCCCTTGAGCCTATAATTGTGGACCCTTGAAGTAGGAATGTATAAGAGCAATAAAGCCATGAATGGGACATGATAAATCTCCTTCTGGCCTCCACTAACTCTGAGATCTCCTAAAACCTACAATGTGTGTTATGCATTACAAAGTAGAAAGTGATAAAATCTATAAAAAGAAATAAAGTCTAAAAATCAAGGTATAATTGTAATTTTTAACAATGAACATTAATATTATAAATATATCTAGATGAAGATATGGTCCTCACTGATGAGATGGTCTAGCATAGCTTCATGTACATGTGGTATACCAGACCCAAGGTAGAATCCTCCATATTCACAATCTACATCATAATCTCTATGACTCAAAGGACCAAAAAAATGTTACCAATCTGCATCTAAGGGCCCATATCTAGAATCTTTCGATCCACATATTTTGCCATGTTTGAATCTCGATAAGCCATGATATGTCATCTACTATCCACCACTATCATTTGTAGATCATCCATGGATGCATGTAGACAAATGAATACATGATAAGCATATCCAAACCATGTCTATGAAATGTGAACCAACTCTTTTTCACCATAACTACAAAAAAGTGAAAGGGTCTGTTCATTCTTTCTTATGATAGTTATGACTCTCTTTGCATCCCTCACAATCTGATCCACTCACGAAAGTTTCCCAAGGTCCTCAAATAAAAGGTCTAAACAATATGTAGTACAAGAGATCCATACGATCTTAGGGTACTTTATCTCTACCAATTATCCCATCCTCTTAGAGTTTGAGGCATTATCTCTGATAATTTGTACCATATTCTCCATCCAAACTTCTTCAATAATAGCTCGAATATGATCAAAAATGATTTCGCCATTCATGCATGTATATGCACCATTATTATCCACAGCTCGAAGGAAATAGGTACCTAGATAACTAGAAATCATAATATTGAGTATATAGTGATGTGTGATGTCACTCCATGTGTCAGATAAAATGGAACATATGTTTACCAATTTAATAGGCTCTAACTGAAGGTCAATTCTATATTTCTCTTCAAACAACATAGATCCACACAATATTTTGTATCAAGTCTATGCCAATCATAGCCACATGGTCCAATCTAAACTATGGCTCTGACTATCCTCTTCCATGCCTTTATACAAAGGACATTGAAAGAGAGGTTTCGCTCAAGAATATAATGCTCAATTTCAATATTGGCCAATTTTTGTCATTGCTTTTGCAGTCCATAGATAGAAAAAATAATGGAAAGAAGATTGGGATCCTTATCTAGGTCTTTATGTAAGCCTAGGGAAACCATCAATCAAAGATTCTCTTGTCTCATCCCTTTGATTGGAAGTGGAGATTGCCCACAACACGAAAATTCTAGAAGGATGATTTCAAATATATTGCACTAAGGACTTGAAATTAAGCTAAGAGCTTAACGCTTAGGCGATCTAAATTCCAATAATAGTTTTTTATTCTAGCTGGTGGATTGATGGGTCCTATGAAATCAATACCCCATTTGGAAAAGGCTTTCGCACAAACCATAGGTCTCAATGGCATGTCCTCTCATCTAATAGGGTACTTAGCTCTTTGGCAAACCTCACAACTTCGTACATAGGTGTTTGCATCCATATGTAGAGTTGGCCACCACAAGCCTGCAAAGAGAATCATTTTTATAGTTCTTTCGGTTGAGAAATGTCCCCCTGTGGCACTTGCATGTGCCATTTCTAATATGGATAAGTACTCTCCTTCATGTACACATAGTCGTAGTTGATT
This sequence comes from Ceratopteris richardii, assembly GCA_020310875.1. NCBI lineage: Eukaryota > Viridiplantae > Streptophyta > Polypodiopsida > Polypodiales > Pteridaceae > Ceratopteris > Ceratopteris richardii. Next base: position 100,718,686 of record CM035406.1, read on the forward strand.
GTCTTTCCCTCTCTTGAATAATTATCTCCCTATGATAAAATAATCCTTACTCATTTCTTCCAGGGTTTGTTTTCTAACTAAACTTGTCCCTTTCTCATGCTCTCGTGTCTTTAAGAATTTCACTAATGTCTAACTCTAGCTTGGTGCTATTATCGAGAAGGGTAATGAGGTATGGTCTTCTGGAGTATTTTCTTGACATTTCGTGCAACTACCAACATACTCATCAACATCCTTAGGCATATCAGGTCAATAGACTCCTAATCATTTCAATTCTCTTAGAGTTCCATGATTTCCCTTGTGCATTTTCCATTTGTTTATGTGCACTTGTTTAGACAATACACCATTGGGTTCTTTATGGTACACACTTCCTACTACAATGTGTAAGTTATGCGATTGTAGAATTTCCTTCCTCATCTCCCTGTTAATTGAGTGTTGAGGTCCATGAGTGAGTATTGAAATTAGCTTTTCTGCCCACTTAGGACATACTTCCAAATTGAACAGGTAAGTGTTTGGAAAATTGTCTAGTACTCCGCTAGGTGGTTCTCCATGTATTAACATAGAGAGATGATCAGCTCTCACGTGGGTACTTCCTTTTTTTACAATTACTTCAAAATTGAACTCCATTAACAACAGAAACCATCTCACTAGTCTTCCCGTGTTACAAGGCTTATTGACTAAGTACAATAAGGCTTGATGATCTATGAAGAACTTGAACTCGTTGGCTAAAAGGTAGTGTCTGAATTTCTTTATAGCGTACACCATCCCTAAACCTTCTTGTTCCGTAGTCGTATAGTTTCTTTCAGCTTGATTCAGTTGTCTGTTAGCATAAGCAATAGGATGGTCCCATTTTCCTTCATCTGTCGGTTGGGCTAGAATGCAACCTATTGCATAGTTGGAGGCATCTACATGAATATGGAAAGGCTTATTCCACTTGGGTATTTTCAAGATAGGTGTTGTGTTGAGTCATTTTTTTAGTTCATTAAATGCTTTTTTGCATTCATCCATCCATGTAAATTGGTTCAATAATCCATACAATGGCTTGGAAATTATGGCGTACATGTGGATAAATGGACAACAGTATCCACAATGACCCATAAACGCTTAGAGTGTCCAATCATGGAATATGTGTACATAGCGAATAGTAGGTGCAATAAAGGGGTATGCATTTTGGGTATGTTGCATCTCTTGTTGGATTCATTTCAGTTGTTGTTGTTTATTTCAGCACTTTCGTTTCTGTTTTCTCTCAATGATAGTTGTATGTGTAAGACATGGAAAGGTATGAATGTGTTATTTTGGTTGAGACTATTTTCATAGTGGAATGCATGAGCAATTTGATGCATGTTGGAAATGGAGTTGCATATATGTGCGTGTTCTTGGATCATTTTGTAAGTGAATGATTTGTATGTATTCATGAGTGATTTTTTTAAGCACTAATAGCTTCAATGAGTGCAGTTCCAGTGGCAGTGATTGCTCGATGAAAAGGTATGCAAACGAGTTGTAAACTGACATGTTTATGGCTGATTAGATTATATTGCAGCAAGGAGGGCTCGTCAAGGACGACTTCGCAAATAAGAAGAGGGGAGTATGTTAGCTCAGGAAATGGTTGGTTTTATGCACTAATATGTTTCTATTTGGGAGGAGAAGATGTTTGATTGCAGGTACTCGAAGAGTGATTAGATGATTGATGGGAAGTATTTCAAGGTTACACGACCACTTTTTGGTCAGAGAGTAATGTTGTCAAGGGGGCACCATTGGGCTTTAACATCAGGGGGATGCGGTCCCTGTCCCTGCTGTAGAACCACAGATAGTTGGAATTTCTGAATGCATAAATACTTGGGACATGAAGCTAAAAGTCATTGAAGATAGAATGTTACAAATAAATGGCGAGGTGTACTGAGTGTGACAGACATGGATCAAGGATCTCTAGCTAGCATGAATCCCAATAAAAGTTATGGAAGTGAAGCTGAGGATTTTTACATATAGCAAGGGTCTCTAGCTTCCATATCCTCAAGTGAAAATTTTGCAAGTGGAGATGAGGAATCTCTGGCGGATGATTGCACTACAGAAATAGATGATGTGCTTGAGGTGATTGACAAAGGATTTGTAGATGAATCAGAGTCAAATGATACGTATATAAATTTAGGAAGCAATGTTGAAATATGTGTGGATAACTTAGCTCTTGAGCTCGAACAATACTATGAGGGAGAGATGGAGGAAAAGGAATGTGAAATAGATAATGAAGAGCTTGAAGAAATTATAGAACAGGTCAAGGTTATGCAAAACTTGAACTTGGAACTCAACCTTGGTGTTGATGGTTTTGACCAAAGCTTCTGTGTGCGCCTTCTTGGTGCAAACATTCTCATTGGTACTGTGACATTCATTTCAAAGAAACCGGGTGTAGGAGAGGATGGAATTCGAATCAATGGTAGTACTATCGAGGAGGGAAGTAGCTTTGATGCCTTTTTGCTAATTCCTTTGCGTTGTGAGCAGAAAACAGAACTTCTTATTGTTAATGGCAATTTGAGTAGTTATGTTTTCAAGATAGGTGCCATGACAATGTTTAGGGAGCTTGACAAGATATTTTATTTTGATGGTGCTATCAATCACCCTGCCTACAAAATCGTGAAGGAAATTTGTATCAATTAAACTTGTTACTGCTTTTAAACTTTTTTTTCACCCTCATTGTGGACAAAGTCCAACTATGAGTGCATGTTTTCTATTTCTTGTGTGCTTTGATGTGAAGCATATCTAATCGTTGTGGTGATGCTCTATTGCCTTTGTGCAAAGAATCAAGACGTTGATGGTGGTGAGAGTCAAAAAGGGGGAAAGAGGTGCCATGCACCTGAATTGCAAAGAGAGCAAGCAAAGAAAATCTTCAACAAGAAGTTGTGGGATTCCAAATTTCGAGTAATTTGGGACAAGAGATCCCATAGAAATCATGGTTCACAGGGAAACACAGAGTTGGTATATGAATCATTTAATTGTGATTCAGTGACTAAAGAGCTTAAGTGCTAAATGGCATCATATATTGAGATGAGAAGGTCCTGATTGCAAAAAACCTCAAGAGGCTCATCACTTGGCAGTGACCATTGGCATACTTAGGCTGGCCACAACTTCCATGCATCTGTTGTGATCAGTATCTGGTTCACAAGACTTGATCTTCCTTAAGTCCTGTCCTAGTTGTTGGGCATTGGAGTGATGTATTCGCTTGCTTCTGACACGTGGATTGATGTAATGACATTGTGTCTTAATGTATCACAATTCAGCTCTTAAAATTTCAAGGCAGCAAAACCAACTTACAAATCTTAAGTTTCTTGTCAATATGAGGAAAAGAGGGGTCTACAGTCTTCGGTCGTTTTCCTTTTTTGTCGCTTTTTGTTGTAGAGACAAGTGTTGAGGAGGACGGTTATTTTAGCAGGTGTAGTTGGCAAAAGGGACGACGGCAGTTCTTTCAGAGGGCCCTAGTGAGAAGCCAGCTGTTCAGGGAGTCATGGTTTTTGTTTGCTCCTGGAGGGTCACCCAGAAAAAGGGGGTGCCAGATTTATCTCCAGGGAGGATATAGAAGAGGGGGGAGATTCAGCAGCACTCTCTCTCTCTCTCTCCGCTTGGTGTGCAAGAACGAATACGTACGAGGGGGATGGCAGTAGAAGGGTGGCCCTCTCTCAGAAGTAGGACAAAGGCAAAAGCATAACAGCTTTTGGCTGTTAGTCTTTGGGGGGAATGCTCTCCATAAAAGAAGAGAAGGGAGGAACTTTGGCTTCTTCTTCGCCAGTGGCCATCGACCGGGTGGGGAGGATAGAGATAAGAGGTAGGAGAGCATTTTTTTTGTGTTTTTTTCCAGCGGGCTGAGGCACTGGGCGCAATACAGTGAAGATGAAAGGCTCGAAACTGAAAGGGAAGAGTTGCTTTTGAGTCCTCTGCTTCGTTTCTGAGTTCACAACCGCTTCTAGTTTGGCACAGAGGAAAAGAGAGGCGCATATCGTGGAGAAGAAGGGGCATCTTGCTGAGGATTTTTGGGGCAATTGATAGCTGTTCAAATGGCTAAAGGGAGCACTTGAGCTGCGTGTTCTTGTACTGCTCCAGTCTCACGAAAGGACCTTGTAAAGATCGTCCCTTTGTGCTCAATCTTGAAAACCGTCGGTATGTTGAGAAAGTTAGGCAGGTACATCAATCTTGCCATTATGCTTATCGTCATGTTCATGCATTGAAATTCTAGATCATCCTCTCTCCGTTCACGAATCCCTGTGCGTTGTCTTTCTTAACTTAGCCTTTCGTCCCAAGAAAACTCTAACAGCAAGTCCTTGTACCCATTTATTTCATGAAATGTCCATAACCAGAGTATTGTTCATCATTCAACCTGCATATCAGCGCTTCTGAACAAACGTTCGCTTGTTTCTCTTCAAGTGGTCTGTTTTAAGTAATGCAGTTCAAAATAATTGATAGAAACACTCTTCACGATATTTGCCCATGAGTAAAGAAAATGATCTATAATATTTGATACATTATCTGTTTTCACTCAAGAGATTTCAATATCCTTTTATTGCGGTAAATGCCTCTTAAGGTGCCTCGAGAAATTGTAGAACACAACTCTCAATATATGACTCTTTGATAGAAAGAGATCAAGTGCAAAGATTGGATAGGTAATCAATGCAGCTTATACGATCCAGTCAAAAAGAATGATAATCGTGTGAGGTTTTCTGGTATTAGATCTGATAAATATTAAATTTTCATCTCTGTTTTCTCTTGGTGGAACTTGCATGTGAAACGAGTGTTGTGATGTTGCGCTATTGTGGAGCTCCAATCTTAGTGAATATAGGTTTGCTATTCTTGCACAATGTCTTCTACTTCTACCATATATTTTGTATCAAGTCCAATGGCCCATGGCATGCTTATGCTATTGTTTTCTCACATATACGAGCGAAGAATATGTTTTGTGAAAGAGCTGATAGCTTGTCTATAGTCCATCTTGCTCAAGACCTTCAACTGCTGACATCTACAAATGAGTTTTTTTATCTTGGAAGGAGATGTATGAGGCCAAAGGAATATGAATGACATTATACCTATATAATAGCATGGTGGGAAGCTTATTTTGAAGGGTTCGCAAGTAGACGATTTGGATGTTGGGACACACAAAGGTTACACGACTAAGAAGTTTTTTTTCCACATGAATTGCATGTCCAATGAAGCGGGGAATAGAAACAAATAAGTTTGGACTTTATTCTATTCTCAAGGGTTGTTCTTATAGCCATAGTCAAAATCATTCAGCCCATTATTCCGAGTGTACCCGAGTTTCACTCCCGACATCTAGCCTCATCGTATTGACTTCTTTCGAGCCTGTAACCACAATGGTAAACCAAACTTGAATGAAAGCTTACCTTCACTAGCATGCATGTGATTTTGATTGTTTGTTCCCTAATGATTGAAATTCTACATGTGCTTAAAAATCTCCCTCAAACTTGGAAGCATTGTTGATGACTTGCATAGATTCACACTTTCCACATGTTTTCTTATTGAGGTCTCATTTCTGTTTAATCCAAAGGATCTAGTATGAGAGAAAGAGTAAAATAGATAAAAGGGTAGAAGTATGGGGGGGTTATATGTGTGTTTGAGTACAAGATCAAGTGAGAGCATGTGCAAGTGGATGTGAGTGCAAGTGTATGCATGAACATAGGTGCGGGGGTGTGCATGTGCAAAAGAGTTTCTGTGAGAGAGTGAAGAAGTGAATTTAAGGGGGGGGGGGGGGGGGGAGAGAGAGAGAGAGAGAGAGAGAGAGGGACAAAGAGGGTGGTGGTGTGTTTGGAGAGGCGGGTGTACGGAGACAAGGCCATAAAAAAGGGAGGTAAGAAGGTGTGGAAGAGTGAGACAAAGAGAGTCCCCGCTCACGTGCATCTATAAGATTGGGTCCCCGCTCACGTGCATATAAGTGCTTTCCTTCCTTCTTTTCCACGAGTACATTCGAGGATAATCTGTGGACTTGGGGTAAAAAAAAAAGGGTAGAGTGCGAGCAATTTGGGACAAAGATAAGTGTGTTTAAGGTACTTTCCCATTGGGTAAAGAAGTGTAGGGATATCAAGGCATCACCCTGAAAGCATAGACTCCCCATTCAATCGCGAATGCGGTCTTATGTTGGTCCTCAGTAGCAATAGCTACTTGGTTGTATCCAAAGAATCCATCCAAGAAGGTATAGACTTCCTTACCTGCAACTCTTTCCAAGAGGGGATCAGTGATAGGTAATGGGTAGCTATCACATATCGTGGTTGCGTTGACATTCTTCAAATTAATGCACACTCTTAGTTTCTCATTCTTTTTGGGCACAACTACTAATGCTGACACCCATTCGGTGTGTTCTATCTTATAAATGAATCCAGTTGTTAATAGCTTGTCTATTTCTTCCTTAATTTTTGGTGCATAGACATCATTATAAGTGTAAGGGTGTTGCTTTGATGGTTTTGCATTAGATGTCATTGGTATTCGATGAGAACAAATGGAGGGCTCCACACATTTGAGGTCCTTGTAGGTCCATGCAAACACATCTCGATATTCTCGAATCAGACTTATCAATTCTTCTTCCTCCTCAGGTGACACATCGTACGTGCATCTTTCTTCTCCATCTTCTATAGTCACTATTACTTTCTTCGTTCCTTCCTTGTTGTCATATACTTCTCCTTCTCTTGCCTCTCTCTTAGGCATCTAAATAGCTATCTTTCTCTCCTCTACTTCGTATTTTTTGAAGTGTTCTGAGACTTCAAACAAATCTAGGGTTGGTTTGGTCTTATCTATGGTTTCCTCATGGTTCGGTCCCATCTGATCTGCTTCTATTGCTAACACTTTGGTTTTTCCATCCTTGTCCTCGGCTTGGATGGCTTCTAAATATCGTTCCTCTGAATCAAATTCTAGTTCCATCTCTATGCTCTCGTACTCTTCCTTCCATTCCTTGTCTAATACTTCTCCTGCTTCTACTTCTTGAAGGACTACCATGTAAAGGTTTACATCATAACCTTCTTCATCCACACATTCATTCATGGTCAATACTTCTTCATTTATGCATACATCCATGGTGGCTAGAATCTCCATCCAACCGTGTGGTTCAAATGCTTCATCAAGAAAAACTTGAGGCATGTACATAGGGTCCTCTACAGGTCGGTAATTTTGATGTCCAATAGGCCATGTTCGAGTCTTTTTCTCTTCTCTCTTTGCTTCCTTACACATCCATAATTGGGCATCTTCATGCATCCACAATTGGTCACTTGAACCGGCACTATGGATTGACAAATCATCCTCTTCCTTGTGTATGGGATTCCATTGTAGCGGGGGTACATCCCTATACGCGTATGTATGCAAATTTATCTTGGTAGTAGTTCCTTGATGTTGTAGGTACAAAGCATCTCTTCCCCAGTCTTGTACTACCCTAAGTTTTCTCATAAAAGGTCATCCTAGTATCATTTCACTTTCTCAAATTGACATATAGCTAATGTGTGCTCAAACTCCACTCTACAGGTGGTTAGCTTAATTTTCTCTAGTATTCTCAAGGGTCTCTCTACATGACCATCTGCTAATTGAAGCTTCATACATGTTGGTCATAGGGTGGCTTTCCCCATTTCACCCAAATCTCTTTTGTGGCTATGCCTACTCCTGCTCCTATGTCTAGTATGGCCTTGGTCATGTATCCATTGTATGTGATGGGTAAACATGTGTTGCCCTCGTCTCCTTCACTAAATTCTCCAACTTTATCAACAGGAGTTTGTATAGTAGAAGGGGCTTCGGTTTCCTTACTTTACTTTTTGTTCTTCTCATACTCTAACTTCAATTGTCCCGCTAATTGTTTCCATATTTGGGGCTTGGCCCATAGCAATTCTTCCACAATCAACCGACATTGTACTTTGGCCTTCTTTCGTTCAGCTAAATTGTGGGAGCTCTTGTCTGAAGACTCATTTTCCTTTCCTCGTATTGTGGGAGCACGGAAGATTATGGATTCTTTCTCATATTCTCCCATGTAGTTTGGTAGGGTAGAGATGTTGTGTGCCTCCTCCCTATTTCGGTCTAGCATGGAAACTTCTTCATATATTTCTTCCAAATTTGGCATTGGCTAATCATCTTCCACATCTAATTCCTCAAAAGGAGGTTTTGCATTTCCATTCTTTTTCCATTGGTCTTCTCGCATCCTAGTCTATAACTCTCTTGGCCAATCAACTTCTAATTCAAGGATCATGGATATTGATTTGTCCTGGGTGTTCAGTAGTTCTTCCTTATTATCCTTTTCTTTTGGTTTCTGGTCATTTTCTTTAAAACAATCTTTGTATTGATTTTCAGATATTCTTGTCTCTGGTAGGACAGGGATAGTCTTATCTAGAGTGGCCTGAGCTACCTCTATGAGCTTTTTACATATGGAAAGTCTCTCCTTTTCTAATTCCCCATGTGGGTAAAGTTTCTCGTGCTGCTCTATGTTGGGTCCGGGCGTGATCTGAACCTGGTAAGCTTTCAGCCACATATCCAAATCATCTGGTCTTGGGTCTGCTAAGATAGATCCTAGCTTGTTTGGTTCTTGTGTCTGGGGTACACTTGGGTTTCCTTCTCGTGTTTCAGGTTCTAGAAATTTCTTGCTATCTCTCATGTTCTTCTGGTCTTCCTTACTTTTATTTTTCATCCATTTGTCTTTAAGTTTTTCCCTTCTATCCTTCCACCTTTGGTTTTTCTTTGCTTGAATACTCTCACATGGATCTTCAGAGTCTACTCGTTTTCTCTCTTGTCCTTTAGCTTGCACTTGTGTGATAGCTTTTAATGGTACTGTGTACTCTTTATCACTTTCTGACGATTCAAGTACTTCAATCACATTGATTTGTGTTGTACCATGAGCTCTATTGGGATGCTTTGGACACTCTCTAAATAGATGTTCCTTTCCACATTCATTGCAATACCCTTCTCAAGTCTTAGGAGGTGGTGGGTTATAAGGTCGAGTGTACTCTCTTATGAAGTGGTCTCCTCCACATCTATAGCCAGGTCCCTTCAGCATAGGCGGTCTAATGGGTGGTCTCATGGGTGCTGGTGTTTTGGGTGCGGTGTACATTAGGGTTGCAAACTCCTCTCCGTAGGTGTTGTCATATCCCTCATATCCATAGTATTGTGGGTCATAAATTTGGTCATACTCCAATATATTGGTGTCTTAGGGATAGTATTCTCCTTGGGTTTGCTCATATCCTTGATTTGTTGGTTCTGTACTGGCTAAGGGCATGGCTGGCACTATGGCTTTCTCCATGTTTTCCTCTAGTTGAGTATATTTAACTGGCACTACATTCTGTGGAAGTGGTGGTTGTTGTCCTAATACCAGCTAAGGTTGTCCATATTGCCCTTGCTCGTATGGCCTAGGTGCTCCTTGTGGTCCTGGATAGGGATTTATCTTGGAATCTCCCTTTCTGGCTCTCTAGGAGGGTATCCATATGGCCTAAACTGAGGTTGATTTAAGGGTCTGGACTACCTATTGAATGGGCAATTCTCAGTAGTGTGATTAGTGTATTCTTAGTCTATCTAGCAATAAAGGGTGGTCCTTGATATGGTTGCCTATTGTACGGATAAGCTTGAGGCATGCATGTTCCTCCTCTCACACACATGTGAGTTGTATGGTCTCCTCCGCATAGGCTGCATCTTCGCAACATGGGTATTCTCATTGATGGATGCTAGTAGTTATGTTGTCCGTGAACTCCTAACTTCTTGGCTACCAGTTCCGCTAACTCCTCTACATTACTGGAGTTAGATGTTACTTTGCTTCTAGTGTCTTCTGATTTCGTAGGGCTTGGTGTATTTTTGAGATCGTCAGCTAGGTTGTCCTCTAGATCAATACACTCTTGAAGACACTCACTCAATGTTTGGAGCCGTTTCACATAGACTAAGGTTCTTAAAGTCCCATTCATCAGTCCATCTAAGAATAGTGATATCATTTTTTGTCCACTTCATGTCAAGGAACATAGATATAGATAGAAGGAAAGAAGAGGAAATAGTCTCACAATTTAGGTCATATAGGCTTGTAGATTCTATCACTTGAGCTCTTAGCAAATATGTGTGTCAAGCTCTTCTTACACAAAAGGGATCCCCTATCAAAGGTGCTTGTTATGAGGGTAACCTTGGCATTGGAAAGAGAAAATTGCACGCCCATCTGGTTAAGATCCTCTGTGTTTTCATATATTATTAAGTGGCTACGAGTGGGCGGGCGACGGCGTGTGGGCAGGTGGCTGCGGGTGGGCGAGGGGGGGGAGGGGGGGGGAGGTGGGGGGGAGGGGGGGGGGGGGGGGGGGAGGGAGGGGGAGGGGTGGGGGGAGGGGGGGGGGGGGAGGGGGGGGGGGGGGAGGGGGGGGGGAGGGGGGGGCGGGGGGAGGGGGGGGGGGGGGGGGGGGAGGGGTGGGGGAGGGGGGGGGGAGGGGGGGGGGGGAGGGGGGGGGGAGGGGGGGGGGAGGGGGGGGGGAGGGGGGGGGAGGGGGGGGGAGGGGGGGAGGGGGGGAGGGGAGGGGGAAAGGGGGGAGGGGGAGAGGGGGGGGGGATTGAAGAGAGGGGGGCAGGGGTTTTTTTTTTTTGAAGTAATCCGAAAAAGCCAAGGGGGGCTTTTTTCTTTTTTTGGAAAATCCCAAAAATGTGAGAAAAACCCAGAAAAAATCTCAAAAATTTCTGAAAAAAATTTCTACATTTCTAGGGTAATTTTATCACAAAAAACCACAGAGAGCTTCTTTTATTCCTCCAATTAGGCAAGAAAATGACATTTGAAAATGATGAAAAATTCTAGAAAATTCTAAAAATGCTTGAAAAATTCCCAAACAATTCCCAAAAATTCCCAAAAAATCCCAAAATTTCCCAAAAATTGTACTTATGCAAGGACTATGAAAGGGTTTCTAAATTTGCTAAAACTCCAAGAATAAGCATGAAAAAAAGGATAAAAACTACTAAAACTTAAGCAAAAATGACATGAGAAAGCTATGTACAGCCTGGACAAATTCTGCAGGTTCCAGGTGATCCATAGTTCTTTCGTTGGCTTGATGATATGCCTTGAGCCATGATCTTGATATGTTGACTCAGAGAAACTCCTCCATAATCTCCAATTGTACTACACTTCATTTGTTTTGTCTTTATTTTGGGCATGTTGACAACTTGATAGGGCCCCCTTAAATCCTTCCATAAAATATATTCTCCTTCATACTGCATCTTCTGTTTCCAAAGACTTGCAAGTACTCCTTCCACATCCTTGTAAAGCCCTGCACTTACTATCATAAAAATTGACATAACAGAAGATAGCCATACCAATATCCATAAAAAAGTGGCCATTGACATATGAGTTGGAATATCTTCATCACTGTTGTACTTAAGGGCTTTGCTTTTCTTCTCTTTGCTATGGCCTTTGACTGAGATTGTTTCACTCGAATCAGTATCCTGAGTGTTTTCCTCTTTTTCTTCATCTGCTTCTTCTCTACTTGAGTTTGGAAAAATTCCATAACAAGAAGATGGGTCTTCTGCATGGAGCCAAGCCAACATGTTTTCATCTTCATATAAATCTGCTCCTTCAAATAGATCTGCTTCCGGCTTGTCCACCAATTCTTCTTCCATACAAATACCAATTGTCTGCATCATGCTAGTATGTCTTTGATTGTCTGCACCTTCTTTCAAAATTATCTGTTGCAACTCTTTTCCCTCTTGCTTTACCCACATTGTGTCCTTGCCCCAATCATGCAGCACATTGGCATGCCTTAACCAAGGTCTCTGTTGGAAGCAGCCAGAGGCACAGACGATGCGGAAACATGTAACAACGGAGCAGTAAGCCAGTGGAATCTTTTTTCAAAGAATCATGTTTTAGAAATACTTTTCAAAAACCTCCAACAGTGATTTTTATCACTATTGTAACATATGTAACATAGAAAAACCCTTTTCTTAATTTCTAGCTCCATCTTGTGCAAGCCGAGGAGTCCTCGAGCTTGAGGAGCTTAGGTAGAACAAGCGTATCAATTTTGGTTATTTTTAGACACCGTTTACCCTTTCAAATAGCATCTAGGACCTATTTTTTAACTGTGCCGGTCACTAGATGTGAAACCGGTCAAAACTAGTCTAGAAACTATAAAAAGAGCTAGAGAGCTCATTTTTAAGGTTAGCTTGTTTGAGCTTAGAGTTCTTTTGAGCTTGTAATAGTGTTCTTGAGTAATAGAGTTGATTTCTCACCTTCCATTGTCTCTTGCTTGTCTCTTCGTAGTGTGTGTGTATGTGTGTGTGCATTTCTATGCTTCTCACCTTCACTCTCACTTCATGTCACATTCACGATCTTCATATCACTCCTATCTCTTCCGCGGATTGACATTAAGGAGGTGGAGCTTCTTAACGTGGTTCTCACCATTGTGCTAGAGCAACACCAAATTTGGCGCCGTTGCCGGGGATCGAATCTAGGACGAATGTGTGATGGTAAGAGTGTTATATGGAGAACCCCTCAGAAGAGGTGTGAACCACCTCTTAGATTGGTTATTACATGGGCTCACACATGAGTGCCATGTGGCACCCATGTGTGAAGCCATGTGGGGGGATGACTCACTATTATGAAGAGAGAGAGAGAGAGTAACTAATTAGCGCACTACGTGGCTGGGCGGAACTGAAGACATCGATCTCCGTGCTCGCGCGCATCTCAGAGAGGTTCTCCTCAAGTTCTGAGCTTTTGAGAGCTTCACCAAAAGTGAGGGGACTCATCGGGACCCATCCAACATTGGTATCCGAGCCAGGGAACAGGCGACGGACGCGCCACGCAACAGGAGTAAACGACACGCATATCGAGGCGTCCCAGGCGACGGGCGGCCAGAGGATAGGCGACGGGCGGCCAGAGGACAGCCGACGGGCAGCTGCTGAGAAGACCAAGCCCCTCCTCCCCTCCTCAAGGATGAAGGGTATGCCCTTTTAGCCTCATATATATGCCCATATTCTTGCTGTATGCACCTGCATATGGGATAAATCGGCTTCAATTCGCTGCTTCACGACCATCACCTATCTCAGAGAATTGCCAAAGGTATTATAGCAGCTGATTTTTCGAATTTTTTCCTAATATTGGGGAGATGGAAAGCACATTATAAGCCAAGCTTTTGGGAAAATTATGATGCATCAATGTAATATGGGCTGTGGTTGTGGGATGGGGGTGTTGGTTTGATGAAAGAGGCTTTCATTCCTCAGTTTTGAGCTTCTCAAACTTATCTATTCATGAAGATGAAGCTTTTCACTTCCCACCGGTGACATACCTCACTTCTCCGCACCATATCTTCTTCATACCATATCGGATTTCAGAAATCTTGGTCACGTTTCGAAGCTACGTTTCCAAGCTTCGCTCAGAGACCATCGGTGTTGGATTTGGACGAGATTTGCCCCATCAAAATCTCTCTGCAGCGCTTCAGCTGAAACTAGGCGGCCACTCCCGGGCCTAGTTTTTCATCATCCGGACTCCAAATCCAATTTTTCCACTTGGGATAGTCTCAAATTCTTGAAGTGCAGGTGCTGGGCAACAATTTGTGGACTGGCGAGGATTGGAATATCTCTGAAATTATTCAGTCGCATTCTGTTTGCCCGTTTTAGGCTTTTTCTACACACTTTTGGTGTTGTTTTGGATGGTTTATGGTGTCTAGAACCTCCCCGGACCAAGCGGACATTTCCAATTTTCTTTTGGGACTGGCGAGGAATCAAAATCAGCGGCTTGAAACATCAAAGACCACTTGGATTACGCTTCCGCACCTCTACTTTGTATCAGGGAAGTGCTCTTGTGTTATATTTCTCTTCTTCTTGCATATTTAAACTCTACTTCCATTCATTTTCATACTCTCTAATTAGCAAACGGGGGAAGGGTACTTAAACATGGAAACTAAAGGCAAACAAGTAGTTGAGACCACTTCTCCACCTAGAGAGCAACTAGAGGATCCGGATGCTAGGATGGAAGAAGTAGAGTTAGGACAAGAAATAGAAGAGAATGTAGAAGAAAAAGAGCCTTCACAGCAAGAGTATACTTATGAAGAGCTTATAGATGAATTTGTCACTCGTGACCAATTCATTGATTTGAAAGAACAAACCCTTAAGTTAGAGAAAGATTTGGGTAGCATTACATCTCTTATACAGCAGCTTAAGTCTCAAATGATCTCCCTTGAGACTAGTGTCACCTATTTCCTAGCTAGGAAGGAAAGAGAGACCCCTACCATTCCTCTAGAGATTACTAGGAAAGAGACCTCTCTTCCTAGTAAGCATAAAGGAGAGAGCTCTAGGGAAGCTCCCCTCCTGAAAGACTTGAAACCACCTACCTTCACGGGGGATGACCGAGACAGGAATAAGGATGCAATCTACACTTTTTTACAAAAGTGGCATGATTTGCATCAATTGAAGGGCACCCCACCTGAGTATCGTGTGCTAGAGGCGAGTCTTTCCCTCGGCCCACGTGCTTATAAGTGGTGGATGAGTCTTAAGGAGGCGAACTCTATCCCTAGTGACTGGACTCAGTTTGAGACTCTTTTCCTAAAAGAGTTTCTTCCTGAAAATGAAGAGGAGAGGAATTGGGATGAGTGGGATAGGATTACTCAAAGAGGCAGGCCTCTTTCAGTCTATCTATCCCACTATAGAGAGATCACTTTGAAGCTTAAGGGTTTAGATGATTTTCAGAAGACCAGAGGGTTTGTTAGGGGCTTGGATAAAGCCATAAAGAGGGAAGTCAGGAGGAATGCGCCTAAGACGTTTGAGGAGGCGATCAAATATGCACAGATATATGAGGACCATAACCGTCCTCAGTATACTCCTATGGAGACGGATCAGCCCCTTAAACCTCTTAGCACCACTAAATTTAAGAAAAAGTTGCCTTTTGGGAAAAACAAGGTTTTTATTAAAAAACAAAGATCACAAGGGCCTAAGCTATCCACAGACCAGTTTGAGAAGGCCAAAAGAGAGAACCTGTGTTTTAGGTGCCTATCCCCTAGTCATTCGCAGTGGAACTGTCCACTCAAGAAGGGGGAAGAAAAGAAGAAAGGACCAGAGTCTAGTACGGCTCCTGAAAGGGGCAAAAAGGTGGTCCACCTAGTGCAGACCCTTCCCATTCATGGCAGCTCTAGCTGCAAGGGAGTGGAGGTGATGCACGAGGATATAGAGCACACGTGTTGTTTGACTCAGTCATTGTGGTCACCGCAGTTTGGACCACATGACTTGGTCAAGCTACATGGTAGTGTATACGGGACCAGGGTGCGAGTCATGATAGATGACTCTGCCACTCATAACTTCATAAACTATGCTTTGGTCAAGAAATTGAAGATTCCCCAGCAGCCTAGTGCACATAAATACATTGTATCTATGATGCAAGGGCAAGATAAAAGAATATGGGATACTATGGTATCCAATTTGGAAGTCAAGATGCAGGATTATACAGATCATATGGACTTCCAAATTATGAACATGGAGAGGACAGATCTAGTCTTAGGAAGAGAGTGGCTATGGGGGTTGGGAGATACACTTAAACGCAGCTATCAAAATAACACACTCGAGTTTGAAAAGAATGGAAGTAAAGTTTATATTCAGGGAGAGAGAGATGTACCTAGTGCACCTCTCATCTCATCATTAGAGTTGTATAGTCTCTGTTGTTCACAGCATGTACAGGATATGTTTTTATTGTATAGTCATGATATGGAGCATTGTATAGACAGCTCATCTGATGTATATTTTCATGCTTTGAATGTAAATATGAACAGGACTTTCTACTATTCTTTTTTGCAAGAGTGTGTAGTTAAAAGTTTTAAGGATCTTATGTTTGAATACAGAGATGTTTTTCCCACTGACTTACCTAGAGGGCTACCACCTGAGAGAGGGGACATTGACCATGCCATAGAGGTTGTTACTAACACTAACCCTATTTGTAGACCACCTTATAGGCTTAGTGTTTCTCAGCATGAGGAGGTTGAGAAGCAATTGCAGGATTATTTAGATAAAGGCTTCATCAAACCTAGTAACTCACCATGGGCATCGCCAATGCTCCTAGTTAAAAAGAAAGATGGCTCTATGAGACTATGTATAGATTATAGAGCACTTAATAAGGTAACTATTAAAAATAGATTTCCAATGCCTAGGTTGGAAGATCTATTTGATCAGTTACATCAAGCTAGGTATTTTACCAAGCTTGACCTTTGTAGCTCAAGCGTAAGCACCACCTCCTTTACTTGTCAATCCGCGGAGACGTGAGGACCGGTATGAAGACCACGAGCAAGTGAAGGCACAAGTGCGTGAGTGAAAGCACACAAACATGCACACACATACACACACACGCGCACAAAGTAAGATCAAAGAGAGGAACAATGGAAAGCTTAGATTGCAAAAGAGTTCTCTTACAAAAGTTCTATACTCTAACCAGCTAACCTGAAAAATGAGCTCTCTAGCTCTTTTTATAGTTTTTTGACTAGTTTTGGCCCTGTCCAGACCTAGTGTCCGGCCTAGTTAAAAATTAGGTTCCAGGGCTTATTTGAGGGCTCAAACGAAGTCTAAAAATTATGAAAATTGGTACGATGGTACTTCTAATACTCCTCAAGCTCGAGGACTCCTCGGCTTGAACAAAATGGAGTTACTAAAAATAGATAATGGTATTTACAATGGTTTCTAGTGATGAAAATCACTATTTTTGTAGGGGATTCTTCTGAAAATTTGACATACACTTCTTGGAGCTCCCTACTTGCTCTCTCTTCTTCTATGTCCACTTCTTTGATGTGCTTCCATGCTTTGTCCTTGACCTTGAGCTTCAACACTCCCCCCCCTCTCGAGTCTGTCGTCCCTGACAGACCCTTGTTGTAGTGATTGTTCCAAGTAGTGCCTTGAGAGGGAGTGTCCCTTCTGTATGAACACAAGTCGTCCGACGTTCTTCATCTATCACTGTGAGTCTTTGCAGGTTGTAGTCTCTTGATATGTGCTTCTGCCTTGTATTCCAGCATGACTGTGTCGTTGTGAGTCTCCGTTGATGTTTTCTAGATCTTCCAAAGTTGATCTTCATAGTAGTCAAGCCAAGTACTCATAACCCATATTGAGTGATGGGTAAGTGTGTTCGTGCATGGGTTGAAAAAAGTATGTGCCTTGTGCACGGCCTTGTAATGTAGCCCTACGCATGCTTACTTGGAAAATGCATTGGAAGAAGTATGGTGCAAAAATTGCGGGTCTTGAGCTAAGTGCTCAAGGGTATGCTGACGAAGAGGTTTCCTAAACTATCATGGTTATGGTGTTTCCAGAGTAAAGATACTTACCATGGCGAAGGTTGATGGATGTTTGCCTCTTCGTGTGGTACACTCGGCCTTTGGGATGGAACCTTGTTGATGAATGTCCATGTTGATTGTCCACTGATGAGATCTTTTGAGTGGTGGATCCCCTCTCCTCTTTTCAAAGCAACATTTGTCACTAACAATGTGCATTTCTGAGCTTGGGCTCATGCACGTTCACTTCCCTATATTGACACTCAGAGGAATATTGGACACGTGCCGGTTTCTAAGAGATTACCATGCTGATTGACATAGACCATTCACCAGTGCTACTGTTCCATACTGGTTCAGGAAATACTGAGAATTGAATTGCTTTATATTCCTTGGCAAGCAACATCGGATAACTACACCAAGCTGTGTTTCACATATACTCTTTAGCTCACCATATGCAGGAGTCTTCTCCTCTAGAACTACCTTTTGCAGATATCTCCTTGGATGCTCTGGGACATGAAGTAGTTAAGCATCACGCAAGTTGCGGACCTTCAAGCTCTTCATTCCTACCATGGTAAGAGAAAATCATAGCTGTAGATGCCATGTTCATGCCAAATGCTTGTCCTCTACCAGATAAGGCAGCAATAATCTCACTGCTGGCTGAGACACACTGGGAACAAGCCCTCTCCCACTTCTCTCTCTTTTTTTTTTTTTTTTTTTTTTTGTTTTTTTTTTTTTTTTTTTTTTTTTGAGGAACATGATATCACAAAACAAGAACACAAAAGTTAGTATCAATAGAAATGTTCGACATATGTCACTGTGCTCTTGTGCATGGGATTCTCAAGTGTGTCTATGCACGGCCGTGTAATGTGGCCCTATATTAATGCATACTTTGGAAATGCATGACCTGAATGGTGCATAAGACAGGGTTGTGCAAGGAGCACATGGTTGTTGCTCGTTCGAGGCTTTCGATGTTATTTGTGGAGGTTGATGCCGGCCTTAGTGGAGGTATCCATGGAGTCTCGAACTGATGTAATCCTCCTTATTGGAGTCCATTTTAGAACATCATTTGGCACTGTAGAGGTCACTTCAGGCGTCTTTCTCTTTGGATGCTTTCTGAACTGTGGTATCCAGTGTGGTTGATGCTTTGGTTCGGTGGAGGCTACTTGCACTTTTGGCTTCCAAACCCATATCCTTTTTGCATGTCTTCCTACTAATGTTGAAGAGCTGATTTGATCTTCCTTTGGTCTCTGTACGTGGTTCTTACCCTTTTCTCTTTTTGGCCTCTTCGTTGAAACCTTTTGCATGTGGGAGAACAAAGGTTGTTGTGGGTGTAGGATCTTCATAGGTACCCACATCTGTAATTGCCCTTGTTGAGCTGCAGCTAACTTCTTAGGCACCCAAACTTGTTGGATATCTTGTGACGGAGCTTGTCTGAGCTGCTTCCTTCGTCTTCTGGCTTGGTTAGTGTGCATGGATGGGATTTGTGGGGGTAAGGCTGGTGGTTGCTCTCCTTTGCGTACCCAGATCTGCTTCATGCCCGGAACCGCTTTTTTACCGAATGGTGTCTTTCTATTTGATGTAGCAGTTGTCGTGAACGGTGGTGTTTGCTTGTGTGGTGGGCTCACTACTGTGGCTACTTGAGTCTTTGGAGAAGAAGAAAGATCCACCCGCCTTCGAACCTGGTCTTCCACGACTGACTCCTTCTGCATCATAGAGCTTTTGACACATACAACATCTTCTTTCATATGATTAGTCTTGGAAGAACTAAGAGAGTGTGTGGTGCCATGATCTAGGAGCATGCAGTTCTCTAATTCTAATGTAATGCATTGTTCATGTACCCAAACTTGAAGAATTTGACTTCTTAGGTTTAAGTTAACTGCATGGTCATAGATCCAATCTTGACCCAAGACAAGTGGTTCTGTAAGGTTCTCATCTTGACATACTAGCGCTTTGACTTTCATTGGAACGTCTTGAAGGTAGATGGGAAGTTCCACCTCGCCCAAACAAGGGGTTTCCACACCTCCCAATCCTATGAGATAAGCTTCTATGGGATTGATGTTCCACCCCAAGTCTTGGCAGTAGGAAAGTTTAACTGCACTACTTGCTGCACCTGAGTCAATCAATGCTTTCACCGTCCTTGCACCCTTCCCTTGTCCTATCTCTATGGTCACAAAGGGTCTTCGGTCAATGACCTGAGAAGTCGCAATGCCTGACTTTTGACACATATCCATGTGATATTTTGGGGCTTTTGAGTTGACATCTAGGCCTAATCGCCTTAACTTATTTTGCCTAATACGCTCTCTGGCCTCTTCTTGTGCTTCTTCTCTCACTCTTAACTCTTCTTCTTTTCGCTTCTTCGCAGTGTTGAGTCTCATTAGCATATCCTCAGTAAGAGGTTCTTGATATAGCTTGACTCTACAGCCACTAATATAGTTTGGCAAGATATCTCCTTCTAGAGTGGCCAACTGAACTGCACCACTAGTGGAAATTCTATTAATGATCATGGGTCCATAACCTCTTTTTTCCAACTTACGGGCATGTTGTTTTAGTGTGTATACCAACACTAGATCTCCCTCTTTCAATCCCTTATCCTTGATGTGTGCATCAAAGTATGCCTTTTGCCTCTTCTTTGCAGCGTAGATGCCTGTTGCCGCTCGTAGCCTCGTTTCACCCAAGCGTTCGAGATCAAAGATCCTAGAGGACAATTCATGCCCATTCCACTCATACTCTTGTGCTACTTTTAAGGCAGGGATTAAGAAATCTAATGGTAGCACAGCGTTCTGTCCGAAGACCATCTGAAATGGGGTGGCGTTGAGTACCGTTTTGTAGGCAACTCGATAAGCCCAAACAGCATGATGAAGTTGTTTGTCCCAATCAGAGCGTTTATTATTTACCAATTTTGTCAATACGTTACAGAGGATCTTATTGGTACTCTCGGCTTGTCCGTTGGCTTGTGGATGATAGGGGGCGGATTTCTTATGTATCACCAAGAATTCTTGGAGAAGATTTTCAATGACTTCATTCAAGAAGTGTGTGCCTCTATCGCTCACCAACTCTATTGGTAGTCCATATCTCGTGAACACATTCTCGAATAAGAACTTAGCCGTAGTCTGAGCATCATTCTTTGTTGTGGCTTTGACTTCTACCCACTTTGTAAGGTAATCTGTGGCTACAATGATGTACTCTGCATGGGAGTTTCTAGCTGGGGGGTTAATAGGACCTATGAAGTCTATGCCCCACTTCGAAAATGCACGTCCTCCCATCATTGGTCTCAAGGGCATCTCGTCTTTTCTCACTGGATATTGTGCACGTTGGCAAGTGTCACATTTCTTCACATAGGTATGTGCATCCATATGAAGAGTGGGCCACCAAAGTCCTGAGAATAGAATGGTTTTAATCACTCGGTCAGGGCCAAAATGTCCACCTGCAACACCACTGTGTGCAGTCTCTAAGACCCTTAAATAGTCTGATTCATGAACGCACAGTCTTAAGTAACCATCTTTACCTCTTCGGTATAGGTTTTCTCCTACTAAGGCATAGCCTTGAGCCTCTTGCTCCATATTTCGTCTTCTTGCTAGACTGGCCTCTTTGGGTAATCTTCCCGATCTCATAAACTCTACCAATGGAGTACTCCAATCTGGAATTAATGATACTTGATAAAGGGTCGCATGCTCCACTGGTGGTTTCTCTCTACACATTGGACAATTCTTGATCCACTCATGTATTTCTTTGTCCATGCTAGGCCAATACACTCCTAAACGTTTCAAATTCTGCAATGTTCGTTGTTTAGAATAGTGATTTCCTAGCAATCCCTCATGAGCTTGCTGCAACCAACTACTATGTTCATCATCCTCGACACAACAAGCTAATACACCCTCAGTATCTTGTTTGTACATGCTTCCTGCCAATATGTGATATTTTTGTGATTTTACAATTTCTTCTTGTGATGTTTTCACATTCTTATTTGCAGGGCCGAAGGTTAGGACTGGTACCAACTTATTTGCCCATTTAGGAACAACTTCCAAATTGAACAGATAAGCATCAGGTAGTTCATCAGACACTCCTTGTGGTGACTCTCCTGAAGTAATGCGAGAAAGGTGATCTGCCCGAAGGTGGGTTCTACCTTTCCTGACAACAACTTCAAAGTCATACTCCATTAGTAAGAGGAACCATCTTACTAAGCGTCCAGTATTGCAAGGTTTATTGACCAAATATAACAAAGCTTGATGATCAGTGAAGAACTTGAACTTGTTGGCCAATAAATAGTGTCTAAACTTCTTTACAGCATATACCATGCCTAACCCTTCTCGCTCGGTTGTGGTATAATTTCTTTCGGCTGGGTTTAGTTGTCTACTAGCATATGCTATGGGCAAATCTAAATTCCCTTCACCTGTGGGTTGTGCCAGCACACATCCTATGGCATGATTGGATGCATCCACATGGACATGGAATGGTTTATTCCAATCAGGAGTGGTCAGTATTGGTGCTGTGCACAAACGTTTCTTCAGTTCATTGAAAGAATTCTCGCATTCGTCGTTCCACTCAAAATTAGACAACAAGGCATAAAGGGGTCTAGCTATGATCGCGTACATGTGGATAAACCTACGGTAATATCCACAATGGCCCATAAAGGCTTGTACCTCTTTAACATTCCTTGGCCTTGGCAGCTCCGCTATGGCTCGTACCTTATCTTCATCCGTTGAGATTCCATTCTTAGAAACAATATGACCGAGGATTTTACCTTGACGCACCATGAACACACACTTTTCTGGGTTCAGACACACTCGATATTCTCTACACTTGTTGAAGATTTGTCTGAGTTCAGGGATGTGAACCCTTCTTTCTTGGGAATGAGCACATAAATCATCCACATACACTTCTAAGCTCTTTCGCAAGAACTCTTTGAAGACATGACACATGAGCCTTTGGAATGTTGCAGGTGCATTGGTGAGTCCAAATGGCATCACCCGAAATGCAAAGATTCCCCACTCTGTAGCAAAAGCTGTTTTGTGTTGATCTTCTGGGGCAATGGCTACTTGATTGTAACCTGAAAATCCATCAAGGAAGCTATAAACTTCCTTGCCTGCAACACGCTCCAATAGGTGTTCTGTGATTGGAAGTGGATAACTATCTCTAATCGTAGCGGCATTAACTTTTTTAAGGTTAATACACACTCGCAACTTCCCGTTCTTCTTGGGTACCACAACAATGGGGGACACCCATTCGGTATGCTCAATCTCATAGATGAATCCAGCCTCAATCAACCTATCAATTTCTTCTTTGATTTTGGCTGCATAGGTATCATTATATGTGTAGGGCTTCTGTTTGGTGGGCTTAGCATCAGCAGTCATGGGGATAGTATGAGAACAAATTCTTGGATCTACCCCTTTCAAGTCTCTATAGTGCCATGCAAACACATCCCTATATTCCCTTAATAGAGCTATGAGCTCCATTTCTTCTCTTGCACTTAGATCATCTCCTATATATGTGCATCTCTCTTCGTTCTCTTCAATGGTCACTACAATCTTCTTGGTCTTTTCTTTATTATCATATGATTCTCCTATGATGGCCTCTCTCTTAGGCATTCGTACCAGAATTTTGCGGTCGTCAACTTCATATTTCTTGAAGTTTTCTGGTACTTCAAACAATGATTCCTCCTTTTCTTGTTTCACTGCTTTTCTTTTCTTTTTCTTTTGACTACTCTCACTTCCATCCTTTGAGTTTACTGTTTTAATACTTGTGAGAGGTTCTTCTTCTTTCTGGGTGAACACTCCTATATCTTCTAGATAGTGCTGCTCTGAGTTAAAGCAACTATCCATCACAATAGACTCCAAATCATCGTCATTCTCTTCTTCTTCTATGACATCGCTAGGGTCACATTCTTCTAGCAAGGGTTGACACATGAACACTGAGATATCATAACCCTCCTCATCACAATGAGGTGTCCATTGTTCCTCATTGACAGCAATGTCCATGGTGGCTAAGATTTCTGGCCAGCCATGAGGCTCAAACTCCTCATCTGGAAAGATCATCGGTGTGTAGGCTGGGTCCCTAACTGGTCTATCTCCTAGCGAAGTTCCTTCTTCTCTTGCCTTTAAACGTTTTTCCTCTTCCTTTGCGACCTTGCACATCCACAAATGAGTATCTTCATGCAGCCATGATGGATCAGGTGAACTTTCAGAATGCACAGAGATGGAATCTTCTTTCGCTTTGTGGATAGAATTCCACTGTAGGGGTGGTACATCTCTGAAGGTGTAATCCTTCAAATTGACCTTAGTGGTGACCCCTAAGTGCTGTAAGTACAAGGAGTTAGTTCCCCAATCCTGTACTATTTGCAATTGTCGTAGGAAGGGTCTTCCTAGGATCATCTCAAAGACATTATTTTTCTCAAAGTCACATATAGCAAATGTGTGCTCAAATTCTACACCACAAGTGGTCAGAGTGATCCCTTCTAGCAATCCTAGAGGTCTTTCAAAATGACCATCAGCCATTTGAAGCTTCATTCTAGTTGGTCTTAATGTGGGCTTGCCCCATTGCTTCCACAAGGAGGTGGTCGCAATAGCAACACCAGCACCTGAATCTATGATTGCTTTGGTTGTGTAACCTTGGTAGGTGATGGGAAGATAAGTATTACCTTCTTCACCCTCACACATGTCCCCTATTTTGTCTAGAGGTATCTCTGGTACCCTTTGCTTGGAGCCTGCTTTTGGCATGTTGGAATCAAGTTCTGGAACCTGATCCTTCACATGATTCCAGAGCTCAGGTTTTGCTTTGAGCAGCTCTTCTACAGTGAGATGACACTGAACCTTAGTGTTCTTCACGACATCAGTGTTCCTTGGAACCACTGAGTCTTCATTTCTTACCAGTATTGTGGGAGCTCTAATCTGGAGTGATTCAGATTCCCATGGGCCTGGAAATTGAGGCAGTTCTTCTAAGGTATTAGATTCAAAATCTAACCTTTCGTCCTCTTGTTGTTCTGCTTCATCTTCGTAAATAGATGGGATGTCTTGGGGAAATTGATCATGAAGATCATCAATCTCAGGAATAGGAGGGGAATTACCCTTCTCCTTGGCCCATTTCTCCTCTTGTATGTCCCGCAAGAACTCTTGAGAGTACTGTTGAATAGAAGGAGGTATTCCAGCATCCGTGGAATTAGGAACATAAGCTCCCCTTGGTGGTGAGTTTCCTCTTTCAATAATTGGTTGAGCCTGTGTAGGTAGAGAAACTTGTGGTTTGTTTACCAACTGCTCTAATCGTTCTAGTAAGCCCTGGAAATGCAAATCCGATTTGATAGAGTTTGTCTGATTGAACTTTTGACTAGTCTCAAGTATGGCTTGAGCTTGTTCTACCATTTTCATGCACATTTTCATCCGTTCAATCTCTAAATCTGCTCTAGGGTAACTCTTGTCTAGGTTTGCCGCTGTAGGCCCTTCTTGAAGTCGAGCCTGGTAGGCCTTGAACATCATGTCCAAGCCTTCTGGGGTTGGATCTGCAAGAACAGACCCTGGTTGCGGTCTATTTACAGTGGGTGGTGGGGTGGGATGAGGTGGAGTGGATGGAGTTTCGGCATGCGAGGGGCTTTGAGATGCAATGTCTTCTATTTTTGTTTTCGCTTCTTTTAAGCCTTCTTCTAGTTCCGATAACTTTTTATTCCACTTGCGATTGGCCTTCTCTCTGGTATCCTTCCATGTTCTTGTTTTCCTCTTACTAGGCTCTCCCGATTCACTCGGCTCTGATTGTTCTACTGGTTTATCCTGTTTTAAGGCTTGTGCTCTAGTGACAGCTTGTATAGGAGCCACATTGCTACTACTTGAACTTGGATCTGCCACTAAGCCTACCACATTAATGGGTGTAATCTTGGGTGCACTAGAGGGGTTTCTTGGACAATCTCTGGGGAGGTGGTCTTTGCCACAATCAGGACAAAAAGCCTGTATTGTGATAGCCTGTCCTTGACTCGGAGATGGTGGGTGGGGACAGTCACGAATGAAATGGTCACCATGACATCTGAAACAAGATCCTCTAGGGGCTTGTGGTCTCATTTGTCTCAACTGGGGCCTAGGGTTAGGATTTGTGTACATGACATTGGAGTATTCTGGCTCCCAATTTTGCTCCATAGGCGGTGCCTCATATTGATACGAGTAAATCTCACTATGTTCAGGTGACTCTGTGTAATAAGCATGTGGACTACCTTCATGGGAGTAGTCTGAACTATGAGCATGAGAGTCATTATCTGGTATCAATGGGGTTAGTGGCACCAAAGCTCTATTTGGATTTTCCTCTCCCACAGCATACTTGACTGGAATCACGTTGGCTGGAGCTGGTGGTTGGTTTACCAAGACAGGTTGTGGCCTATATGGTACCTGATATTGCTGTTGTGGTCTGTAATATGGCTGTTGGTATTGATTCTGATACCTACCTTGTGGGTAAGGTTGCTGATAATTTTGTCTAACAGCCTGCCTATTGTAGGGACAATCTTGAGCCGTGTGGTTTGTGTATTTTCTCTCAATAGTGCAATATGGAGCATTCCTTTCTCTAATGTTTTGGTTTTGCATTGGGCATACGTTAGCCATGTGGTCACCCCCGCAAGTATAGCACCGATTCAATGAAGTGACTCTCTGTGTTTGTTTATTTTGGACTCCCAGCTTCTTGGCAACTTGCTCAGCTATCTCTTCTATTTCTGTGGAGGTCTTTGAAGTATGACTAGTAGAACTATCCGAATCTTTGTAGAGTTTGGACAATCCTAACTCCTCACCCAAGTTATCTTCTATGTCTATGCACGTCCGCACACACTCTTCTATGGATCTAGGATCTTTCAAGTATACATAGGATCTTAACTTTGTGCTCAATAAGCCATCTAAAAACAAAGCCACTTGTTTGGCTGGTGTGGGTAGCTCTGGAGCAGGGCATCTTTCTAGGTACTGTCTGAACCTTCTACCTGCTAGTCGCACTGTTTCTTGGGGTGTCTGCTTGAAACTATGGATCAGGGACGATGTGTTATGCCTGATACCACTCTTGGAAAATTCTACAATGAATTCGTTTAGCAGTTGACCTATATCGCGATAGCTGCTTCTACTCAATGGTTGAAACCAAGCTAAGGCAGTGCCTTTAAGGGTCAAACCAAATGCCTCGTACTGGGTGAACCAGTCCTCGATTTGTTCGGCTCTCAGCACTTGTTTGTACTCGGCCACATGATCATAAGGATCCCCTGTCCCATCGAAATAGTTCTTCATTGCCTTGATCACGTGACTAGGTTTAAGGGTTCTTGGGTACTCCCGGGGTCTAGGCAATGGAAAATCCTGTTCATCTCTTTGTTGCCTATGTGCTTGATGTCTCTCTCTTTCAGGTCTTTCATTTTCAAATCCTGACCTATTCCTGCCCACGGTGTGTGCAAAACTTACCTCAGGTCTCTCTCTAGTTCTTTCTCTCTGGGCTTCATGAGCCTGGGATGATCCTACACCTTGGAGGCCATGGGAAACATTGGATCTTGGTGGGGGGAAAATCATGTCATTCTTCCATGTATATGCATGTCTATCATGTTCCGTTACCAAGAAAATTTTCTCTGATGTGTTATCCAGGTAGACAACTTTGCCTGGTATCTCAGGATCTTTGAATTCATAGATGATAACTATGCCCAATTGGCTAGGTTGATCTGGCTTGAACCTCCAAAAGGCTTCCTCTGTTTCTCTATTCAAAAATAGTTCTATGCTTTTGTTGTCTTGAGGGATCCAGTCCGGAGTGATCACTCGGGTCAAAACTGACTTACCTCTAGGAGTCTGGGGTCCTTGTCCTACGTTTCCTTGTTCTAGGTCTCCTATCTCATTCTCATGAATGATATTTCCAAACTCATCGGTCCTATCTGGTTGGTTGGTAACCACATACATGGTTCCTTCCTTATCAATGTATGAACCCTCTTCGAACTTGACCACCGGGTGTTCAAGTCCAAAGGATTGATCTGGATTTTTGAGTTGGACCACTGATCGCCTCAGACCATCCTCATAGATGCGAGCACCTAATTGGTTGGTCCGAATATATTCCAACTGTGTCTTATAGGGACCTTCCGGTGTTTGTAGATGGGCAGTCCCTGAGCCACCTGCAGGTTTTCCCATACTAAAAGACATTTCTGAATCACTTGTGTCCGATCTGAGTAAAAGATGACCACTTAGTTGTTGTGCCCAAGACTTGGATGTATGGTTGACACTAGCCTCAGAAGATCTAATGCTTTGTTTATCCTTGCCTAAGTGTCTACCAGATCTCAGGTTCATAAGCTTTAGTCAAGAGTCCAAATTTTCCCTTTGGTATGGTTCACAATTCTTTAGAGCCCCCTTGGTTCCCTAGTCCCACCTGAGGGTCAACTTCAAATTATCCTATCTCAAAATCAACGCATTATTCTTGAAAAAAACAGTTGAGATCGTGTAGGATTTGAAACGAGCTTTCCAACAAGCTATAGAGCTCAAAAAATGAACTTTGGATGAGAAAGTTATGTCAAATCAGGCTCCTGGGGGTCAAAACAGGCAAACAGGATCTTTGGAGAAAATCGCGATTTTGTGAACTTTCTGAAAATCGCGATGCTGTGAAGTCAAAAAAATCGCGATGTTGAGCACAAAATCGTGTTTCTGAAAATCGCGATGTTGATCACAAAATCGTGTTTCTGAAAATCGCGATGTTGATCACAAAATCGTGTTTCAGAGAATCGCGATGTTGATCACAAAATCGTGTTTCAGAGAATCGCGATGTTGATCACAAAATCGTGTTTCAGAGAATCGCGATGTTGATCACAAAATCGTGTTTCTGAAAATCGCGATGTTGATCACAAAATCGTGTTTCTGAAAATCGCGATGTTGATCACAAAATCGTGTTTCTGAAAATCGCGATTTTGACTCAGAGAATCGTGATTCACAAAATCGTGTTTTTGACTGAAAATCGTGTTTTCTCAGAATCGTGTTTTTGACATGAAAATCGCGATTTTGAGCAGAAAATCGTGAATTGAAAATCGCGATTTTGAGCAAAAATTCGTGTTTTCTCAAAATCGTGTTTTTGACTTGAAAATCGCGATTTTGTCCCACAGAATCGTGTTTTTCTCAAAATCGTATTTTTGGCTGAAAATCGTGATTTGTGAGAATCGCGATTTTGAGCAGAAAGTCGTGTTTTTTCACAAAATCGTGTTTTTTGCTGAAAATCGTGATTGGCGAGAATCGCGATTTTGAGCAGAGAATCGTGTTTTTTGAAAATCGTATTTTTCACATGAAAATCGCGATTTTGAGCAAAAAATCGTGTTTTCACAGAATCGCCTTTTTCACAAAATCGTGTTTTTGCTGAAAATCGTGATTGGTGAGAATCGCGATTTTGAGCAAAGAATCGTGTTTTTTTGAGAATCGCGATTTTGAGCAGAGAATCGTGTTTTTGTTTTTTTTTTTTTTTTTTTTTTTTTTTTTTTTTTTTTTAAGAAAAACACAGAATCGCGATTTTTTTTCAACCACTTTTAGGCGGGAAAACTGAAAATCGTGATTTTTCAAAAAATTTTGAATTTTCACAGAATCGCGATTTTCATCACAGAATCGCGTTTTTTGGCGGGAAATTCAAATTTCTGAGCGCCGGCTATGGCGAGCTCCGTATGAGCAGAAAATCATGAAAAAAATACAGCGCTTGCTCTCCCTTGCACCTCCTAACTCCTTCACACACAATAATGCATGAAAAATGGAATGAAAATGGTGAAAATGCACTAAAAAACAAGAAATTTCTATGAAGAAGAAGATGGAAGAAGGTGGAGATGATGATGATGATGAAGATGAAGAGGAAAAAACAGAAAATGAACTGAAATGATAGTTTTTTTACCTTCCAACGTCGCAAATCTACGATCTTACCATCACAACGCTCGTCCTCGAAGCTCTCTCCCCGGCAACGGCGCCAAAATTTGGTGTAGCTCAAGCGTAAGCACCACCTCCTTTACTTGTCAATCCGCGGAGACGTGAGGACCGGTATGAAGACCACGAGCAAGTGAAGGCACAAGTGCGTGAGTGAAAGCACACAAACATGCACACACATACACACACACGCGCACAAAGTAAGATCAAAGAGAGGAACAATGGAAAGCTTAGATTGCAAAAGAGTTCTCTTACAAAAGTTCTATACTCTAACCAGCTAACCTGAAAAATGAGCTCTCTAGCTCTTTTTATAGTTTTTTGACTAGTTTTGGCCCTGTCCAGACCTAGTGTCCGGCCTAGTTAAAAATTAGGTTCCAGGGCTTATTTGAGGGCTCAAACGAAGTCTAAAAATTATGAAAATTGGTACGATGGTACTTCTAATACTCCTCAAGCTCGAGGACTCCTCGGCTTGAACAAAATGGAGTTACTAAAAATAGATAATGGTATTTACAATGGTTTCTAGTGATGAAAATCACTATTTTTGTAGGGGATTCTTCTGAAAATTTGACATACACTTCTTGGAGCTCCCTACTTGCTCTCTCTTCTTCTATGTCCACTTCTTTGATGTGCTTCCATGCTTTGTCCTTGACCTTGAGCTTCAACAACCTTAGATCAAGATATCATCAGATCAGGATTAGGGCAGAGGATGTCCCTAAGACTGCATTTAGGACTAGATATGGGCATTATGAGTTTTTGGTGATGCCTTTTGGTCTCACCAATGCTCCTGCCACTTTCATGAAACTCATGAATAGTGTTTTACGGCCTTATCTAGGACACTTTGTAGTAGACTTTTTAGATGACATTCTTATCTATAGTGCATCAGAACAGGAGCACTTGGAACACTTGAGAAAAGTATTTCAAGTGTTAAGGGAAAATTCGCTCTTTGCTAAGGAGTCAAAGTGTGAATTTTTCAAGAAAGAGGTTAAATACCTTGGGCATATAGTCTCCCAAGATGGAATCCAGATGGATCCTGAAAAAGTAAGGGCTATTATGGAATGGCCACATCCACGGAACCTGGAGGAGCTGCAGATCTTCCTAGGTTTATCAGGTTTCTATCGAAGATTCATTAAGAATTATGCCAAAATTGCTGTCCCGATGACGGAACAGCTTAAAGGGAAAGGGAAAGCCTTTCATTGGGGAGACGAACAGAAGCAAAGTATGGAAAAGTTGAAGGTAGCAATTGCTACAGCTCCACTTTTACATATAGCAGATCCCAATAAACCATTTGTGGTTGAGACTGACGCGAGTGATTTTGCTATAGGAGCGGTTTTAGTACAGGATGGTCGACCAGTAGCTTTTGAGAGCAAGAAACTAGAACCGGCTCAAAAGAATTACTCCGTCTATGAGAAGGAGTTGTATGCAATAGTCCATGCTTTGAAAAAGTGGCGTCATTATTTATATGGTGCCAAAGTTACAATAGTGTTTGATCAAGAGAGCATTAAGTGGCTCTCTAATCAAACAGACCTTAAAGGTCGTAAGGCCCGATGGGCAGAGACCCTTCAAGAGTTTGATTATGAGCTTAGGTATAGGAAGGGAAAGTTTAATGTAGTGGCTGATTCACTTAGCCGCATGCCTATGCTCAATGGACTGAGTTTTACTCAGATCACTAGTGAGCTACTTGAGTCTCTTAGAGGGAAATGTAGGCTTGATCCTGCATATTCCGAGATTTGGGAAGCCATAGAGAATGGGGATCGTGATATACGGGTTTCCAGTGAGGATGGAGTATCGACGGGTACTCAAGAAGGATTCAAGTGGAAGAATTACAGTGTCCAAGATGGATATCTGTTATATAAAGGTAAGGTGTGTGTCCCTAGAGATACTGAGATGAGACGGCATATTTTGTATGAGTGTCATGACACACCTAGTGCGGGACACCCAGGAGTTAACAAGACTTATGATCTTGTTAAGAGGCAGTTTTATTGGCCTGGACTTCATAAGGACGTCCTAGAGTATGTGCTTAAGTGCAATAAATGCCAGGTCAACAAAGCTGAGAGGTTGAGGATTGGAGGACTACTCCACCCATTGGATATTCCTAATGGGAAGTGGGAGAGTATCTCCATGGACTTTATAGTCGGATTACCTAAGACACAGAGAGGGCACGACTCGGTCTGGGTAATTGTGGATAGGTTAACCAAAATGGCTAGGTTTATTCCGACACGTACTACAGTGAAGACACCAGAGTTGGCTAGACTCTTTGTTGAGAACCTATACCGGTTATATGGTCTTCCTTTAGACATAGTTTCTGATCGGGATAGGAAGTTTACTAGCCACTTTTGGAGAGCGGTCTTCAAAAGGCTGGATAAAAAGCTTAGCATGAGTACGGCCGATCATCCACAGTCGGATGGGCAAACAGAAAGGGTTAATCAAATCCTAGAGAATATGCTTCGAGCATATGTGAATGAAAGGCAAACTAATTGGGAAGAGTATTTACCTATAGTAGAGTTTGCATATAACAGTGCCAAACACTCTTCCACTGGGCATAGTCCATTTATGCTTATGTATGGGTTTCAGCCAAGGGCTCCTTATGCAGTAGGCTTGCAAAATGAAAAAGTTCAAGCTGCAAAGGACTTCTTGGAAGAGATGAACGATATGCTTAGATTTGCTAAGGACAGCATTAGGAGAGCTCAAGATAGGGCTAGAGCCTATGCTGACCCTCAAAGAAGAGATATCAACTTTGAGGTAGGAGAGCAAGTCTATCTTAGAGTTCCATCTAGGTCTGAAACCATGAAGACGGGACCTTGTCCAAAATTATCTCCTAGGTATTGTGGACCTTTCCGAATACTTAAGAGAATAGGAAAGATGGCTTACCAGCTCCAACTTCCTGAGAATAGTCAAATCCATCCAGTTTTTCATGTTAGCCGACTTAAGAAAAGGCTGGGTGAATCTGACAACCTCATTCCAGATAGTGAGGTAGTAGAGCCTATTTCTGTTCAATCTATTCCACATGAGCCAGAGAGCATACTACGCACTCGAGAGAAACGGACGAGGAGTCACTTGTATAAAGAGTGTCTAGTAAAGTGGAAAGATAGTTCAGAAGATAGTGCCACATGGGAGCGGGTTAGCACCCTACAGAAACGGTTTCCCAGTTTCAGTTTACCTTCCCAAGAGTTTTCTTAAGGGGAAGGATATGGGGAAACAACACGGAGACAGGACCATGTATTTCTATACATGGGGATATAGTGGGAGTAGTGATACTATTAGTTCTCTCTTTCTTTTAGACCTTCCAATACCATTTTTGAGGACAAAAATGGATTTAAGGGGAAGGAAATGTTATATGGAGAACCCCTCAGAAGAGGTGTGAACCACCTCTTAGATTGGTTATTACATGGGCTCACACATGAGTGCCATGTGGCACCCATGTGTGAAGCCATGTGGGGGGATGACTCACTATTATGAAGAGAGAGAGAGAGAGTAACTAATTAGCGCACTACGTGGCTGGGCAGAACTGAAGACATCGATCTCCGTGCTCGCGCGCATCTCAGAGAGGTTCTCCTCGAGTTCTGAGCTTTTGAGAGCTTCACCAAAAGTGAGGGGACTCATCGGGACCCATCCAACAAAGAGTATAGCAAGAAGTAGCATTGGAAGGTAAAAATTTCAGTTTTTGTTGTTGTTTTTACTTAGTTTTTAGTGTTTTTCACCTCCCCCGCACTCCATCTTCATCACCGCATCATCATCTTCATCTCCAAAAAAATCAGAAAATTCACCATATCCACCCATTCTCCTCATTTCCCCTCATTTGTGCATGCGAGAGAGTGAGAGAGAGCTTTTGTGCTTGCATGTGCTTTTGTTTTCTTGAGTTTTCTTGCAGGTATAGAGCTCCATTGCATCAGGAAAGCTTGGAAAAGGTAAAATTTTTAGTTTCTGTCAGAAATTTCCGACTGTGTCAGATCATCGCGATGGTCTGCAAAGTTCGGATTTTGAGGAAGGCGAGTTCACCACCGTGTAGGCGACCCCTGCGTGTATAGGAATCCATAGCTGCATCTCAAAAAATTGCATTTTGGTGGACCATCGCGACGGTCTCAGACCATCGCAATTGTGTCACACCATCGCGATTGGCTCACGCCATCGCGACGGCTCGGCCGAACCATCGCGACGGTCTCACGCCATCGCGACGGTTCATTTGGACCATCGCGACTTTTCGGTTGATCCCACACCATCGCGATTGGCTCACGCCATCACGTCGACGGTGCCACGTGGCAAGTTGGACCATCGCGACGATACCCTCAGACCATCGCGACAACTCAAATTTTGGACCATCGCGATTGGCTCACGCCATCGCGCCCCGACCATCGCGACGGTTCACTTTGGACCATCGCGATTGTTCACGTTGACCGTTGACTGACGCCATCGTGACGGTTCACATTTATGCCATCGCGATTGTCCGCCTGATCGAGCCATCGCGATTGCTCACTTTTGGACCATCGCGACCGTGCACTTCAGACCATCGCGATTGTTCACCTTCACGCCATCGCGACGGTCCCAGACCATCGTGATTGTCTCACGCCATCGCGATTGTGCACCCCCATAGCAAATTTTAGGGTTTCATTTTTTGGCCAATTTTGGGGCTATTTTTGGGAAATTTTTGGGTGATTATACTCATAGGAGACCCCTTAGCTCATATTTGGAGAAAAACCTGTTTGTCAGTTTTTACCCCTGAGGGCCTGAACGGTCATAACTTTTTCATCCGAAGTCCGTTTTTTGAGCTTAATAGCTCATTAGAAAGCTCTTGACGAGTACTACGTGACCTCAACTGTTTTTTTCTTAAAGGATACGTCTATCTTTAGACAAACTATTTTGAGGTTGACCTAGTTTGGGACTAGAAAGCCAGGGGGCAAGCATTAAAAAGTTGGGCAAAAGGGAAGGGACTTAAAAAGTGTATATACTCAAGTGCTTGATCATCCAACTGTGAATTGGTCTAATATTGGATTTTTCCAGGACGAGCAAGGGCAATCAAGGGCAACCAAGGCAAGGCAGTGAAGGGCATAAAGCTTGGGAAGCGCGGCTTCTTGGGCATCAGAGCAACCAGAAAAGCTGACTCGAGGTTGGAAGATTACTCAACCCCCTCAGTCAATTCTTAGCTTAGGATAAACGGTAGTATTGTGGATTAAAGACGATAGGAACGCCTCAAGTTCAAGAGAATTAAATTTATCAAGTCCAAGACTAAAGATAAAGGTGTGTGACACGAAAACCTAAAGGAAAGAACATAAGTCTGACGGAACGAGAACTCAAAGTCCCATGGAAAGTCGAATTCCTAACGCATACATTAAGACAACAATCTAAAGGAATCTAAAAAGAATCAAGAAAGTAATAACAAAGAATCATTGACGATCTAAGCATGTACTGAGTGTGCAAGGAAGAAAATTAATGAACCTTAGATCGAGCAAACATATAGGTAAGTCAGACCGACGAAGCCTTAGATCATCCGAGGCAAGTGTAAGAACTACTGCACGATCGTGGGCTCAACAATTGAACACTAGTTATCTCTACGAGAACTCAGACACGAGTGAATCAAAAATGGCATTTAGCGCAGAAAGACTAGAAGAAGGGTCGAATGTAGCCTATTTAGAAAAACCAAAAGGACCCTATAGGACTCAACTAGAGTTTCTCCGAACCAACCGATTAGGTGCTCACATCTATGAGGATGGTTTGCGAAGGCAAGTGGTGCAAATGCACAACCCCGATCAACCCATTGGATTGGAACGTCCAGTGGTGAAATTCGAGAGAGACGCGTACATAGACAAAGAAGGAACAATGTACATCTTAAGTACGCAGCCAAACAATACCAATGAGTTTGGCGTGATTCAGCTAGAGACGGAAACTAAATCTCAAGGAAAGGAACCATTAGAAGAACCTAGAACACCTAGAGGGAAATCTGTACTGACACGAGTACTAATCCCAGAATGGATCCCTCAGGACAACAGAAGCATAGAGTTGTTTGTAAATAAAGAAACTGATGAAGCCTTTTGGAGATACAAGACAGAACTACTTAGTGAGGTAGGTATCATCACGATATACGAGTTCAAGGACCCGGATACACCTGGAAAGGTTGTATACCTGGATGAGACTTCAGAAAGAGTCTTTGTGGTGCCTGACCATGCTAAAAACACATACACATGGAGAGGTGAATTGGTATTCCCTCCATCTAGAATGAACATGAATACAAGTCAATAAGGGGCAAGAACATCATCAGCCCATGGAAATCAAAGAGAGAGAAATAAAGAGAGACCGGAAGTAAGCTTTAATCACCCCATGGGGAGAGATAGAACAACCACGGACACTAATATAGCGGATAGACAAAGAGATCATGGAATACCAGGTGGTAGAGATGATTTTCCTCTACCTAGACCACGTGAACGCGCAAGAATGTTGAGACCCACTCAGTTAGTGAAATCCATGAAGAACTACTTTGATGGGACAAGAGATCCCTATGACCATGTTGCAGAATTCAAGCAAGTACTAAGAGCCGAACAAGTTGAAGACATGTTCACGCAATACAACGCATTTGGACTAACGTTAAAGAATACAGCTTTAACTTGGTTCTAACCATTGCAACAAAGGCAATTTAGAGACATCCATCACTTTTTAGAGTCATTCATCACTGAATTCTCTAAAAGTGGGATTAGACATGACACGTCTTCGTTGATTCATAGCTTCAAACAGACCCCGCAAGAAACAGTTAGACTGGCAGGACGTAGGTTTAGACAATATGTTGAACGATGTCCAATGCAAGAGCTACCCTCACAAGCCAAGCAAGTGTCATTGTTTCTAGATGGCTTGTTGAGCTCTAAACTACGCTCCTACGTGTACCTAAAAGAACCCAGAACGCTAGAGCAATGTGTAAGAATTTGTATAGACATTGAGGACAACTTAGGAGACGAGTTGGAACTCTCAAAGGTCTATAAGGACTCAGACTGTTCATCTCTAGCATCCACAAAATTGTCTAGCTCAATAGAAGACCTAGCAGAAAAAGTGGCTCAGAAACTAGGAGTTTCTAGCAAACCTAGGGTACTAATGAACAAGCGTTGTTACACCTGTGGTGGTGATCACATGGAAAATGTGTGTCCCAATGCACCACAACCACAAGCCAACCCTAGTGGCCAATACTGTACAATTGAAAGAAGATACACGAATCATACGGCTCAGGACTGCCCATACAACAAGCAAACCGTGAGACAGAACTACCCGCAAGCATACGCACAGCCAGGTAGGTATCAAGGCCAATACAATGCTCAGCCTTATTACTATAGGCCTCCTCAGAACTACCCATACCAGGCTCAACAGAGACCTCAACCTGTCTTAGCTCAGCAGCCACCCCCACCAGCGAATGTCATCTCAGTCAAATACGGTGCTGCAGAAGAGAACCTAAGTAGGGCTTTAGTGCCTTCTTCACCTTTGATCACAGAGAGTGACCCAAACTCAAACAGTTTTGACTCTACGCATGTAGATAGTCCACCCGCTTATTACACGGAGTCACCAGAACACGTAGAAACATATCATTATGATAGTCCACCAGTGGAACCTAGTTGGGAGCCAGACTATGCTAATGTGATGTACACAAACCCAAACACACGGCCCCAATTAAGACAACAGAGACCACAGGGCCCTAGAGGACCATGCTTTAGGTGCCAAGGAGATCATTTCATAAAGGATTGTCCACATCCACCGATATCAGGACAATCACAGTACTATAAGATCCAAGGCTTTTGTGCCGATTGTGGCAAAGAGCACATAATCAAAGATTGTCCTAAGAACCCTGTTAATGCTTCGAGTGTGACACCAATCAACGTGATAGGTATTGTAAATAACGCAGATGGATCCAACCCTACATACGTGCCTATCCAAGCTATAACAAGAGCCCAGGCGCTCTTACAGAACCAACAGCTTAATCAAGAGAAAGTAGCAGGAAGTAGTGAAGTTGCAGAATCTAGCAGTAAAAAGACGAAATCTTGGAAAGATTCTAGAGAAAGGATTAAGCGAAAATGGAGTAAAAAGATAACTGAGTTGGAAGGAAGTTTAAAGGAATCTAGAGCCAAAATCCTAGAATTGACTTCACAGGACTTGAATCAAGAGAATCCAGCTCAAAAATCAAGATCAGTTTTAGCGGAACCCATACCAGAAAATCTAGACATGATGTTTCGTGCATATCAGGCTAGATTAAAAGAAGGACCTCAGGTAGCTGAAATGAGTAAAAACTACCCTCGAGCAGATCTAGAAATTGAGAGAACTAAACTTTGCATGAAGATGGTAGAATTAGCACAAGCTTTGTTCGAAGCCTCTACATATCTTAATTGGAATAACATGGCAAAACCGGAATTACATTTTCAAGGACTAATGGAGAGGCTAGAATATTTGATTGAAAGCAAAGAGAAAAAGGATCAGCACAGGAATCTTAGGGTCCCAGAGACACAGGAAAGGAATGCACCATCCCAGTTTCAAGTACCCAATACAGAAAGTCAAGACAATTTGTCTTCCATACATAGGTACTCACATGAATTTTTGAGAGAAATCCAAGAAGAGACATGGAGAAAAGAACAAGGAACTCGTCCTCCTATTCAAGAAATAGACGACTTGCAAGAGCAATTTCCCCAAGACATTCCCTCCATTTACGATGATGTAGAGGAAGAACAACTGAGTGAACACACAGGCTTTGAATCTAATTCTTTACAAGAATTACCTCAGTTCACAGGACCTTGGGAATCAAAGTCTATTAGTATGAGAGCACCCACGATAATAGTGAGGAATGAAGAATCAGTAATCCCTAGAAACACGGAAGTCATCAAGAATACTAAAGTACAATGTAATCTCACTCTAGAGGAATTGTTAAAGGTAAAACCAGAATTGTGGAAACACGTAGCAAATCAATTCCCCGAGCTTGCTACTACTCCCTCACAAATAGGATCACAAAATAAGGTACCAGAGATACCCGTAGAAAAGATCGGAGATGTAAGCGAAGGAGAGGAAGGTAACACTTATCTTCCGATAACCCATCAGGGCTACACCACGAAAGCCATCTTAGATTCAGGAGCCGGCGTAGCCATCGCTACCACCGCTTTATGGAAACGTTGGGGTAAGCCAGCATTAAGACCCACCAGGATGAAGCTACAAATGGCTGACGGACACATAGAAAAACCATTAGGCTTACTAGAAGGCATATCTCTCACCACTTGTGGTGTAGAATTTGAGCATACTTTCGCCATTTGTGATTTTAGTAAAAATCATGCTTATGAGATGATATTGGGACGACCATTCATGCGTCAGTTGCAAATTGTACAAGATTGGGGAACTAATTCTTTGTACTTGCAACATTTAGGAGTGACTACCAAAGTCAATCTTAAAGACTATTCACATCGAGATGTACCCCCAATACAATGGAATACCATCCATAAGACACCAGTAGAAACAGAATCCGTGCACTCATTAGAATCAGATCCTTCTTGGTTGCACGAGGACACTCATTTATGGATGTGTAAAGTAGCAAAACAGGAAGAAGAAAGGATAGAAGCTAGGACATTAGGTGCAGATCAAAATCCACGAACCCTTCAAGATCCTGCTTACGCACCTGTAGTATTTCTAGACGAATAATTCGAACCCCATGGTTGGGCAGAAATCCTAGCAACCATGGATGTAGCCATCAATGAAGAACAATGGACTCCCCACTGTGATGAGGATGGCTATGACATTTCAGTTTTCACGATAGAGCCAATCATGTGCGATGCAATTTTAGAAGAGTGTGAACCTAACACTAATGCATTTGAGGATGCAAGCGATTTTGATTTAGAATCAATTATCATGGACCCACCCTTTGCATCAGAGGAAGAATATTTTTTCGAAGTAGAAACTCACCCTCAGAGACACGAAGAAATTATGAATGATGTGAGAATAGCCACTCAAGTGATTAACAAGAGTGAAGGCAAGAAAAGAAAGAAGAAAGAAACCATGTCAGAAAAAGAAGAATCTTTATTTGAAGTACTCGAGAATTTCAAGAAATATGAAATCGAAGATAGAAGAATCATGGTACGAATGCCTAATAGAAAGGCGAATGACGGACAAGTATATGATAACCGAGAGAAAACCAAGAAAATAATAGTTGCTATGGAAGGAGAAGAAGAAAAATGTACATACATAGGGCATGATTTGACGAAGGAAGAAGAAGAAGAATTAGTGGCCCTATTGCGCGAATACAGAGATGTGTTCGCTTGGAGTTACAAAGATTTGAAAGGAGTAGATCCAGATATATGTTCTCATAGAATCCCTATGACTCCAGATGCAAAACCTACGAAACAGAAGCCATACACGTACAACGATAACTACGCTGCGAAGATTAAAGAAGAAATAGATCGTTTGATAGAAGCAGGATTCATCTATGAGATTGAGCATACCGAATGGGTATCTCCCATTATGGTTGTGCCCAAGAAGAATGGAAAATTGCGTGTGTGTATTAACCTTAAAAAAGTTAATGCCGCCACGATTAGAGACAGTTATCCTCTTCCTATCACGGAACACTTATTGGAAAGAGTTGCGGGCAAGGAAGTTTACAGCTTCCTTGATGGTTTTTCAGGCTATAATCAAGTAGCCATTGCTCCAGAAGATCAACACAAGACGGCATTTGCCACCGAATGGGGCATATTTGCATTTCGTGTGATGCCATTTGGCTTAACAAATGCACCCGCCACATTCCAGCGACTCGTGTGTCATGTTTTTAAGGAATTCTTACGCAAGAGTTTGGAAGTATATGTCGATGACATATGTGCTCATTCTAACGTCAGGCAGACACATATTCCCAAGCTAAGACAAATATTTGACAAATGTCGAGAATATTAGGTTTGTTTGAACCCAGAAAAATGCGTTTTCATGGTCAGACAAGGCAAAATTCTAGGACACATTGTGTCAAAGAATGGAATCTCTACGGATGAGGAAAAAGTGAAGGTGATTGCAGATTTACCTAGGCCGACGAACATCAAAGAGGTACAAGCGTTTATGGGCCATTGCGGTTATTATAGGAGATTCATACACATGTACGCAGTCATAGCCAAGCCATTGTACTCTCTTTTAACTCATTTTGAGTGGACAGATGAATGTGAAAATTCATTTAATGAACTTAAACGACGCTTGTGCTCAGCACCTATATTGACAACCCCAGATTGGAGTAAGCCATTCCATGTACATGTAAATGCATCCAACTACGCCATAGGATGTGTGTTAGCACAACCCACGAATGAAGGTAACATAGATCTCCCCATAGCTTACGCGAGCAGACAATTGAACACAGCAGAAAGAAATTACACCACGACGGAACGAGAGGGATTAGGGATGATCTACACGGTAAAGAAGTTTAGGCACTACTTGTTGGCAAACAAATTCAAGTTCTTTACAGATCATCAAGCCCTATTGTATTTATTCAACAAGCCATGTAACACAGGACGACTAATACGTTGGTTTCTATTACTCATGGAATATGATTTTGAAGTTGTAGTTAGGAAAGGAAAGACACATCTTAGAGCTGACCACCTTTCGAGATTAACCTCAGGAGAAGCTCCTCAAGGAATAGCGGATGAATTACCAGATGCATACTTGTTTAATCTTGAGATAGCACCAGAATGGGCTAAACCTATAGTCCCTATTCTGACATACGGACCCAAGAATCCTAAGATAAAGATCAAAGAGGGAGAGATTACCAAGTCTCAGAGATACCAAATAATGGCAGGAAGCATATATAAACAGGATAATCAAAAGATTCTTGCTTGTTGTGTAGATGAATCAGAACATGCGAATTGGTTGCAATTAGCACACATAGGTGCATTAAAGCAACATCATTCAAAACATCGAACATTACAGACTCTGCATAGATTAGGAGTATATTGGCCTACGATGGAAGCAGATGTCTACAAGTTGTGTAAGGAATGCAATGTTTGTTGTGAAAGACCACCAGTAGAGCATGCTACATTATATCACGTGTCTCTCACACCAGACTGGAGTGAACAATTAGTGACATACTTGAGGACGAAGACATTCCCTCAAGGAATGACTTTAGCATGACAACGCAGTCTAGAGCAGGAAGCTCAAGATTATTCACTTATTGGCGATAACCTATACAAAAGAGGACGAGATGGATATCTAAGACAATGTGTTCATGAGAGCGATTATCTGAGCATACTAGAGACTGCACACCAAGGTGTTGCAGGAGGTCATTTTGGACCCGATAGGATAATCAAAGCCATCCTCTTTGCAGGATTATGGTGGCCCACTCTTCACATGGATGCTCATACTTATGTAAAGAGATGTGATGTGTGCCAAAGAACTCAGTTTCCTACTCGCAGAGATGAAATGCCATTGAAACCCATGATGGGCGGACGTGCATTTTCTAAGTGGGATATAGACTTTGTAGGACCATTAACCCCCCTGCAAAAGGTACACATGCTGAATACATTATTGTTGCCACAGATTATCTTACGAAATGGGTAGAGGCAAAAGCCACGAAAAAGAATGATGCACACACGACTGCAAAATTCTTATTTGAGAATGTCTTTACAAGATATGGATTGCCTATAGAGATCGTGAGCGATTGAGGAACTCACTTTCTAAACCAAGTCATTGAATATTTGTTACAGGATTTTATGGTGATTCACAAGAAATCCGCACCATATCATCCTCAGGCCAATGGTCAGGCTGAAAGCACTAATAAGATCCTTTGTAACGTACTGACGAAACTCGTGAACAACAAACGTTCAGATTGGGACAAACAGTTACACCACGCTGTTTGGGCATATCGAGTGGCCTACAAGACCGTACTCAATGCAACTCCCTTTCAGATGGTTTTTGGTCAGAATGTTGTGCTTCCTTTGGACTTCTTGATACCAACCCTTAAGGTTGCACAAGAACATCAGTGGACCGGCCATGAATTATCAGCAAGAATAATGGACTTGGAACGATTAGGAGAAACCACGCTAAAGGCAGAAGCAGGAATATATGCAGCGAAGAAGCGACAGAAAGCATATTTTGATGCACATGTGAAAGATAAAGGCCTAAAAGAAGGAGATTTAGTTCTAGTATATACGTTGAAACAACACACACGTAAGTTAGAAAAGCGAGGTTATGGACCTATGATCATTAACAGACTCTCAACAAGTGGAGCAGTACAGTTAGCCACCTTAGAAGGAGACGTAATGCCTAATTATATTAGTGGTTGTAGAGTCAGGCTATATGAGGAACCTCTTACTGAGGATATGCTTAGACGACTCACGTTGGCAAAGAAGCGTAAGGAGGAAGAAAATAGAATATGAGCGGAAGCTCAGGTAGAAGCAATAGAACGCATTAAACGCATGAAGTTAAGAAGACAAGGACTAGGGAGAGAACATTATAACCATCTGGAAACTACACCCAGATATCCCATGGCCATGTGTCAAGTAAAGTCAACCACTCATCCTAGTATAGTGGACAGGAGACCATTCATTACAGTTAGGCTA
Organism: Ceratopteris richardii; assembly: GCA_020310875.1. NCBI lineage: Eukaryota > Viridiplantae > Streptophyta > Polypodiopsida > Polypodiales > Pteridaceae > Ceratopteris > Ceratopteris richardii. Next base: position 100,761,265 of record CM035406.1, read on the forward strand.
GAGCACGGCAACCCTTGCCAAGAGCTCAGGGCTTTAATTGACTCAGGTGTTGTGACTAGTGCGATTAGATGGTCCCACTATAAGGATTCAGGAATAGAAATGCGGCCAATTGAGGCATACCTCATAGGGCTAGGAGGCATGGAAACCCCTTGCATGGGTGAGGTGGACCTTCCTATCCTCATTAAGGAAGTGACCATGACAGCGAAGCTACTAGTGTGCCATGATGACGACCTGATAGAACCCCTAATCCTTGGCCAAGATTGGCTATACGATCACTCAGTGGACCTAAATCTTAGACAAGGCTCCTTACAGATTGGAACCTTAGAACAGAAGCGAGTGATACCGCTTGACTTCCCTAATGGCATTCCAACTGAGGTTTGTAACCCTAGACCCTATGAAATGCATGCGACGAAAGACCGGGAGATCTTGGGTCAGATCAGTCACGTTACGTCTACACCAACCCACTCGGGCTTGGCTATGGACAGTTGTCAATCAGAAGGACGACAGGAGATCTTCCCTGGGGCTTCCTGCAAACTAGAAGGGGCAGCTACCCAACCGCTAGGGCAGATGGACAGAATCAGCGGTCAGGTGGGTTGCATCAGTGGCCAAATGAGCACAACACCCTGCGGTGCTCATCCTTCCAAACTTGCTGCGGACTGGCCTAGATTAAAGATAAATAACGAATCATTTCCTAATGGGCAGGTCACGCAAGTGTTGGATCTCCCTTCTTTTCCAAAGCAGAGCGTCCAATGGACCTCTCAAACCCAACCACGAAGGAGTCAACCACGACAGAGGAACCCAGACCGACGACACCACCAGACAAGGCAAGGAAAGCAGCAGTATCAACATCACAGAACAAGTGGCACAAAACAAATATGGGTGCCAAAAGGACAGCAACCACAGGCTATTGGCAACACTGCAGACGAGAACAGGACAAAGTTTCAACAGAAGCAGAGTCAGCATCCAAAGTCCCCTCGATCTTCTTCCCCAAGTACAAATACTCGGCAGATTTGGATCGCCAAGAAGTATCTTATCAATCGACCCACACCCATGCAGATTTGGGTACCCAAACAATGTATTATAGCCCAACCCTCAAGCCATGTAATATATACCCCTCAGAAATCTTTTCATCCTTCAATACCACCAAACCTGATACCACTTTTCGTCCCTCAGCAGAAACACACCACCCACTCAAAGACTCTTAGGAAATGGATACCGAAACGTATCCAGACGTCTTCTTGTAGCCCCTTATCTAACAATTCTCCCACCCCGTTTAAACTCCACCCTTGTAATAATTCACCCTCAACCAAACCTTGTATAAATTCATACACCAAAACCCCACATCATGCATAATAAAAGCTCATCAAGAAATGTATGCATAATCTGACAATGTAGGCGTCTAGAGACCTGCATTAGTTTTGCAAATAATCATTGCATCAATCACTTCATGACACTTGGCTACACGGGTTACACATCGGTTATGAAAAGGGATTGCGGTCTCACCTTAATGGGATCATAATTAATTTCCATACTAATGTGCTAATCTTTTGTAGCAGATCTTTTCCATTAGCTCGTCAGTCATCATGCAAACCGAAGAAGGACCATCAGAAGCTGGCCCAAGCACATCAATGGCCAATATTGGAGAATTACTCACGGAATCTTATCCTACGATGCAACCACCAGAGTTTCAAGGTTTTCCAAGACCCATGCCAATCGACGATCCTCCTAGAGGATATACTGAGAAGATTCATCGTAATTCTCACTGGTTTCAAGGCCTAGCAGGACCATTAGCAGATGCTGATTTCATATTTGAGGCCAATTTGGCATTTGATCTTCGCACATGGACCAAGTACCAGTTCTTTTCAAGAGAATTTGAAGGACTGCAGAATACACAAGATTTAACGCACGTTTGGGCACGAGCGGGATTTACAGAATATTTTAGTGACCCTCTGCCTAAACCCGATTTTTACAGATGCTTTTACCTAGTAACCACCTTGACAGCTTCAGAGAACAAGGATCTACCCGGAACATTCATGTTACCATCCTTGGTAAATGACCCTCCATTCAGAAGGTTTTATTTGTCCAAAGATTTAATTCGTGTAGCTCTCAAAATACATGGAACGCATACTCCGACGGAGAGAGAACGGCTAGTCCCAGAGCAGATGAAACGTGGTGATGTTACTAAGTGGGAGGATATTTCAGCTATAACCCCTGAGCTCTCCAAGCCATTGCAAATATGCATGCAGCATTTTGCTTTCCTAGCTCAGGATTGTTTTACCATGCCCCACAAGAGAATCTGGTTTGGTTTATACTTAGCATGTACTGGACCTCAAACGGTTGATCTAGCTAGCTGGATAATTGATCAGCTCTATTTGGCACAACATAGATGGGAACGAAAGAAAGTCATCAATGGATGTTGGGCATTTACAAGGATTATATACATGTGTTTGGCATATGATTTACCCATAGAGCGCGCCATGACTAGTGAGGAATTGAAGGCATTTAAAGGAACCACAAAGAAAGCTAGAAAGGCTAGCAAAGGCAGAGCCGGAAAGCGGATGAGAGGCACTATCCCATGCCTACAAGTCCCAGAATCACCCTCGCCACAACCATCTCCAGAGCAGTCACCAACAGCAGCCACTCCCACAGTACAACCTATTCGTATCAGATTATCAAGACCAGTTGTAACGGAGGGCACCACCAGTACTGTTGCACCCCAAGCAGCCACAACCACAGAACCTATCACCACAGCAGCTGAAATTCCCACCACCATTGGTGCGGAAGCGTTCTCTTTTCCAATACCCCATTTAGAAGCAGAACAAACAGCACCACTGGATCCAACTTTTGATTTTGAGATGCCCGATGCATTCTCCAATGAGTTCCAGTTTTCAGAAGGACAATTGTTTTCTCAAGAATTTGAAAGGCCTAGCTACCCTACCATACCTAGGGATCAGCCACAAGGACAGATTGTGTCTAGCTCTGATGACGAAAGAACAGCAACCGATGACGACAAAGGCGATGACGAAGCTAGCCAGGGAACTCAGGAATCCCAAGAGCATGAACAGACAGATGGCCAAGGACAACAAACAGACACACATGGTGATACAAGTACCCATGAAGATGAAACTTGTGAAGCAGCAGCTTACACACTGGCTATTAAGAAAATGTATAGAACTATGGAAAAAGTTTGGGCACGCAAAAAGCTGACTGAGGAAGAGAGTCAAGCAATAATAGAACAGGAACTTGTCATAGGCGGATTCGAAGATGCATACATCAAAGGATTCCGCGAGTTAGTCAAATCAGTAGGCTCCAACGAAGCACTCAGGTACTTGCAAAGAAAGCCACTACCACAGTTTGACCCCCGCCGAGTACGACTACTTTCAAAGCCCGGAGAATACATTCGTGTACCAACAGGAGCACAGTCTTCAGAACAAGCCAGGGAGGCACGCCTCGTCCCCGAAAGTTCGTTGGCAGCAGGAACCATCCTTGTAGATTCCCCACCCCGTGCTACAACTGTACATACCTCAGTAGTCACTGAAGTACCGACCACCCCAACCGCTCCTCCATCACCACCCATCCCTCCAGCCTCCCCTATTCACCCTCCTTCTCCCAGACCAACATCTTCATTCGCTGGTGGCGTAGCAGAAATCGTCTTTACGACCACTCACCCCACAATTCCTGTACCCATTAGACCCAGTCTACCCCCTCACACATCCACCTTTCCATTCAACCCATTCCTCCATCCATCTTTCCCGTCCTTCCCCACACCTCCACGACCCCTTTTCCCATTCCCACCGCCATTAACCTTCTCCCCCGTCTCACCTCCCCGACCCATTGTAACCCCTCTTTCCCCTTTCCACCCAGCTGCACCAGCCAGTCCCCCTGTAGATTACTCCTCAACCTTTGTAAATCCCGTATTTACACCAGCACAAGCACCCACAATCACACCCATATTCACAATCACTGCACTGGACACGTCCAATGACATGGACATCTTACCACCCACTGCACCATCACTCACTTCACTCACGGCACAAACATTTTTAGGCACATCACAATTTTCAATAATCACTACAGCATCCACCTTCCCACCCCCATTCCCCGTTCCCTTCGCATCTACAACCACTGCATCTTCATTTAGCACCCCATTAATACTATCACCCACTGTAGATAATGCATTCCGACAAATGTTCATATGTATGATGCAAGTAAGAGATGAGTTCACATCTCTTGGCAATAATTATCAGCAGCTGCAGAGGACAACCACTGACTTACAGTCGCAGCTTAATTTATTGTCTATTGAGAATGCCTCACTGAACAGCCGCTACCAAGACTTACGAGAGGCATATCATAAATTAGAAGTAGAAAGCGAAGACAAAGCCAAGGAAGCCACTGCTGACTTGGATAACTTATTAAGAGCCCAGACAGTCCGCAACGCAACACTAATGAGAAATATGGGCTTACTCAGAAGACATCTAGCAGCAGCAAAGGAGGAAAACCAGCGCCTACAGGATCAGAACCGAGAAAACTTAGAAGCAGCCCTAGACCATCCAGACCAACCACTCAGTCCTAGTCGGTTCAAAGCCATTCCCTCAGACTCGATGAGGATGCTGCTAGAAGATCATGGGAGACTACTAGATGAATACGACCGCATGAACGAGGAGTTACAGAAACTCAAAGAAGATCATAAATTACTCCAGTTACGAGCACCGGCACACCAAGACATACTAGCACCTGGGGACCCCTCTCCTGACATCTTAGAGGAACTCAACGCATTACGGGCCCAGGTATCAAACCTTGAATCAAGGATTGCAGTATATGAAGCACCACCAAGGCCAGATTCCCCACCTGAGCTTCCAGCTGAGGAAGAAACTGTCACCATCCCGGTGGAGGAAACGTTTGAAGAGGCGTACGAGCCACAACCAATCCCAGGCAGACGCGTCACGGCCGAAGGCCAGATGACTTACGAACTCCCGACCCCCGCGTGGATGAAGACAATTGAGGAACTTGGAACAACGCACTCAGCTAGAGTAGAGGCACAATTACATGCCATGGCGATGATAGAAGAAAGAATTTTACAATCTCCATTCTTTGCTCATTTGGCCCCGCGACAATACATATCTGGGCACGAGCTACAGTATAAACCGTATTTTATGTTAATGGCCGAATACCAGTTAGCCATTGAGAAAGAAACAGGTAAGAAACCATCGCATGCGACTCAGTTCGAGGAGGATGATTTGCCACTAGATGTGCAGCAAGGATAGATCTATCAACCAGAGTGGCGAAAAGATTTACTACAGAAGTATCCAGAAATGATGAGTACATGGGTAAAGGCACCTTTGCACTTAAAGTACAACCCATGTTGGGGACCAGTACCACGACGCCACTCCTGGACTGCCTTTGCTATTAAGGTACAAAACAATAAGCAGTGCCAGGACTGGTTGAATTACCCCTATTTTAAGCCACCCATCGAGTTACCAACTGTAGGCTACATGATGGCTACAATTCGCCACTGGCTCCCTAGATTAAAGAATATGGACGATATAGCGGCGCATATGACTGTCAAAATCTTTGACATGATGCAAATGGTTTTTAAAGTCTTCCGACGTGTCAAGGCACCTCATGTAAACACCCCGGGCTTTGAGCATGGCAATTTCGATCTGGTATATGATATGAGTACAACGCCATCGCTACGGGTGTCTTATGCCTGGCATTGCAGAATAAAGTACCTACCGGCGTGCTACAAGCAGACTTTCGAAGAGATGTTCACAACCGGCTTCTGGGAATACCATTCAGAGGTATTCATAAGCAGACCTACACATTTATTACACTTATTTGCCTGTGAACGAATGGTCTATTCCACACACTATCAGCTCCCGTCACCAGAAGAACCACAACCAATAGACTGGGAGAAACTCGAGGCCGATCTGGCTCGAGGCATTCGTATCTCCGAGCACACCCTCTCTCAAGACCTCCTACAAAACTATATCCGACAGACCTCACAACAAGGTTCTGTCAGGGACGACAGAAGCGAGAGGGAGGGGGGTGTTGGAAGCAGCCAGAGGCACAGACGACGCGGAAGCATGTAACGACGGAGCAGTGAGCCAGTGGAATCTTTTTTCAAAGAGTCATGTTTTAGAAATACTTTTCAAAAACCTCCAACAGTGATTTTTATCACTATTGTAACATATGTAACATAGAAAAACCCTTTTCTTAATTTCTAGCTCCATTTTGTGCAAGCCGAGGAGTCCTCGAGCTTGAGGAGCTTAGGTAGAACAAGCGTATCAATTTTGGTTATTTTTAGACACCGTTTACCCTTTCAAATAGCATCTAGGACCTATTTTTTAACTATGCCGGTCACTAGATGTGAAACCGGTCAAAACTAGTCTAGAAACTATAAAAAGAGCTAGAGAGCTCATTTTTAAGGTTAGCTTGTTTGAGGTTAGAGTTCTTTTGAGCTTGTAATAGTGCTCTTGAGTAATAGAGTTGATTTCTCACCTTCCATTGTGTCTTGCTTGTCTCTTCGTAGTGTGTGTGTATGTGTGTGTGCATTTCTATGCTTCTCACCTTCACTCTCACTTCATCTCACATTCACGATCTTCATATCACTCCTATCTCTTCCGCGGATTGACATTAAGGAGGTGGAGCTTCTTAACGTGGTTCTCACCATTGTGCTAGAGCAACAGTCTCCCAATTAACAGGGGGAAACTTCCTTCTACGTGTGGGAGCCTTAAAACAACAAAGTCCAAGTTAAAGATGGTACCTTGTATCTTGACTGGGACTCCAGGGACCACTCCCATAGGCCTTACTATGCTTTGGTATGCCATTGTTACAGTGAAGTTGGCAGGTCTCGAAGGGTATAGTCCAATCTTTTTCATGGTATATTCACGCATCAAGTTAATGCCAGAACCACCATCCACAATAACTCCTTGAAACTAATGACCTTTAATGGAGACTGTTAGCCGAGGGCTCTTGTAATCTGTGAGGGTTGATTCCCCTACACTTTTATCTTTAGGCATAATAGCAACCTTTGCCACTAAACTTGTTGTGGACATTTCATCAATTATCTGCAAGAGTTCTGACCTGAATTTCCCATCCATCTTTATTAATTCAAAAATAATGACCTCCTTTTTCATGAACTTGAGTAGTCTAGAAGCTTCTGGTTCCTTAAGAGCATGGGCTCCATTTGACTTATCAAACTCCTCATGAGCCCTGTTGAATGCGTGTCCAATGGCATCACTGGTACCTATGAAATTTTCTTTTTGCCTTGTATCTGCACCTGTGGTGGCTCTGTCTTCATATGCAACTTTGTCTTTGTTCAATCCATTAATCATTGGTTCTTGACCCATGTCCACTTGAGCCTTCCCCTTGCTTCTTGTCTGCACTGTAAAAGATTCAATTTCTTCTAATTGCACTACCCTAGTAGATGGTGATGGCACATTGACTTGATCTACCCTTTCTTCTTTGCACACAGAAATCATTTTTGAATGTGGGGCCCAGATGAAGATGCTTGGTTCTTAGGACAACAATTAGTATAGTGGTCTCTAGCCTCTGGGAAGTTCCTGCAAGGAGGGGCATTTTCTAGGAGAGTGCACCTACTTTGATAGTGCCCACATTCTCCACATTTGAAACAAATAATTGGCCTCCTTGGCCCATTTCCAAAGTTATCCCTATGTCTAGGGTTATAAATGTTACCTTGATTGGGTGCAACCGCCATCACATTTGCTGGTGGTAGGGGTCTTTCTTGTGTCCAATATGTTGTTGCAGGCATTCCTCTTGATTGGCATTCTTGGGCCTCATGGCCAACTTTCCTGCATATTTGGCAAGTCACACTTAACAAAGGACATTCACTTATTATATGACCTTGCTTGTTGCACATAGGTACACCAAAGTCCACTCTTGATGCCACCCCCTTTGAGTTCCTACAACTCCTGTCGCAGCTGAGCCAATTCCTCTGCTTGGGCCTCCTCCTCCTTTTGGAGCTTTAGTGCTTCAATCTCCCTTCTCAACTGAGTAACAGCATTCTCCTCCTCTTTGTAGGGCTTATTCCTTTTTAAACCCTCCAACTCCTTCCTTAGCTGGATTACTGGATCCTCCATTCTTGTAGAATATGGTAGTTGAGAAGAAGTTGCTCCATACTGTTGCATTATCTATTCCAATCGTGTAGCTGTGTTTATGAATTCCTCTATGGAGGCTGTAGGCAACACTAATTCCTTGATTTTGCATTGGGTAGCCACTAGAAGTGGCTTAGCTAACCATTTCTTAACAAAAAAATCATGTGGTGGGTCTGGTAATTTAGCCATTAGTGCCTTGGCCCTAGTCACAAACTCTGGGAACTTTTCACCTGGACCCAATCTCAAATTGAATGCATCTTTCATTAAGTCCCAAGTTGTAAAATGGTTCTCAACAAACTGGTTGAACCATTTATCTGCTAATCCTTCTAATGTGACAAGGAAGAGTATCAAAAAGGCATCCTCCCTACCCATTAAGCCTCTAGTTTTGCATAGTGCCAAAAACCTTATAATATGCTCCTCAGGATCTTCCTGAGCTAGGCCTTTGAAAGAAGGAAATTTTATGTTTAATCTTGATAGTAAGGTTTCCAAGTCTACCTGACCAGCCATGCTCCTTACTAATGAAGTTGATGAAAGTGGACTAGATCATCTTCTAACAGCCTTCCTACTTGTTTGCTTTTAGGTGACCCTCAATGTTTGGGACCGGGTTGCGGTCATGGGATCTTCATAGTCCTCTTAGTATGAGATAATTGATAAGAATATGTACCTCTTAGTCCACTGAAGTAGTACTGTCGACACTTGAATATTGCTTGTCCAACTACAATATATCTTCTCCTATGCTCAAATCTCCTTGGAAGTCCCACCACGCGTGCCAAATTTTGTTGGGGGATTCTTGGACAAGAAGGGATTTGAGTGTTTGTAGGAGAAAAGGGAAGACAAGAAGAAGAATACACACACTGGAAGCCTCTGTCGATTGATTATAATAAGACAAATACAATGTTGAAGCACAATACAATCCAATGCTTCTGTAACAAAATACCAAATACCCAAGGGCTTGTTACTGTCGACCTCCTCTGCACCAAACCCACCTTCTCCAAGCCTGCACTTGTGCACACCTTGCACCAAGCTTCCACTAAGGGGGAGGGATGGGTACCTTCTGTCGGCACGCGCACACTTCAATAAGACCTTGGGATCCTTGGGGGACTAACTTAGCACTTCTCTGCACACTTCCTTGGTCACTCTTCATGCACACCTTGCACTTCACTTCTCTGCGTCGCACATTGTGTGTCTCTTTTCTTCACTCTCTTGCCTAGCTTAGACTATGCTCACTCTTGCTTACACTTAGAATTTTTGTCCAAGAATAGTCCTTGCCTTGATTTGAGTGTCGATTCACGTACGCTCCTAACTGCAAGTGTATCTTGGTGCTCACTTTGATGTCCCAAGATAGTCTTCACAAGTGGCAGCCAACAAATCCCTGTTTTGTCCTGTAGTGACTTTAGTCTAAAACAAAAATTAATTCGGGGCCATACTTTCACTTCTGCGTACGCTGCTGCTTCACATACCTTCACATTTTCCTTTTAAGTCTTCACTTTTTCACATACGAGAGCGTTCACCTGAACCTTCCAAAACACTTTAAAAACACTTTGAACCTTAGGGGAATTAGAGAAATACCTCTGCAACCTGCAACCCACTTTCTCCAATTTACCCTTTGTGGACAATTAATTGTGCATTGCCTGTGCACTTTGACACCTGTACTTTAGCACTTTGACTTTGCACCTATTGACTTTGACCTTGACCTTGTTGACTTTGAATAGTTTGACTTTGATCCTTTGACTAGAGTTGACTTTGACTATGGTTGACTTTGACCATATGACTTTTATAGCAATACCTCTTCTGTTATCCAACCATTCAAGAATGCATTCTTTACATCTAGTTGAAGTATCTTCCAATTCTTGGAAGAGGCTATACTAAGCAAAACCCTAATAGTAGGCATCTTTGCCATAGGAGAGAAGGTCTCCTCATAATCAATTCCCTGAGTTTGTGCAAAGCCTTTTGCTACAAGCCTTGCCTTATACCTGCTAATGGAACCATCAGAATTCTTCTTGAGTTTATAGACCCATCTTGAGCCTATTACCTTCATGGATGAAGTCTTGGGCACCAAATCCCAAGTGTTGTTTTCCTCAAGTCCTTCAATCTCTTCCTTCATTGCATGCTTCCATTATGATTTTGCTTTGGCCTCTTCAAAGGATGATGGCTCCTCTTGATTTATGTCTTGTGCTATGTAAGTCCTCTAGTTGCATAATCCCAACTTGTTGTAAAATATTCCTTGTAAATTAGTGGGAAATTCACTTTTTAGTAATAAAGTGCCGGTCTCTTGTGTGAAAGGACCAAATTTAGGGCACATGTATATAAGTCACTTTGTGACTCTTTGTAGAGATTTTTTGCCATTGTGAAGAAGGAGAGCTCCTGAATTTCGAAATTGCCTCTTTCTTGCAGATTTTCATCTTCTCTTTGATCTTCTATGTGTGTGTAATGCTTGGAATGTGTATGTAGGACTGTTGTCTACCCCTCCCCACTGTTTTTGAGCTATTGTAGTGTGTGTGTGAGCTTGTAGGAGTTGTGGAGTGAGTGTAGGTGTTTCCTACCATTCACTATTTTGGTCATAACTTGAATCATAGTTGTCAGAATCGATGAAACCACATCCAATAGATGCGTCTCGTCGAGAGCTTCGAAACGAGTCTACTATTGACTATATTCGACGTTTGGAGGCTGAGAGAAATCCTCAATTTACTGAAAACTGATTTAAGTAGTATCGCGACAGACACTTTCAGTATTTCAGTGATTTAGAGAGGTGGATTAGTCTTTTCTCATGCATGTAAGCTGAAACACTTCATTTTCCATCACGTGTGCACATGTCTTCATACACTTGGTTAGTCGTTTGATCGGATTGACAAATAAGCGTGTGTCAAATTCCCACTATATGCACTTGTGTGGCAAATGAGGTTTAGTCTCTTTGGCACAAGTCCTTAAGTCTTCTTGACTTAGGTACACATGTTTTTGGCACCGTTGCCAGGGAACACTGAGCCAAGGTGCCTTCGTGATGGTTATAGCTCGAGTGTGATGAAATCGTACTTGTAGAAGTGAATTCATTCAGTGGCAAGTAGTCTACCACTTTAGCACTTGTTACTTCACATCCCGGAGGTGTGTGTAATGAGTTTTTAGGTTTAGGGTTAGTAGGAAGGGAGAGAAGGGAGAAGTAGGGTTAGGTTAGGAGAAGAGGAGAAGAGGAGTGAAGTAGGAGTAAGCCAAGATCACCAAGAAAAATCCCAAAAAATTTGCTAAGATAGTGTAGTTCAGGTTCAGTCATCAAAAAGTATAAAAACCAAAAAAATTACAGTTCATTTCTCACTTGTCAGAGAGCAGTATCATGAGAGAACCAGCAACCGGTATTGTCGAAGCGGTATCATGCAAACTGAGCCCTCACACTCACCTTGTGACCTCAAGACGTGATTAGTGCAACCTAAGGGTAAGTAACATGCAAACTTCAACCTCAAAAGTTGTGAAAATCTCCATTTACACATGATCATTTGCGCAACTGGTATCGCGGGGGGGGGGGGGGGAACAGAGAGTTTGGAGGACTTCTTTTTGTGAAACAAGGGTGTAGAAGTGAAGAGGGGTAAGAGAAGTGCAAGGGGGAAGAAAAATTTTTTATTTTTGAGATATTTTGGCTTGAGTATCACGATCGGTTGAGTTTTTGGTATCGCGATACCAAAAATTCCCTTGTATCGCGATACTCGTCGAAGTATCATATCGTCGGTTACCAGCCTTGGTATCGCGTACCACTCTTGGTATCATATCGCCGGGCTGGTATCGCGATCTCACCTTACCAAAGTGGTATCGTATCGCGGCCCATTTTGGTATCGTATCACACCTTGCCCAGTTTAGTATCACGATACCATACTAGTATCGTATCGTGCAAGTTGGTGGTATCGTATCGCCACTTGCATTGGTATTGTATTGTGTAGTTTCTAGTATCGTATCGTCCCCCACTCCAATATCGTATCGCTCAGGTCGGTGGTATCGTATCGCCACCTGCAGCAGTATCGTATCGTGCAACCCCCAGGTATCATATCGTCTCTCATTCCGGTGTCGTATCGCAATACCAGTGTGGTATCGTATCGTCACCTACAGTGATATCGTATCGTGTAGGTGTTCAGGTATCGTATCGGGCCAAACTCAAGTATCGTATTGTGCCCTTTTTGGTATCATATCGTCCGGATTTTCAGTATCGTATCACCTCAAATTTAGTATCATATCGCGAGAGTTTTTGTTATCGTATCGTGACTGGTCATTGGTATCGTATCGTGCCCAACAGCAGTATCGTATTTCTTGTGGCTACAGCATCGTATCGCCTAGTTCCTAGGTATCATATCGTGGACATTTTAGTATCATCTAAAGCAATATCATCTAGGGCGGTATCGTCCAGAGCATTTGAAGCTTTTCTGAAGGGCAAGCTTGAGGCATTTGAGGAGCCACTTAGGGAGAGTTCCAGAGACCTAGAGAGCCTCAGGAGGGTGAATGAACTTGAGGTCAGGGAGAGTGCTAAGTAGCCGTAGAAGTGTCATATCTTCTGTTGGAAGTGCCGCTCAAGTCAGTCACCACTCTGTCTATTTAGACACCTCTAGTGACTCAGAGGAGGAGATACCCATGGCTTCTGAAGACATGCAAGGTCCCACTCCAAGTAGAAACTTCATGACCACTGTGGAGGGAGAGTACCGCACTTCCTTACAATATGTTTCTACTAATGCCCAGGAGATCCCCATCTACCTGGATGGCTTAAACATATCTGTGGCTAGGATGGTGACTTCAATTGATGCAATAATTGTGCCCAGACCGGCTGTTAAGTATGAAGGAGGAGCATACATGGACAAGATAGGTCACATATACATAGTGACAGAGTTTCCGGATTTGATCAATGAAAGAGGAGAGCTAGTGGGACAAGAAAACTCAGGGAGACCAAACCCTAAGGAGTTAGTGACAACTCCTAGAGGCAAGTCCCAAGTGACGCGAGTCTTGAGAGGGGACTTGATACCTCAAGACGACTACCTATTGGAAGTATATTTAATCCATGGAATCAACTTGTTGCTTCAAACAGACTCACCAGCCCAAGGAAGAGAGGAAAGCCCGATGACATTTTATGAGCTAAAGGATCCAGAAGACAAGACTAGAATAATGTACCTAGATAAAAATCAGAGAAGATATTGGTTGGTTGATGCCATTGACAGGGCTCAACTAAAATACATAGGGTTGCCTGTATTCCCTCCGAGAGAGCAAGCAACCACCTCTCAGAACCCTTTTGGAACCCAACATTAGGCAGAGCACACCATGTCAAGAAAAACTAGCCAACAGAGTGTTCCAAACCATACTCATGTGCAATTTGCGACTCCAAGAGTGCAAACACACAATCAAACCCACCCAAGAGTAGGTAATCAATACCGACCATCGATAAGACCACGACCACCAATAGGAGTACAGCCTGGAATACCCCCAGTTAGACCAGCAGTTCCTTCCTTCCCTATAATGCCTAGACCATCAGAACCAATGAGAAGGTTGAGACCTATTCAAGTCGCCAAATGTGTGAGGAACCACTATGATGGATTGGGAGAACCCTACGATCACATTGCTGAATTTAAACAAGTTCTAAGGGCAGAACAAGTAGACGACTTCTTTGTGCAGTATGAGTCTTTCGGACTCACCCTCACAGGAACGGCTCTGACATGGTTCCAGCCATTAGACCCTAATCAATTTGGAAACATGGAGCGATTTTTTCAAGAATTCATTGGGGAATTCACTAAGAGAGGGATTAAACACAATTCTGCATCTTAAATCCATAGCTTTAAACAGAACCATAATGAAACAGTGAAAACAGCCTCCCGAAGATTCAATCAGTATGTTGATAGATGCCTAGCTGCAGAAAGACCCACTCAACAAAAAATGATTTCATTATTTTTGGATGGACTTACAAATGGAACCCTAAGGACACTAGTTTATGTGAAGAGGTTACAAACCCTGAGTGAGTGTCTCCAAGAATGCATTGACCTAGAAGACAATCTAGCTGAGGATCTCAAGAGCACGCCCAGCCCCACTAAATCAGAAGACTCGGAGTACTATTACATCCAACTCCAATAATGTGGAGGAATTAGCGGAGCTAGTAGCAAAGAAATTGGGAGTCCAAGGACATAAAAATTACCAACACCCAACCTTCAGAGTGCCCATGTTACAAAGATGTAGTCTATGTGGAGGACATCACCCCGCACACATGTGTGTACGAGGAGGAGCTGGTGCACATCTGACATATCCTTACAACAGACAGCTCCAACAAGGGAATGCCTTGTACTGCCACATAGAACAAAAATACACTAACCATACCACAGAAAACTACCATTCAATAGGCTGGCACTACCTTTACAACCACCTCAGTATCGACCATATGGATATCCACCTAGAGAGCCAGGTAGAGAGATGCCCATACAATCCCTACCCAACACCAACAGGAGCACCGAGGCCATACGAGCAAGTACCATATCCACCACCCCAACCAGTGTTAGGACCACAACTGTCACAACCACAACAAGTGGTACTGGTAAAGTATGCCCAACCAGAAGAAAATTTGGAAAGAGCCATAGTGCCAGCTTCAACGATGACCAGTATAGAATCGGCAAAACCTGGATATGAACTGCCCTCAGGAGATTACTATCCCTATGAAGCCAACATGTTAGAATATGAACCAGCATATGATTCGTCTTATTATGGATATGAAGTTTATGATCAGGCTTATGGAACGGAGGTAGCAACTTTAATGTATACTGCACCTAAAGCGTGACAACAACCAAGAAGACCACCCATTAGACCGCCTGTGCTGAGAGGACCATGTTATAGATGCGGAGGAGACCATTTTATTAGAGAATGTCCTCGACCTTACAATCCACCACCACCTAGGACTTGGGAAGGATATTGTAATGATTGTGGAAAGGAACATCTTTTCAGAGATTGCCCTAAGAATCCAACCAAAGTCCAAGAGACTGCACCCATTAATGTAATTGAAGTGATAGAAGCACCTGGAGGTGCTAAGGAATACACAGTGCCTTTAAAGGCCATTACAAGAGCTCAAGCGAAAGAACAAAAAGGAAAACAACCAGAACAGGAACGAGAGAGCAATAGAACAGTAAGTCCCAAAATTCAAATAGTTGAAGATTCTGAGGACCCACATGAGAGTACCCAAAACACAAAAGCACAAAAATGGAAGGAAAGAAGAGAAAAGCTCAAAGATAAATGGATGAAAAACAAGAGTCAAGACAACAAAAAACAACCCAGAAGTAGTAAAGAGCATAAAGAACCAGAGATTCAGGAGGAAGTTCCCAATCCACCGCTTGCACGAGGAACAGAGAAACCAGGATCAATTCTAACTGACCCAAAACCGGATGATTTGGACATGTGGTTGAAAGCTTACCAAGCTAGAATTAAGATTGGACCGAATGTAAAGCAACACGAAAAGCTTTACCCGCAAGGAGAATTAGAAAAAGAGAGGCTTGCGATATGTCGAAAACTTATAGAGGTAGCACAAGCAACCCTAGAAAAGACTATCCCAATAGTAGAGGAACAATACAAGGAGTGTGCCAAAGCCAAGGATAAAGGACTTAGAAGGAAGGATGACAAATGTGAACGAGTGAAAACTCAAGATGAACCGATGTCAACAATACCTGACCTAGAAGCTGATTGGCCAAAGGAGTTATGGAATAGAATCCGAGAAGAACAATGGAAGAAAAATGGAGAGACTAAGCCTCCCTTTGAGGAATTAGATGTAGAAGTTTATTAACCAAATCCCAACATGGAAGAAGTATATGAGGAATTATCAAGACTAGAAAGAAATAGAGAAGAAGCTCAGAGCATTTCAACTTTACCAAATTACATGGGAGATTATGAAAAGGAATCCATGATAATCCGAGCACCCACAATACATGGAAGAGGAAAAGGAGACTTAGATAATAATTCACACAACCTAACGGAACTTAAGAAGACAAAAGTACAATGCAAGCTGACTGTGGAAGAATTACTTTAGGTTAAACTGCAACTATGGAAGCAATTAGCGATTCAACTGGAATTAGTGCAAGAGAAGGATGAAAAGGAAAGTAAAGGAAAAGAAAACTCATCTAAAATACAAGTTCCAGTTGATAAGGTGGGAGAATTTAGTGAAGGAGACAAAGGTAATACGTGTCTACCTGTCACTTACAATGGGTACATGACCAAGGCCATACTAAACACTGGAGCAGGGGTAGGAATTGCCACCAAGGAAATTTGGGAGAAATGGGGAAAGCCTGCTTTATGACCCACATGCATGAAGCTCCAATTAGTAGACGGTCATGTGGAGAAACCCTTAGGAATATTGGAACGAATCAAATTAACCACCTGTGGAGTTGAATTTGAACACACATTAGCCATCTGTAAGTTCAAAAAGGCTAACAATTATGAAATGATATTAGGGCGACCTTTCATGAGACAAATGCGGGTAGTGCAAGATTGGGGACGATATTCGTTATACCTACAACATCAAGGAAACACTACCAAGGTAAACTTGCATACATTTGCATATCGAGATGTCCCTCCACTACAATGGAATCCTATACACAAGGAAGAAGATGACTTATCTATTCATAGCGCTGGATCAAGCAATCAATCATGGATGCATGAGGATGCTCAGTTATGGATGTGTAAAGAAGCCAAGAAAGAGGATAATAAAAGACAGTTGTGGCCAATAGGACATCTTAACTACCGACCTGTAGAGGATCCAAGGTACATGCCTCAAATCTTTCCCGATGAAACCTTTGAACCGCATGGATGGATGGAAATCTTAGCAACCTTGGATGTATGTGTGAATGAGGAAGTTCTAACTATGAACGAGTGCATAGATGAAGAAGGCTATGATGTAAACTTGTACATGATTTTCCTTCAAGAAGTAGAAGCAGGGGAAATCTTGGAAAAGGAGTGGAAGGAGGAATATGAGAGTATAGAAATGGAACCTGAATTTGATTCAGAGGAGAACTATCTAGACACCATTCGAACTAAAGAGAAGCAAAAACCAACCAAGATTTTTGCAATAGAAGCCGCTCCCATAGTACAAGAGCAAGAAGAAAGAATGAGTAAAATTGGACCAAGTCCGGACCTATTTGAGGTTCCAGAGCATTTTAAAAGATACGAAGTAGAAGAGAGAAAAATAGCCATCCAAATGCCTAAGAGAGAGGCTCAAGAAGGAGAAGCGTACGACAACAAAGAACAAACAAAGAAGATCATAGTGGCAGTGGAAGATGGAGAAGAAAGATGCACATACATAGGCAAAGATGTGTCAGTTGAAGAGGAAGAAGAGCTAATACAATTGATCCGAGAATATTGAGACGTATTCGCATGGACATATAAGGATCTCAAGGGTGTGGAACCCTCGATTTGTTCTCATAGAATACCAATGACGGCAGATGTGAAACCATCAAAACAACGCCCTTATACATACAATGAGGTCTATGCTGCTAAAATTAAGGAGGAAATAGACAAGCTACTAGCGGCAAGATTCATATATGAAATAGAACACACCGGGTGAGTATTGCCACTAGTAGTTGTGCCTAAGAAGAATGGAAAATTGAGAGTGTGCATTAACTTGAAAAAGTTCAATGCAGCCACCATACGTGACAGCTACCCATTACCCATCACTGACCATCCATTGGAAAGAGCTGCAGGGAAAGAAGTCTATAGCTTCTTAGATGGATTCTCTGGATACAACCAAGTAGCTATTGCTACTGAGGATCAACATAAGACCACATTCACGACTGAATGGGGAGTCTATGCTTTCCGAGTGATGCCTTTTGGGCTCACTAATGCGCCTGCGACTTTCCAATGATTGATGTGTCATGTTTTCAAGGAATTCTTGAAAAAGAGCGTGGAAGTGTATGTAGATGACCTATGTACATATTCCAATCAAAGACAAGATCACATTCCTGAATTGAGAAAGATATTTAATAAAAGCAGACAGTATAGAGTCTGCTTAAACCCAGAGAAGTGTGTCTTCATGGTACGACAAGGGAAGATCTTAGGACACATAGTCTCTAGAAATGGAATTTCCACGGATGAAGACAAGATTAAGGTGATTCTAGAGCTTCCTAGACGTAAGAATGCGAAAGAGGTGCAAGCATTTATGGGACACTGTGGATATTACCGTCGATTCATCCACATGTATGCCATAATCGCCAAACCCTTGTATGGACTCTTAACTCAATTCACTTGGATAGAGGAATGTGAGAATGCATTCAATGAGTTAAAAAGCGGCTTAGCACAGCTCCAATTCTGAAAACACCAAGTTGGAACAAGCCATTTCATATTCATGTGGATGCTTCGAATTACGCAATAGGATGTATCTTAGCCCAACCAACCGATGAAGGAAAGTTAGATCACCCAATTGCCTATGCAAGTAGACAATTGAATCAAGCTGAGAGGAACTATATAACTACCGAGCGAGAAGGATTAGGGATGGTCTATGCAATAAAAAAATTTAGACACTATCTCTTGGCCAACAAATTCAAGTTCTTCCAGGCTTTATTGTACCTAGTCAATAAGCCCTGTAACACGAGAAGACCGGGAAGATGGTTTCTACTGTTGATGGAGTTCGACTTTGAAGTGATAGTGAAAAAGGGAAATACCCATGTAAGAGCAGATCACCTTTCAAGGTTAACACACGGAGAACCACCAAGTGGAGTACCTGATGATCTGCCAGACACTTATTTATTTAATCTGGAAGTGTGTCCAAAGTGGGCAGAGAAGCTAATCTCTATACTCACTCATGGCCCACAACACTCAATCAATAAGGAGAGCAAAAAGGAAATTCTCCAATCAAGGAATTTGCACATTATTGCGGGAAGTGTGTACTATAAGGAACCCAATGGTGTTTTGCTGAGATGTGTTGAGGAGGATGAACAGTTGAAGCTAATTGAACAAGCACATGTGAACAAATGGAGGACACATAAAGGAACTCATGAAACTATTAGGGAGTTAAAGCGATTAGGAGTATACTGGCCAGACATGCCTAAGGATGTCCATGACTATGTGAGTAACTGTGCAGAATGCCAGGAGACGATCCCCGAGGATCATATGTCCATACCTTTCTCAACGATAGCACCCAATTGGAGCAAAATATTAGTTAAATTCCTAAATACAAGAGAGCATGAGGAAGGAGTTAGCTTGGCAAGAAAACGATCCCTAGAAGAAATGAGCAAGGATTATGTACTTATGGAAAGACAATTGTTTAGAAGAGGAAAAGACAACCAATTAAGGCTATGTGTGCATGAAGGAGAGTATTTACCCATATTAGAGATGGGACATGCAGGTGTAGCAGGAGGTCATTTTTCAGCCGAGAGAACCGTAAAAATGATCCTCTTCGCAGACTTGTGGTGGCCAACTTTACATATGGATGTGGAGACATATGTACGATGTTGCGAGACATGCCAAAGGGCTAAATACCCGATTCGGAGGGATGACATGCCATTGAGACCTATGGTTTGTGCTAGAGCATTCTCTAAATGGGGCATTGACTTCATAGGACCCATTAACCCACCGACCAAGGGGTCACATGCCGAATACATCATAGTAGCCACAGATTACTTGACAAAATGGGTAGAGGCAAGAGCTACTAGAAAGAACGATGCTCAAACCACGGCTAAGTTACTTTTTGAGCATATATTCACTCGTTTCGGATTACCAATTGAAATTGTGAGTGACAAAGGAACGCACTTCCTCAACGAGGTGATAGAATCTCTAATGAATGAGTTTTTAGTGATCCATAAAAAATCAGCCCCATACCACCCTCAAGCCAATGGTCAAGCGGAAAGTTCCAATAAGGTATTATGCATAGTATTGACAAAGATTGTCAATAATGGGAGGTCTGACTGGGACAAACAATTGCATCATGCAATTTGGGCCTTTCGAGTCGCGTACAAGACTGCCATTGGAACTACCCCATTCAAATTATTGTACGGGCAGAATGCGATTTTGCCAATTGATTTTTTAATACCCACTTTGAGAGTAGCCCAACAGTATGAATGGACCGGACATGAATTATCCCAAAAACTAGACCAAATAGAGAGGTTGCATGAAATTAGGTTACAAGCGGTCGCAGGAATATATGCAGCCAAGAGAAGACAAAAGGCATATTACGACGCTCACATAAAAGACAAAGGACTAAAGGAAGGAGACCTAGTCCTGGTCTACACCTTGAAGCAACATGCTAAGAAGTTACAAAAGCGCGGATATGGACCTCTAATCATTAATAGGATCTCGACTAGTGGAGCAGTTAATCTAGCCACTTTAGATGGAGACATTCTTCCTAACTACATAAGCGGATGTAGAGTGAAACGGTTCATGGAGCCATTGACGGATCAAATGCTAGCACGTCTCGTAGGTGCACAAAATAGGAAGAAAGAGAAAGAAGGGATTAGAGAGGAGGCACGGCAAGAAGCCCTAGAATGCATCAAGAAATGGAAAGAATGGATTAGGCAAAGAGATGAACGGTATCTCCAAGGAGAAGAGCCTATCCCTATGGCTAATTACCAAGTGCAAAAGTCTGACACGACGCATGTCTACATGTCACAGCCTTATTTAAACCTAGGGATTGGCAAAACAGAGTACAAATTGATAGATGCCTTGATAGACTCAGGAGCAGGACTTAGTTGCATACATAATACGGTCATACAAAATCTTCAAACGATTATGACTCCCACGAAAGCTCATATGATAGGTATCGGAGGTCAAATCATAGAATGCATGGGAGAAACTAACGTATCCCTCCACCTAGGAAATTCTTCCATGGAACAACAAGTGTTAGTGTGCAAGGATGAAGACTTAATAGAGGACTTGATCCTAGGACAGGATTGGATCATTGAGAATGAAGTAAGTATCCACCTAGCGCAAGGATACATTTCAGCTAAGATAGGGCACAAGGAAATTTTTAGTCTATTAGGGGAGAAGCCCTCATCAAAACCGGAAGCCATTGAAAATGAGAAAGAACTCAACGAAGAGCACGCAAAGCATGATTCCAGCCCCAATACCTTAGAAACCAGTCCAAACCCTAATGTATCTAAGGAAGTTGTGAATTCATCCTTTTCAAGTGGTGAACAACCAGACACTAAGGAAACCAACAATCTGAGAGTTCCTCACATGACAGAAGGATCATCAATTTGCAGAACCACATTCAAATACCCTCTTCCAAGAAAAGTCAAATTCAAATGGGTACGCAAGGACCAACTGCAAAAATCAAAGACGTCAACACCAACTCATGAGGAGAAAAAGGAGAACAAGAAGTTAGCTTCACCACAATCCGAATCAAAAAGACTATTGCAGGTATGGCTTCCTAAGCCTTTGATTGAAGCTCAGAAGGATCGACAACAGATATGGATTCCCAAGAAGGTCAGACAAGCAGCCAATCACGAGATAAGCAAACAAGAGGATACATTACATCGAGACATCCGGACAACGAAGCCAAGACAAACTCACCATACAAACAGGAAGAGGAAAACCTCTACCACTAGGACATTAGAAGAAACAAAGGAAACACATGAAGCTCGAAGGACCAAAGAGAAGGCATAGCCTATCAATGCGACCACAAAATGGATTTGGGAACCAAAGCAAAAGCTAAGAATGGACCACCAGAATAATGAAGATTCCAATTGCACTCATGAAGTATCGAATGCACCTAAAGTATGCATAATAGGGCCACATTACCAGGCCAAGCATTTGGCACTTGGTGTACACAATAAAATTAGTGGTGCACATTCTCCAATGGGGAATAGGTCATAGCTTCGACTTTATTAGGAATGGATATACTATGTAAATAAATAAATGCTTCGGCTATACTGATACTTCTTTTCTTTCAGAAAAGAAATAAAAAGATGTGGTAAAAGATCTCACTTATACAATCAAGGGGAATGGAGTGACGAAACGACAACATGTCACTGCAATGCACCACACAATTGCTATGTTTTCAATTGAAGCTAATGCCATTTCATTACAAGTGCAGATGGCTTCTGAAGATTCTGAAGCAACAATTCAGAAGTATTGGAATTTCCTCTCCAGAGTATCACCAAAGCGAAGGGACATTGGTTTAGAGAAGATCAACCGGCCGGGGAGTACCTCTTCCTGGTGAATATCAAAATCATGGATACAGATCATCAATTTCCAATCATGTCCCAAGATTTTAGAGTGGTGCATGAACTCCCATCTACGATCGACATCATGAAGAAAGCGAGCATACACAAATACTTTGAACTACCGATCTATAAGCCCGACTTCCAAAGGTGTACACAAGTCATGAATACATTACAGCCAGCACTACATGACCCATTGGTGCCAAAGGCTAGAGTAATGGACGGCATAGGTGAATGGGTAGTCATTCAATTTACACATGACTTGATAAAAGAAGATTTTGGTTGGGAAAAAGATGGCAACACGATAGTGAAAGAAGAGAGTCGAGGGGCAAAGACCAGAACCTTTACTGACATCAACAGAGTTGACATAGAAGAGGAAGTCAGGCTGATCCATCAGCACTTCTGCTTCCCAAATATGCGTCGATATATAGCCCCTTAGAAGATTATTGTCCAGCTACTCTCACATGCTATCAAACAGATTGGTAATCAAATTAATCTGACTCCATACATACAGGAGCGGTTGTTCGAGGCAAAGAAATAGTGGAACAACAAGAAGTTTCTGAATGGTAGTGTAGCTTTGACCATTTTAATCTATCATGCTTTAGGCATTAGAGAGCACCTGCAAGAAATGCCATCATCAATTGCTATGGCTAAGTATGTCAAAGTCGCGACAGTACCAAAAAATAAAAGAGGAGTCAAAATTGTCGAAGTAGCAGAAACCAGCTCTCAACCCAGAATGAGAGGCACAAAGAGACTAAGGGAAGTAAAGCAAGTAGAACAGGAAGTTCTAGCCACGGAAATGGCACACATACTTCCAAAGAAAAGAATTCAAGAGCCAAGAACCATTATAGAGGAAGACTTAACTAAGGCCCTGGAAGATACACACCAATATACAGAAGGGCAAATTAATCTACCAGTCCAAGGGCACCATTACCAGCAAACCCAACAAGAAGTAGAAGCTAAAAAGAAGCTCACCAAAGTCCATCGATACAGAGAATTAGGGTTGGAAAATTCAAGCTCATCTTCGGATGCACAAGAAGAACCTGACACATCATTATTAAATGTGGATATCCAAAGTGAATCTAAGGATGATGGAAAATGGGAGGAACTTAATGCAATCGACTACAATGAAGCAGAAGAAGGCATGAAGGTGGAAGACAACACTGCCCACCCCACTCAGGACACCGCAAGCAAGGAAGCAAACCAAGAAGGGACACATGTCATCAAAATTAATGAGACTTCCACCATTCAAATCAAGGAGACAACACTTACTAGGGAGGTTTCAATCAAGATACCAAAGAAAGAGCCTAAAGAAGCTACAATCGAAGAATCAGAACCATTCACACCGATAAGGGTTGTGGCAGAACCTTACCCCATGGGTGTCACCTTTCAGGGGAGTGCCACTAAAGTTATTGACTTGGATGAGCAACGGAAAGAACCAGATATTCAACTACAAATCAGAAAACCACACAACGAGACCATCCATGTAGAGCAAGGAAAAGATGTACACACAGGAGAAGCTCAAAGCATACCAAGAACATGGTTGAATGTAGACATCGCTCAGCTCAAGCCCGTAGTGCAAGACATGCTCAGAACCGCAATGGACACGCAACAGTTAATGCTTGAAGCTGATGAGGGTTATGATCAAGCGATGCAGGAAAAGCATGCACTACATGAAACCGGTAAGCACCTCTCCGCAGAATTAAAGCTGGCAAGAGAACAAATAATGCATAAAGAAAATGAAGTTCAAGAAGCTAAAAAGCAGTGCAACAATTTAGAGACAGAAAATGCAAAATTAAAAGAACAACTACAGGAAGTACAAAAGAAATATGAGGCTAGCGAGACTGAGAAGACGCAGATGAATGCCAGAAGTAAGATCTTAGAATCACAAATCAAACTATATATGGAGGAGGCAGAAAACCTAAGGAACCGAAATAAGGAGCTCATGACAGCTCTTCTAAGTGATCAGCCCATAGATGTTCAGGAAAGGCCGGACAAAGACATCAAGGAACTAGAGGAGAAGATGGTTAAGTATGAAGATGAGCTCAAGCAGGAGCAGGCAGTCATTGTTGACTGGGAAAAGAGGTACATGGAGGACATCGCAGCTCTAAGGACTAAATGGAAAAAGGCTGAGAATCGCTATCTTATGCAATGTAAAGAAGACACTGATCACCTTGATATTGTTGCTCAAGAACTTCTCAAACACAAGGACACTATTGCTAAAGCCAATGAGGAAATCAAGCAAAAAGATGAGATAATTAAGCAACTACAAGAGCAACTAGAGCAGAAGCAATTGAGGGGACACCAGTAGTTCCAAAATCTGTAGAGGCTACTAAGGAGACTGAGGTACGTCCTCTCTCTCCCCCCTCATATCATTCGCCAATAAGGGAGGAACAGGAGATCCAAATTGAACATAATAATCAGGACATTGCAGAACTGAGCCGACTGGAAAGGGCACTACTGGTGTCCCAACTTACTGCTGAATTCGAAGATCAAATAATCTAGGTCATGAAGGAAGCCCAAATTGAGAGCAAAACTTGGACCAAATTCTAAAGCCTTTTAATGTACCATATGGCCTACTAAAAGAGCAAACACGGCAGTATATAAAGACAATGACAAAGAAGGATCTGGACACCAACCTCCAATTCAGCAAAGATACATTCACGTATACTCAAGAAGAATTCAAAAAGGCTGATCCTATATGGAGGTGAAAAGTTTTGGAAAAGAATCCTACACTTCGGGTACAATGGGAAGCATCACCATATGTGCTTCAGGTAAACCCATCCTTTTGTCCAGTACCCCGCAGACGCTCCTGGTCGCAATTTTGGGAAGGACACCGCCAGGGAAGCATAAATAATCAATGGTTGAATTATCCACTATTACCTAGTCCCCCACATAACTACCTACCGACAGAAGAATACATGGTAAAAACAATGGAATTTTGGATTGCAAGATATGCGACGGTACCTAATTTGGCAGTTAAAATGACAAATAAGATTTTTAGCATGCTTCTTACAGTTATTAAAGTCTTCCAGCATGCAAAATATACCTTTTTAAATTTCATCGACATTACACACGGCTCTGAAGCACTCGTTTTTTATCTCTCAACCATTCCGAGATGCTTAACCCTTATGGCGTATTATTCACGACTTATGTTTTTGCCAAGTACATACATGCAGACATTTGAAGAAGCATTTTTCACTGGCTTCTTCGAAATCAATTCACAAATTTTTGTAAAGATGACTTCAAACCTTAATGCAAGACTGGTGGCTTATGAAACAAGCTTTTTTGTGGATCATCGCCAAGCACCAGAGGATGGAGTGAAGTCAACACAGTGGAAGGAGTTTATGATATGTCACGCCAATTTGCTGAACCAAAGAGAGCAAGCAGCCATACAAACGTACTCACGTCACCACAAAAAGCCTGTCGGGGACGATAGAGTTCAGGAGGAGGGACGTAATTTCCCACTATATGCACTTATGTGGCAAATGAGGTTTAGTCTCTTTGGCACAAGTCCTTAAGTCTTCTTGAATTAGGTACACACATACCTTTCTGGTTTTTTTCTTTCCCTTATAGATCTTCTTAAGCCATGTTGTGATTCTCCCTCATGTCCAAGTTCCTGCAATTTTGCTTTACCTTTAGACTTCCATGCTTTGATTTTTTCCATCTGAGTTTCTTCATCATCTTCTGAAGTATCTTGTTCTTCAATCTTTGGTTGATGCTCTCTGCCAAGCTTTGGGAAATCTTCTTCAAGGTCATATGGCAATTTGACCTTCCTGCATGAATCTTCATACCATCAATTGTTCTCATCAAAAACTACATCTCTACTTACCCAGAATCCTTTGTTGGTAGGGTTGTATAACATGTAACCCTTTTGATTGTTGTCATATCCAATAAATACACACCTTTCTGCCTTTGGATCCATCTTGCCTCTAACCTGTGAAGGAACATGAGCAAAAGCAATACATCCAAAAATTTTACAATGATCTAAGCTAGGTCTTCTTCCATTCCAAGCCTCATATCGAGTCATCTCATCAAGGGATTTTGAAGGCAACCTGTTAATCAAGTAAGTGGTTGTAGATACAACCTCAGCCCATAGAAAATTAGGCAAATTCTTTTCATTTAACATGGACCTTGCAGCTTCAACAATTGTCCTATTCCTCCTTTCTACCACTCCATTTTGCTCAAGAGTGTACCTTGTAGTTACCTCTCTTTTGATTCCTCTTTCTTGAAGAAAGGAATCAAACTCATGGGAGAAGTATTCTTCCCCTCCATCTGACCTTAGCCTTTTTAGTGATTTACCTGTTTGATTCTCCACAAGAGCCAAATATCTTTTGAAACATGAAAAAACTTCATCTTTGTGTTTCATAAAGAATAGGATAGTCCATCTGCAGTAATCATCAATAAAGGAGACATAATACCTTGATCCAGATATTGAAGCTTCCTTGCTAGGTCCCCATCATCGTTATGAACCAACTCCAAGAGATCTCCATGCATATAACCTTTTTTAATGAATGGTAACTTGTGAGACTTTCCAAATTGACATGCACCACTTATAAATCATATGTTGTTTTGACAAGTTAGGGAGTCCAAGTACACTTTGGTCCCTGCAAATTTGCTTTAATGACCTTTCACGAATATGTGCTAATTGTGTCGTACTTCCAATTCTGTGAGTGTCTGACTACCATAATTAAAGAGAGCAATGTTTCTAGTGTCTTGTAATTGAAATGTGAACAATCTACCTGTCTTTTCACCTTTCGCAATTCTTCTGAATCCTTCACTTGGATTTTCAACAAATGCTCCTTCTTTTGTGAACCTGACTTGCAACCCTTTCTCTACTATCTACCCAACACTCATCAAATTCTTTGTAATGGTAGGGACATAGAGTACCTTACTGAGTAGGTTGATGTTTCCATCAGGTGCTTTGACATTTCCTATTTTCTCCACAAGGTGTCTTGTATCATCTCCTGTTTGTACCTCATGCTTATTCCTTGGATCTTCTAAATCTGATAGGAGTGCCACATTTCCTACCACATGATTTGAACAACCTGAATCTATGTAGAAAACATGCTCACTAGATTTACCTTGTGGCATAGCCATGTTCATGATCAATAATGAATCCTCTTTTTTTAAGTCTTCTATGTAGTAATTGAAGTCTCTCCTTCCTTTGTAGCCTCCTTGATAGTTTGAATGATTGTAGTTGTTGTAGTTGCCATGATAATTGTTGAACCTTCCTCTTGAGTAGCCATAACTTCCTCTATTGTATCCTCTGCCTCTTTGATTCTTGGAATTCCTAAAGCAATTTACAGTTGTATGATTAGTTAATCCACAAATAGAACATGAGTTGGAGTCTTGGGATCCCCCCTTGCCTTGTCTACCTCCTCTTCCTCTACCTTTGCCATGTCTTCCTCTACCTGCATAGTTAGCTTGATATGTTCTTGCTTCATCATCCACTTTCTTTTACTTTCCTTTGTTTTCTTTGGACTTTCTTTTATCAGTATATAAGGCTGAAGATTGATTACCTTTAGAGCTTTCTCCATTTTTTATAAGCTTTGCCTCTTGAGTAAGTAGTTGTCCAATGAGTGTATTGAAATCAGGTGCATTCATGTCCATGTACAAATCCATAGCTGTGGTGAATGCTTCCCACTTGTCATCTGCCTTCAAGCCATTGATGACCTGCCTTACAATATTCTCTTCATCTATTACCTCTCGAATGCTTCCCAACTGATCTGCTATGTCCTTGAGCTTTGTGACAAAATCAGTCACATTTTGTTTGGGAGCCTTCTTGAGAGTTGTGAAATCCAACCATAGTTGATGCTTCCTAGCTTTAGTACTTGAAGAGAAGAAAGCTTCAAGTGCATCCCACACTTCATGAGATGTCTTACAACTTCTAATGTGAGGCAACAAAAAATATGAGATAGAGTTGACGAGATAAGACCTTGCAAGTGCATCCTTGGAGCACCATGTGCTCAATCTTTCTTGCTCTTCTTGTGTTGGTTGACTTTTGTTCCTGAAACTTGGCATAACTTCATCTCCAGCCACATAACCATATAAACTTCTACCTTGGAGATAAGCTTTCATTCTTAATGACCATGCTGAGTAGTTACCTCTGTCCAATTTGTCAATTGATGAAGGAAATCCATCTGCCATCCTTGCTCTGATACCACTGTGAAGAGATGGATAGGTATGTGCTTAAAGATGAAGAGGTGTTGCAAAATCCTTGATCTACACCAGCCAAATGAACTCCAGGATTATGTGGCGGGCCCTTTTAGCTTGCCAATGGATGTATTATACACCCTATGTACCTTGGAAGATCACTCTCAAAAAGATAGATCAAAACAAGTAAGTTGGAGTTAGCTCAGAGGTGAAGAACTTGCTATTTTGGTTCATACACATGTCTAGTGTTTTGCATAATTCTCTAAGCACAGCAGTAATTAGCTTAATTCCTTTTCAGGAAGTCTAGTTAACTTAAAGAGATAAGTTTCAAGAGTAATCTCATCAAAAATAATGAACCACACACTGAGAATGATGTTTAACAAGTGCTGATATCATCCCGATTTAACGAGCTGCTACAATAATGAGACGAGTGAGCGGAAAAATGAACATAACTCAAGATTTAAGAATCCAATGATTATGAAAATTTGTATGCTTATAATAGACAGTATGTTGAATCCAACAAGCTTTAAAGCATTGAATTTAAGTAAAAAAGTTGGGTACCTAACAGAGAAGTGAAAATGAACAGACAGGGTTGACTTCAACTAAACATAACTGAAGATTGAAACACCCAATGAAATGAAACTTGGTGAGCATATAGAAGACTTAGAGCTAACTTCACCAAGTTAAATCACTGAAAAGGATGTTGATGTGTGAAACATCACAAGAAATGAATTAATGTGACACTAGAACACCTCTATGGTCACTATTAACTCATTGCCACTCCAAACTTTGAGAAATGATAGCCAAAACCAAGAACTTTACTTCTTCAAAACTTTCTAGTCACTGAAATGACATACCTTCAGTATTTTGCTAATTTCTCTTAGCTCAAATATTATTTCTCCAAGATCTTTTGGTGGATGAAAGTAGAAGAGTAGATCTTTCCAACAAGCTATGATATGCAAGAAACAAATCTCTAGAACTCAAGATATAGCCATCGACTTTATGCTGAAACTTGATGCCATGCATCGACTTGCTCTACAAACTTCATGTTTTTAGAAGATTCAACAACAGGTAACACTCAGAGAATGAAAACAATGACTTATTAGCACAAACTCGATGTCAGGCATCGACTTGCTTGGAAAACTTCAACTTCTGAAATCATTTCACAGAAAACAAACTCTGGAGATGGAAGAAGAAGACTTATACACAGAAGTTTAATAAACTCTTTCCATAACTATGAAACCTCACAAATGCACAGGTGCTTTCTCACGCAAAGAATCCCAACTATTCTCAGTCATACAAAATGAGTACTAACTCACTTTCTCATTGTCTTCCTCATCGCGTCAGTTGATACAAACTAAATTATATAGATTTTCTTATTCTCGTGATTTTTGAAAAAAAAACTTCTAGAACTAAAGTGAACTAACTTTACAAATATAATACACTTGTGAATTTGTCCCTTCACATAGGCATGTGGTTTTCTTCCTAAGATTTGACCTTCAAATATATGTCCAATTAGTGATTGTTTCTCCAATAGCTCCCCCTCAATCACTAATTGACATTCTCTGTTTCTTCATATCATCTTCTTTTCTTTTATTCATGCCATGCTTTTGAATCTGCTGGTCTTCACACCATCCAAACTCTTTGTCATTATGTCTGCTATCTGATCTTTTGTAGAAATGTACTCCACTTCAATTTCTTTCTCCATCACCTTTTCTCTCAGAATGTCATCTACATAAATACAAATGTAGATTGTACCTTCCTCTGTTCTTTTGATGAGTAGACTTGGATCTACTTTCGATCTTTGATATCCAAGATCATTGAGATACTTCACCAATCTATAGTTCCATGCTCTTGGAGCTTGCTTCAATCCATATAGTGCTCTTCTCAGCCAACAAAAAAAATTTGGATACCTGGAATCTATAAACCCTTGAGGTTGTTCCATGTATACCTCATCTGATATGTATCCATTCAAGAATGCATTCTTTATATCCAATTGACTTAGGGTCCATCCTTTTGAAGCTGCAATAGCAATGATTGTTCTTATAGTTGACATCTTAGCTACAGTACTGAATGTCTCATCATAATCTATGCCATAGGTTTGGGCATAGCCTTTCACCATCAGTCTAGCTTTGTATCTAGCTATACTTCCATCTTCAAGCTTCTTCATTTTATAAACCCATTTTGTTCCAATTACTTTCTTACCATTTGGTTTAGGAACAAGTTCCCATGTCTTGTTCTCCTCCAGTGCATTGAATTCTTCCTTCATGGCTTCTTCCCATTGCTTCTTACCTTTGGCTTCATCATAGTTTTGAGGTTCTTCATCATCTTTGACCATATATGCATAGTTCTTCTGAGTTATGTAAGAAGTATCATAAGAATACCTTTCTGGTTGCCTTCTAGTCCTGCTTGACCTTCTTGGTTCACATTCTTCATAACTGTCTGGATACACTTCTTCATCAAATATAGGAGCTTCTTCATTCCTTCTTGTTAATCCACTTCTAGATGTACTTGCTTGCATATAGTCTTCATCTCTATTTACGTGCACAATTGATTTTCCTTTCTGTTGGAACTGAAGGACTCACTAGGCAAGGAAGCTTAAGAAGGGAGTCAGAGAGAAGAGAAGGCACAAGCAGACAAGGGAGTCAACGACGATCTGGCAAGTAGGCCAATAATTTTCTTCATGAAGAAGCAAGTACGAGCATTCACGCAGATCTAGCA
Source organism: Ceratopteris richardii (assembly GCA_020310875.1). Lineage (NCBI taxonomy): Eukaryota > Viridiplantae > Streptophyta > Polypodiopsida > Polypodiales > Pteridaceae > Ceratopteris > Ceratopteris richardii. The sequence goes on from CM035406.1 coordinate 100,792,391, forward strand.
CTAAGGCAACCTTTAATTTTTTCAAAACCCTTACACTAATTAAAAGTGATTCTCATCACTAACAACCCCTGTAAATACCATGTTCACCTTTTTGTAGCTCCATTTTGGGCAAGCCGAGGAGTCCTCGAGCTTGAGGAGCCTTAGAAGTAGTTGCTTACCAATTTTCGTATTTTTTAGATCTCATTTGAGCCCTCAAATAAGCCCTGGAACCTAATTTTTAACTAGGCCAGACACTAGGTCTGGACAGGGCCAAAGCTAGTCAAAAACTATAAAAGGAGCTAGAGAGCTCATTTTTGGGGTTAGATTGTAATTGAATTGAACTTGTAAGAGCTTTTTGAAAGTAATCTAAGAACTCCATTGCTTCTCACTCTTTGTCTTGCCGTGTGTGCGCGTGTGTGTGTGTATGTGTGTGCATGTTTGTGTGCTTCTCACTCACGCACTTGTGCCTCCACTTGCTCGAGGTCTTCATACCATCCTCACGTCTTCCCGGATTGACATTAAAGGAGGTGCTACTCATCACTGAGCTACACCAAATTTTGGCGCCGTTGCCGGGGATCGAGCTTTGAGGACGAGCGTGTGATGGTAAGACGTAGAATGGAGACGTTGGCGTTGTAGGTAATTTCTTTACTTTTCCTATTTTTCTCTTTCTTACCTTACCACCATCATCACCATCATCATCATCACCATCTTCCACCTCCATTTCCATCATCGCGAAAATTTCAGTTTTTTTATCATATCACCTTCTCCACCTCATTTCCCTCATTTCACTTGTGAGAGAGAGCGAGAGAGCGAAATTGTGTGTGCTGTTTTTGCATGTTTCTTGAGCTGTCTTGCAGGTACAGGCCGCATCATCGTCCCCAGCACTTTGCGCAGGTACGGAATTCTCGGTAACTGTCTGTGTGTCGCCGACCTCTGTCAATCGCAACCGACAGAAAAAATGCTCAAATTGCCAAACAAAGTGCAAAACCATGATCTACAGGCCTAGAGCTTCCCAAAAATGTGCTTAGATTTTTGAAACTCCTCAGATTTTTGTCAATCGCGATTGCTCTGTCAATCGCGATCGACAAACCACGACGGACAGACCTGTCAATCGCGATCGGCCAGTTAATCACGACTGACAGCCCACGACGGCTCTGTCAATCGCGACCGATAGAGTCAACGACCGATTGACCACGACCGACGGATCATACGCGTGACACGTGTCAATCGCGATCGAGTCATCAATCGCGACTGACAGTCCACGACGGCTCTGTCAATTGCGACCGACACAGTCAATGATTGTTTGACCACGACGGACAAACCCTCGCGACCGACCTGTCAATCGCGATCGACCCATCAATCGTGACCGACAGAGTCAACGACCGATTGACCACGACGGACAGACCCTCGCGACCGACCTGTCAATCGCGATCGACCCATCAATCGCGACTGACAGAGTCAACGACCCTTTGACCACGACTGATTGACTTTTCGAACCACCTGTCAATCGCGATCGACACGTCAATCGCGACTGACAGCCACGACGGACCTGTCAATCGCGATCGACACATCAATCGCGACTGACAGAACTTGCGAACGCGTTAGAAGGGCAAATTTGGCCAATTTTCTAGGGTAAAGAATAGGGGGCTAATTTGGCCAATTTGTGGGACAAACACTCGGGGTTAGCATTGCATGTTGAAGCCGCAACCCAAGTAATTCAAGAATTTCTGCCTGCTTGATTAAACTATTTTGAACCCTGTTTTAATCCCTGAAGCCTGAACTGACATAACTTCCTCATACGAAATCCAATTGCTGTGATTCTTGTTTTGTCAGAAAGCTCGTGAGGAGTACAACCAAAACTTCCACTGGTTATGTGAAAATTAAGATCATGATTATTAGATAGGGTTTTTTGAAGTTAACCATAACCGAGGTAGGAAAACTGCGGGATCTTTGGGATTGTTTTTTATAAAGGCAAGAGATAATTTGGTCGGTGAGTCACATGCATGAAAATGGTTTAGTCTGTCATTTGAATTTAAGTCTGGAGCTAATCTTGGGACTAATGCAGGTCTATTGAGAAGCAATTGAGAGCGTCCAAGCAAGGGCTTTGTGCAAGCTTGAGAATCAACTTCTCGAGCACTAAAGAGCAAGGATCAGCAAGAAAGGTCGGAATACTCTCAACTCCCCTTCGTCAATTCCTAGCTTAGGCTAAGAACGACTAGAGGTAGGAGTAAGTCAGGGCGACGATAGGCAATTATCAAGTTGAAGCATACCTAAACTTTCAAGTTCAAGCTAAGAACATAATCTTTGTACTGTCAAGAACTTTAAAGGAAAAGAACTTAACGTGGAACGATCAACTTTAAGTGCGGAACTACACTCAAATATACCTTACGACGTGATATCAGACAAGAATTTTAACACGGGAATCAACTAAAAAGAATCAAGTAACTGATACAAAAGGACTCTGCAACGAGGTTGTACTTGGGCAAATTTGGGCTATCCAATTAGGCTTATGAACCTTAGATCAGGGCGACATCTAGTAAGGGATAGACAAAGCCTTAGGTCTTCAGAGGCTAGTGTCAACCACACTGCTAGGTCGTGGGCCCAGCAGTTGAGCCGCCACTCATACTACCCAAGTTCTGAGACTAGTGAATCCGAGATGTCTCAAGGTATGGAGAGACCTACAGGAAGTTCAGGAGTGCCATACTTGCACAGGGTAGAAGGCCCTTACAAAACGCAGTTGGAATACCTTAGGACCAACCGATTAGGTGACAGCGTCTATGAGGATGGCCTAGGAAGATCTGTGGTACAGATTAAGAATCCTGATCAATCCATTGGACTAGAGCGCCCAGCTGTCAAGTTTGAAAACGGAGCATACTTGGACAAAGAAGGAACCATATACGTAGTCACCAGTCACCCAGATAGGACGAACAAATTTGGAAATGTGATCCCAGAAGCGGACTTAGGGGACCTAGAGCAAGGAAACATGGGTACAGAACCTAGAACCCCTCGAGGCAAATCGGTTCTCACTAGGATTATCACACCAGAGTGGATTCCCCAGGATAATAAGAGCATAGATTTGCTCCTCAATCGAGAAACTGACGAAGCCTTTTGGAGGTATAAATCTGATCGACCAATTGATATAGGAACAATCATGATCTATGAGTTTAAGGATCCTGATAGCCCAGGCAGAGTGACCTACTTAGATCACGCTTCGGAGAGGATCTTTGTGGTGACAGAAAATGATAGGCATGCTTACACTTGGAAAGGTGAAATTATTTTCCCCCAACCAAGATCAAATGTGTCTTATGGTCACCCTGGAGCGGGAACACCCCAAGCTCATGGAACTCAAAGAGACAGAAGTAGAGATAGGCCAGAAGTAAGCTTTGCTAACCCAGGGAGCAGAGAAAGAACGAGGATGGAAACAAATAGAGTGGAGCCTGAGGTACATAGAGCCCCAAGAAATCAAAGGAATATGGAAGACTTCCCTCTACCACGACCTAGAGAACACACCAGGATTTTGAGACCAACTCAATTAGTCAAGTCCATGAAAAATTACTTCGATGGCACAGGAGACCCATACGATCATGTGGCAGAGTTTAGGCAAGTCTTGAGAGCAGAACAAGTGGAGGACCTATTCACACAATATAATGCCTTTGGTCTAACCCTTAGGAACACAGCCCTCACATGGTTCCAACCATTAAACGAGAGACAGTTCAGGAGCATAGACCAACTCCTAGAGGCTTTCATTATTGAATTCTCTAAGAGTGGCATAAGACATAATACCTCCTCACTGATTCACAGCTTCAAGCAAACCCCTCAAGAGACCGTGAGACTTGCAGGAAGGAGATTTAGGCAATATCTTGAAAGATGCCCTGTCCCTGAGCTACCCACACCAGCTAAGCAAGTGGCTTTATTCTTGGATGGATTGCTAAGTACCAAATTAAGATCATATGTGTACTTAAAGGACCATAGGACCATAGAAGAGTGTGTACGCATGTGTATTGACATTGAGGATAACCTAGGGGAGGAGTTAGAGCTTTCCAAGATATACAAAGATTCAGATAGTGCCTCTAGCCTCTCTTCCACGCAATCCACATCGATTGAGGAACTTGCAGAGAAAGTTGCTCAGAAACTAGGTGTCTCTAGTAAACAAATCCCAAGGTTCGCCCCTGTAAAAAGATGCTATAATTGTGGAGGCGACCATATGGCAAATGTCTGTCCCATTATGGCTCAACCCCAAGTAAATCCTAGTGGCCAATACTGCACCATAGAACGGAGATACACAAATCACACAGCGCAAGATTGCCCATACAACAAGCAAGCAGTTAGGCAAACCTACCCTCAGACATACCCTCAACAAGGAAGATATCAGAACCAATATCCACCACAACAGTACGCTAGGCCTCAACAAACCTACCAACCCTACCAAAACCAACTGAGACCCCAGCCAGTGCTAGCACAGCAACCACCTGCTCCTACTAATGTGATCCCAGTAAAATATGCAGCTGCAGAAGAGAACCTGAATAGAGCTATAGTCCCTGTAACATCATTGCTTTCTGAAAGTGACCCGAGTGACCATAGCTTTGATTCTACACATGTTGATAGCCCCCATGCCTACTCCATGCAGTCTCCTGAGCATGGTGAGTCTTACTATAGTGAAGAGCCAAATGAACCTAGTTGGGAGTCAGATTACACAAACGTCATGTATGCAAACCCCAACCCTAGGCCTCAACCTAAGCAAGTAAGACCCCCATTCCCTAAAGGACCATGCTACAGATGTCAGGGAGATCATCTCATTCGTGATTGTCCCTTACCTCCACCTATGCAACCCCAGTCAGTAACAATTCAAGGCTTTTGCCAAGAATGTGGAAAGGAGCATCTCTTACGAGACTGCCCTAAGAATCCTAATAATATGCCAAAAATCACTCCTATTAATGTTATTGGGTTAGTGGTAGATTCCACAGGAAGTGTCACTTCCACTGCACCCGTACAGGTAGTCACTAGAGCTCAAGCAGTGCAGCAAAACCAAGGGGTAAGCAAGGAAAAGAGCCCAGACGCTAGCGATACTGAGAGCCAAAATAAGAAGAGAACAAGAGCTTGGAGAGATAGCCGTGAACGTATGAAAAGGCAATGGGCAAAGAAGATGAGTGAACTTGAGGAAAGTCTACGAGAAACCAAGGCCAAAATCATAGAGATCACATCTCAACCGCACTCTCACACATTCCCACCGCTACCATCCCCATCACCCTCCATCCCTCCACCCTCTAATACACCCCACGTAACCCACCCACCACCCCAAGCAGGATCAGTATTAGCTGATCCCACTCCTGAAGACATAGACATGATGCTTAAAGCATATCAGGCCAGAATCCCAGACGGGCCAAATGTCACGGATCATGACAAGTGCTACCCTAGAGCTGACCTAGAGATAGAAAGAACCAAGCTTTGCGCGAAAATGGTCGCATTGGCTCAGACTATGTTTGAAGCCAGTCGCCTTTTCAATTACTCGGGCTCAGCCAAGACGCAATTACACTTGGATGGACTTCTAGAGAAGTTAGAGGGCATAATTGCAAGATCTGCCAAGGAAGAAAAAAATCAAGAAAGAGATAAAGCAAGCAAAAATATGACCCATCCCCCATCAAAAGCTTATGAGCCCAATTCCACTGAACCAGACAACCCCCCCTCCCTAGAAAGAATAGAGAATCTAATGACACAATCACAAAAGGAACTCGCCCCTCAACACCATGACAAGGCTAGTGAAAGAGCAGGTCTTCCTACCCAGAAAGCCTATGTGCCTGAGGCCTACGTGCCTAACTCTACGGAGCCAGACACCTCTTCTTCTATGAATCAATACACACCAGAATTCTTGCGAGAGATTCAAGAAGAGAAATGGGCTAAGAGAGTGAAGTTCCTCCTCCCATTGAACTGGTGGATGACACACACGATCAATTCCCACAAGACCTTCCTTCCATTTATGGAGAGCAGGAGAGTGCCCAATCTCAAGAAAGATTAGACTTCGAGTCTAATTCTTTACAAGAACTACCCCATTTCACAGGCCCATGGGAAGCAAAGTCCACCTGTATGAGAGCACCTACAGTCATGGTAAGAAACGAAGATTCAGTCATACCTAGGAACACAGAGGTAGTGAAGAACACCAAAGTGCAGTGCAATCTCACTTTGGAAGAGTTGCTTAAGGTTAGACCAGAAGTGTGGAAACATGTAGCCAATCAAGTGCCCGAAATAGCAAAACCTCGTTCCCAGGTAGGATCACATAGGACAGTGCCAGAGATACCCTTGGATAAGATAGGAGATATGTGTGAAGGTGAAGAAGGGAACACCTATCTTCCCATTACCTACCAGGAGTACACCACCAAGGCAATTTTGGACTCAGGTGCAGGAGTTGCAATTGCCACCACTTCCCTATGGAAGCGTTGGGGCAAGCCAGCACTCAAGCCAACGAGAATGAAATTGCAGATGGCCGATGGTCATATTGAGAGACCCTTAGGATTGCTAGAAGGAATAACTCTCACCACCTGTGGTGTCGAGTTCGAGCATACCTTTGCTATATGTGATTTTAGCAAGAACCATGCCTATGAAATGATCTTGGGACGACCCTTTATGCGACAGTTGCAAGTGGTACAGGATTGGGGAACCAATTCTTTGTATTTGCAGCACTTAGGTGTTACAACCAAAGTCAATCTCAAGGATTACTCTCATAGAGATGTCCCTCCTATCCAATGGAATCCCATCCATAGAGCCAAAGATGATACAGAATCGGTGCATTCCATAGGGTCGGGATCCTCATGGATGCATGAAGACACCCACTTATGGATGTGCAAAGTAGCAGTAGAAGAAGAGAAGAGGGAAAAGGCCAGGGAGGTAGGTGCAAAAGAAACCCATAGATCAATCCAAGACCCAGCCTATGCACCTGTAGTCTTTCCGGACGAAGAATTTGAACCCCACGGCTGGGCAGAAATCCTAGCAACAATGGATGTAGCCATCAATGAAGAACAATGGACACCTCACTGTGATGAAGATGGCTATGACATTTCAGTCTTCTCCATAGAGCCAATCATGGGAGAGGCAGTCTTAGAAGAGTGTGAACCTAACCCTGATGCATTTGAGGATGCGAGTGACTCCGATCTAGAGTCAATCATTATGGACCCACCTTTTGCATCAGATGAAGAATAACTTCCATGAAGTAGAATTTCAACCCCAGAGGCATGGAGAGCTTACAAATGATGTACGATTAGCCACACATGTGACCCCTAAGGAAGAAGGAAAGAAAAGGAAGAAGAAAGAAGTCACACAAGAAGAGGAGGGAATCTTTGTTTGAGGTCCCAGAAAATTTTAAGAAGTATGAGATAGATGACAGGAGAGTCATGATCAGAATGCCGAAACGAGAGGCACAGTCAGGAGAGGCCTATGATAACAAAGAAACCACCAAGAAAATAGTAGTGGCCCTAGAAGAAGGAGAGGAGAGATGCACGTACATAGGCCATGACCTAATAGGGGAAGAAGAGCATGCGTTAATAGCCTTGCTAAGAGAATACAAAGATGTATTCGCTTGGAGTTACAAGGATTTGAAGGGTGTGGACCCTGACAGATGTTCACACACTATCCCCATGACCTCAGACGCCAAACCCTCTAAGCAAAAGCCATATACATATAACGATAATTATGCTGCTAAGATCAAGGAGGAGATAGATAAACTGGTTGAAGCTGGATTCATTTACGAAATTGAGCACACTGAGTGGGTATCCCCCATCGTAGTGGTGCCCAAGAAAAATGGAAAGCTGCGTGTATGCATTAACTTAAAGAAGGTCAATGCCGCCACAATTCGAGATAACTATCCGCTTCCTATCACAGAACATCTCTTAGAAAGAGTAGCAGGCAAGGAAGTGTACAGCTTCCTTGATGGATTTTCAGGCTACAATCAAGTAGCCATTGCTCCAGAGGATCAACATAAGATAGCATTTGCCACTGAATGGGGCATATTTGCCTTTAGAGTAATGCCATTTGGGCTTACCAATGCACCAGCTACCTTCCAGAGGCTGATGTGCCATGTATTTAAAGAGTTCCTGAGGAAGAACTTAGAAGTCTATGTTGATGATCTTTGTGCTCATTCCAACATTAGGCAAACCCATATTCCTGAACTCAGACAAATCTTTGACAAATGTAGAGAATATCAAGTCTGCCTGAACCCAGAAAAATGCGTTTTCATGGTCAGGCAAGGTAAGATTTTAGGACACATAGTGTCAAAGAATGGCATATCCACCGATGAAGAGAAAGTAAGAGCCATAGCCGAGTTACCTAGGCCAAAGAACGTCAAGGAAGTACAAGCTTTCATGGGGCATTGTGGTTACTACCGACAGTTCATTCATATGTACGCTGTCATTGCAAAGCCCATGTATGGACTTCTGACTAACTTTGAGTGGACTGATGAATGTGAGAATTCCTTCAATGAGCTTAAACGGCGATTATGTTCAGCACCAATCTTAACCACACCGGATTGGAATAAGCCTTTCCACGTTCATGTGGATGCATCCAATTATGCCATTGGATGTGTGCTTGCTCAACCTACTGGTGAAGGTAATATGGATCTTCCTATTGCCTATGCTAGTAGACAATTGAATGCAGCTGAACGAAATTATACCACTACTGAGAGAGAAGGCTTAGGCATGGTATATGCAGTTAAGAAATTTAGACACTATTTGCTTGCAAATAAGTTTAAATTTTTTACTGATCATCAGGCATTGCTATACCTCGTAAACAAGCCATGCAATACAGGAAGATTAGTAAGATGGTTTCTCTTGCTAATGGAATATGATTTTGAGGTTGTGGTAAGGAAAGGGAAGACTCATTTGAGAGCAGATCACCTTTCTAGGCTCACATCGGGAGAAGCCCCACAAGGAGTGTCAGATGACCTTCCTGATGCTTACTTGTTTAATTTGGAGGTGGTGCCGCAGTGGGCTAAGCCATTAGTACCAGTGTTGACATACGGACCTAACCATCCATTAGTAAACACACAAAATAGAGAGGTTGTGAAAGCCCAAAAGTACCACATCATGGCAGGAAGCATGTACAAGCACACAGATCAAGGAATCTTGGCCTGTTGTGTGGAAGAGGATGAGTACGCTAAGTGGTTGCAATTAGCACATGTAGGTGCATTAGAGCAACACTACTCAAAACAACGAACCCTACAGACACTAAGAAGACTCGAAGTGCATTGGCCAACGATGGAAGCTGATGTCCAAAAGTTGTGCAAGGAATGCCCAATCTGCTGCACTAAACCACCTGTGGAACATGCCACTCTTTATCAAGTGTCCATAGTGCCAGATTGGAGTGAACCACTAGTATCCTTCCTGAGGACAAAAACATTCCCTCAAGACATGACGCTTGCTAGGAAAAGGAGTTTAGAACAAGAAGCCCAGGAATACTCACTCATTGGTGATAATCTATACAAGCATGGTAAAGATGGTTACCTGAGACTATGTGTCCATGAAAGTGAATATCTTAAGATCTTGGAAACTGCTCACCAAGGTGTAGCAGGAGGACACTTTGGACCAGATCGGGTGATCAAGGCAATACTCTTTGCGGGTTTCTAGTGGCCGACCCTTCACATGGATGCACATACCTATGTGAAACGGTGTGATGTTTGCCAGAGAACTCAGTATCCTATACGTAAAGATGAGATGCCACTGAAACCTATGATGGGTGGACGTGCATTCTCTAAGTGGGGAATAGACTTCGTAGGTCCTATTAATCCCCCAGCTAAGGGTTCCCATGCGGAATATATCATTGTTGCCACAGACTATCTAACAAAGTGGGTAGAGGTAAAAGCCACAACGAAGAACGATGCTCAAACAACTGCTAAATTCTTGTTTGAGAATGTATTCACAAGATACGGGCTACCTATAGAGTTAGTAAGTGATAGAGGCACTCACTTCTTGAATGAAGTAATTGAAAATCTGCTCCAAGAATTCTTGGTAGTTCATAAGAAGTCTGCCCCCTACCACCCACAAGCTAATGGGCAAGCCGAAAGCACAAACAAGATTCTGTGCAATGTGTTGACCAAGCTCGTGAATAATAAACGCTTTGATTGGGACAAACAGCTACACCATACTGTTTGGGCATACCGAGTAGCCTACAAAACGGTACTCCAAGCCACCCCCTTTCAGATGGTATTTGGTCAAAATGCAGTGCTACCATTGGACTTCTTGATACCTACATTGAAGGTAGCACAAGAGCACGAATGGACGGGTCATGAACTCTCCTCTAGACTTTTTGACCTTGAACGATTAGGAGAAACAAGACTAAGGGCAGCTGCAGGGATATATGCAGCTAAGAAACGACAGAAGGCATATTTTGATGCCCACATGAAGGATAAAGGTTTGAAGGCAGGCGACCTAGTACTAGTATACACTTTGAAACAACATGCGAGAAAATTAGAGAAGCGTGGCTATGGACCTATGATCATAAATAGGATCTCCACAAGTGGAGCAGTGCAACTAGCCACATTGGAAGGTGACGTTCTCCCAAGCTATATAAGCGGATGCAGAGTCAAGTTATATCAGGAACCTCTCACAGAGGAAATGCTAAGTCGACTCAATATCGCCAAGAAACGCAAGGAAGAAGAAAAGCGGATTCGAGAAGAAGCTCAAGCAAAAGCTTTAGAACGCATCAGAAGGATGAAGTTGCGAAGACAAGGTAGAGATCAGCCTAGAACAAATGACTATGCAGATCAAGGATATCATATGGCAATGTGTGAAGTCGCAGGAACAAGTTCCCATAGAATAATTGATCGACGACCTTTTGTGACCATAGAGGTAGGACAAGGAACTAGTGCACAGTCCGTGCGAGCATTGATTGACTCAGGTGCAGCCACTAGTGCGGTGAGACTCTCTTACTGTCAAGAATTGAAATTAAAGGTCAATCCTATAGAAGCTTATCTCATAGGATTAGGAGGTGTGGAAACCCCTTGCATGGGCGAGGTGGAGCTTCCCCTCTACATTCAGGACATGTTAATGACAGTTAAGGTACTAGTGTGCCAAGACGAAGACCTCACGGAGCCTCTTGTCTTGGGTCAGGACTGGATCTATGATCATGCAGTCAACCTAAACCTAAGAAGTGGACTTCTTCAGGTATGGGTCAATCATAGTCGAATTACAGTAGAGTTAGATAATGGAGCACTCAAGGAACTAGGAAAGGCACACACTCCTGGTCCTTCCAGGAGTACACATGAAGATGACCATGCTGTTCTTGTCCAAAACTATGTGTTGCAGAGGAATGATGTTTGCAAAAAAGGAGTCAGGGATGCAACGGAACTCCCTTCTTTTCCAAAGGCCAGAGGGAGGCAACAACCAAAGGTGGATCAAAGGCAGAAGAAGCAGAGTACTACCTATGTCGGAGATCAAAAGTACCTGCGCAGCAAAATGTCTCAGCTAGTGAAACAAGTGTGGGTGCGGAAAGGCGAACACCCGGTTGCACTCAAGCCAACCACACGGGCAAAGCCTCTTATTAGTAACCAACAACACGACACTAATAAGAAGTCTTTCAGAAGTTCTTCGGCTAACGTGAAGTCTATTTGGGTGCCCAAGAAGTCGATGAAGGCTAGCCCACAATCAAGACAAATTTGGGTGCCTAAGGCTTGTTTGCGGGCTCAAATAGCTACACCAAGACCACACCCTATACAGCATGATCCATTCACTCGCACAGCCGGCATCCACTCGTTTTCAACACTCAGGAACACACCAAGGCCCATGAGCACGAACAGAATCACTTGTAAATGGGTCCCTAAAAGTCCTCATTTTCAAGCCGACACACCTATAAAGCTCTCGAGAGTCTCTACGAAACCAAGAGCAAAACCCATCCACTGCATTTGGCAGCCTAAGACTTGTAACAAACCCCCGGACCCCATTTGTAAATCCATGACAACCTACTAACCACATCACTATCACACTACATCATTCCACTTAGCTCTTAGGTCTACCGAACTCCTAACCACACACACACTCGCACCGAGCACTTACTAACCCATCAATCTCTCCCGACCCTCATGTTAATGTTGTAATGGGAACAACAACGGTTCTCTCTTGTCCTGTACAATGTTAACACATGTTTCTATATTCTCACAGAGACAGGAAGCAAGAAGTAACATGGCAGATACGGTAGGAACTAGCTCCCAGGCAGGCACCAGCCCCCAAGTTGTGGACATTGAAAGCCTTCCGGTTGAGGAGGAATTAAAGGAACGACCAGCGGCATTGAGGGCATTACATGCCATACCGGTTCAGAACCCTCCACAGGGGCACACAATGCCAGTCAGCAAAAACTCTCATTGGTTCAGTGATGTGGCAGGACCCCTAGGTGAAGGCACTTATATGTGGGAGGCAGAGATAGAATTCAATGGGCGTTGGGGCAGGTATCACTTTTTTACCAGGGAATTTGAGAGATTGCAGAATAATGAAGGATTGAAACCCATATGGAAGAAGGCAGGACTCTACGAGTATTTCAAATTCCAATTGCCAAAGCCGGATTTTCTAAGATGCTCTTATTTGATTAGCACCCTTACTCCGAGCAAAGACAAAAAGGGATACAGCTCCTTTGTACTCCCATCTCTCACAAGGGGCAATGAGCTCAAGCGTTTCAGATTAACTATCAACTTGGTAAGGGAAGCTTTGGACATGAAAGGTATGCACATTCCTACGGAGAAAGAGACTATGGTTCCCGACAATATGAAGAACAGAAATTTGACAAAATTAAAGGACATGGTCGCGATGACACCTACGATCGCCATTCATTTACGCATGGTCATGCAACATTTCGCATTCCCCGCGCAGGAAAGGTTCACAATGCCTCCCAAAAAGATCTGGTTTAGCCTCTACTTAGCAGATGCCTTTGATTTGACAATCAATATGCCCCACTGGATTATCGACCAGATCCATTTGGCTCATCAAAGGTGGTATAAGAAACAAAAATCTGTACTGTATGGATGATGTGCGCTTACCAGAATTGTGTATAGATGTCTCGCATATGATGTACCGGTGCAAAGGGCTCTCATTTGGACCAGAGCACAAGAGTTTCAACGCAGACTGTCAGCCGCAGGGCCTCCCTCAAAGAAGATGAGAGGCGCCGTCCAGATGCCTTGTGCACAAGCCCAGCCAAGACAACCAGAAGTGGTGGAAGTGGAGGATGAAGAAGAAGAAGGACAAGAGGATGAACAGGAAGGATTTTCTGATGAGGAGGCGCATGACTATGAGCAAGAAGTTATACAGGAGCTAGAGGGTGCCCCAGCATATACAAAGGAGTTGAAAAAGCTCTACGATACCATCAACAGGGTCCAACAGCAACATAAGTTATCCCTTGCAGCAGGAAAGGCTATCATGCACCAAATCCTTGAGGAGGAAGGAGTCGACGAACAATATCGTGCCACACTGGATATGATCTCTGATGCTTTAGGAGTACCTGAGACAGTGCATACTGCCCTGGCACAATCACGCAGAATGGAAAGAAGATACGGAAGACGTCCCCCACGAGCAGGGAAACAGATGAATGTCTTAGTATCCAAAACACAAGGGACAGCCACGACCACGGGCACAGCACACACTGTGCACGATACTGAAGAGACCCATGTGTCCAGTGCACCCCCATCACCCCCCTTGCCACCCTCGCCTCCCACTCCACCACATTCACCTCCCATTACCAATGTAACAACCACCGTCACCGCCTCTGAGTCCACTGCCATGACTGAAGCACAAACTACCAATCAACCCACACACCCTCTCAACACCTCCCTTGTATACACCTCCACTAACACTGTAATCCTTACAGCAGCTACTGACATCCCCATTCCCCCACTCACACTTTCGGGCAGTTCATATTCACAATTGCACACACCACTGTACACATTCACCACAATCACTGCACCCACAATTCCACTATTCACAATCACTCCCACTACTGCGTCCACCATGGATTTTATGGACATATCACCCTCCACCGCACCTCTCCCTCCCCCCATACGGCCACAATCTCCCATTCCCCCACCACCCACTTCACCATTTTCCAGCACCGCATTCACACTTCCCTTCCCCTTTCCCTTTCCTTCTGCATTTAACACCCTTCCTGCATCCACCCCCATTAATAATGTATTTAATAACATGTATCAGTGCATGTCTCAGTTACAACAACACTATCAGCACCTAGATGCTCAGCATACAAGTTTGTTCAGGAGTCATGAAGCATTACAAGGAAGACTCATTGACTTAGAGAAAGAGAAGAAACAATTACAACAGCAGTTTAGTGCATTGCAAGAACAACATGAGCAATTAGTGGCAAATCCACCGGAGCCAGATGCAGAAGAAAGACAACAAATGGATGATCTGCTACACTCCCAAATCACAGAGAACCTCAAGCTCCGCCGCAACATGGCTCTATTACGGAAGCATATGTCTGCAGCCCTGGAAGAAAATAGACGGCTTCAGACACGAAGAGAACTTGGAAGTAGCCATGGAAGGTTCCCCACAAGAAATTGACCCGGAGAAGTTTAAGGCCATTCCCTCAGACAATATGCAAATCATATTGGAAACCCATGCTGATCTCCTCGAAGCCCATGCAGCCTTAGAAAAGGAAAGAGACGAACTACTAAGGCAATTGGCAGCTCAACCAGAACCACCCAAAGAAGTCCCAACCACAGCTGACACAACTGACGAAGTAGCAGCGCTCAAAGCACAACTCGAAGAATTACAAAAGAAAGTGCTTGAGTATGAACGCCAACCCTCCCCCTTGGTAGAACCAGAACCTGAAGACCTAGTACCAATCGAAGTAGAGGAAACTTTTGAGGACCCGTACGTTCCGATGCCAGCACCTGGAGGCAAGCAGACAGCAGAGGGCATGGACACCATTGAGATAGAGGCCCCTGAATGGATGCAGAGATTAGAGAAAGTGGCCACAACCCATGATGACAGGGTAGCAGTTCAAATAGCATCCATGTCACGATTGGAAGAGGTAATCATAAAATCCGAGTACTTTAGAAACCTCTCACATCACAGGTGGATCGGCACCTCCGACGACTTGTATGTTCCTTTTTGTGTCTTAATGGCGGATTATAATGCTGAAATCAAGCACCACACCTCACGGGAACCAACCTCTGCCACACAGTTTGCACCAGACGACATCCCAGAAAATGCCAAGCAGGGAAATATTCGCCAATTGACTTGGAGAATTCGGCTGCTTGAAACCTACCCGGAAATGAATCGCACATGGAATAACATGCCCCTGTATATCAAGTACAATCCCTGCTACTGTCCTGTTTTCCAAAGAAGGTCGTGGCCGAAATACACAAAGATGGTGCTGACAACCAAAGGATGTGAGAAATGGCTCAACTATGTCTACTTAGCACCACCTAAAGGTCAACCTACCGTAGGGTATATGATATCGACAATTCGGCATTGGGGTGTCAGGTTCAAAAGCGTACCAGATGTCATGACACAGATGTGCCTTAAAATTTTTGAATTCATGATAGTCACCTTCCGGACCTTCAAGAATGTTAAGGAACCTCACCTCTCTGCGCTCGGATTCAATGAAGGCAATCAGGATCTTTTTAATGACATGAGCACAACGCCCTCTATTAATGTTGTTTATGCATGGCATGCCCGCATCAAATACCTACCGGCCTGCTTCAAACAGACATTTGAAGAGATATTTGTCACAGGGTTCTGGGAATATCACTCAGAGATCTTCATTCCCAGGCCCTCATATTTATTACAATTGTTTGCAGTAGAACAAGCTCTCCATTCAAAAAAGTTACGAATGCCACATCCAGAGGTTCCCGGGCAAGTAGATTGGGATGCTTTACTCATGGACTTGGCAAAGGGGTTGCGGATTGCAGAACATCACTTAGCACAAGATGTCGTTGAGTACTACATCCAAAAACCCACACAACACGGGTCTGTCAGGGACGACAGACGCGAGAGAGGGGGGGGTGTTGGAACTGAAGGACTCACTAGGCAAGGAAGCTTAAGAAGGGAGTCAGAGAGAAGAGAAGGCACAAGCAGACAAGGGAGTCAACGACGATCTGGCAAGTAGGCCAATAATTTTCTTCATGAAGAAGCAAGTACGAGCATTCACGCAGATCTAGCACTAAGGCAACCTTTAATTTTTTCAAAACCCTTACACTAATTAAAAGTGATTCTCATCACTAACAACCCCTGTAAATACCATGTTCACCTTTTTGTAGCTCCATTTTGGGCAAGCCGAGGAGTCCTCGAGCTTGAGGAGCCTTAGAAGTAGTTGCTTACCAATTTTCGTATTTTTTAGATCTCATTTGAGCCCTCAAATAAGCCCTGGAACCTAATTTTTAACTAGGCCAGACACTAGGTCTGGACAGGGCCAAAGCTAGTCAAAAACTATAAAAGGAGCTAGAGAGCTCATTTTTGGGGTTAGATTGTAATTGAATTGAACTTGTAAGAGCTTTTTGAAAGTAATCTAAGAACTCCATTGCTTCTCACTCTTTGTCTTGCCGTGTGTGCACGTGTGTGTGTATGTGTGTGCATGTTTGTGTGCTTCTCACTCACGCACTTGTGCCTCCACTTGCTCGAGGTCTTCATACCATCCTCACGTCTTCCCGGATTGACATTAAAGGAGGTGCTACTCATCACTGAGCTACACTTTCTCACATCTTCTTACCTCTTCTTCAAATTCTTTAGCTGTATGACTTTGATCTACATACCAACTTTTTTGTTCATCAAATGTAACATCTCTAGAAACAAGAAATTGTTTGGTTAAAGGATTCCACAACCTGTAACCCATCGTCTTTTCATCATAACCAATGAACACATATTTTTCTACCTTTGGTTCAAGTTTATGCCTAAGTTGTGATGGCACATAAGCATATGCACTTGATCCAAACACTTTACAATGATCTAGTGTTGGTTTCTTACCCCACCAAGCTTCATATGGAGTCATTCCATTGAGAGCTGCACATGGTAATCTATTCACAAGATATGTAGTTGTATTTATAGCCTCAGCCCAAAGATAATTTGAACAATTCTTCTCCTTCAGCATAGCTCTAGCAAACTCAACCAAAGTCATGTTCCTTCTTTCTGCTACACCATTTTGTTGTGGTGTATACCTACAAGTTATTTCTCTCTTAATACCTGAATTCCAAAGATAATCATTGAACTCTTGGGAGAAGTATTCTCCCCCTCCATCAGACCTCAGTCTTTTAAGCTTTTGACCTATGACTCTCTCTGCATATGCATGAAAATGCTTGAAAGCTCCAAACACTTCTGATCTTTCCTTCAAGACATATAAAGTTATCCATCTTGTAGCATCATCAATGAAAAGAACATAATACCCTGAGCCACTGATAGATCCTTCTTTTGTTGGTTCCCGTACATCTGTATGAATGAGCTCTAGTAATCCATCATGTTTGAATCCTTTCTTTTGAAATGGTAACCTGTGTGCTTTTCCCATTTGACATACTTCACATTTATAAACCATATGTTGACTTTGCACATTTGGTAATCCTAGTACAGACTGATTTGCAACCATAGCTTTAATTCCTCTTTCATTGAAGTGACATAATCTCTTATGCCAGAGATCAAGTTCTGTAATCACTCCTTCACCATGTGTGAGCAATGCTTGAACAATGTTTCCCTACACTCTTAAAGTAAAGAGTCTACCTTCTTTCTTACCAGAGACAATCTGATTATATCCATTCTCTGGATCTTCAACAAATACTCCTTCATTTGTAAACCTGACTTGAAAACCTTTTTCAACTATCTGTCCCACACTAATCAAGTTTTTAGGTATTGTGGGAACATCAAAACATTGGTTAGCAAATCTGCTCCACTCTTGTATTTCACTTTTCCAATTGAATGTACACTATGTCTTGTATTATCACTTGTTTGAACTGTATGACTAGAAATGCCTTTTTCCAATTCTGACATCAATTCTATGTTTCCTAACAAATGATTAGAACATCCAGAGTCAATGTAAAATACATTGAGATCTTCTTTGTTTGATGTGCTGATTGAGTTCATCATCAATGATGTATGACCTTCATTCTATGTATCATTTGCATAATTGTAGTAGGTGGTGTTGTAGGATTGATTATGTCCCCAACTTCTTCCTCCACCTCTACCATAGCCTCCTCTTTGACTTTGTCTACCTCTTTGAAAATTACTTTGATATCTTCCACCTGGGCCTCTGCTATTGTTGTTTTGATTCTGGTTTGATCCTTGTTGATTATGCCAACAGTCATGAGCCAAATGATTACTCAATCCACAGATCCAGCAAGCCTTCTTGTTGTTATTATGATTACCTCTTCCTCTTCCAAAACCTCTTGCTCTTCCTCTGCTTGTGCCTCTACCTCTTGCAAAATAAACTTGAGAACTAGACTCTTCTTCATCCTTTTCTTTACCTTTATCTCCTTTCTTCTTGTTCTTCATGTACATTGCAGAACTTTGTCCTTTATCTCCATCTCCCTTCAAGTCTTACTCAAATGTGAGCATCAAACCAAGCAACTGGTTCAAATTTGGAACATAATTGTTTAATGAAAGTTCTGTTGATAAGACAAAAGGTTTCCACCTTTCATCCCCTCTCAAACCTGTAAGTAATTGAGCAATCAACTTGTGATCCTCAATATCTTCATCTATGGATCCAAGACTATCTGCTAGATCCTTCATCTTAGTGACATAATCACTAATACTTTAACTTGGCTTCTTCTTGAATGTTGTAAACTCTGACCATAGGCTTGCTTTCCTTGCTTTAGTAGTGCTTTGGAAATGATACTCCAATGCATTCCATATATCTTCAGATGATTCCAATCCTCTAATGTGTGGTAGAAAATGATCAAAGATTGTATTGTAGATGTAGGCTTTTGCACTTGCATCCTTCTTCTGCCAATGCTTTAAAGCATCAAGTTCCTCTTTCTTTGGTCGGCTTTCATCTTCAAATACTGGCTTCTCTTCTTCACCTATTACATATATCATGAGATCCTTACTCATAAGTAAGACTTCCATTCTCATTACGCATGCGGGGTAATTATCTCTGTCCAGTTTGTCAATGGAGATATGAGCTGCCATACTCCTTTCCTTCTATTGCAACCTGTGAGCTTAAAGGTTAAAGGACAATACCTTTTGAAGTTCTTTGTGTATGAAGATACTTTTGAATTAATCTTTTGATGCCTTGTGTCTTCAAATGCTTCACCTTTCAAACTTTAATGGAAAACTTTCCAAAACTTCTCGTACCTTTGCCGCCTTCTGCTCTTTAGGACCTTTCTACTCTGATACCACTTGTTGATGTGTGAAACATCACAAGAAATGAATTAATGTGACACTAGAACACATCTATGGTCAGTATTAACTCATTTCCACTCCAAACTTTGAGAAATGATAGCCAAAACCAAGAACTTTACTTCTTCAAAACTTTCTAGTCATTGAAATGACATACCTTCAGTATTTTGCTACTTTCTCTTAGCTCAAATATTATTTCTCCAAGATGTTTTGGTGGATGAAAGTAGAAGAGTAGAGCTTTGCAACAAGCTATTATATGTAAGAAAGAGATCTCTAGAACTCAAGATATAGCCTTCACAAGATGACCATGTATGAATTCCAAAAGTGGAAATTTTGTCTGTTTTAGTAAAGATCACTATCTAAAATTGAAAATTAGATGCCTAGCATCGACTTGCAACCAAAAGTCGATGCCAGGCATCGACTTTCAGCTTTTTTAACCACTTTTTTAGTGTCTGAACTAGCCGATTGAACACAAACATGAACAAGACCACTTTTATGTTAGAAGTCGATGCCAGGCATCGACTTTATGCTGAAACTTGATGCCAGGCATCGACTTGCTCAACAAACTTCATGTTTTTAGAAGATTCAACAACAGGTAACACTCAGAGAATGAAAACAATGACTTATTAGCACAAACTCGATGCCAGGCATCAACTTGCTTGGAAAACTTCAACTTCTGAAATCATTTCACAGAAAACAAACTCTGGAGATGGAAGAAGAAGACTTATACACAGAAGTTTAATAAACTCTTTCCATAACTATGAAACCTCACAAATGCACAGGTGCTTTCTCACGCAAAGACAAATACAATACACTTGTGAATTTGTCCCTTCACATAGGCATGTGGTTTTCTTCCTAAGATTTGAACTTCAAATATATGTCCAATTAGTGATTGTTTCTCCAACAAAGGGTACACCAAGATCAAAGAAACCATCTCTGCAATCTGACTGAGAAAACTGAGAGATATGGCAGTGAGTTGTACACTTCACAAGAACATGTAAATATGAACTCAAATGATCATGAAAATGAAAGTATATTGATTTTACAACACAATGGACTTACTGATACATATGTGTGCATTGAAACCACACCTTGATATG
The DNA here is from genome assembly GCA_020310875.1 of Ceratopteris richardii. NCBI lineage: Eukaryota > Viridiplantae > Streptophyta > Polypodiopsida > Polypodiales > Pteridaceae > Ceratopteris > Ceratopteris richardii. Next base: position 100,812,768 of record CM035406.1, read on the forward strand.
GCATAAAGCTCAGCTCTTTGAGGTCTTCTTTGAGGCCTCTTTAACCATGACTAAAGCTGCCATCTATTTATAGTTGAGCTTGGGAGGCTAACTTCCCTCAATCACTCTCCAATCAATTAGTGATTGATTTGATTCTCTATCTACCACAAATCACAAATTCGTGGCTTCTCTTTCCCTTTTTGATCAAGTGGACTCAACCACTTAAGATTCTTTCAGTTTTACATTAAGTAAAGTCTTCAAAAGTTACAAGAGGTAGTTCACAAGTGAACTTTACATTGTCTTCATTTTAAGGCTTCTTCTTTGAATTTTTGGGACTCAAGCCAATACTTAGGCTTGTCATAGACTTGCTCCAATAGCTCCCCCTCAAGCCAAGTATGCTTGAGGTCTTCAATCTTCCGAGATTACTTGCAAACCAATCATGGCTTTGAATTTGCAAAGCTTTGTACCATCCAATGTTTTGGTTAGAATATCTACACATTGTTGATGAGTGGATACATATGATATTTGAGTTTCCTTTTTCACAATCTTCTCTCTTACATAGTGATAATGAACTTCAATATTTTTAGTCCTTGCATGAAAAATTGGATTAGAATCTAAGTGAATAGAACTCATATTGTTACCAAAAATAGTTGGAGTTCCAAACTCGAATCCAAGTTCTTTGAATAATGTCTTCATCCACATAGCTTCTTGTATAGCTATGGCAAGACCTCTGTATTTAGCTTCAGTAGAAGAGAGAGCAACTGTAGGTTGCTTCTTGGATGACCATGAAATAAGCTTTGAACCTGCAAAAGTAAGATATCCTGAAGTGCTCCTTCTATCTTCCTTGGAACCAGCCCAATCTGCATCAGAAAATAGCTTCAAACCTAAATTAGATACATAAGGATAATAAAGTCCTTCATTTATGTTTCCTTTGAGATACTTGAGAATTCTTTTGGCAGCATCCATGTATGGTTTCCTTGGTGTGTGCATAAATTGACTTAGCACACTCACACTGTAACATATATCTACTTTGTCAATGTGGCATAGTTGAGACTACCCACTAGACTTTGATATGATGTGATGTCCTCTATGAGTTCACCTTCATGTGAGCTCAATTTGTGATTGACCTCCATTGGAGTACCTGCAATCTTACAATCTTGCATCTTGAATTTTGCCAACATGTCCTTAATGTACTTTCTTTGAGTGAGAAAACAAACCATGATCTTTGTAGACAACTTCCAAACCTAGGAAGTAGGTAAGTGAACCCAAATCACTTATCTTGAACTCTTCTCTCATCTGATCTTTGATCTTCTTCATAGCATCTGCATCATTTCCTGTCAATATAATATCATCTACATATACACATAAGTAGATGACCTCAGAATTACTCTTTTTGATAAAGAGTGAAGGATACGCCTTGCTTGGTTGAAAGCCTTCGTCCTGCAAGAATGAAACAAGCCTGAAATTCCAAGCTCTTGGAGCTTGCTTGAGACCATACAATGCTTTGTTAAGTTTACACACATAATCAGGATAAACTTGATTCTCAAACCCAGGTGGTTGTGCCATATATACCTCTTCTGTTATCCAACCATTCAAGAATGCATTCTTTACAGCTAGTTGAAGTATCTTCCAATTCTTGGAAGAGGCAATACTAAGCAAAACCCTAATAGTAGGCATCTTTGCCACAGGAGAGGTCTCCTCATAATCAATTCCCTGAGTTTGTGCAAAGCCTTTTGCTAAAAGTCTTGCCTTATACCTGTTAATGGAACCATCAGAATTCTTCTTGAGTTTATAGACCCATCTTGAGCCTATTACCTTCATGGATGAAGTCTTGGGCACCAAATCCCAAGTGTTGTTTTCCTCAAGTGCTTCAATCTCTTCCTTCATTGCATGCTTCCATTCTGATTTTGCTTTGGCCTCTTCAAAGGATGATGGCTCCTCTTGATTTATGTCCTGTGCTATGTAAATAGAATGTTTAGTTACTAATGAGGTGCCAAACCCATACCTTTCTGGTTTTTTTCTTTCCCTTATAGATCTTCTTAAGCCATGTTGTGATGATTCTGCCTCATGTCCAAGTTCCTGCAATTCTGCTTTACCTTTAGACTTCCATGCTTTGATTTTCTCCATCTGAGTTTCTTCATCATCTTCTGAAGTATCTTTTTCTTCAATCTTTGGTTGATGCTCTCTGCCAAGCTTTGGGAAATCTTCTTCAAGGTCATATGGCAATTTGACCTTCCTGCATGAATCTTCATACCATCAATTGTTCTCATCAAAAACTACATCTCTGCTTACCAATCCATGTTGCCTCTAACCTGTGAAGGAACATGAGAAAAAGCAATACATCCAAAAATTTTACAATGATCTAAGCTAGGTCTTCTTCCATTCCAAGCCTCATATGGAGTCATCCCATCAAGGGATTTTGAAGGCAACCTGTTAATCAAGTAAGTGGTTGTAGATACAGCCTCAGCCCATAGATAATTAGGCAAATGCTTTTCATTTAACATGGACCTTGCAGCTTCAACAATTGTCATATTCCTCCTTTCTACCAATCCAAATTTCTCAAGAGTGTACCTTGTAGTAACCTCTCTTTTGATTCCTCTTTCTTGAAGAAAGGAATCAAACTCATGGGAGATGTATTCTCCCCCTCCATCTGACCTTAGCCTTTTTAGTGATTTACCTGTTTGATTCTCCACAAGAGCCAAATATCTTTTGAAACATGAAAAAACTTCATCTTTGTGTTTCATAAAGAATAGGATAGTCCATCTGCAGCAATCATCAATAAAGGAGGCATAATACCTTGATCCAGATATTGAAGCTTCCTTGCTAGGTCCCCATACATCTGTATGAACCAACTCCAAGAGATATCCATGCATATAACCTTTCTTCATGAATGGTAACCTGTGAGACTTTCCAAATTGACATGCACTACACTTATAAATCATATGTTGTTTTGACAAGTTAGGGAGTCCAAGTACACTTTGGTCCCTGCAAATTTGCTTTAATGACCTTTCACCAATATGTGCTAACCTTTTGTGCCATACTTCCAATTCTGTGAGTGTCTGACTACCATAATTAAAGAGAGCAATGTTTCTAGTATCTTGTAATTGTCTTTTCACCTTTTGCAATTCTTCTGAATCCTTGACTTGGATCTTCAACAAATGCTCCTTCTTTTGTGAACCTGACTTGCAACCCTTTCTCTACTATCTACCCAACACTCATCAAATTCTTTGTAATGGTAGGGACATAGAGTACCTTACTAAGTAGGTTGATGTTTCCATCAGGTGCTTTGACATTTCCTATTTTCTCCACAAGGTGTCTTGTATCATCTCCTGTTTGTACCTCATGCTTATTCCTTGGATCTTCTAAATCTGATAGGAGTGCCACATTTCCTGCCACATGATTTGAACAACCTAAATCTATGTAGAAAACATGCGCATCAGATTTACCTTGTGGCATAGCCATGTTCATGACCAATAATGAATCCTCTTTGTTTGAGTCTTCTATGTAGTTATTGAAGTCTCTCCTTCCTTTGTAGCCTCCTTGATAGTTTGAATGATTGTAGCTGGTGTAGTTGCCATGATAATTGTTGAAACTTCCTCTTGAGTAGCCATAACTTCCTCTATTGTATCCTCTGCCTCTTTGATTCCTAGAATTCCTAAAGCAATTTTCAGTTGTATGATTAGTTAATCCACAAATAGAACATGAGTTGGAGTCTTGGGATCTCCCCTTGCCTTGTCTACCTCCTCTTCCTCTACCTCTGCCATGTCTTCCTCTACCTGCATAGGTAGCTTGATATGTTCCTGCTTCATCATCCACTTTCTTTGACTTTCCTTTGTTTTATTTGGACTTGCTTTTATCAGTATATAAGGCTGAAGATTGATTACCTTTAGAGCTTTCTCCATTTTTTATAAGCTTTGCCTCTTGAGTAAGTAGTTGTCCAATGAGTGTATTGAAATCAGATACATGCATGTCCATGTACAAATCCATAGTTGTGGTGAATGCTTCCCACTTGTCATCTGCCTTCAAGCCATTGATGACCTGTCTTGCAATTTTCTATTTATCTATTACCTCTCGAATGCTTCCCAACTGATCTGCTATGTCCTTGAGCTTTGTGACAAAATCAGTCACATTTTGTTTGGGAGCCTTCTTGAGAGTTGTGAAATCCAGCCATAGTTGATGCTTCCTAGCTTTAGTACTTGAAGAGAAGAAAGCTTCAAGTGCATCCCACACTTCCTGAGATGTCTTACAACTTCTAATGTGAGGCAACAGAAAATATGAGATAGAGTTGACGAGATAAGACCTTGCAAGTGCATCCTTGGAGCACCATGTGCTCAATCTTTCTTGCTCTTCTTGTGTTGGTTGACTTTTGTTCCTGAAACTTGGCATAACTTCATCTCCAGCCACATAACCATATAAACTTCTACCTTGGAGATAAGCTTTCATTCTTAATGACCATGCTGAGTAGTTACCTCTGTCCAATTTGTCAATTGATGAAGGAAATCCATCTGCCATCCTTGCTCTCATACCACTGTGAAGAGATGGATAGGTATGTGCTTGAAGATGAAAAGGTGTTGCAAAATCCTTGATCTACACCAGTCAAATGAACTCCAGGAGTATGTGGTGGGCCCTTTTAGCTTTCCAATGGATGTATTAGACACCCTATGTACCTTGGAAGATCACTCTCAAAAAGATAGATCAAAACAGGTAAGTTGGAGTTAGCTCAGAGGTGAAGAACTTGCTGTTTTGGTTCATACACATGTCTAGTGTTTTGCATAATTCTCTAAGCACAGAAGTGATTAGCTTAATTTCTTTTGGGGAACTCTAGCTGAGAATGATGTTTAACAAGTGATGATATCATCCAGATTTTCACGGGCTGCTACAGTAATGAGACTAATGAGCGGAAAAATGAACATAACGCAAGATTTAAGAATCCAATGATTATGAAAATTTGTATGCTTATACTAAACAGTATGCTGAATACAACAAGCTTTAAAGCATTGAATTTGGTTAAGTACAGAGTGAGAAAAAGCTCTGTCAAGATGAGTAAAAAAGTTCGGTACCTGATAGAGAAGAGAAAATGAACAGACAGGGTTGACTTCAACTGAACATAACTGAATATTGAAACATGCAAATGAAATGAAACTTGCTGAGCATATAGTAGACTTATAGAGCTAACATTACGAAGTTAAATAACTAAAAATGATGGACCAAGCTCAGAGAAACCATCTCTGCAATCTGACTAAGAAAACTGAGAGATATGGCAGTGAGTAGTACACTTCACAAGAACATGGAAATATAAACTGAAATGATTATGAAAAAGTATATTGATTTTACAACACAATGGACTTAGTGATACATATGTGTGCATTGAAACCACACCTTGATATGGCATAAATCTCAGCTCTTCGAGGTCTTCTCTGAGGTCTCTCTAACCATGACTAAAGCTGCCATCTATTTATAGTTGAGCTTGGGAGGCTAACTTCCCTCAATCACTCTCCAATGAATTAGTGATTGATTTGATTCTCTATCTACCACAAATCACGAATTTGTGGCTCCTCTTTCCCTTTTTGATCAAGTGGACTCAACCACTTAAGATTCTTTCACTTTTACATTAAGTAAAGTCTTCAAAAGTTACAAGAGGTAGTTCACAAGTGAACTTTACATTGTCTTCATCTTAAGGCTTCTTCTTTGAATTTGTGGGACTCAAGCCAATACTTAGGCTTGTCATAGACTTGCTCCAACAAGGATGAACTTATACATCTATCTTATTCAGATTGTATGTATTTCCATCTATTCTTAAGATTTTGTTGTGTGTTTCTCGCTCTTGTATCTACTTTAGTCTTACGTGACTCTATGTATCTTTCTTGATATTCATTGTGTAGTCTAAGTATCAAGCATAGTTGAACATTAACAATGAGCTCCTCTTGATGAAATTCTCTTAGTGTTCTATTCCAATGGTAAGGCCTGATCCAAGAGTTAATGCAAACTGTACTTTTTGCAACCCACCAAATTTTCCTCATCTACCAAGCTAAATCTTAAAAATGCAAAATAATCCATATAATAATTTTAAAAATTAAACTTATGATTACATTTTGGATAAAAGTACATAATTTTAAATTAAACATATCTTGGACATTTAAGGATCCGTAAACTATCTACAAGGTAAAACTTGAAAATTCAAAATAATATATATAATAATTAAAGTTATTATTAATATTTTGGATAAAAGTATATAATTTAAAATTAATATACCTATCTTGGATCTTTGATCCATAAACTACAAAGTCCTTGAAGGTTGGCCTTGCAATAGACCACTCGATAAATTTTTTCCACACTCAACTAATTTCTTATTTGGGTGTGCAATAGTGAAAATGCACTCCAATTCTATTCACAAACAGTGATAGAACAATCCTACATAGATGATACTTGATATTACATACATTATACAACCTATCAGTCCTAAATTTATGAATGTGGATCAATAGAATTGTAAACATACCTCTAAAAGAGTCCTCAGAGAATCTAGAGAAATAGCAAGATGCCCATACCCATAGTAATTCCACCACTCAATATGTGGAGAGGTGACCTCTTGCTGCGATGAAGTGGTACGAACATAGGCAATGCCTAAGATCCCCATGTATATGGAGAACTCACTCTCCAAGGCAATTTTTTCATTAGCAAATATGATAGAGTTCATATATATGTCTTTCATATGTCACAATGCCCTTGAGCCTATAATTGTGGACCCTTGAAGTAGGAATGTATAAGAGAAATAAAGCCATGAATGGGACATTATAAATCTCCTTCTGGCCTCCACTAACTCTAAGATCTCCAAAAATCTACAATATGTGTTATACATTACAAAGTTGAAAGTGATAAAAGCTATTAAAAGAAATAAAGTCTAAAAATCAAGGTATGATTGTAAATTTTCAACAATGAACATTAATATTATAAATATATCTGGATGAAGATATGGTCCTCACTGATGCGATGGTCTAAAATAGCTTCATGTACATATGGTATACAAGACCCAAGGTAGAATCTTCCATATTCACGAACTGCATCATAATGTGTATGAGTCAAAGGACCAAAAAAATGTTACCAATCTCCATCTAAGGGCACATATCTAGAATCTTTTGATCCACATACTTTGCCATGTTTGAATCTCGATAAGCAATGATATGCCCTCTACTATCCACCACTATCATGTTGGGCAAGATGGATGGACACTCCAAGAAATGAGTTGGTACTGCTAATCCCTGCTCTCTACCTGCCCTCTTTCACTTCAGAGTTGAGTTGTAGGCCCTTTTAGCTTCCCAAAGACACTAAATAAGTGTGTATGTACTTTGGAGATGATGCATGTAAGGATTAATCCAAAACAGATAACTTCACAAGTGACAATTTACCAAAAAACTTTCTATTTTGGTTCACACACCTGCTGCTTGTTAAGCTCAGTGCTCCAGTACAAGAGGAATTAGAAACATTCCTTCTGGAGATATCTAGTTAGCTTAAGGAGCTAATAATTGCAAGTACAATCACTTAAAATGATTGACTATGCACAGAGAAATCGATTTAGCAAGTGAAACATTACCCCCGACTTTTTAGGATCTCTGCAGAGAATGACTAGTGACCACTTCGAGACGCATTTCTCCAAATTTTCCAAATGGAATGTCTTCAAAATTTGTCAGCATGTATTAGACTTAGAGATGATTCCAATGAGCCATAGAACATTGAAAATGGTGGAGTAATGACTGAGACATGATCAAGACAAGAACACTGTTTTGAGTGACAATGACAGAGAGGCCAACAGAGATGATCAATGATCTATTGTATTATATGACAATGTTGTACATGATCATTGGCATGATGAATAATGCCCAATGATAGTGAGAAGTGTAGGCTATAGAGTGAACCACACACTCTCTACAATGTGATCAACTAAGGCACTAGAATGGAGAGGATATCCCACGAGATTTTACAAGAGTTTTTATAGATGCTTTCTCCAAGTTTGAATTTTGAATTCAATTTTGGCTCTCACTAAAAGTGATCCCTCAATCTAGGAGATATTCTCTCAAGGATGATTCGTAACTTTAGCTCTTCCACGAGTTTGTAGGTTTTATAAGATTTTTTTAATGTAAATGACTTTTACAAAGGGTAAATGGTAACAATCCATAAGCAATGATTCATGTGAATTTGCAAGAAGTACGCATAGCTTCTTCCAATGCCTAGCCAAGTGTGAAGGCTTGGCATTTGCATCAACAGCTCCCCCTCAAGCCAAACATCTTGGCTTTGTCTTCTTCATCAATCCTCTTGAATGTCTTGCAATCCAATCATAGCTTTAAACCTGCAAAGTTTAGTGCCATCAAGTGCTTTGGTCAATAAGTCTGCACATTGCATATTAGTTGATACATATGCCAACTAAATTTCCTTGCTCAATAGCTTCTCTCTCACATAATGATAGTGGACCTCTATATGCTTGGTCCTAGCATGATAGATAGGATTTGCTGCAAGATGTAAAGAACTTGTATTGTCTCCAAAGATCATTGGAGAGTTAGCATGTAATCCCAAATCTTCATATAGCAATCTAATCCATATTTCTTCTTGAGTCGCATTGGCTAGTCCTCTATATTCAGCCTCTGTTGCAGACAAAGCAACACTAGGTTGCTTCTTGGAAGACCATGAAATGGGCTTATCACCTGCAAAATGAAAGATAATCTGAGGTACTCCCCCTGTCGTCCTTGCAACCTACCCAATCTGCATCTGAGTATATTTTGACATTCAAATCTGAAGTATAAGGAAAATATAAACCTTGATTTTGAGTTCCCTTAAGGTACTTCAAAATCCTCTTGGGAGCTTCCAAGTGAGGTGCTCTAGGTTTGTGCATAAATTGACTTAAGACACCTACTCCATAAGCAATATCAATCCTTGTCAATGTAGCATAGTTTAGGCTTCCAACTATGCTTTGGTATCCTGCAACATTCTCAAGCACATCAACTTCATGAGCACTTAATTTTTGGTTTACCTCCATAGGAGTACTTGCTATCTTGGCATTCTTCAAGTGAAATTTCTTCAACATATCCTGCACATACTTTCTTTGAGTGATATAAATTCTAGAATTTGTATAGACTAATTCAAGCCCAAGAAAATACTTTAGTGACCCTAGATCACTTATTTTGAACTCATGCATCATTTGATTCTTGATCTGCTTGATTCCATTGGCATCATTACCTGTAAATATGATATCATCAACATACACACATAGGTATATCACCTCTCAATTACTTTTCTTAACAAACACAGAAGTATCTGCTTTACTCATGATGAATCCTTGATCTTGAAGGTATGTAGTCAACCTATGGTTCCATGCCCTAGGTGCCTGCGTCAATCCATAAAAATCTTTGTTCAGTTCACATACATAATTTATCTTGTTTGGGTCCTCATAGCCACGAGTTTGAGCCATTTAAACCTCCTCTGAAATCTAGCCATTAAGGAATGCATTTTTTACATCCAATTGGTACATATTCCAATTCCTTGATGCAGCCACACTTACCAATACCCTGATGGTTGGCATTTTGGCCACAGGTGAGAAGGTTTCTTCATAATCAACTCCTTGGGTTTGTGCAAAACCCTTAGCCATAAGTCTAGCTTTGTACCTTCTTATTGATCCATCTGAATTTCTCTTGATCTTGTAGATCCATCTAGAAACAATTACTTTCATTGACTCCTTCTTTGGCACTAGCTCCCAAGTATCATTCTCCTTGAGTGCTTCAATTTCTTCATCCATAGCTTCCTTCCATTCTGCCTTGGTCTTTGCCTCTTCATATGATGATGGCTCTTCAAGTGATAAATCTTTGGCAAGATAAATAGAATGCTTAGTAACTAAAGAAGTGTCATACCTATATCTGATTGGCTTCTTGCTCTCCCTTTGTGATCTTCTAATTGCTTGGTTGGATGATTCAGGTATGTCCTCCAACTTCTTAATCTTGACTTTGCCCTTTGATTTCCATGCCTTGAATTCTTCTAGGTTGATGATGTCCTCATTGTCTGATTTGATGTCTTCAATCTAGTTTGGCTCCTCCTTGGCGAGGCTTGGAAACTCCTCTTCCAAGTCATATGGCAACTTAATTTTTCTACATTCACTTTCAAACCAAGAATCGTTCTCATCAAACACATCTCTACTGACCATGAATCCCTTGTTGGATGGATTATAAAACCTATATCCTTCCTTATTTAAATCATACCCTATGAAGATGCACTTCTCTGCCTTAGGGTCTAGCTTACCTCTAATTTGAGATGGGATATGCACATAAGCAACACATCCAAAGATCTTGCAATCATCAAGTGAATGCCTTCTACCATGCCATGCTTCATATGGGATCATCCCATCAAGTGATTTTGATGGCAACCTGTTAACAAGATAAGTGGCAGTAGATACACTCTCTGCCCATAAATAATTTGGTAACCTTTTCTCATTTAGCATTGACCTAGTTGTTTCAACAATTAACCTATTTCTCCTCTCTGCCACCCCATTTTGCTCAGGGGTATACCTTGTTGTGATTTCCCTTTTGATTCCTCTATCCTGCAAGAATGCATCAACCTCATTTGAGAAGTACTCACCTCCTCCATCTGACCTTAATATTTTTAGGCTTCTTCCTATTTGGTTTCCACAAGTGCAAGACACTTCTTAAAGCAACTGAATACTTCATCTTTGTGCTTCATATATTATAAAATGTTCCATCTACTGAAATCATCAATGAAAGATGCATAATACGTTGATCCAAAAATTGAGGGATCCTTACTTGGTCCCCATACATCTTTATGGACAAGCTCCAAGTAGTCCTCATGCATATAGCCTTTCCTAAAGAAGGGTAACTTGTGAGATTTTCCAAACTAACAAGCACCACATTTATAGATCATGTGTTGATTGGATACATTAGGTATCCCAAGCACACATTGATCTCTACATATTTTCTTTAAGGTTCTCTCGCCAATATGCCCTATCTCTTATGCCAAATTTCAAGCTCTGATAATGTTTGATCTTTGTAGCTATAAAGTGCAATATCCTTTGTATCTTCAAGTTCAAATGTAAATAACCTACCTGTCTTTTCTCCCTTGGAAATTCTCTTGAATCCATGTTGGGCATCCTCCATAAATGCTCCATATTTATTGAAGCTAACTTGCAAACCTTTTTCCACAATCTGCCCAACACTCATCAAATTCTTGGTGATTGTAGGTACATATAGAACCCTACTCAGCAGATTTCTATTTCCATCAGAGGTTTTAACATTTCCTACCTTGACCACTGAATGCTTGGTGTCATCATCTGTTTGTACTTGATGCTTTCCCTTAGGTTCCTCAAGGTCAGAGAGAAGAGCTACATTGGCTGCCACATGGTTTGAACATCTTGAGTCAATGTAGAAGAGATGGTCATCATTCATACCTTGCTTTGAAGTCATATTCATAATCAGAAGGGAATCCTCTTGTTCCTCTGTGTAATTATTGTATTCTTTGCTTGATTTGTAGCCTCATTGGTAGTCGTTATTGTAATTGTTGTACTTGTTATTGTAGCCTTGATGATGGTTGAACCTTCCTCTTGATTGTGTGTAGCCACCTCTTTGGAAACCTCTACCTCTTTGATTCTTGAAGTTCTTGTAACACTCATCTGTGGTGTGATTTGATAAACCACAAATATTACATGGGGAAGAGTTAAAAGGCCTCCCCCTACCTTGCTTACCTCCTCTGCCCCTACCTCTTGAGTTTCTACCTCTCTGAGGTAATACCTTCATCCTCAATCTTTTTGCTTTTTCCTTTCTCTTTAGACTTGCCTTTATCTGTGTATAGAGCAAAGGAGTAATTGTCTCTTGATGAATCCCCATTTTTGTTGAGCTTGGCTTCATGGGTAAAGAGTTGCCTCATGAGTGTGGTAAGATCTAGAATCTACATGTCCATGTACAAGTCCATAGCAGTTGTGAAGCTCTCCAATTTGTCATCTACCTTAATACCATTGATTACTTGTCTCAAAATTTGCTCCTCTTCAATCTCTTGTCCTATGCTTGCCAATTGGTCAGCCACATCCTTGACTTTGTTTACATACTCTAAGATGCTTTGCTTGGGTTGCTTTCTTTGAGTGGTAAACTCAATCCACAATTGGTTCTTCCTAGCCCTTGTGTTGGAAAAAAAAATTATGAAGAAAATATATCCCGAGTCTCTTGGGATGTCTTACAGTTCATAATGTGTGGAAGAAGAAAGTCAAAGATAGAGTTAAGTAAGTATGATCTTGCTAATGCATCTTTGGCACACCATGAATTGAATCTTTCATGCTCCTCTCTTGTAGGTTGTCCTTTGCTTCTGAAAATGAGCATTTCCTCATCTCCTGAGATGTATCCATAGAGACTCCTTCCTTGCAAGTATGTCTTCATCCTCAAGGACCATGCTTGGTAATTGTTTCCTGTCCAATTTAGCAATGAAAGAAGATAAACTATCTCCCATTTTACCTTAACTTGCTCTGATACCACTGTTGGGGAAGATGGATGGACACTCCAAGAAATGAGTTGGTACTGCTAATCCCTACTCTATACCTGCCCTCTTTCACTTCAAAGTTGCATTGTAGGCCCTTTTAGCTTTCCAAAGACACTAAATAAGTGCCTATGTACTTTGGAGATGATGCATGTAATGATTAATCCAAAACACATAACTTCACAAGTCACAAGTTACCAAAAAACTTTCTATTTTGGTTCACACACTGCTCCTTGTTAAGCTCAGAGCTCCTAGCATAGTAGGAATTAGAAAACTTCTTTCTAAAGATATCTAATTAGCTTAAAGATCTAATGATTCGAAGTGGAATCACTTAAAATGATTGACTATGCACAAAGCAATCAATTTAGCAAGTGAAACATTACCCCTGACTTTTTAGGATCTCTGCACAGAATGACCAGTGCCCACTTTGAGATGCTTTTCTCCCAATTTGCTGAATGGAATGTCTTCAGAATTTGTTAGCATGTAGTAGAGTTAGAGCTGATTCCAAGGAGCCATAGAACACTGAAAATGGTGGAGTAATGACTGAGATATGAGCAAGACAAGAACACTATTCTGAGTGACAATGACAGAGAGACTAACAAAGATGATCAATGATCTATTGTATTATATGACAATGTTGTACATGATCATTGGCATGATGAACAATGCCCAATGATAGTGCGAAGTGTAGGCTATAGAGTGAACCACACAATCTAAGGCACTAGAATGGAGAGGATATCCCCCAAGATTTTACAAGAGTTTTTATAGATGCTTTCTCCAAGTTTGAATTTTGAATACAATTTTGGCGCTCACTAAAAGTGATCCCTTAATCTAGGCCATATTCTCTCAAGGATGATTCGTAACTTTAGCTCTTCTTAACTCCACAATTTTTTAGGCTTTACAAGATTCTTTTAATGTAAATGACTTTTACAAAGGGTAAATGGTAACAGTCCATAATGTGATCAACTAAGGCACTAGAATGGAGAGGATATCCCCCAAGATTTTACAAGAGTTTTTATAGATGCTTTCTCCAAGTTTGAATTTTGAATACAATTTTGGCTCTCACTAAAAGTGATCCCTTAATCTAGGCCATATTCTCTCAAGGATGATTCGTAACTTTAGCTCTTCTTAACTCCACAATTTTTTAGGCTTTACAAGATTCTTTTAATGTAAATGACTTTTACAAAGGGTAAATGGTAACAGTCCATAAGCAATGATTCATGTGAATTTGCAAGAAGTACACATAGCTTCTTCCAATGCCTAGCCAGTGTGAAGGCTTGGCATTTGCATCAACGTATCATTTGTAGATCATCCATGGATGCATGTAGACAAATGAATACATGATAAGCATATCCAAACCATGTCTATGAAATGTGAACCAACTCTTTTTCACTATAACTACAAAGGAGTGAAAGGGTATGTTCATTCTTTCTTATGAAAGTTATGACTCTCTTTGCATCACTCACAATCTGATCCACTCAAGAAAGTTCCCCAAGGTCCTCAAGTAAAAGGTCTAAACAATGTGTAGTACAAGAGATCCATACTATCTTAGGGTACTCTATCTCTACCAATTATCCCATCCTCTTAGAGATTGAGCATTATCTCCGATAATTTGTACCATATTTTCCATCCCAACTTCTTCAATAATAGCTCGAATATGATCAAAAATGAGTTCCCCATTCATGCATGTATATGCATCACTATGATCCATAGCTCGAAGGAAATAGGTACCTAGATAACTAGAAATCATAATATTGATTATATGGTGATGTGTGATGTCACTCCATGTGTCAAATAAGATGGAACATCCATACATTTACCAATTTAATAGGCTCTACTTGAAGGTCAATTCTATATTTCTCTTCAAACAACATAGATCCACAAAATCTTTTGTATCAAGTCTATGCCAATCATAGCCACATGGTCTAATCTAAACTACGGCTCTGACTATCCTCTTCCATGCCTTTATACAAAGGACATTGAAAGAGAGGTTTCGCTCAAGAATATAATGCTCAATTTCAATATTGGCCAATTTTTGTCATTGCTTTTGTAGTCCATAGACAGAAATAATAATGGAAAGAAGATTGGGATCCTTATCTAGGTCTTTGTGTAAGCCTAGGGAAACCATCAATCAACACGAGCATATGGCCTGGCAGGCCTTCCGTTTCCGGAGCTTATGGGCGTTGCCCCGTTCCTCAATCAGATGTTCGGATGTGAGCTATACTCCGCGAGAAGCTCCACGAGCGTATCGTATGGCCTCGCCGATTGACCCCTCTTCTCGTACGACTGGGAACTAAGCTCAGTGACAACCTCTCAATCGTCACCGCCTTTACCTCTCTTGCTACTATGAGAACAGGCCCTCGGCGTGGTCAGCACCGATCGTGTTTGGGCCACGAAGCTTACACTCATTCACATTGGTTCATCCTGCTACGGCCCGGGCCTTTCGCTTTTGCAACTTCGAAGGTGGCCATTCCCCTTTATCAAGGCAGTCGTGCATGCATCTCAGCCACTGGCGGGACTGGGTACCTGCCGCAATCGCATCCCTTTGATTGGAAGTGCAGATTTCCCACAAAACGAAAATTCTAGAAGGATGATTTCAAATATATTACACTAAGGACTTGAAATTAAGCTAAGAGCTTAAAGCTTAGGCAATCTAAATTCCAATAATAGCTAAGTATTAAGCGCTCACTTGATAGTCACTAGTATGACACTCAATGACCTCTAGGCTCTATGTGACACCCAACTCCCAAGGTAAAAGTCTCTCTCTCTCTCTCTCTCTCTCTCTCTCTCTCTCTCTCTCTCTCTCTCTCTCTCTCTCTCTCTCTCTCTCTCTCTCTCTCTCTCTCTCTCTCTCTCTCTCTCTCTCTCTCTCTCTCTCTCTCTCTCTCTCTCTCTCTCTCCCCCCCCCCCCCTCTCTCTCCCTCCCTCCCTCCCTCCCTCCCTCCCTCTCTCTCTCTCTCTCTCTCTCTCTCTCTCTCTCTCTCTCTCTCTCTCTCTCTCTCTCTCTCTCTCTCTCTCTCTCTCTCTCTCTCTCTCTCTCTCTCTCTCTCTCTCTTTCTCTCTCTCTCTCTCTCTCTCTCTCTCTCTCTCTCTCTCTCTCTCTCTCTCTCTCTCTCTCTCTCTCTCTCTCTCTCTCTCTCTCTCTCTCTCTCTCTCTCTCTCTCTCTCTCTCTCTCTCTCTCTCTCTCTCTCTCTCTCTCTCTCTCTCTCTCTCTCTCTCTCTCTCTCTCTCTCGTCTTGGCTTTTAGGCGAACTTGCAACTTGCAAGTATCCAAGTGATAAGGTCAAGGAGATTGGAGCCTCACAGCTCGCAAGGTACGCATGGATGGGATACACAAGGCTGCACTAGAAGCAAAGGGGACAAAGCTCAAGGGGACTAGCAAGTGGACTTAGAGGAAGGACTCTTGAATACTCGAAATACATACACCAAAAGGGTTTCACACTTGTGAATGCTCGAACTTTGAATGGCTAAAAATCCAGAGGCATACTGCTAGGTTCAAAATGCACTGAAATTTTTGAATGTATAAATGAACCAAATATCTCGTGCTGCAAACTGGATCAACCCTAGTGATGATTGGGATGGAACAAGAAATTAATTTGAAAAAGCTTATATGGATGGATAATTGACCTTGGGAAAATCACCCTCTTCTCTTTTCTCTCATTTCACTTACCATCACTGCTACCTACACATTCTCGGAGGCATAGCTTCATGCTCAAAGCTCTATTTTCAGAGATCTTTGTTTTCCCTCGAAGCTTAACTTGTAAGCTTTGTACATCAAAAAACGATGTAGCATCTAGACAAGATTTTATAAGTGAATTCAGGTCTGTAATGTTTCGTCAGGAGCTAGTCAAACTGCATCTGGACATTGTTCGTGGGATTTTGGTGACCAAATTCACATTTCTAACTTGAAAAAGCATCGTGGAGATGAAGAGCAGGTGTTGAAGTGCTTTACAAACCCTGGAGAGGACAGGCAAGAAGTGTTAAAGTGCTCAGTTTTGCTTCATTTGAGCTTTCTAAAACTTTAGATCAATTTTTGGAGTCAAGTTTGGTATGTATATGCTGTCAGAAGTGTCCTCGAGCCGACCAGATATGTCAAATTTAATTTTGGCCCTAGCAAAGAGCTGAAACTAGAGTTTCAACCCTTCACACATCGAGTCAATATAGCTTTGGAAAGCTTGGATTACATCAGGAAAGTGCTCTTGTATCATCTCTCTCTCTTTTTGGTTTTGAAGTTTACTTCCAATATCTTTTCTAGCTCTCTGGTTTTATATTTGAGGAAAACAAGCCACATGACGAACAAACACTAGAGCAAGACCAACATATGAGAGGGATTGAGCAAGAGGTTGAACAACACAAAGATCTTTATAATGAGTTCATCACATATGATCAATACAATGAACTCAAAGACGAAACCCAAAGGTTAGAGGCTATAATAGGTAATATGACTGCACTTTCTAAACAACGTAGAGCCCACGTTGTCTCTCTTGAGACACAGGTTACCTCTTTCTTTGCTCTATGAAAGGGATGAACCATACACAAACTAAATGAAGCCAACCTCAAAAATGTTCCAGCCCATTAGGGATGAACCGTACACAAACTAAATGAAGCCAACCTCAAAAATGTTCCAGCCCACTAACCACTGCAACCATGCCACTTACTCTACCAAGTTACTTCCTTTCTATACACCTTCAAAGACTTATTCACATGAAGCTGCAAAGATTTAGAGGGGATACCTCATAAGTTGGACATTCACATTCTCTCTCTAGTTAAGGAAGCTCTACCTGTTAGAGATAAAATCTACAAACTTAATCCTAAGGATATTAAGGTTGTTAAAGAAGAAATTCAAAAGATGGAAGAGGATCATTATTCGGGTTGAGCACCCCGAGTACCTCTCATCCAAGCAATCAAACAAGATACAGGTTTGCGTGGAGTTTTGGGTTCTAAACAAGGTAAAGGTACATGATGGCTTGCCAACTCCATCCTCTGAGCAGCTTATAGAAGACGTATCTGGTCATGCTCTTTACATCTTCATGGACAGTGCAGCGAGAATAGGTATCTCATAGAGCTTAAGCAACCCGATTGAGGTTAAATCTGAATAACTGTCATTTCTTGGTCACTCAAGGCACTTCATGGAGGACATGTGGTGTCTGCCCAAGGCATGGTTCCTTGAACGAGACAAGATTGTGATCATCATGAAAATAGCACATTTCTACATGGCACATGCCCACAGCCCAACAGGTCGATCTTGCCACATCCAAGCAAGTCAACTTCAGCCCAGGTTCTACTACATAGATCAGCAGGCTATGGTCATCAGATCGCATCTACCCAAGTCCAGCTGGTGATAGGTTCAAGACACCTCCCTCTAGGTCAACTTCAAGAGCTGGTCGACTTCAAGCCCAAAAGCTGGAGTCTGTTTCCACCCTAGGTCCACATTCTCTTATCAGCACAAGAAGGATGGATTCTTCTCCAGCACCAGGCCGACTTCATTTTCAGTCATGTTCTCACATCCTTAACATGAGCAGGTCACACAATGCTCAGGAAGAGTCAAGGCCAGTCCCAACGTAGGTCCCAGAACACAGCTCATGTTGAAGTTAATCAGCTGTACAAGCATCAACGTAGACACAATGGTGAACAAGATCATACCAGAGAAATAGATAATGCAGAGGAGAGGAAGTGTGGGGGTCACCAGACTTCATGTAGTCAATCCAATCACATGCCCAGTTGGTTCAAGGTTACCTCTCTAATTGAGGGTTGGTCACCCATTGCACTCATCAGCAGAGGGTTGATCACCCATAGCACTCCCCAACTTAAGGTTAGCCCATTGCACTTTCCAGCAGTAAAGCTGGTCACCCCAAATAGATGCTCAGACAAGGGTTGATCTCCCAAAATGGTTTAACACTCTAGTTGTGGTCACCCAAGGCAAACTCATGTGTAGTCTCCCTTGTTTAAAATTGTGTGGTCGCCCAAGTTGATGCCCCAGCAGATCAGTGGTCGCCCATGTAATGTCCTAGCACAAAGGGGTGGTCTCCTTTGTCATATCCGAGCTAGACTACATGTGCAAATGAGGCCAAGGAAGGAAAGAGTACATGTGCTTATGAGGCCAAGGAGGCAAGAGGCAAAAGGCCAAATGAAGAAGGTAAAGGGGAGACCCCACCTGGGCGGTTAGCTGACACCTGACAGTGGGAAGTTGTTTGCCACTGCTCGATAGCCGTCTTGGAGTTTCTAGGCACTATCCCATCAACTCGTGGTGTACAGGTCGGCGGAAGTGGGCAGATCCACTCCTCTCCATGCAAACTCATGTACATATCCAGCCATGCAGAGGTCTCCTGTGGCCTATATAAAGAGGTATTCAGCCTCATTTTTGGGCATCTCTTGATATCTGAGAGTTCTTCCAGGATAGTTTGTAGAAGAGTAAGGAGATGATCTGAGAATACCCGCAAGCTAATGTCCTGTTGTCATTTGATGTAGCTTCCCATGTGGAGAGGTTTTTCATCCTACTAGTGGACGAGTCCAGGTGGGTGACTCAGAAGAGACACTTCCTCGAGTGAAGCTCAATGGGATTGTTTTGGACTCATCTTAAGTGCAGAGTTATTGGTATGGTGTTCACTTCTAGTCTTGCTGTAGATTCAATTTTCTATCTATGGTCTTGTTGGAGAGCTCATTCTACTCCTATCTTCTACTTGCTGATTCAGCTGTGTATGTTCTTGCAGTTGTATAGTCTGCAAATCTGAGTTTATTCTTAGTGGATTGTACAATTTGAACAACTTAGCACTAATCTTTGAAGCCTTTGCGCTTATCTCTGAGGCTTGTATTTTATACCAACCAAGGTCAACAAAGACCAGGAGGCAGGCCTCAACAGAACCGTCCTCTTAGCCCATCATATGCTTCCATTGCAGCAAACATGGGCACTTCCAGAGTAAGTGCTCGTTACGAAAAGACACTCCACCATGTAAGAACTGTCCCAACTCTAAAGATCATTACACTAAAGACCACCCAAATTCAGTTCCGTCTACTAGAAATCAAGGTAATTCATGTCCTTTGCATATGATCAAAGTAACTATATGATCAAGAAAGAAGCATGTACCTCGAGAGGAAGCTAGAGAAAAGGAACAAGATTCCTTTTCAGAGCATCCCATAATTAAGTCTACACACAATCGAAAGAAGACTTGCAACAATTTCATGCAGGCACTACTTCCCAAGCCGACCATCTCACTGCAGCCAAGGTTTTGCAAAACACATACCAATAGGTATCATTATATGACTTATTGACTATGAGTCATAGTTCCCGAGAGGAGGTAGTAGCTGCAATCAACAGATTAAGCCCCAACCTCACTTTAAGTGGCGAGCAAGCCCCTATTCCTATTCCTTCTCATCTTCCCATGCCTTGAGCTTATTTGTTGAAACTTGCCTCCTCAATGCCTTTTACAGATTATAAGTGCCCTAGATTAAATGTCCGCATTAATGACATAAAGCTAACCGGGGTAATAGTAGATGGAGGATCAGGCATCACCTTATGCCGAAGTAACAATGACACTGCTTGATCTCAAATTATCCCAGTCTGCTCATTTTAGAATTGCATTAGCATACCAAAGCAAAGTGAGTCCTCCTCTAGGCATAGTAGAAAAAATACAACTGACAGTACAAGAGTTTGTCTTTGTATTGGACTTGGTGATTATTGCTCTGCCCAGAGTGAAGGGTCGATTTCTCCTCTTCAGAGGGAGGCCATGGCTATAGCACATAGCACGTTATACATAAGTGATACAATGTGGGTAGCTAGTCCAGATGCAGCCATGATGAAGCTTTATTTGCAGGGGGCACAGACGAGGCCTTCCTAATTAAAAGTAAAGGTTTCATTATGGAAAATTTCACTCTTTACAAAGTGGGACATGATGGGATGTACAAGAAGTGTCTCCTTCCTCACGAGACTACCAATGTCCTTGGCAAATGAGGGAAAGTCTAGTGGGCACTTCCTTCGACACATCAAAGCGCTCAAAATACCCCAAAGCATATTGTGGTGGCCATACTTTGTTCCGAGATACAACGAGCTCTGCCAAGACATATGATATTTGCCAGAGATGTACATTTAAACCTATAAGACAAAGAAACCAACCCCTCAATATCTCCATGGCATGGCAACCATTCGAGCATTGAGGGCTATGAAGATTTTGGAGATTTTTGGAAATCAAAGGATTCAAAATGGACACTACTAAATCAAAGTTGATTGACCTTGTTGTTCCGGACTTTGGTTTGCTCCATTGGGATGGACAAAGAGTTCCTAGAGGAAAATTTTCCAAGCATTTTAGCTATCCAATCAGACTAAAGATTGCATCTTCGGCATTGACACAATGGATCCTCGAATGTGTGCTTCGAACAGTTTCAAAATGCATGGCCCAAAATTGGCCATCACATTTCAGGTTGAGAATTACACAATCCATCCTTAAGCCATACATAATGTTCTTCTTGCTCCTTTTGGATTGGACTCAATCTTTTTTTAATGTAAAGGAAGTTCGGCAATAGCCTACTCTCCCGGACTTGAATTAAATTAAGAAACAAAGGTACAATAGAAGGGGACTAGTGCCCACGGGACCCCCCAAATCCCACAGAGCAGGGGAAGCTTGATTGAATCCTAGGTTGCATTACAGAGAAGGTTAATCACCCTCTCATCGCCCTCATGTGGGGCCCACTTGGGTTTAAGCTTGTTGTTGATCAACTGGAGAACTTGATGGTGTCTGAAGGGGGGGGACTTCTTGCTGTTGACTATCCTTTTGCCCAGGAGGAATAGTGATTTCTCAATCGACCACTCCCTGGGGGGATCGCCGAAGTTGAGAGCAAACCTCTCCCGCCAAATTTTCCACAGGACTTCCCCTTTGATGGCGTTCCAGAGTGTCGCAGAGCAGCCGATCGCTTCTCCCAAAAGGACT